>OZ014523.1:17182720-18382720 GCA_963966055.1 Lathyrus aphaca | reverse complement strand
AAACTTTCTTAGAATCTAATTTTCCGATGATTATTTGCATGTACTTTTATCATAATCTTCCCTCGTAAATTATATTAATGAAATGTGAAGTATTTTACCATTTAGAACAGTCCCCGATTTAATTTGATTTTTGACCGAAACTTGTATAAACTAGTGTATAATATATTATGATTTTTTAACCGAAACTCGCATTTCTAATAGTTTCATAGAATCTAGTTTTCAGATGATAATTTTTGCATGGACTTCCATCATAACCTTCCCTCTTAACATATATATATATATTTATATATATATATATATATATATATATATATATATATATATATATATATATATATATGATCTAAAATGTATCGTAACATTTCAAATAGTCCCCAATTAAATTTGATTTTTTCGACCGAAACTAGTGTATAATATACTATGATTTTTGACCGAAACTTGCATTTCAAAAAGTTTAATAGAATCTAATTTTCCGATGATTTTTTGCATGGATTTCCATCATAACCTTCCCTCGTAAAATATATAAATGATATGTGAAGTTTCGTATCATTTCGTACAGTCCCCGATTTAATTTGATTTTTGACCGAAACTTGTATAAACAAGTATATAATATATTATGATTTTTTAACCGAAACTTGCATTTCAAATAGTTTCATAGAATCTAGTTTTCAGATGATTATTTTTGCATGGACTTCCATCATAACCTTCCCTCTTAACATATATAAATGATCTGAAAAGTATCGTATCATTTCAAATAGTCCCCAATTAAATTTGATTTTTTTGATCGAAACTAGTGTAGAATATACTGTGATTTTTGACAGAAACTCGGATTTCGAAAAGTTTCATAGAATATAATTTTCCGATGATTTTTTGCTTGGATTTCCATCATAACCTTCCCTAATAAATTATATTAAACGATATGTGAAGTTTTGTATCATTTCGAACAACCCCCGATTTAATTTGATATTTGAACTAAACTTGTATAAACTAGTGTATATTATATTATGATTTTTTTGGCCGAAACTTGCATTTCGAAAAGTTTCGAAGAATATAGTTTTTAGATGATTATTTTTGCATGGACTTCCATCATAACCTTCCCTCTTAACATATATAAATGATCGGAAAAAATCGTATCATTTTAAATAGTCCCCTATTAAATTGGATTTTTTTGACCGAAACTAGTGTATTATATACTATGATTTTTGACAGAAACTTGCATTTTGAAAACTTTCTTAGAATCTAATTTTCCGATGATTATTTGCATGTACTTCCATCATAATCTTCCCTCGTAAAATATATTAATGAAATATGAAGTATTGTACCATTTCGAACAGTCCCCGATTTAATTTGATTTTTGACCGAAACTTGTATAAACTAGTGTATAATATATTATGATTTTATTAACCGAAACTCGCATTTCAAATAGTTTCATAGAATCTAGTTTTCAGATGATAATATTTGCATGGACCTCCATCATAACCTTCCCTCTTAACATATATATATATATATATATATATATATATATATATATATATATATATATATATATATATATATATATATATATATGATTTGAAAAGTATCGTATCATTTCAAATAGTCCTCAATTAAATTTTATTTTTTCAACCGAAACTAGTATATAATATACTATGATTTTTGACCGAAACTTGCATTTCAAAAAGTTTAATAGAATCTAATTTTCCGATGATTTTTTGCATGGATTTCCATCATAACCTTCCTTCGTAAAATATATAAATGATATGTGAGGTTTCGTATCATTTCGAACAGTCCCCGATTTAATTTGATTTTTGATCGAAACTTGTATAAACTAGTATATAATATATTATGATTTTTTAACCGAAACTTGCATTTCAAATAGTTTCATAGAATCTAGTTTTTAGATGATTATTTTTGCATGGACTTCCATCATAACCTTCCCACTTAACATATATAAATGATCTGAACAATATCGTATCATTTCAAATAGTCCCCAATTAAATTTGATTTTTTTGATAGAAACTAGTGTAGAATATACTATGATTTTTGACAGAAACTTGCATTTTGAAAAGTTTCATAGAATATAATTTTCCGATGATTTTTTGCATGGATTTCCATCATAACCTTTCCTCATAAATTATATTAAATGATATGTGAAGTTTTGTATCATTTCGAATAGCCCCCGATTTAATTTGATATTTGAACTAAACTTGTATAAACTAGTGTATATTATATTACGATTTTTTGGCCGAAACATGCATTTCGAAAAGTTTCGAAGAATATAGTTTTTAGATGATTATTTTTGCATGGACTTCCATCATAACCTTCCCTCTTAACATATATAAATGATCGGAAAAAATCGTATCATTTTAAATAGTCCCCAATTAAATTGGATTTTTTTGAGCGAAACTAGTGTATAATATACTATGATTTTTGACAGAAACATGCATTTCGAAAACTTTCTTAGAATCTAATTTTCCGATGATTATTTGCATGTACTTCCATCATAACCTTCCTTCGTAAAATATATTAATGAAATGTGAAGAATTGTACCATTTTGAGCAGTCCCCGATTTAATTTGATTTTTGACCGAAACTTGTATAAACTAGTGTATAATATATTATGATTTTTTTTTAACCGAAACTTGCATTTCAAATAGTTTCATAGAATCTAGTTTTCAGATGGTATTTTTTGCTTGGACTTCCATCATAACCTTCCCTCTTAATATATATATATATATATATATATATATATATATATATATATATATATATATATATGATCTGAAAAGTATTGTATCATTTCAAATAGTCCCTAATTAAATTTGATTTTTTCGACTGAAACTAGTGTATAATATACTATGATTTTTGACCGAAACTTGCATTTCAAAAAGTTTAATAGAATCTACTTTTCTGATGATTTTTTTGCATGGATTTCCATCATAACCTTCCCTCGTAAAATATATAAATGATATGTGAAGTTTCGTATCATTTCGAACAGTAACCAATTTAATTTGATTTTTGACCGAAACTTGTATAAACTAGTATATAATATATTATGATATTTTAACCGAAACTTGCATTTCAAATAGTTTCATAGAAACTAGTTTTTTGATGATTATTTTTGCATGGACTTCCATCATAACCTTCCCTCTTAACATATATAAATGATCTGAAAAGTATCGTATCATTTCAAATAGTCCCCAATTAAATTTGATTTTTTTGATAGAAACTAGTGTAGAATATACTATGATTTTTGACAGAAACTTGCATTTTGAAAAGTTTCATAGAATATAATTTTCCGATGATTTTTTGCATGGATTTCCATCATAACCTTTCCTCATAAATTATATTAAATGATATGTGAAGTTTTGTATCATTTCGAATAGCCCCCGATTTAATTTGATATTTGAACTAAACTTGTATAAACTAGTGTATATTATATTACGATTTTTTGGCCGAAACATGCATTTCGAAAAGTTTCGAAGAATATAGTTTTTAGATGATTATTTTTGCATGGACTTCCATCATAACCTTCCCTCTTAACATATATAAATGATCGGAAAAAATCGTATCATTTTAAATAGTCCCCAATTAAATTGGATTTTTTTGAGCGAAACTAGTGTATAATATACTATGATTTTTGACAGAAACTTGCATTTCGAAAACTTTCTTAGAATCTAATTTTCCGATGATTATTTGCATGTACTTCCATCATAACCTTCCTTCGTAAAATATATTAATGAAATGTGAAGAATTGTACCATTTTGAGCAGTCCCCGATTTAATTTGATTTTTGACCGAAACTTGTATAAACTAGTGTATAATATATTATGATTTTTTTTTAACCGAAACTCGCATTTCAAATAGTTTCATAGAATCTAGTTTTCAGATGGTATTTTTTGCTTGGACTTCCATCATAAACTTCCCTCTTAATATATATATATATATATATATATATATATATATATATATATATATATATATATATATATATATATATATATATATATATATATATATATGATCTGAAAAGTATTGTATCATTTCAAATAGTCCCAAATTAAATTTGATTTTTTCGACTGAAACTAGTGTATAATATACTATGATTTTTGACCGAAACTTGCATTTCAAAAAGTTTAATAGAATCTACTTTTCTGATGATTTTTTTGCATGGATTTCCATCATAACCTTCCCTCGTAAAATATATAAATGATATGTGAAGTTTCGTATCATTTCGAACAGTAACCAATTTAATTTGATTTTTGACCGAAACTTGTATAAACTAGTATATAATATATTATGATATTTTAACCGAAACTTGCATTTCAAATAGTTTCATAGAAACTAGTTTTTTGATGATTATTTTTGCATGGACTTCCATCATAACCTTCCCTCTTAACATATATAAATGATCTGAAAAGTATCGTATCATTTCAAATAGTCCCCAATTAAATTTGATTTTTTTGATAGAAACTAGTGTAGAATATACTATGATTTTTGACAGAAACTTGCATTTTGAAAAGTTTCATAGAATATAATTTTCCGATGATTTTTTGCATGGATTTCCATCATAACCTTTCCTCATAAATTATATTAAATGATATGTGAAGTTTTGTATCATTTCGAATAGCCCCCGATTTAATTTGATATTTGAACTAAACTTGTATAAACTAGTGTATATTATATTACGATTTTTTGGCCGAAACATGCATTTCGAAAAGTTTCGAAGAATATAGTTTTTAGATGATTATTTTTGCATGGACTTCCATCATAACCTTCCCTCTTAACATATATAAATGATCGGAAAAAATCGTATCATTTTAAATAGTCCCCAATTAAATTGGATTTTTTTGAGCGAAACTAGTGTATAATATACTATGATTTTTGACAGAAACTTGCATTTCGAAAACTTTCTTAGAATCTAATTTTCCGATGATTATTTGCATGTACTTCCATCATAACCTTCCTTCGTAAAATATATTAATGAAATGTGAAGAATTGTACCATTTTGAGCAGTCCCCGATTTAATTTGATTTTTGACCGAAACTTGTATAAACTAGTGTATAATATATTATGATTTTTTTTAACCGAAACTCGCATTTCAAATAGTTTCATAGAATCTAGTTTTCAGATGGTATTTTTTGCTTGGACTTCCATCATAACCTTCCCTCTTAATATATATATATATATATATATATATATATATATATATATATATATATATATATATATATATATATATATATATATATATATATATATATATATATATATATGATCTGAAAAGTATTGTATCATTTCAAATAGTCCCTAATTAAATTTGATTTTTTCGACTGAAACTAGTGTATAATATACTATGATTTTTGACCGAAACTTGCATTTCAAAAAGTTTAATAGAATCTACTTTTCTGATGATTTTTTTGCATGGATTTCCATCATAACCTTCCCTCGTAAAATATATAAATGATATGTGAAGTTTCGTATCATTTCGAACAGTAACCAATTTAATTTGATTTTTGACCGAAACTTGTATAAACTAGTATATAATATATTATGATATTTTAACCGAAACTTGCATTTCAAATAGTTTCATAGAAACTAGTTTTTTGATGATTATTTTTGCATGGACTTCCATCATAACCTTCCCTCTTAACATATATAAATGATCTGAAAAGTATCGTATCATTTCAAATAGTCCCCAATTAAATTTGATTTTTTTGATCGAAACTAGTGTAGAATATACTATGATTTTTGACAGAAACTTGCATTTCGAAAAGTTTCATAGAATATAATTTTCCGATGATTTTTGCATGGATTTCCATCATAACCTTCCCTCATATATTATATTAAACGATATGTGAAGTTTAGTATAATTTCGAACAACCCCCGATTTAATTTGATATTTGAAAGAAACTTGTATAAACTAGTGTATAATATATTATGATTTTTTGGCCGAAACTTGCATTTCGAAACGTTTCGAAGAATATAGTTTTTAGATGATTATTTTTGCATGGACTTCCATCATAACCTTCCCTCTTAACATATATAAATGATCGGAAAAAAATAGTATCATTTTAAATAGTCCCCAATTAAATTGGATTTTTTTGACAGAAACTAGTGTATAATATACTATGATTTTTGACAGAAACTTGCATTTTGAAAACTTTCTTAGAATCTAATTTTCCGATGATTATCTGCATTTACTTCCATCATAACCTTCCCTCGTAAAATATATTTATGAAATGTGAAGTATTGTACCATTTCGAGTAGTCCCCGATTTAATTTTATTTTTGACCGAAACTTGTATAAACTAGAGTATAATATATTATGATTTTTTTAACCGAAACTCGCATTTCAAATAGTTTGATAGAATCTAGTTTTCAGATGATAATTTTTGCTTGGACTTCCATCATAACCTTCCCTCTTAACGTATATATATGATATGAAAAGTATTGTATCATTTCAAATAGTCCCCAATTAAATTTGATTTTTTCGACTGAAACTAGTGTATAATATACTATGATTTTTGACCGAAACTTGCATTTTAAAAAGTTTAATAGAATCTACTTTTCAGATGATTTTTTGCATGGATTTCCATCATAACCTTCCCTCGTAAAATATATAAATGATATGTGAAGTTTCGTATCATTTCGAACAGTCCCCGATTTAATTTGATTTTTGACCGAAACTTGTATAAACTAGTATATAATATATTATGATATTTTAACCGAAACTTGCATTTCAAATAGTTTCATAGAATCTAGTTTTCAGATGATTATTTTTGAATGGACTTCCATCATAACCTTCCCTCTTAACATATATAAATGATCTGAAAAGTATCGTATTATTTCAAATAGTCCCCAATTAAATTTGATTTTTTTGATCGAAACTAGTGTAGAATATACTATGAATTTTGACAGGAACTTGCATTTCGAAATGTTTCATAGAATATAATTTTCCGATGAATTTTTGCATGGATTTCCATCATAACCTTCCCTCGTAAATTATATTAAATCATATGTGAAGTTTTGTATCATTTCGAACAACCCCCAATTTAATTTGATATTTGAATTAAACTTGTATAAACTAGTGTACAATATATTATGATTTTTTGGCCGAAACATGCATTTCGAAAAGTTTCGAAGAATATAGTTTTTAGATGAATTTTTTTGCATGGACTTCCATCATAACCTTCACTCTTAACATATATAAATGATCGGAAAAGAATCGTATCATTTTAAATAGTCCCCAATTAAATTGGATTTTTTTTACCGAAACTAGTGTATAATATACTATGATTTTTGACAGAAACTTGCATTTCGAAAAATTTCTTAGAATCTAATTTTCTTATGATTATCTGCATGTACTTCCATCATAACCTTCCCTCGTAAAATATATTAATGAAATGTGAAGTATTGTACCATTTCGAACAGTCCCCGATTTAATTTGATTTTTGACAGAAACTTGTATAAACTAGTGTATAATATATTATGATTTTTTAACCGAAACTCGCATTTCAAATAGTTTCGTAGAATCTAGTTTTCAGATGATAATTTTTGCATGGACTTCCATCATAACCTTCATTCTTAACATATATATATATATATATATATATATATATATATATATATATATATATATATATATATATATATATATATATATATGATCTGAAAAGTATCGTATCATTTGAAATAGTCCCCAATTAAATTTGATTTTTTCGACTGAAACTAGTGTATAATATAATATGATTTTTGACCGAAACTTGCATTTCAAAAAGTTTAATAGAATCTAATTTTCTGATGATTTTTTGCATGGATTTCCATCATAACCTTCCCTCGTAAAATATATAAATGATATGTGAAGTTTCGTATCATTTCGAACAGTAACCAATTTAATTTGATTTGTGACCGAAACTTGTATAAACTAGTATATAATATATTATGATATTTTAACCGAAACTTGCATTTCAAATAGTTCCATAGAATCTAGTTTTCAGATGATTATTTTTGCATGGACTTCCATCATAACCTTCCTTCTTAATATATATATATATAAATGATCTGAAAAGTATCGTATCATTTCAAATAGTCCCCAATTAAATTTGATTTTTTTGATCGAAACTAGTGTAGAATATACTATGATTTTTGACAGAAATTCGGATTTTGAAAAGTTTCATAGAATATAATTTTCCGATGATTTTTGCATGGATTTCCATCATAACCTTCCCTCATAAATTATATTAAACGATATGTGAAGTTTTGTATAATTTCGAACAACCCCCGATTTAATTTGATATTTGAACGAAACATGTATAAACTAGTGTATAATATATTATGATTTTTTGGCCGAAACTTGCATGTCGAAACGTTTCGAAGAATATAGTTTTTAGATGATTATTTTTGCATGGACTTCCATCATAACCTTCCCTCTTAACATATATAAATGATCGGAAAAAAATTGTATCATTTTAAATAGTCCCCAATTAAGTTGGATTTTTTTGACCGAAACTAGTGTATAATATACAATGATTTTTGACAGAAACTTGCATTTCGAAAACTTTCTTAGAATCTAATTTTCTGATGATTATTTGCATGTACTTCCATCATAACCTTCACTCGTAAATTATATTAATGAAATGTGAAGTATTGTACCATTTTGAACAGTCCCCGATTTAATTTGATTTTTGACCGAAACTTGTATAAACTAGTGTATAATATATTATGATTTTTTAACCGAAACTCGCATTTCAAATAGTTTCATAGAATCTAGTTTTCAGATGATAATTTTTGCTTGGACTTCCATCATTACCTTCCCTCTTAACATATATATATGATCTGAAAAGTGTCGTATCATTTCAAATAGTCCCCAATTAAATTTGATTTTTTCGACTGAAACTAGTGTATAATATACTATGATTTTTGACCGAAACTTGCATTTCAAAAAGTTTAATTGAATCTAATTTTCTGATGATGTTTTGCATGGATTTCCATCATAACCTTCCCTCGTAAAATATATAAATGATATGTGAAGTTTCGTATCATTTCGAACAGTAACCGATTTAATTTGATTTTTGACCGAAACTTGTATAAACTAGTATATAATATATTATGATATTTTTACCGAAACTTGCATTTCAAATAGTTTCATAGAATCTAGTTTTCAGATGATTATTTTTGCATGGACTTCCATCATAACCTTCCCTCTTAACATATATAAATGATCTGAAAAGTATCGTATCATTTCAAATAGTCCCCAATTAAATTTGATTTTTTTGATCGAAACAAGTGTAGAATATACTATGATTTTTGACAGAAAGTTGCATTTCAAAAAGTTTCATAGAATATAATTTTCCGATTATTTTTGCATGGATTTCCATCATAACCTTCCCTCATAAATTATTTTAAACGATATGCGAAGTTTTGTATCATTTCGAACAGCCCCCGATTTAATTTGATATTTGAACGAAACTTGTATAAACTAGTGTATAATATATTATGATTTTTTGGCCGAAACTTGCATTTCGAAAAGTTTCGAAGAATATAGTTTTTAGATGATTATTTTTGCATGGACTTCCATCATAACCTTCCCTCTTAACATATAAAAATGATCGGAAAAAAATCGTATCATTTTAAATATTCCCCAATTAAATTGGATTTTTTTGACCGAAACTAGTGTATAATATACTATGATTTTTGACAGAAACCTGCATTTCGAAAACTTTCTTAGAATCTATTTTTCTGATGATTATTTGCATGTACTTCCATCATAACCTTCCCTCGTAAAATATATTAATGAAATGTGAAGTATTGTACCATTTCGAGCAGTCCCCGATTTAATTTGATTTTTGACCGAAACTTGTATAAACTAGTGTATAATATATTATGATTTTTTTTAACCGAAACTCGCATTTCAAATAGTTTCATAGAATCTAGTTTTCAGATGATATTTTTTGCTTGGACTTCCATCATAACCTTCCCTCTTAACATATATATATATATATATATATATATATATATATATATATATATATATATATATATATATATATATATATATGATCCGAAAAGTATTGTATCATTTCAAATAGTCCCCAATTAAATTTGATTTTTTCGACTGAAACTAGTGTATAATATACTATGATTTTTGACCGAAACTTGCATTTCAAAAAGTTTAATAGAATCTACTTTTCTGATTATTTTTTGCATGGATTTCCATCATAACATTCCCTCGTAAAATATATAAATGATAAGTGAAGTTTCGTATCATTTCGAACAGTAACCAATTTAATTTGATTTTTGACCGAAACTTGTATAAACTAGTATATAATATATTATGATATTTTAACCGAAACTTGCATTTCAAATAGTTTCATAGAAACTAGTGTTTTGATGATTATTTTTGCATGGACTTCCATCATAACCATCTCTCTTAACATATATAAATGATCTGAAAAGTATCGTATCATTTCAAATAGTCCCCAATTAAATTTGATTTTTTTGATCGAAACTAGTGTAGAATATACTATGATTTTTGACAGAAACTTGCATTTCGAAAAGTTTCATAGAATATAATTTTCCGATGATTTTTGCATGGATTTCCATCATAACCTTCCCTCATAAATTATATTAAACGATATGTGAAGTTTAGTATAATTTCGAACAACCCCCGATTTAATTTGATATTTGAAAGAAACTTGTATAAACTAGTGTATAATATATTATGATTTTTTTGCCGAAACTTGCATTTCGAAACGTTTCGAAGAATATAGTTTTTAGATAATTATTTTTTCATGGACTTCCATCATAACCTTCCCTCTTAACATATATAAATGATCGGAAAAAAATCGTATCATTTTAAATAGTGCGCAATTAAATTGGATTTTTTTGACAGAAACTAGTGTATAATATACTATGATTTTAGACAGAAACTTGCATTTCGAAAACTTTCTTAGAATCTAATTTTCTGATGATTATTTGCATGTACTTCCATCATAACCTTCCCTCGTAAAATTAATTAATGAAATGTGAAGTATTGTACCATTTCGAACAGTCCCCGATTTAATTTGATTTTTGACCGAAACTTGTATAAACTAGTGTATAATATATTATGATTTTTTAAACGAAACCCACATTTCAAATAATTTCATAGAATCTAGTTTTCAGATGATAATTTTTGCATGGACTTCCATGATAACCTTCCCTCTTAACATATATTTATATATATATATATATATATATATATATATATATATATATATATGATCTGAAAAGTATCGTATCATTTCAAATAGTCCCCAATTAAATTTAATTTTTTCGACCGAAACTAGTGTATAATATACTATGATTTTTGACCGAAACTTGCATTTTGAAAAGTTTAATAGAATCTACTTTTCCGATTATTTTTTGCATGGATTTCCATCAACACCTTCCCTCGTAAAATATATAAATGATAAGTGAAGTTTCGTATCATTTCGAACAGTAACCAATTTAATTTGATTTTTGACCGAAACTTGTATAAACTAGTATATAATATATTATGATATTTTAACCGAAACTTGCATTTCAAATAGTTTCATAGAAACTAGTTTTTTGATGATTATTTTTGCATGGACTTCCATCATAACCTTCCCTCTTAACATATATAAATGATCTGAAAAGTATCGTATCATTTCAAATAGTCCCCAATTAAATTTGATTTTTTTGATAGAAACTAGTGTAGAATATACTATGATTTTTGACAGAAACTTGCATTTTGAAAAGTTTCATAGAATATAATTTTCCGATGATTTTTTGCATGGATTTCCATCATAACCTTTCCTCATAAATTATATTAAATGATATGTGAAGTTTTGTATCATTTCGAATAGCCCCCGATTTAATTTGATATTTGAACTAAACTTGTATAAACTAGTGTATATTATATTACGATTTTTTGGCCGAAACATGCATTTCGAAAAGTTTCGAAGAATATAGTTTTTAGATGATTATTTTTGCATGGACTTCCATCATAACCTTCCCTCTTAACATATATAAATGATCGGAAAAAATCGTATCATTTTAAATAGTCCCCAATTAAATTGGATTTTTTTGAGCGAAACTAGTGTATAATATACTATGATTTTTGACAGAAACTTGCATTTCGAAAACTTTCTTAGAATCTAATTTTCCGATGATTATTTGCATGTACTTCCATCATAACCTTCCTTCGTAAAATATATTAATGAAATGTGAAGAATTGTACCATTTTGAGCAGTCCCCGATTTAATTTGATTTTTGACCGAAACTTGTATAAACTAGTGTATAATATATTATGATTTTTTTTTAACCGAAACTCGCATTTCAAATAGTTTCATAGAATCTAGTTTTCAGATGGTATTTTTTGCTTGGACTTCCATCATAAACTTCCCTCTTAATATATATATATATATATATATATATATATATATATATATATATATATATATATATATATATATATATATATATATATATATGATCTGAAAAGTATTGTATCATTTCAAATAGTCCCAAATTAAATTTGATTTTTTCGACTGAAACTAGTGTATAATATACTATGATTTTTGACCGAAACTTGCATTTCAAAAAGTTTAATAGAATCTACTTTTCTGATGATTTTTTTGCATGGATTTCCATCATAACCTTCCCTCGTAAAATATATAAATGATATGTGAAGTTTCGTATCATTTCGAACAGTAACCAATTTAATTTGATTTTTGACCGAAACTTGTATAAACTAGTATATAATATATTATGATATTTTAACCGAAACTTGCATTTCAAATAGTTTCATAGAAACTAGTTTTTTGATGATTATTTTTGCATGGACTTCCATCATAACCTTCCCTCTTAACATATATAAATGATCTGAAAAGTATCGTATCATTTCAAATAGTCCCCAATTAAATTTGATTTTTTTGATCGAAACTAGTGTAGAATATACTATGATTTTTGACAGAAACTTGCATTTCGAAAAGTTTCATAGAATATAATTTTCCGATGATTTTTGCATGGATTTCCATCATAACCTTCCCTCATATATTATATTAAACGATATGTGAAGTTTAGTATAATTTCGAACAACCCCCGATTTAATTTGATATTTGAAAGAAACTTGTATAAACTAGTGTATAATATATTATGATTTTTTGGCCGAAACTTGCATTTTGAAACGTTTCGAAGAATATAGTTTTTAGATGATTATTTTTGCATGGACTTCCATCATAACCTTCCCTCTTAACATATATAAATGATCGGAAAAAAATAGTATCATTTTAAATAGTCCCCAATTAAATTGGATTTTTTTGACAGAAACTAGTGTATAATATACTATGATTTTTGACAGAAACTTGCATTTTGAAAACTTTCTTAGAATCTAATTTTCCGATGATTATCTGCATTTACTTCCATCATAACCTTCCCTCGTAAAATATATTTATGAAATGTGAAGTATTGTACCATTTCGAGTAGTCCCCGATTTAATTTTATTTTTGACCGAAACTTGTATAAACTAGAGTATAATATATTATGATTTTTTTAACCGAAACTCGCATTTCAAATAGTTTGATAGAATCTAGTTTTCAGATGATAATTTTTGCTTGGACTTCCATCATAACCTTCCCTCTTAACGTATATATATGATATGAAAAGTATTGTATCATTTCAAATAGTCCCCAATTAAATTTGATTTTTTCGACTGAAACTAGTGTATAATATACTATGATTTTTGACCGAAACTTGCATTTTAAAAAGTTTAATAGAATCTACTTTTCAGATGATTTTTTGCATGGATTTCCATCATAACCTTCCCTCGTAAAATATATAAATGATATGTGAAGTTTCGTATCATTTCGAACAGTCCCCGATTTAATTTGATTTTTGACCGAAACTTGTATAAACTAGTATATAATATATTATGATATTTTAACCGAAACTTGCATTTCAAATAGTTTCATAGAATCTAGTTTTCAGATGATTATTTTTGCATGGACTTCCATCATAACCTTCCCTCTTAACATATATAAATGATCTGAAAAGTATCGTATTATTTCAAATAGTCCCCAATTAAATTTGATTTTTTTGATCGAAACTAGTGTAGAATATACTATGATTTTTGACAGAAACTCGGATTTCGAAAAGTTTCATAGAATATAATTTTCCGATGAATTTTTGCATGGATTTCCATCATAACCTTCCCTAATAAATTATATTAAACGATATGTGAAGTTTTGTATCATTTCGAACAACCCCCGATTTAATTTGATATTTGAACTAAACTTGTATAAACTAGTGTATATTATATTATGATTTTTTTGGCCGAAACTTGCATTTCGAAAAGTTTCGAAGAATATAGTTTTTAGATGATTATTTTTGCATGGACTTCCATCATAACCTTCCCTCTTAACATATATAAATGATCGGAAAAAATCGTATCATTTTAAATAGTCCCCTATTAAATTGGATTTTTTTGACCGAAACTAGTGTATTATATACTATGATTTTTGACAGAAACTTGCATTTTGAAAACTTTCTTAGAATCTAATTTTCCGATGATTATTTGCATGTACTTCCATCATAATCTTCCCTCGTAAAATATATTAATGAAATATGAAGTATTGTACCATTTCGAACAGTCCCCGATTTAATTTGATTTTTGACCGAAACTTGTATAAACTAGTGTATAATATATTATGATTTTTTTAACCGAAACTCGCATTTCAAATAGTTTCATAGAATCTAGTTTTCAGATGATAATATTTGCATGGACCTCCATCATAACCTTCCCTCTTAACATATATATATATATATATATATATATATATATATATATATATATATATATATGATTTGAAAAGTATCGTATCATTTCAAATAGTCCTCAATTAAATTTTATTTTTTCAACCGAAACTAGTATATAATATACTATGATTTTTGACCGAAACTTGCATTTCAAAAAGTTTAATAGAATCTAATTTTCCGATGATTTTTTGCATGGATTTCCATCATAACCTTCCTTCGTAAAATATATAAATGATATGTGAGGTTTCGTATCATTTCGAACAGTCCCCGATTTAATTTGATTTTTGATCGAAACTTGTATAAACTAGTATATAATATATTATGATTTTTTAACCGAAACTTGCATTTCAAATAGTTTCATAGAATCTAGTTTTTAGATGATTATTTTTGCATGGACTTCCATCATAACCTTCCCACTTAACATATATAAATGATCTGAACAATATCGTATCATTTCAAATAGTCCCCAATTAAATTTGATTTTTTTGATAGAAACTAGTGTAGAATATACTATGATTTTTGACAGAAACTTGCATTTTGAAAAGTTTCATAGAATATAATTTTCCGATGATTTTTTGCATGGATTTCCATCATAACCTTTCCTCATAAATTATATTAAATGATATGTGAAGTTTTGTATCATTTCGAATAGCCCCCGATTTAATTTGATATTTGAACTAAACTTGTATAAACTAGTGTATATTATATTACGATTTTTTGGCCGAAACATGCATTTCGAAAAGTTTCGAAGAATATAGTTTTTAGATGATTATTTTTGCATGGACTTCCATCATAACCTTCCCTCTTAACATATATAAATGATCGGAAAAAATCGTATCATTTTAAATAGTCCCCAATTAAATTGGATTTTTTTGAGCGAAACTAGTGTATAATATACTATGATTTTTGACAGAAACATGCATTTCGAAAACTTTCTTAGAATCTAATTTTCCGATGATTATTTGCATGTACTTCCATCATAACCTTCCTTCGTAAAATATATTAATGAAATGTGAAGAATTGTACCATTTTGAGCAGTCCCCGATTTAATTTGATTTTTGACCGAAACTTGTATAAACTAGTGTATAATATATTATGATTTTTTTTTAACCGAAACTCGCATTTCAAATAGTTTCATAGAATCTAGTTTTCAGATGGTATTTTTTGCTTGGACTTCCATCATAACCTTCCCTCTTAATATATATATATATATATATATATATATATATATATATGATCTGAAAAGTATTGTATCATTTCAAATAGTCCCAAATTAAATTTGATTTTTTCGACTGAAACTAGTGTATAATATACTATGATTTTTGACCGAAACTTGCATTTCAAAAAGTTTAATAGAATCTACTTTTCTGATGATTTTTTTGCATGGATTTCCATCATAACCTTCCCTCGTAAAATATATAAATGATATGTGAAGTTTCGTATCATTTCGAACAGTAACCAATTTAATTTGATTTTTGACCGAAACTTGTATAAACTAGTATATAATATATTATGATATTTTAACCGAAACTTGCATTTCAAATAGTTTCATAGAAACTAGTTTTTTGATGATTATTTTTGCATGGACTTCCATCATAACCTTCCCTCTTAACATATATAAATGATCTGAAAAGTATTGTATCATTTCAAATAGTCCCCAATTAAATTTGATTTTTTTGATAGAAACTAGTGTAGAATATACTATGATTTTTGACAGAAACTTGCATTTTGAAAAGTTTCATAGAATATAATTTTCCGATGATTTTTTGCATGGATTTCCATCATAACCTTTCCTCATAAATTATATTAAATGATATGTGAAGTTTTGTATCATTTCGAATAGCCCCCGATTTAATTTGATATTTGAACTAAACTTGTATAAACTAGTGTATATTATATTACGATTTTTTGGCCGAAACATGCATTTCGAAAAGTTTCGAAGAATATAGTTTTTAGATGATTATTTTTGCATGGACTTCCATCATAACCTTCCCTCTTAACATATATAAATGATCGGAAAAAATCGTATCATTTTAAATAGTCCCCAATTAAATTGGATTTTTTTGAGCGAAACTAGTGTATAATATACTATGATTTTTGACAGAAACTTGCATTTCGAAAACTTTCTTAGAATCTAATTTTCCGATGATTATTTGCATGTACTTCCATCATAACCTTCCTTCGTAAAATATATTAATGAAATGTGAAGAATTGTACCATTTTGAGCAGTCCCCGATTTAATTTGATTTTTGACCGAAACTTGTATAAACTAGTGTATAATATATTATGATTTTTTTTAACCGAAACTCGCATTTCAAATAGTTTCATAGAATCTAGTTTTCAGATGGTATTTTTTGCTTGGACTTCCATCATAACCTTCCCTCTTAATATATATATATATATATATATATATATATATATATATATATATATATATATATATATATATATATATATATATATATATATATATATATATATATATATATATATATATATATATATATATATATATATATATATGATCTGAAAAGTATTGTATCATTTCAAATAGTCCCTAATTAAATTTGATTTTTTCGACTGAAACTAGTGTATAATATACTATGATTTTTGACCGAAACTTGCATTTCAAAAAGTTTAATAGAATCTACTTTTCTGATGATTTTTTTGCATGGATTTCCATCATAACCTTCCCTCGTAAAATATATAAATGATATGTGAAGTTTCGTATCATTTCGAACAGTAACCAATTTAATTTGATTTTTGACCGAAACTTGTATAAACTAGTATATAATATATTATGATATTTTAACCGAAACTTGCATTTCAAATAGTTTCATAGAAACTAGTTTTTTGATGATTATTTTTGCATGGACTTCCATCATAACCTTCCCTCTTAACATATATAAATGATCTGAAAAGTATCGTATCATTTCAAATAGTCCCCAATTAAATTTGATTTTTTTGATCGAAACTAGTGTAGAATATACTATGATTTTTGACAGAAACTTGCATTTCGAAAAGTTTCATAGAATATAATTTTCCGATGATTTTTGCATGGATTTCCATCATAACCTTCCCTCATATATTATATTAAACGATATGTGAAGTTTAGTATAATTTCGAACAACCCCCGATTTAATTTGATATTTGAAAGAAACTTGTATAAACTAGTGTATAATATATTATGATTTTTTGGCCGAAACTTGCATTTCGAAACGTTTCGAAGAATATAGTTTTTAGATGATTATTTTTGCATGGACTTCCATCATAACCTTCCCTCTTAACATATATAAATGATCGGAAAAAAATAGTATCATTTTAAATAGTCCCCAATTAAATTGGATTTTTTTGACAGAAACTAGTGTATAATATACTATGATTTTTGACAGAAACTTGCATTTTGAAAACTTTCTTAGAATCTAATTTTCCGATGATTATCTGCATTTACTTCCATCATAACCTTCCCTCGTAAAATATATTTATGAAATGTGAAGTATTGTACCATTTCGAGTAGTCCCCGATTTAATTTTATTTTTGACCGAAACTTGTATAAACTAGAGTATAATATATTATGATTTTTTTAACCGAAACTCGCATTTCAAATAGTTTGATAGAATCTAGTTTTCAGATGATAATTTTTGCTTGGACTTCCATCATAACCTTCCCTCTTAACGTATATATATGATATGAAAAGTATTGTATCATTTCAAATAGTCCCCAATTAAATTTGATTTTTTCGACTGAAACTAGTGTATAATATACTATGATTTTTGACCGAAACTTGCATTTTAAAAAGTTTAATAGAATCTACTTTTCAGATGATTTTTTGCATGGATTTCCATCATAACCTTCCCTCGTAAAATATATAAATGATATGTGAAGTTTCGTATCATTTCGAACAGTCCCCGATTTAATTTGATTTTTGACCGAAACTTGTATAAACTAGTATATAATATATTATGATATTTTAACCGAAACTTGCATTTCAAATAGTTTCATAGAATCTAGTTTTCAGATGATTATTTTTGAATGGACTTCCATCATAACCTTCCCTCTTAACATATATAAATGATCTGAAAAGTATCGTATTATTTCAAATAGTCCCCAATTAAATTTGATTTTTTTGATCGAAACTAGTGTAGAATATACTATGAATTTTGACAGGAACTTGCATTTCGAAATGTTTCATAGAATATAATTTTCCGATGAATTTTTGCATGGATTTCCATCATAACCTTCCCTCGTAAATTATATTAAATCATATGTGAAGTTTTGTATCATTTCGAACAACCCCCAATTTAATTTGATATTTGAATTAAACTTGTATAAACTAGTGTACAATATATTATGATTTTTTGGCCGAAACATGCATTTCGAAAAGTTTCGAAGAATATAGTTTTTAGATGAATTTTTTTGCATGGACTTCCATCATAACCTTCACTCTTAACATATATAAATGATCGGAAAAGAATCGTATCATTTTAAATAGTCCCCAATTAAATTGGATTTTTTTTACCGAAACTAGTGTATAATATACTATGATTTTTGACAGAAACTTGCATTTCGAAAAATTTCTTAGAATCTAATTTTCTTATGATTATCTGCATGTACTTCCATCATAACCTTCCCTCGTAAAATATATTAATGAAATGTGAAGTATTGTACCATTTCGAACAGTCCCCGATTTAATTTGATTTTTGACAGAAACTTGTATAAACTAGTGTATAATATATTATGATTTTTTAACCGAAACTCGCATTTCAAATAGTTTCGTAGAATCTAGTTTTCAGATGATAATTTTTGCATGGACTTCCATCATAACCTTCATTCTTAACATATATATATATATATATATATATATATATATATATATATATATATATATATATATATATATATATATATATATATATATATATATATATATATATATGATCTGAAAAGTATCGTATCATTTGAAATAGTCCCCAATTAAATTTGATTTTTTCGACTGAAACTAGTGTATAATATAATATGATTTTTGACCGAAACTTGCATTTCAAAAAGTTTAATAGAATCTAATTTTCTGATGATTTTTTGCATGGATTTCCATCATAACCTTCCCTCGTAAAATATATAAATGATATGTGAAGTTTCGTATCATTTCGAACAGTAACCAATTTAATTTGATTTGTGACCGAAACTTGTATAAACTAGTATATAATATATTATGATATTTTAACCGAAACTTGCATTTCAAATAGTTCCATAGAATCTAGTTTTCAGATGATTATTTTTGCATGGACTTCCATCATAACCTTCCTTCTTAATATATATATATATAAATGATCTGAAAAGTATCGTATCATTTCAAATAGTCCCCAATTAAATTTGATTTTTTTGATCGAAACTAGTGTAGAATATACTATGATTTTTGACAGAAATTCGGATTTTGAAAAGTTTCATAGAATATAATTTTCCGATGATTTTTGCATGGATTTCCATCATAACCTTCCCTCATAAATTATATTAAACGATATGTGAAGTTTTGTATAATTTCGAACAACCCCCGATTTAATTTGATATTTGAACGAAACATGTATAAACTAGTGTATAATATATTATGATTTTTTGGCCGAAACTTGCATGTCGAAACGTTTCGAAGAATATAGTTTTTAGATGATTATTTTTGCATGGACTTCCATCATAACCTTCCCTCTTAACATATATAAATGATCGGAAAAAAATTGTATCATTTTAAATAGTCCCCAATTAAGTTGGATTTTTTTGACCGAAACTAGTGTATAATATACAATGATTTTTGACAGAAACTTGCATTTCGAAAACTTTCTTAGAATCTAATTTTCTGATGATTATTTGCATGTACTTCCATCATAACCTTCACTCGTAAATTATATTAATGAAATGTGAAGTATTGTACCATTTTGAACAGTCCCCGATTTAATTTGATTTTTGACCGAAACTTGTATAAACTAGTGTATAATATATTATGATTTTTTAACCGAAACTCGCATTTCAAATAGTTTCATAGAATCTAGTTTTCAGATGATAATTTTTGCTTGGACTTCCATCATTACCTTCCCTCTTAACATATATATATGATCTGAAAAGTGTCGTATCATTTCAAATAGTCCCCAATTAAATTTGATTTTTTCGACTGAAACTAGTGTATAATATACTATGATTTTTGACCGAAACTTGCATTTCAAAAAGTTTAATTGAATCTAATTTTCTGATGATGTTTTGCATGGATTTCCATCATAACCTTCCCTCGTAAAATATATAAATGATATGTGAAGTTTCGTATCATTTCGAACAGTAACCGATTTAATTTGATTTTTGACCGAAACTTGTATAAACTAGTATATAATATATTATGATATTTTTACCGAAACTTGCATTTCAAATAGTTTCATAGAATCTAGTTTTCAGATGATTATTTTTGCATGGACTTCCATCATAACCTTCCCTCTTAACATATATAAATGATCTGAAAAGTATCGTATCATTTCAAATAGTCCCCAATTAAATTTGATTTTTTTGATCGAAACAAGTGTAGAATATACTATGATTTTTGACAGAAAGTTGCATTTCAAAAAGTTTCATAGAATATAATTTTCCGATTATTTTTGCATGGATTTCCATCATAACCTTCCCTCATAAATTATTTTAAACGATATGCGAAGTTTTGTATCATTTCGAACAGCCCCCGATTTAATTTGATATTTGAACGAAACTTGTATAAACTAGTGTATAATATATTATGATTTTTTGGCCGAAACTTGCATTTCGAAAAGTTTCGAAGAATATAGTTTTTAGATGATTATTTTTGCATGGACTTCCATCATAACCTTCCCTCTTAACATATAAAAATGATCGGAAAAAAATCGTATCATTTTAAATATTCCCCAATTAAATTGGATTTTTTTGACCGAAACTAGTGTATAATATACTATGATTTTTGACAGAAACCTGCATTTCGAAAACTTTCTTAGAATCTATTTTTCTGATGATTATTTGCATGTACTTCCATCATAACCTTCCCTCGTAAAATATATTAATGAAATGTGAAGTATTGTACCATTTCGAGCAGTCCCCGATTTAATTTGATTTTTGACCGAAACTTGTATAAACTAGTGTATAATATATTATGATTTTTTTTAACCGAAACTCGCATTTCAAATAGTTTCATAGAATCTAGTTTTCAGATGATATTTTTTGCTTGGACTTCCATCATAACCTTCCCTCTTAACATATATATATATATATATATATATATATATATATATATATATATATATATATATATATATATATATATATATATATATATATATATATATATATATATATATATATATATATATATATATATATGATCCGAAAAGTATTGTATCATTTCAAATAGTCCCCAATTAAATTTGATTTTTTCGACTGAAACTAGTGTATAATATACTATGATTTTTGACCGAAACTTGCATTTCAAAAAGTTTAATAGAATCTACTTTTCTGATTATTTTTTGCATGGATTTCCATCATAACATTCCCTCGTAAAATATATAAATGATAAGTGAAGTTTCGTATCATTTCGAACAGTAACCAATTTAATTTGATTTTTGACCGAAACTTGTATAAACTAGTATATAATATATTATGATATTTTAACCGAAACTTGCATTTCAAATAGTTTCATAGAAACTAGTGTTTTGATGATTATTTTTGCATGGACTTCCATTATAACCATCTCTCTTAACATATATAAATGATCTGAAAAGTATCGTATCATTTCAAATAGTCCCCAATTAAATTTGATTTTTTTGATCGAAACTAGTGTAGAATATACTATGATTTTTGACAGAAACTTGCATTTCGAAAAGTTTCATAGAATATAATTTTCCGATGATTTTTGCATGGATTTCCATCATAACCTTCCCTCATAAATTATATTAAACGATATGTGAAGTTTAGTATAATTTCGAACAACCCCCGATTTAATTTGATATTTGAAAGAAACTTGTATAAACTAGTGTATAATATATTATGATTTTTTTGCCGAAACTTGCATTTCGAAACGTTTCGAAGAATATAGTTTTTAGATAATTATTTTTTCATGGACTTCCATCATAACCTTCCCTCTTAACATATATAAATGATCGGAAAAAAATCGTATCATTTTAAATAGTGCGCAATTAAATTGGATTTTTTTGACAGAAACTAGTGTATAATATACTATGATTTTAGACAGAAACTTGCATTTCGAAAACTTTCTTAGAATCTAATTTTCTGATGATTATTTGCATGTACTTCCATCATAACCTTCCCTCGTAAAATTAATTAATGAAATGTGAAGTATTGTACCATTTCGAACAGTCCCCGATTTAATTTGATTTTTGACCGAAACTTGTATAAACTAGTGTATAATATATTATGATTTTTTAAACGAAACCCACATTTCAAATAATTTCATAGAATCTAGTTTTCAGATGATAATTTTTGCATGGACTTCCATGATAACCTTCCCTCTTAACAT
The DNA here is from genome assembly GCA_963966055.1 of Lathyrus aphaca. Lineage (NCBI taxonomy): Eukaryota > Viridiplantae > Streptophyta > Magnoliopsida > Fabales > Fabaceae > Lathyrus > Lathyrus aphaca. The sequence goes on along the minus strand of OZ014523.1, from coordinate 18,359,370 downwards.
ATATTTATATATATATATATATATATATATATATATATATATATATATGATCTGAAAAGTATCGTATCATTTCAAATAGTCCCCAATTAAATTTAATTTTTTCGACCGAAACTAGTGTATAATATACTATGATTTTTGACCGAAACTTGCATTTTGAAAAGTTTAATAGAATCTACTTTTCCGATTATTTTTTGCATGGATTTCCATCAACACCTTCCCTCGTAAAATATATAAATGATAAGTGAAGTTTCGTATCATTTCGAACAGTAACCAATTTAATTTGATTTTTGACCGAAACTTGTATAAACTAGTATATAATATATTATGATATTTTAACCGAAACTTGCATTTCAAATAGTTTCATAGAAACTAGTTTTTTGATGATTATTTTTGCATGGACTTCCATCATAACCTTCCCTCTTAACATATATAAATGATCTGAAAAGTATCGTATCATTTCAAATAGTCCCCAATTAAATTTGATTTTTTTGATAGAAACTAGTGTAGAATATACTATGATTTTTGACAGAAACTTGCATTTTGAAAAGTTTCATAGAATATAATTTTCCGATGATTTTTTGCATGGATTTCCATCATAACCTTTCCTCATAAATTATATTAAATGATATGTGAAGTTTTGTATCATTTCGAATAGCCCCCGATTTAATTTGATATTTGAACTAAACTTGTATAAACTAGTGTATATTATATTACGATTTTTTGGCCGAAACATGCATTTCGAAAAGTTTCGAAGAATATAGTTTTTAGATGATTATTTTTGCATGGACTTCCATCATAACCTTCCCTCTTAACATATATAAATGATCGGAAAAAATCGTATCATTTTAAATAGTCCCCAATTAAATTGGATTTTTTTGAGCGAAACTAGTGTATAATATACTATGATTTTTGACAGAAACTTGCATTTCGAAAACTTTCTTAGAATCTAATTTTCCGATGATTATTTGCATGTACTTCCATCATAACCTTCCTTCGTAAAATATATTAATGAAATGTGAAGAATTGTACCATTTTGAGCAGTCCCCGATTTAATTTGATTTTTGACCGAAACTTGTATAAACTAGTGTATAATATATTATGATTTTTTTTTAACCGAAACTCGCATTTCAAATAGTTTCATAGAATCTAGTTTTCAGATGGTATTTTTTGCTTGGACTTCCATCATAAACTTCCCTCTTAATATATATATATATATATATATATATATATATATATATATATATATGATCTGAAAAGTATTGTATCATTTCAAATAGTCCCAAATTAAATTTGATTTTTTCGACTGAAACTAGTGTATAATATACTATGATTTTTGACCGAAACTTGCATTTCAAAAAGTTTAATAGAATCTACTTTTCTGATGATTTTTTTGCATGGATTTCCATCATAACCTTCCCTCGTAAAATATATAAATGATATGTGAAGTTTCGTATCATTTCGAACAGTAACCAATTTAATTTGATTTTTGACCGAAACTTGTATAAACTAGTATATAATATATTATGATATTTTAACCGAAACTTGCATTTCAAATAGTTTCATAGAAACTAGTTTTTTGATGATTATTTTTGCATGGACTTCCATCATAACCTTCCCTCTTAACATATATAAATGATCTGAAAAGTATCGTATCATTTCAAATAGTCCCCAATTAAATTTGATTTTTTTGATCGAAACTAGTGTAGAATATACTATGATTTTTGACAGAAACTTGCATTTCGAAAAGTTTCATAGAATATAATTTTCCGATGATTTTTGCATGGATTTCCATCATAACCTTCCCTCATATATTATATTAAACGATATGTGAAGTTTAGTATAATTTCGAACAACCCCCGATTTAATTTGATATTTGAAAGAAACTTGTATAAACTAGTGTATAATATATTATGATTTTTTGGCCGAAACTTGCATTTCGAAACGTTTCGAAGAATATAGTTTTTAGATGATTATTTTTGCATGGACTTCCATCATAACCTTCCCTCTTAACATATATAAATGATCGGAAAAAAATAGTATCATTTTAAATAGTCCCCAATTAAATTGGATTTTTTTGACAGAAACTAGTGTATAATATACTATGATTTTTGACAGAAACTTGCATTTTGAAAACTTTCTTAGAATCTAATTTTCCGATGATTATCTGCATTTACTTCCATCATAACCTTCCCTCGTAAAATATATTTATGAAATGTGAAGTATTGTACCATTTCGAGTAGTCCCCGATTTAATTTTATTTTTGACCGAAACTTGTATAAACTAGAGTATAATATATTATGATTTTTTTAACCGAAACTCGCATTTCAAATAGTTTGATAGAATCTAGTTTTCAGATGATAATTTTTGCTTGGACTTCCATCATAACCTTCCCTCTTAACGTATATATATGATATGAAAAGTATTGTATCATTTCAAATAGTCCCCAATTAAATTTGATTTTTTCGACTGAAACTAGTGTATAATATACTATGATTTTTGACCGAAACTTGCATTTTAAAAAGTTTAATAGAATCTACTTTTCAGATGATTTTTTGCATGGATTTCCATCATAACCTTCCCTCGTAAAATATATAAATGATATGTGAAGTTTCGTATCATTTCGAACAGTCCCCGATTTAATTTGATTTTTGACCGAAACTTGTATAAACTAGTATATAATATATTATGATATTTTAACCGAAACTTGCATTTCAAATAGTTTCATAGAATCTAGTTTTCAGATGATTATTTTTGAATGGACTTCCATCATAACCTTCCCTCTTAACATATATAAATGATCTGAAAAGTATCGTATTATTTCAAATAGTCCCCAATTAAATTTGATTTTTTTGATCGAAACTAGTGTAGAATATACTATGAATTTTGACAGGAACTTGCATTTCGAAATGTTTCATAGAATATAATTTTCCGATGAATTTTTGCATGGATTTCCATCATAACCTTCCCTCGTAAATTATATTAAATCATATGTGAAGTTTTGTATCATTTCGAACAACCCCCAATTTAATTTGATATTTGAATTAAACTTGTATAAACTAGTGTACAATATATTATGATTTTTTGGCCGAAACATGCATTTCGAAAAGTTTCGAAGAATATAGTTTTTAGATGAATTTTTTTGCATGGACTTCCATCATAACCTTCACTCTTAACATATATAAATGATCGGAAAAGAATCGTATCATTTTAAATAGTCCCCAATTAAATTGGATTTTTTTTACCGAAACTAGTGTATAATATACTATGATTTTTGACAGAAACTTGCATTTCGAAAAATTTCTTAGAATCTAATTTTCTTATGATTATCTGCATGTACTTCCATCATAACCTTCCCTCGTAAAATATATTAATGAAATGTGAAGTATTGTACCATTTCGAACAGTCCCCGATTTAATTTGATTTTTGACAGAAACTTGTATAAACTAGTGTATAATATATTATGATTTTTTAACCGAAACTCGCATTTCAAATAGTTTCGTAGAATCTAGTTTTCAGATGATAATTTTTGCATGGACTTCCATCATAACCTTCATTCTTAACATATATATATATATATATATATATATATATATATATATATATATATATATATGATCTGAAAAGTATCGTATCATTTGAAATAGTCCCCAATTAAATTTGATTTTTTCGACTGAAACTAGTGTATAATATAATATGATTTTTGACCGAAACTTGCATTTCAAAAAGTTTAATAGAATCTAATTTTCTGATGATTTTTTGCATGGATTTCCATCATAACCTTCCCTCGTAAAATATATAAATGATATGTGAAGTTTCGTATCATTTCGAACAGTAACCAATTTAATTTGATTTGTGACCGAAACTTGTATAAACTAGTATATAATATATTATGATATTTTAACCGAAACTTGCATTTCAAATAGTTCCATAGAATCTAGTTTTCAGATGATTATTTTTGCATGGACTTCCATCATAACCTTCCTTCTTAATATATATATATATAAATGATCTGAAAAGTATCGTATCATTTCAAATAGTCCCCAATTAAATTTGATTTTTTTGATCGAAACTAGTGTAGAATATACTATGATTTTTGACAGAAATTCGGATTTTGAAAAGTTTCATAGAATATAATTTTCCGATGATTTTTGCATGGATTTCCATCATAACCTTCCCTCATAAATTATATTAAACGATATGTGAAGTTTTGTATAATTTCGAACAACCCCCGATTTAATTTGATATTTGAACGAAACATGTATAAACTAGTGTATAATATATTATGATTTTTTGGCCGAAACTTGCATGTCGAAACGTTTCGAAGAATATAGTTTTTAGATGATTATTTTTGCATGGACTTCCATCATAACCTTCCCTCTTAACATATATAAATGATCGGAAAAAAATTGTATCATTTTAAATAGTCCCCAATTAAGTTGGATTTTTTTGACCGAAACTAGTGTATAATATACAATGATTTTTGACAGAAACTTGCATTTCGAAAACTTTCTTAGAATCTAATTTTCTGATGATTATTTGCATGTACTTCCATCATAACCTTCACTCGTAAATTATATTAATGAAATGTGAAGTATTGTACCATTTTGAACAGTCCCCGATTTAATTTGATTTTTGACCGAAACTTGTATAAACTAGTGTATAATATATTATGATTTTTTAACCGAAACTCGCATTTCAAATAGTTTCATAGAATCTAGTTTTCAGATGATAATTTTTGCTTGGACTTCCATCATTACCTTCCCTCTTAACATATATATATATGATCTGAAAAGTGTCGTATCATTTCAAATAGTCCCCAATTAAATTTGATTTTTTCGACTGAAACTAGTGTATAATATACTATGATTTTTGACCGAAACTTGCATTTCAAAAAGTTTAATTGAATCTAATTTTCTGATGATGTTTTGCATGGATTTCCATCATAACCTTCCCTCGTAAAATATATAAATGATATGTGAAGTTTCGTATCATTTCGAACAGTAACCGATTTAATTTGATTTTTGACCGAAACTTGTATAAACTAGTATATAATATATTATGATATTTTTACCGAAACTTGCATTTCAAATAGTTTCATAGAATCTAGTTTTCAGATGATTATTTTTGCATGGACTTCCATCATAACCTTCCCTCTTAACATATATAAATGATCTGAAAAGTATCGTATCATTTCAAATAGTCCCCAATTAAATTTGATTTTTTTGATCGAAACAAGTGTAGAATATACTATGATTTTTGACAAAAAGTTGCATTTCAAAAAGTTTCATAGAATATAATTTTCCGATGATTTTTGCATGGATTTCCATCATAACCTTCCCTCATAAATTATTTTAAACGATATGCGAAGTTTTGTATCATTTCGAACAGCCCCCGATTTAATTTGATATTTGAACGAAACTTGTATAAACTAGTGTATAATATATTATGATTTTTTGGCCGAAACTTGCATTTCGAAAAGTTTCGAAGAATATAGTTTTTAGATGATTATTTTTGCATGGACTTCCATCATAACCTTCCCTCTTAACATATAAAAATGATCGGAAAAAAATCGTATCATTTTAAATATTCCCCAATTAAATTGGATTTTTTTGACCGAAACTAGTGTATAATATACTATGATTTTTGACAGAAACCTGCATTTCGAAAACTTTCTTAGAATCTATTTTTCTGATGATTATTTGCATGTACTTCCATCATAACCTTCCCTCGTAAAATATATTAATGAAATGTGAAGTATTGTACCATTTCGAGCAGTCCCCGATTTAATTTGATTTTTGACCGAAACTTGTATAAACTAGTGTATAATATATTATGATTTTTTTTAACCGAAACTCGCATTTCAAATAGTTTCATAGAATCTAGTTTTCAGATGATATTTTTTGCTTGGACTTCCATCATAACCTTCCCTCTTAACATATATATATATATATATATATATATATATATATATATATATATATATATATATATATATATATATATGATCCGAAAAGTATTGTATCATTTCAAATAGTCCCCAATTAAATTTGATTTTTTCGACTGAAACTAGTGTATAATATACTATGATTTTTGACCGAAACTTGCATTTCAAAAAGTTTAATAGAATCTACTTTTCTGATTATTTTTTGCATGGATTTCCATCATAACATTCCCTCGTAAAATATATAAATGATAAGTGAAGTTTCGTATCATTTCGAACAGTAACCAATTTAATTTGATTTTTGACCGAAACTTGTATAAACTAGTATATAATATATTATGATATTTTAACCGAAACTTGCATTTCAAATAGTTTCATAGAAACTAGTGTTTTGATGATTATTTTTGCATGGACTTCCATCATAACCATCTCTCTTAACATATATAAATGATCTGAAAAGTATCGTATCATTTCAAATAGTCCCCAATTAAATTTGATTTTTTTGATCGAAACTAGTGTAGAATATACTATGATTTTTGACAGAAACTTGCATTTCGAAAAGTTTCATAGAATATAATTTTCCGATGATTTTTGCATGGATTTCCATCATAACCTTCCCTCATAAATTATATTAAACGATATGTGAAGTTTAGTATAATTTCGAACAACCCCCGATTTAATTTGATATTTGAAAGAAACTTGTATAAACTAGTGTATAATATATTATGATTTTTTTGCCGAAACTTGCATTTCGAAACGTTTCGAAGAATATAGTTTTTAGATAATTATTTTTTCATGGACTTCCATCATAACCTTCCCTCTTAACATATATAAATGATCGGAAAAAAATCGTATCATTTTAAATAGTGCGCAATTAAATTGGATTTTTTTGACAGAAACTATTGTATAATATACTATGATTTTAGACAGAAACTTGCATTTCGAAAACTTTCTTAGAATCTAATTTTCTGATGATTATTTGCATGTACTTCCATCATAACCTTCCCTCGTAAAATTAATTAATGAAATGTGAAGTATTGTACCATTTCGAACAGTCCCCGATTTAATTTGATTTTTGACCGAAACTTGTATAAACTAGTGTATAATATATTATGATTTTTTAAACGAAACCCACATTTCAAATAATTTCATAGAATCTAGTTTTCAGATGATAATTTTTGCATGGACTTCCATGATAACCTTCCCTCTTAACATATATTTATATATATATATATATATATATATATATATATATATATATATATATATATATATATATATATATATATATATATATATATATATATATATATATATATATATATGATCTGAAAAGTATCGTATCATTTCAAATAGTCCCCAATTAAATTTAATTTTTTCGACCGAAACTAGTGTATAATATACTATGATTTTTGACCGAAACTTGCATTTTGAAAAGTTTAATAGAATCTACTTTTCCGATTATTTTTTGCATGGATTTCCATCAACACCTTCCCTCGTAAAATATATAAATGATAAGTGAAGTTTCGTATCATTTCGAACAGTAACCAATTTAATTTGATTTTTGACCGAAACTTGTATAAACTAGTATATAATATATTATGATATTTTAACCGAAACTTGCATTTCAAATAGTTTCATAGAAACTAGTGTTTTGATGATTATTTTTGCATGGACTTCCATCATAACCTTCCCTCTTAACATATATAAATGATCTGAAAAGTATCGTATCATTTCAAATAGTCCCCAATTAAATTTGATTTTTTTGATCGAAACTAGTGTAGAATATACTATGATTTTTGACAGAAACTTGCATTTCGAAAAGTTTCATAGAATATAATTTTCCGATGATTTTTGCATGGATTTCCATCATAACCTTCCCTCATAAATTATATTAAACGATATGTGAAGTTTAGTATAATTTCGAACAACCCCCGATTTAATTTGATATTTGAAAGAAACTTGTATAAACTAGTGTATAATATATTATGATTTTTTTGCCGAAACTTGCATTTCGAAACGTTTCGAAGAATATAGTTTTTAGATGATTATTTTTTCATGGACTTCCATCATAACCTTCCCTCTTAACATATATAAATGATCGGAAAAAAATCGTAACATTTTAAATAGTCCCCAATTAAATTGGATTTTTTTGACAGAAACTAGTGTATAATATACTATGATTTTTGACAGAAACTTGCATTTCGAAAACTTTCTTAGAATCTAATTTTCTGATGATTATTTGCATGTACTTCCATCATAACCTTCCCTCGTAAAATTAATTAATGAAATGTGAAGTATTGTACCATTTAGAACAGTCCCCGATTTAATTTGATTTTTGACCGAAACTTGTATAAACTAGTGTATAATATATTATGATTTTTTAAACGAAACCCACATTTCAAATAATTTCATAGAATCTAGTTTTCAGATGATAATTTTTGCATGGACTTCCATGATAACCTTCCCTCTTAACATATATTTATATATATATATATATATATATATATATATATATATATATATATATATATATATATATATATATATATATATATATATATATATATATATGATCTGAAAAGTATCGTATCATTTCAAATAGTCCCCAATTAAATTTAATTTTTTCGACCGAAACTAGTGTATAATATACTATGATTTTTGACCGAAACTTGCATTTTGAAAAGTTTAATAGAATCTACTTTTCCGATTATTTTTTGCATGGATTTCCATCAACACCTTCCCTCGTAAAATATATAAATGATAAGTGAAGTTTCGTATCATTTCGAACAGTAACCAATTTAATTTGATTTTTGACCGAAACTTGTATAAACTAGTATATAATATATTATGATATTTTAACCGAAACTTGCATTTCAAATAGTTTCATAGAAACTAGTGTTTTGATGATTATTTTTGCATGGACTTCCATCATAACCTTCCCTCTTAACATATATAAATGATCTGAAAAGTATCGTATCATTTCAAATAGTCCCCAATTAAATTTGATTTTTTTGATCGAAACTAGTGTAGAATATACTATGATTTTTGACAGAAACTTGCATTTCGAAAAGTTTCATAGAATATAATTTTCCGATGATTTTTGCATGGATTTCCATCATAACCTTCCCTCATAAATTATATTAAACGATATGTGAAGTTTAGTAAAATTTCGAACAACCCCCGATTTAATTTGATATTTGAAAGAAACTTGTATAAACTAGTGTATAATATATTATGATTTTTTTGCCGAAACTTGCATTTCGAAACGTTTCGAAGAATATAGTTTTTAGATGATTATTTTTTCATGGACTTCCATCATAACCTTCCCTCTTAACATATATAAATGATCGGAAAAAAATCGTAACATTTTAAATAATCCCCAATTAAATTGGATTTTTTTGACAGAAACTAGTGTATAATATACTATGATTTTTGACAGAAACTTGCATTTCGAAAACTTTCTTAGAATCTAATTTTCTGATGATTATTTGCATGTACTTCCATCATAACCTTCCCTCGTAAAATTAATTAATGAAATGTGAAGTATTGTACCATTTCGAACAGTCCCCGATTTAATTTGATTTTTGACCGAAACTTGTATAAACTAGTGTATAATATATTATGATTTTTTAAACGAAACCCACATTTCAAATAATTTCATAGAATCTAGTTTTCAGATGATAATTTTTGCATGGACTTCCATGATAACCTTCCCTCTTAACATATATATATATATATATATATATATATATATATATATATATATATATATATATATATATATATATATATATATATATATATATATATATGATCTGAAAAGTATCGTATCATTTCAAATAGTCCCCAATTAAATTTAATTTTTTCGACCGAAACTAGTGTATAATATACTATGATTTTTGACCGAAACTTGCATTTTGAAAAGTTTAATAGAATCTACTTTTCCGATTATTTTTTGCATGGATTTCCATCAACACCTTCCCTCGTAAAATATATAAATGATAAGTGAAGTTTCGTATCATTTCGAACAGTAACCAATTTAATTTGATTTTTGACCGAAACTTGTATAAACTAGTATATAATATATTATGATATTTTAACCGAAACTTGCATTTCAAATAGTTTCATAGAAACTAGTGTTTTGATGATTATTTTTGCATGGACTTCCATCATAACCTTCCCTCTTAACATATATAAATGATCTGAAAAGTATCGTATCATTTCAAATAGTCCCCAATTAAATTTGATTTTTTTGATCGAAACTAGTGTAGAATATACTATGATTTTTGACAGAAACTTGCATTTCGAAAAGTTTCATAGAATATAATTTTCCGATGATTTTTGCATGGATTTCCATCATAACCTTCCCTCATAAATTATATTAAACGATATGTGAAGTTTAATATAATTTCGAACAACCCCCGATTTAATTTGATATTTGAAAGAAACTTGTATAAACTAGTGTATAATATATTATGATTTTTTTGCCGAAACTTGCATTTCGAAACGTTTCGAAGAATATAGTTTTTAGATGATTATTTTTTCATGGACTTCCATCATAACCTTCCCTCTTAACATATATAAATGATCGGAAAAAAATCGTAACATTTTAAATAGTCCCCAATTAAATTGGATTTTTTTGACAGAAACTAGTGTATAATATACTATGATTTTTGACAGAAACTTGCATTTCGAAAACTTTCTTAGAATCTAATTTTCTGATGATTATTTGCATGTACTTCCATCATAACCTTCCCTCGTAAAATTAATTAATGAAATGTGAAGTATTGTACCATTTAGAACAGTCCCCGATTTAATTTGATTTTTGACCGAAACTTGTATAAACTAGTGTATAATATATTATGATTTTTTAAACGAAACCCACATTTCAAATAATTTCATAGAATCTAGTTTTCAGATGATAATTTTTGCATGGACTTCCATGATAACCTTCCCTCTTAACATATATTTATATAATATATATATATATATATATATATATATATATATATATATATATATATATATATATATGATCTGAAAAGTATCGTATCATTTCAAATAGTCCCCAATTAAATTTAATTTTTTCGACCGAAACTAGTGTATAATATACTATGATTTTTGACCGAAACTTGCATTTTGAAAAGTTTAATAGAATCTACTTTTCCGATTATTTTTTGCATGGATTTCCATCAACACCTTCCCTCGTAAAATATATAAATGATAAGTGAAGTTTCGTATCATTTCGAACAGTAACCAATTTAATTTGATTTTTGACCGAAACTTGTATAAACTAGTATATAATATATTATGATATTTTAACCGAAACTTGCATTTCAAATAGTTTCATAGAAACTAGTGTTTTGATGATTATTTTTGCATGGACTTCCATCATAACCTTCCCTCTTAACATATATAAATGATCTGAAAAGTATCGTATCATTTCAAATAGTCCCCAATTAAATTTGATTTTTTTGATCGAAACTAGTGTAGAATATACTATGATTTTTGACAGAAACTTGCATTTCGAAAAGTTTCATAGAATATAATTTTCCGATGATTTTTGCATGGATTTCCATCATAACCTTCCCTCATAAATTATATTAAACGATATGTGAAGTTTAATATAATTTCGAACAACCCCCGATTTAATTTGATATTTGAAAGAAACTTGTATAAACTAGTGTATAATATATTATGATTTTTTTGCCGAAACTTGCATTTCGAAACGTTTCGAAGAATATAGTTTTTAGATGATTATTTTTTCATGGACTTCCATCATAACCTTCCCTCTTAACATATATAAATGATCGGAAAAAAATCGTAACATTTTAAATAGTCCCCAATTAAATTGGATTTTTTTGACAGAAACTAGTGTATAATATACTATGATTTTTGACAGAAACTTGCATTTCGAAAACTTTCTTAGAATCTAATTTTCTGATGATTATTTGCATGTACTTCCATCATAACCTTCCCTCGTAAAATTAATTAATGAAATGTGAAGTATTGTACCATTTAGAACAGTCCCCGATTTAATTTGATTTTTGACCGAAACTTGTATAAACTAGTGTATAATATATTATGATTTTTTAAACGAAACCCACATTTCAAATAATTTCATAGAATCTAGTTTTCAGATGATAATTTTTGCATGGACTTCCATGATAACCTTCCCTCTTAACATATATTTATATAAATATATATATATATATATATATATATATATATATATATATATATATATATATATATATATATATGATCTGAAAAGTATCGTATCATTTCAAATAGTCCCCAATTAAATTTAATTTTTTCGACCGAAACTAGTGTATAATATACTATGATTTTTGACCGAAACTTGCATTTTGAAAAGTTTAATAGAATCTACTTTTCCGATTATTTTTTGCATGGATTTCCATCAACACCTTCCCTCGTAAAATATATAAATGATAAGTGAAGTTTCGTATCATTTCGAACAGTAACCAATTTAATTTGATTTTTGACCGAAACTTGTATAAACTAGTATATAATATATTATGATATTTTAACCGAAACTTGCATTTCAAATAGTTTCATAGAAACTAGTGTTTTGATGATTATTTTTGCATGGACTTCCATCATAACCTTCCCTCTTAACATATATAAATGATCTGAAAAGTATCGTATCATTTCAAATAGTCCCCAATTAAATTTGATTTTTTTGATCGAAACTAGTGTAGAATATACTATGATTTTTGACAGAAACTTGCATTTCGAAAAGTTTCATAGAATATAATTTTCCGATGATTTTTGCATGGATTTCCATCATAACCTTCCCTCATAAATTATATTAAACGATATGTGAAGTTTAATATAATTTCGAACAACCCCCGATTTAATTTGATATTTGAAAGAAACTTGTATAAACTAGTGTATAATATATTATGATTTTTTTGCCGAAACTTGCATTTCGAAACGTTTCGAAGAATATAGTTTTTAGATGATTATTTTTTCATGGACTTCCATCATAACCTTCCCTCTTAACATATATAAATGATCGGAAAAAAATCGTAACATTTTAAATAGTCCCCAATTAAATTGGATTTTTTTGACAGAAACTAGTGTATAATATACTATGATTTTTGACAGAAACTTGCATTTCGAAAACTTTCTTAGAATCTAATTTTCTGATGATTATTTGCATGTACTTCCATCATAACCTTCCCTCGTAAAATTAATTAATGAAATGTGAAGTATTGTACCATTTAGAACAGTCCCCGATTTAATTTGATTTTTGACCGAAACTTGTATAAACTAGTGTATAATATATTATGATTTTTTAAACGAAACCCACATTTCAAATAATTTCATAGAATCTAGTTTTCAGATGATAATTTTTGCATGGACTTCCATGATAACCTTCCCTCTTAACATATATTTATATAAATATATATATATATATATATATATATATATATATATATATATATATATATGATCTGAAAAGTATCGTATCATTTCAAATAGTCCCCAATTAAATTTAATTTTTTCGACCGAAACTAGTGTATAATATACTATGATTTTTGACCGAAACTTGCATTTTGAAAAGTTTAATAGAATCTACTTTTCCGATTATTTTTTGCATGGATTTCCATCAACACCTTCCCTCGTAAAATATATAAATGATAAGTGAAGTTTCGTATCATTTCGAACAGTAACCAATTTAATTTGATTTTTGACCGAAACTTGTATAAACTAGTATATAATATATTATGATATTTTAACCGAAACTTGCATTTCAAATAGTTTCATAGAAACTAGTGTTTTGATGATTATTTTTGCATGGACTTCCATCATAACCTTCCCTCTTAACATATATAAATGATCTGAAAAGTATCGTATCATTTCAAATAGTCCCCAATTAAATTTGATTTTTTTGATCGAAACTAGTGTAGAATATACTATGATTTTTGACAGAAACTTGCATTTCGAAAAGTTTCATAGAATATAATTTTCCGATGATTTTTGCATGGATTTCCATCATAACCTTCCCTCATAAATTATATTAAACGATATGTGAAGTTTAGTATAATTTCGAACAACCCCCGATTTAATTTGATATTTGAACGAAACTTGTATAAACTAGTGTATAATATATTATGATTTTTTTGCCGAAACTTGCATTTCGAAACGTTTCGAAGAATATAGTTTTTAGATGATTATTTTTTCATGGACTTCCATCATAACCTTCCCTCTTAACATATATAAATGATCGGAAAAAAATCGTAACATTTTAAATAGTCCCCAATTAAATTGGATTTTTTTGACAGAAACTAGTGTATAATATACTATGATTTTTGACAGAAACTTGCATTTCGAAAACTTTCTTAGAATCTAATTTTCTGATGATTATTTGCATGTACTTCCATCATAACCTTCCCTCGTAAAATTAATTAATGAAATGTGAAGTATTGTACCATTTCGAACAGTCCCCGATTTAATTTGATTTTTGACCGAAACTTGTATAAACTAGTGTATAATATATTATGATTTTTTAAACGAAACCCACATTTCAAATAATTTCATAGAATCTAGTTTTCAGATGATAATTTTTGCATGGACTTCCATGATAACCTTCCCTCTTAACATATATATATATATATATATATGATCTGAAAAGTATCGTATCATTTCAAATAGTCCCCAATTAAATTTAATTTTTTCGACCGAAACTAGTGTATAATATACTATGATTTTTGACCGAAACTTGCATTTTGAAAAGTTTAATAGAATCTACTTTTCCGATTATTTTTTGCATGGATTTCCATCAACACCTTCCCTCGTAAAATATATAAATGATAAGTGAAGTTTCGTATCATTTCGAACAGTAACCAATTTAATTTGATTTTTGACCGAAACTTGTATAAACTAGTATATAATATATTATGATATTTTAACCGAAACTTGCATTTCAAATAGTTTCATAGAAACTAGTGTTTTGATGATTATTTTTGCATGGACTTCCATCATAACCTTCCCTCTTAACATATATAAATGATCTGAAAAGTATCGTATCATTTCAAATAGTCCCCAATTAAATTTGATTTTTTTGATCGAAACTAGTGTAGAATATACTATGATTTTTGACAGAAACTTGCATTTCGAAAAGTTTCATAGAATATAATTTTCCGATGATTTTTGCATGGATTTCCATCATAACCTTCCCTCATAAATTATATTAAACGATATGTGAAGTTTAGTATAATTTCGAACAACCCCCGATTTAATTTGATATTTGAAAGAAACTTGTATAAACTAGTGTATAATATATTATGATTTTTTTGCCGAAACTTGCATTTCGAAACGTTTCGAAGAATATAGTTTTTAGATGATTATTTTTTCATGGACTTCCATCATAACCTTCCCTCTTAACATATATAAATGATCGGAAAAAAATCGTAACATTTTAAATAGTCCCCAATTAAATTGGATTTTTTTGACAGAAACTAGTGTATAATATACTATGATTTTTGACAGAAACTTGCATTTCGAAAACTTTCTTAGAATCTAATTTTCTGATGATTATTTGCATGTACTTCCATCATAACCTTCCCTCGTAAAATTAATTAATGAAATGTGAAGTATTGTACCATTTAGAACAGTCCCCGATTTAATTTGATTTTTGACCGAAACTTGTATAAACTAGTGTATAATATATTATGATTTTTTAAACGAAACCCACATTTCAAATAATTTCATAGAATCTAGTTTTCAGATGATAATTTTTGCATGGACTTCCATGATAACCTTCCCTCTTAACATATATTTATATATATATATATATATATATATATATATATATATATATATATATATATATATATATATATATATATGATCTGAAAAGTATCGTATCATTTCAAATAGTCCCCAATTAAATTTAATTTTTTCGACCGAAACTAGTGTATAATATACTATGATTTTTGACCGAAACTTGCATTTTGAAAAGTTTAATAGAATCTACTTTTCCGATTATTTTTTGCATGGATTTCCATCAACACCTTCCCTCGTAAAATATATAAATGATAAGTGAAGTTTCGTATCATTTCGAACAGTAACCAATTTAATTTGATTTTTGACCGAAACTTGTATAAACTAGTATATAATATATTATGATATTTTAACCGAAACTTGCATTTCAAATAGTTTCATAGAAACTAGTGTTTTGATGATTATTTTTGCATGGACTTCCATCATAACCTTCCCTCTTAACATATATAAATGATCTGAAAAGTATCGTATCATTTCAAATAGTCCCCAATTAAATTTGATTTTTTTGATCGAAACTAGTGTAGAATATACTATGATTTTTGACAGAAACTTGCATTTCGAAAAGTTTCATAGAATATAATTTTCCGATGATTTTTGCATGGATTTCCATCATAACCTTCCCTCATAAATTATATTAAACGATATGTGAAGTTTAATATAATTTCGAACAACCCCCGATTTAATTTGATATTTGAAAGAAACTTGTATAAACTAGTGTATAATATATTATGATTTTTTTGCCGAAACTTGCATTTCGAAACGTTTCGAAGAATATAGTTTTTAGATGATTATTTTTTCATGGACTTCCATCATAACCTTCCCTCTTAACATATATAAATGATCGGAAAAAAATCGTAACATTTTAAATAGTCCCCAATTAAATTGGATTTTTTTGACAGAAACTAGTGTATAATATACTATGATTTTTGACAGAAACTTGCATTTCGAAAACTTTCTTAGAATCTAATTTTCTGATGATTATTTGCATGTACTTCCATCATAACCTTCCCTCGTAAAATTAATTAATGAAATGTGAAGTATTGTACCATTTAGAACAGTCCCCGATTTAATTTGATTTTTGACCGAAACTTGTATAAACTAGTGTATAATATATTATGATTTTTTAAACGAAACCCACATTTCAAATAATTTCATAGAATCTAGTTTTCAGATGATAATTTTTGCATGGACTTCCATGATAACCTTCCCTCTTAACATATATTTATATAAATATATATATATATATATATATATATATATATATATATATATATATATATATATATATGATCTGAAAAGTATCGTATCATTTCAAATAGTCCCCAATTAAATTTAATTTTTTCGACCGAAACTAGTGTATAATATACTATGATTTTTGACCGAAACTTGCATTTTGAAAAGTTTAATAGAATCTACTTTTCCGATTATTTTTTGCATGGATTTCCATCAACACCTTCCCTCGTAAAATATATAAATGATAAGTGAAGTTTCGTATCATTTCGAACAGTAACCAATTTAATTTGATTTTTGACCGAAACTTGTATAAACTAGTATATAATATATTATGATATTTTAACCGAAACTTGCATTTCAAATAGTTTCATAGAAACTAGTGTTTTGATGATTATTTTTGCATGGACTTCCATCATAACCTTCCCTCTTAACATATATAAATGATCTGAAAAGTATCGTATCATTTCAAATAGTCCCCAATTAAATTTGATTTTTTTGATCGAAACTAGTGTAGAATATACTATGATTTTTGACAGAAACTTGCATTTCGAAAAGTTTCATAGAATATAATTTTCCGATGATTTTTGCATGGATTTCCATCATAACCTTCCCTCATAAATTATATTAAACGATATGTGAAGTTTAGTATAATTTCGAACAACCCCCGATTTAATTTGATATTTGAACGAAACTTGTATAAACTAGTGTATAATATATTATGATTTTTTTGCCGAAACTTGCATTTCGAAACGTTTCGAAGAATATAGTTTTTAGATGATTATTTTTTCATGGACTTCCATCATAACCTTCCCTCTTAACATATATAAATGATCGAAAAAAAATCGTAACATTTTAAATAGTCCCCAATTAAATTGGATTTTTTTGACAGAAACTAGTGTATAATATACTATGATTTTTGACAGAAACTTGCATTTCGAAAACTTTCTTAGAATCTAATTTTCTGATGATTATTTGCATGTACTTCCATCATAACCTTCCCTCGTAAAATTAATTAATGAAATGTGAAGTATTGTACCATTTCGAACAGTCCCCGATTTAATTTGATTTTTGACCGAAACTTGTATAAACTAGTGTATAATATATTATGATTTTTTAAACGAAACCCACATTTCAAATAATTTCATAGAATCTAGTTTTCAGATGATAATTTTTGCATGGACTTCCATGATAACCTTCCCTCTTAACATATATATATATATATATATATGATCTGAAAAGTATCGTATCATTTCAAATAGTCCCCAATTAAATTTAATTTTTTCGACCGAAACTAGTGTATAATATACTATGATTTTTGACCGAAACTTGCATTTTGAAAAGTTTAATAGAATCTACTTTTCCGATTATTTTTTGCATGGATTTCCATCAACACCTTCCCTCGTAAAATATATAAATGATAAGTGAAGTTTCGTATCATTTCGAACAGTAACCAATTTAATTTGATTTTTGACCGAAACTTGTATAAACTAGTATATAATATATTATGATATTTTAACCGAAACTTGCATTTCAAATAGTTTCATAGAAACTAGTGTTTTGATGATTATTTTTGCATGGACTTCCATCATAACCTTCCCTCTTAACATATATAAATGATCTGAAAAGTATCGTATCATTTCAAATAGTCCCCAATTAAATTTGATTTTTTTGATCGAAACTAGTGTAGAATATACTATGATTTTTGACAGAAACTTGCATTTCGAAAAGTTTCATAGAATATAATTTTCCGATGATTTTTGCATGGATTTCCATCATAACCTTCCCTCATAAATTATATTAAACGATATGTGAAGTTTAGTATAATTTCGAACAACCCCCGATTTAATTTGATATTTGAAAGAAACTTGTATAAACTAGTGTATAATATATTATGATTTTTTTGCCGAAACTTGCATTTCGAAACGTTTCGAAGAATATAGTTTTTAGATGATTATTTTTTCATGGACTTCCATCATAACCTTCCCTCTTAACATATATAAATGATCGGAAAAAAATCGTAACATTTTAAATAGTCCCCAATTAAATTAGATTTATTTGACAGAAACTAGTGTATAATATACTATGATTTTTGACAGAAACTTGCATTTCGAAAACTTTCTTAGAATCTAATTTTCTGATGATTATTTGCATGTACTTCCATCATAACCTTCCCTCGTAAAATTAATTAATGAAATGTGAAGTATTGTACCATTTCGAACAGTCCCCGATTTAATTTGATTTTTGACCGAAACTTGTATAAACTAGTGTATAATATATTATGATTTTTTAAACGAAACCCACATTTCAAATAATTTCATAGAATCTAGTTTTCAGATGATAATTTTTGCATGGACTTCCATGATAACCTTCCCTCTTAACATATATATATATATATATATATATGATCTGAAAAGTATCGTATCATTTCAAATAGTCCCCAATTAAATTTAATTTTTTCGACAGAAACTAGTGTATAATATACTATGATTTTTGACCGAAACTTGCATTTTGAAAAGTTTAATAGAATCTACTTTTCCGATTATTTTTTGCATGGATTTCCATCAACACCTTCCCTCGTAAAATATATAAATGATATGTGAAGTTTCGTATCATTTCGAACAGTAACCAATTTAATTTGATTTTTGACCGAAACTTGTATAAACTAGTATATAATATATTATGATATTTTAACCGAAACTTGCATTTCAAATAGTTTCATAGAAACTAGTGTTTTGATGATTATTTTTGCATGGACTTCCATCATAACCTTCCCTCTTAACATATATAAATGATCTGAAAAGTATCGTATCATTTCAAATAGTCCCCAATTAAATTTGATTTTTTTGATCGAAACTAGTGTAGAATATACTATGATTTTTGACAGAAACTTGCATTTCGAAAAGTTTCATAGAATATAATTTTCCGATGATTTTTGCATGGATTTCCATCATAACCTTCCCTCATAAATTATATTAAACGATATGTGAAGTTTAGTATAATTTCGAACAACCCCCGATTTAATTTGATATTTGAAAGAAATTTGTATAAACTAGTGTATAATATATTATGATTTTTTTGCCGAAACTTGCATTTCGAAACGTTTCGAAGAATATAGTTTTTAGATGATTATTTTTTCATGGACTTCCATCATAACCTTCCCTCTTAACATATATAAATGATCGGAAAAAAATCGTAACATTTTAAATAGTCCCCAATTAAATTGGATTTTTTTGACAGAAACTAGTGTATAATATACTATGATTTTTGACAGAAACTTGCATTTCGAAAACTTTCTTAGAATCTAATTTTCTGATGATTATTTGCATGTACTTCCATCATAACCTTCCCTCGTAAAATTAATTAATGAAATGTGAAGTATTGTACCATTTAGAACAGTCCCCGATTTAATTTGATTTTTGACCGAAACTTGTATAAACTAGTGTATAATATATTATTATTTTTTAAACGAAACCCACATTTCAAATAATTTCATAGAATCTAGTTTTCAGATGATAATTTTTGCATGGACTTCCATGATAACCTTCCCTCTTAACATATATTTATATATATATATATATATATATATATATATATATATATATGATCTGAAAAGTATCGTATCATTTCAAATAGTCCCCAATTAAATTTAATTTTTTCGACCGAAACTAGTGTATAATATACTATGATTTTTGACCGAAACTTGCATTTTGAAAAGTTTAATAGAATCTACTTTTCCGATTATTTTTTGCATGGATTTCCATCAACACCTTCCCTCGTAAAATATATAAATGATAAGTGAAGTTTCGTATCATTTCGATTAGTAACCAATTTAATTTGATTTTTGACCGAAACTTGTATAAACTAGTATATAATATATTATGATATTTTAACCGAAACTTGCATTTCAAATAGTTTCATAGAAACTAGTGTTTTGATGATTATTTTTGCATGGACTTCCATCATAACCTTCCCTCTTAACATATATAAATGATCTGAAAAGTATCGTATCATTTCAAATAGTCCCCAATTAAATTTGATTTTTTTGATCGAAACTAGTGTAGAATATACTATGATTTTTGACAGAAACTTGCATTTCGAAAAGTTTCATAGAATATAATTTTCCGATGATTTTTGCATGGATTTCCATCATAACCTTCCCTCATAAATTATATTAAACGATATGTGAAGTTTAATATAATTTCGAACAACCCCCGATTTAATTTGATATTTGAAAGAAACTTGTATAAACTAGTGTATAATATATTATGATTTTTTTGCCGAAACTTGCATTTCGAAACGTTTCGAAGAATATAGTTTTTAGATGATTATTTTTTCATGGACTTCCATCATAACCTTCCCTCTTAACATATATAAATGATCGGAAAAAAATCGTAACATTTTAAATAGTCCCCAATTAAATTGGATTTTTTTGACAGAAACTAGTGTATAATATACTATGATTTTTGACAGAAACTTGCATTTCGAAAACTTTCTTAGAATCTAATTTTCTGATGATTATTTGCATGTACTTCCATCATAACCTTCCCTCGTAAAATTAATTAATGAAATGTGAAGTATTGTACCATTTAGAACAGTCCCCGATTTAATTTGATTTTTGACCGAAACTTGTATAAACTAGTGTATAATATATTATGATTTTTTAAACGAAACCCACATTTCAAATAATTTCATAGAATCTAGTTTTCAGATGATAATTTTTGCATGGACTTCCATGATAACCTTCCCTCTTAACATATATTTATATAAATATATATATATATATATATATATATATATATATATATATATATATATATATATATATATATGATCTGAAAAGTATCGTATCATTTCAAATAGTCCCCAATTAAATTTAATTTTTTCGACCGAAACTAGTGTATAATATACTATGATTTTTGACCGAAACTTGCATTTTGAAAAGTTTAATAGAATCTACTTTTCCGATTATTTTTTGCATGGATTTCCATCAACACCTTCCCTCGTAAAATATATAAATGATAAGTGAAGTTTCGTATCATTTCGAACAGTAACCAATTTAATTTGATTTTTGACCGAAACTTGTATAAACTAGTATATAATATATTATGATATTTTAACCGAAACTTGCATTTCAAATAGTTTCATAGAAACTAGTGTTTTGATGATTATTTTTGCATGGACTTCCATCATAACCTTCCCTCTTAACATATATAAATGATCTGAAAAGTATCGTATCATTTCAAATAGTCCCCAATTAAATTTGATTTTTTTGATCGAAACTAGTGTAGAATATACTATGATTTTTGACAGAAACTTGCATTTCGAAAAGTTTCATAGAATATAATTTTCCGATGATTTTTGCATGGATTTCCATCATAACCTTCCCTCATAAATTATATTAAACGATATGTGAAGTTTAATATAATTTCGAACAACCCCCGATTTAATTTGATATTTGAAAGAAACTTGTATAAACTAGTGTATAATATATTATGATTTTTTTGCCGAAACTTGCATTTCGAAACGTTTCGAAGAATATAGTTTTTAGATGATTATTTTTTCATGGACTTCCATCATAACCTTCCCTCTTAACATATATAAATGATCGGAAAAAAATCGTAACATTTTAAATAGTCCCCAATTAAATTGGATTTTTTTGACAGAAACTAGTGTATAATATACTATGATTTTTGACAGAAACTTGCATTTCGAAAACTTTCTTAGAATCTAATTTTCTGATGATTATTTGCATGTACTTCCATCATAACCTTCCCTCGTAAAATTAATTAATGAAATGTGAAGTATTGTACCATTTAGAACAGTCCCCGATTTAATTTGATTTTTGACCGAAACTTGTATAAACTAGTGTATAATATATTATGATTTTTTAAACGAAACCCACATTTCAAATAATTTCATAGAATCTAGTTTTCAGATGATAATTTTTGCATGGACTTCCATGATAACCTTCCCTCTTAACATATATTTATATAAATATATATATATATATATATATATATATATATATATATATATATATATATATATATATATGATCTGAAAAGTATCGTATCATTTCAAATAGTCCCCAATTAAATTTAATTTTTTCGACCGAAACTAGTGTATAATATACTATGATTTTTGACCGAAACTTGCATTTTGAAAAGTTTAATAGAATCTACTTTTCCGATTATTTTTTGCATGGATTTCCATCAACACCTTCCCTCGTAAAATATATAAATGATAAGTGAAGTTTCGTATCATTTCGAACAGTAACCAATTTAATTTGATTTTTGACCGAAACTTGTATAAACTAGTATATAATATATTATGATATTTTAACCGAAACTTGCATTTCAAATAGTTTCATAGAAACTAGTGTTTTGATGATTATTTTTGCATGGACTTCCATCATAACCTTCCCTCTTAACATATATAAATGATCTGAAAAGTATCGTATCATTTCAAATAGTCCCCAATTAAATTTGATTTTTTTGATCGAAACTAGTGTAGAATATACTATGATTTTTGACAGAAACTTGCATTTCGAAAAGTTTCATAGAATATAATTTTCCGATGATTTTTGCATGGATTTCCATCATAACCTTCCCTCATAAATTATATTAAACGATATGTGAAGTTTAATATAATTTCGAACAACCCCCGATTTAATTTGATATTTGAAAGAAATTTGTATAAACTAGTGTATAATATATTATGATTTTTTTGCCGAAACTTGCATTTCGAAACGTTTCGAAGAATATAGTTTTTAGATGATTATTTTTTCATGGACTTCCATCATAACCTTCCCTCTTAACATATATAAATGATCGGAAAAAAATCGTAACATTTTAAATAGTCCCCAATTAAATTGGATTTTTTTGACAGAAACTAGTGTATAATATACTATGATTTTTGACAGAAACTTGCATTTCGAAAACTTTCTTAGAATCTAATTTTCTGATGATTATTTGCATGTACTTCCATCATAACCTTCCCTCGTAAAATTAATTAATGAAATGTGAAGTATTGTACCATTTAGAACAGTCCCCGATTTAATTTGATTTTTGACCGAAACTTGTATAAACTAGTGTATAATATATTATGATTTTTTAAACGAAACCCACATTTCAAATAATTTCATAGAATCTAGTTTTCAGATGATAATTTTTGCATGGACTTCCATGATAACCTTCCCTCTTAACATATATTTATATATATATATATATATATATATATATATATATATATATATATATATATATATATATATATGATCTGAAAAGTATCGTATCATTTCAAATAGTCCCCAATTAAATTTAATTTTTTCGACCGAAACTAGTGTATAATATACTATGATTTTTGACCGAAACTTGCATTTTGAAAAGTTTAATAGAATCTACTTTTCCGATTATTTTTTGCATGGATTTCCATCAACACCTTCCCTCGTAAAATATATAAATGATAAGTGAAGTTTCGTATCATTTCGAACAGTAACCAATTTAATTTGATTTTTGACCGAAACTTGTATAAACTAGTATATAATATATTATGATATTTTAACCGAAACTTGCATTTCAAATAGTTTCATAGAAACTAGTGTTTTGATGATTATTTTTGCATGGACTTCCATCATAACCTTCCCTCTTAACATATATAAATGATCTGAAAAGTATCGTATCATTTCAAATAGTCCCCAATTAAATTTGATTTTTTTGATCGAAACTAGTGTAGAATATACTATGATTTTTGACAGAAACTTGCATTTCGAAAAGTTTCATAGAATATAATTTTCCGATGATTTTTGCATGGATTTCCATCATAACCTTCCCTCATAAATTATATTAAACGATATGTGAAGTTTAATATAATTTCGAACAACCCCCGATTTAATATGATATTTGAAAGAAACTTGTATAAACTAGTGTATAATATATTATGATTTTTTTGCCGAAACTTGCATTTCGAAACGTTTCGAAGAATATAGTTTTTAGATGATTATTTTTTCATGGACTTCCATCATAACCTTCCCTCTTAACATATATAAATGATCGGAAAAAAATCGTAACATTTTAAATAGTCCCCAATTAAATTGGATTTTTTTGACAGAAACTAGTGTATAATATACTATGATTTTTGACAGAAACTTGCATTTCGAAAACTTTCTTAGAATCTAATTTTCTGATGATTATTTGCATGTACTTCCATCATAACCTTCCCTCGTAAAATTAATTAATGAAATGTGAAGTATTGTACCATTTCGAACAGTCCCCGATTTAATTTGATTTTTGACCGAAACTTGTATAAACTAGTGTATAATATATTATGATTTTTTAAACGAAACCCACATTTCAAATAATTTCATAGAATCTAGTTTTCAGATGATAATTTTTGCATGGACTTCCATGATAACCTTCCCTCTTAACATATATATATATATATATATATATATATATATGATCTGAAAAGTATCGTATCATTTCAAATAGTCCCCAATTAAATTTAATTTTTTCGACCGAAACTAGTGTATAATATACTATGATTTTTGACCGAAACTTGCATTTTGAAAAGTTTAATAGAATCTACTTTTCCGATTATTTTTTGCATGGATTTCCATCAACACCTTCCCTCGTAAAATATATAAATGATAAGTGAAGTTTCGTATCATTTCGAACAGTAACCAATTTAATTTGATTTTTGACCGAAACTTGTATAAACTAGTATATAATATATTATGATATTTTAACCGAAACTTGCATTTCAAATAGTTTCATAGAAACTAGTGTTTTGATGATTATTTTTGCATGGACTTCCATCATAACCTTCCCTCTTAACATATATAAATGATCTGAAAAGTATCGTATCATTTCAAATAGTCCCCAATTAAATTTGATTTTTTTGATCGAAACTAGTGTAGAATATACTATGATTTTTGACAGAAACTTGCATTTCGAAAAGTTTCATAGAATATAATTTTCCGATGATTTTTGCATGGATTTCCATCATAACCTTCCCTCATAAATTATATTAAACGATATGTGAAGTTTAGTATAATTTCGAACAACCCCCGATTTAATTTGATATTTGAAAGAAACTTGTATAAACTAGTGTATAATATATTATGATTTTTTTGCCGAAACTTGCATTTCGAAACGTTTCGAAGAATATAGTTTTTAGATGATTATTTTTTCATGGACTTCCATCATAACCTTCCCTCTTAACATATATAAATGATCGGAAAAAAATCGTAACATTTTAAATAGTCCCCAATTAAATTGGATTTTTTTGACAGAAACTAGTGTATAATATACTATGATTTTTGACAGAAACTTGCATTTCGAAAACTTTCTTAGAATCTAATTTTCTGATGATTATTTGCATGTACTTCCATCATAACCTTCCCTCGTAAAATTAATTAATGAAATGTGAAGTATTGTACCATTTCGAACAGTCCCCGATTTAATTTGATTTTTGACCGAAACTTGTATAAACTAGTGTATAATATATTATGATTTTTTAAACGAAACCCACATTTCAAATAATTTCATAGAATCTAGTTTTCAGATGATAATTTTTGCATGGACTTCCATGATAACCTTCCCTCTTAACATATATATATATATATATATATATATATATATATATATATATATATATATATATATATATATATATATATATATATATATATATATATATATATATATATATATATATATATATATATATATGATCTGAAAAGTATCGTATCATTTCAAATAGTCCCCAATTAAATTTAATTTTTTCGACCGAAAATAGTGTATAATATACTATGATTTTTGACCGAAACTTGCATTTTGAAAAGTTTAATAGAATCTACTTTTCCGATTATTTTTTGCATGGATTTCCATCAACACCTTCCCTCGTAAAATATATAAATGATAAGTGAAGTTTCGTATCATTTCGAACAGTAACCAATTTAATTTGATTTTTGACCGAAACTTGTATAAACTAGTATATAATATATTATGATATTTTAACCGAAACTTGCATTTCAAATAGTTTCATAGAAACTAGTGTTTTGATGATTATTTTTGCATGGACTTCCATCATAACCTTCCCTCTTAACATATATAAATGATCTGAAAAGTATCGTATCATTTCAAATAGTCCCCAATTAAATTTGATTTTTTTGATCGAAACTAGTGTAGAATATACTATGATTTTTGACAGAAACTTGCATTTCGAAAAGTTTCATAGAATATAATTTTCCGATGATTTTTGCATGGATTTCCATCATAACCTTCCCTCATAAATTATATTAAACGATATGTGAAGTTTAGTATAATTTCGAACAACCCCCGATTTAATTTGATATTTGAAAGAAACTTGTATAAACTAGTGTATAATATATTATGATTTTTTTGCCGAAACTTGCATTTCGAAACGTTTCGAAGAATATAGTTTTTAGATGATTATTTTTTCATGGACTTCCATCATAACCTTCCCTCTTAACATATATAAATGATCGGAAAAAAATCGTAACATTTTAAATAGTCCCCAATTAAATTGGATTTTTTTGACAGAAACTAGTGTATAATATACTATGATTTTTGACAGAAACTTGCATTTCGAAAACTTTCTTAGAATCTAATTTTCTGATGATTATTTGCATGTACTTCCATCATAACCTTCCCTCGTAAAATTAATTAATGAAATGTGAAGTATTGTACCATTTCGAACAGTCCCCGATTTAATTTGATTTTTGACCGAAACTTGTATAAACTAGTGTATAATATATTATGATTTTTTAAACGAAACCCACATTTCAAATAATTTCATAGAATCTAGTTTTCAGATGATAATTTTTGCATGGACTTCCATGATAACCTTCCCTCTTAACATATATATATATATATATATATATATATATATATATATATATATATATATATATATATATATATATATATATATATATATATATATATATATATATATATATATATATATATATATATATATATATATATATATATATATATATATATATATATATATATATATATATATGATCTGAAAAGTATCGTATCATTTCAAATAGTCCCCAATTAAATTTAATTTTTTCGACCGAAAATAGTGTATAATATACTATGATTTTTGACCGAAACTTGCATTTTGAAAAGTTTAATAGAATCTACTTTTCCGATTATTTTTTGCATGGATTTCCATCAACACCTTCCCTCGTAAAATATATAAATGATAAGTGAAGTTTCGTATCATTTCGAACAGTAACCAATTTAATTTGATTTTTGACCGAAACTTGTATAAACTAGTATATAATATATTATGATATTTTAACCGAAACTTGCATTTCAAATAGTTTCATAGAAACTAGTGTTTTGATGATTATTTTTGCATGGACTTCCATCATAACCTTCCCTCTTAACATATATAAATGATCTGAAAAGTATCGTATCATTTCAAATAGTCCCCAATTAAATTTGATTTTTTTGATCGAAACTAGTGTAGAATATACTATGATTTTTGACAGAAACTTGCATTTCGAAAAGTTTCATAGAATATAATTTTCCGATGATTTTTGCATGGATTTCCATCATAACCTTCCCTCATAAATTATATTAAACGATATGTGAAGTTTAGTATAATTTCGAACAACCCCCGATTTAATTTGATATTTGAAAGAAACTTGTATAAACTAGTGTATAATATATTATGATTTTTTTGCCGAAACTTGCATTTCGAAACGTTTCGAAGAATATAGTTTTTAGATGATTATTTTTTCATGGACTTCCATCATAACCTTCCCTCTTAACATATATAAATGATCGGAAAAAAATCGTAACATTTTAAATAGTCCCCAATTAAATTGGATTTTTTTGACAGAAACTAGTGTATAATATACTATGATTTTTGACAGAAACTTGCATTTCGAAAACTTTCTTAGAATCTAATTTTCTGATGATTATTTGCATGTACTTCCATCATAACCTTCCCTCGTAAAATTAATTAATGAAATGTGAAGTATTGTACCATTTCGAACAGTCCCCGATTTAATTTGATTTTTGACCGAAACTTGTATAAACTAGTGTATAATATATTATGATTTTTTAAACGAAACCCACATTTCAAATAATTTCATAGAATCTAGTTTTCAGATGATAATTTTTGCATGGACTTCCATGATAACCTTCCCTCTTAACATATATATATATATATATATATATATATATATATATGATCTGAAAAGTATCGTATCATTTCAAATAGTCCCCAATTAAATTTAATTTTTTCGACCGAAACTAGTGTATAATATACTATGATTTTTGACCGAAACTTGCATTTTGAAAAGTTTAATAGAATCTACTTTTCCGATTATTTTTTGCATGGATTTCCATCAACACCTTCCCTCGTAAAATATATAAATGATAAGTGAGGTTTCGTATCATTTCGAACAGTAACCAATTTAATTTGATTTTTGACCGAAACTTGTATAAACTAGTATATAATATATTATGATATTTTAACCGAAACTTGCATTTCAAATAGTTTCATAGAAACTAGTGTTTTGATGATTATTTTTGCATGGACTTCCATCATAACCTTCCCTCTTAACATATATAAATGATCTGAAAAGTATCGTATCATTTCAAATAGTCCCCAATTAAATTTGATTTTTTTGATCGAAACTAGTGTAGAATATACTATGATTTTTGACAGAAACTTGCATTTCGAAAAGTTTCATAGAATATAATTTTCCGATGATTTTTGCATGGATTTCCATCATAACCTTCCCTCATAAATTATATTAAACGATATGTGAAGTTTAGTATAATTTCGAACAACCCCCGATTTAATTTGATATTTGAAAGAAACTTGTATAAACTAGTGTATAATATATTATGATTTTTTTGCCGAAACTTGCATTTCGAAACGTTTCGAAGAATATAGTTTTTAGATGATTATTTTTTCATGGACTTCCATCATAACCTTCCCTCTTAACATATATAAATGATCGGAAAAAAATCGTAACATTTTAAATAGTCCCCAATTAAATTGGATTTTTTTGACAGAAACTAGTGTATAATATACTATGATTTTTGACAGAAACTTGCATTTCGAAAACTTTCTTAGAATCTAATTTTCTGATGATTATTTGCATGTACTTCCATCATAACCTTCCCTCGTAAAATTAATTAATGAAATGTGAAGTATTGTACCATTTCGAACAGTCCCCGATTTAATTTGATTTTTGACCGAAACTTGTATAAACTAGTGTATAATATATTATGATTTTTTAAACGAAACCCACATTTCAAATAATTTCATAGAATCTAGTTTTCAGATGATAATTTTTGCATGGACTTCCATGATAACCTTCCCTCTTAACATATATATATATATATATATATATATATATATATATATATATATATATATATATATATATATATATATATATATATATATATATGATCTGAAAAGTATCGTATCATTTCAAATAGTCCCCAATTAAATTTAATTTTTTCGACCGAAACTAGTGTATAATATACTATGATTTTTGACCGAAACTTGCATTTTGAAAAGTTTAATAGAATCTACTTTTCCGATTATTTTTTGCATGGATTTCCATCAACACCTTCCCTCGTAAAATATATAAATGATAAGTGAAGTTTCGTATCATTTCGAACAGTAACCAATTTAATTTGATTTTTGACCGAAACTTGTATAAACTAGTATATAATATATTATGATATTTTAACCGAAACTTGCATTTCAAATAGTTTCATAGAAACTAGTGTTTTGATGATTATTTTTGCATGGACTTCCATCATAACCTTCCCTCTTAACATATATAAATGATCTGAAAAGTATCGTATCATTTCAAATAGTCCCCAATTAAATTTGATTTTTTTGATCGAAACTAGTGTAGAATATACTATGATTGTTGACAGAAACTTGCATTTCGAAAAGTTTCATAGAATATAATTTTCCGATGATTTTTGCATGGATTTCCATCATAACCTTCCCTCATAAATTATATTAAACGATATGTGAAGTTTAGTATAATTTCGAACAACCCCCGATTTAATTTGATATTTGAAAGAAACTTGTATAAACTGGTGTATAATATATTATGATTTTTTTGCCGAAACTTGCATTTCGAAACGTTTCGAAGAATATAGTTTTTAGATGATTATTTTTTCATGGACTTCCATCATAACCTTCCCTCTTAACATATATAAATGATCGGAAAAAAATCGTAACATTTTAAATAGTCCCCAATTAAATTGGATTTTTTTGACAGAAACTAGTGCATAATATACTATGATTTTTGACAGAAACTTGCATTTCGAAAACTTTCTTAGAATCTAATTTTCTGATGATTATTTGCATGTACTTCCATCATAACCTTCCCTCGTAAAATTAATTAATGAAATGTGAAGTATTGTACCATTTCGAACAGTCCCCGATTTAATTTGATTTTTGACCGAAACTTGTATAAACTAGTGTATAATATATTATGATTTTTTAAACGAAACCCACATTTCAAATAATTTCATAGAATCTAGTTTTCAGATGATAATTTTTGCATGGACTTCCATGATAACCTTCCCTCTTAACATATATATATATATATATATATGATCTGAAAAGTATCGTATCATTTCAAATAGTCCCCAATTAAATTTAATTTTTTCGACCGAAACTAGTGTATAATATACTATGATTTTTGACCGAAACTTGCATTTTGAAAAGTTTAATAGAATCTACTTTTCCGATTATTTTTTGCATGGATTTCCATCAACACCTTCCCTCGTAAAATATATAAATGATAAGTGAAGTTTCGTATCATTTCGAACAGTAACCAATTTAATTTGATTTTTGACCGAAACTTGTATAAACTAGTATATAATATATTATGATATTTTAACCGAAACTTGCATTTCAAATAGTTTCATAGAAACTAGTGTTTTGATGATTATTTTTGCATGGACTTCCATCATAACCTTCCCTCTTAACATATATAAATGATCTGAAAAGTATCGTATCATTTCAAATAGTCCCCAATTAAATTTGATTTTTTTGATCGAAACTAGTGTAGAATATACTATGATTTTTGACAGAAACTTGCATTTCGAAAAGTTTCATAGAATATAATTTTCCGATGATTTTTGCATGGATTTCCATCATAACCTTCCCTCATAAATTATATTAAACGATATGTGAAGTTTAGTATAATTTCGAACAACCCCCGATTTAATTTGATATTTGAAAGAAACTTGTATAAACTGGTGTATAATATATTATGATTTTTTTGCCGAAACTTGCATTTCGAAACGTTTCGAAGAATATAGTTTTTAGATGATTATTTTTTCATGGACTTCCATCATAACCTTCCCTCTTAACATATATAAATGATCGGAAAAAAATCGTAACATTTTAAATAGTCCCCAATTAAATTGGATTTTTTTGACAGAAACTAGTGCATAATATACTATGATTTTTGACAGAAACTTGCATTTTGAAAACTTTCTTAGAATCTAATTTTCTGATGATTATTTGCATGTACTTCCATCATAACCTTCCCTCGTAAAATTAATTAATGAAATGTGAAGTATTGTACCATTTCGAACAGTCCCCGATTTAATTTGATTTTTGACCGAAACTTGTATAAACTAGTGTATAATATATTATGATTTTTTAAACGAAACCCACATTTCAAATAATTTCATAGAATCTAGTTTTCAGATGATAATTTTTGCATGGACTTCCATGATAACCTTCCCTCTTAACATATATATATATATATATATATATATGATCTGAAAAGTATCGTATCATTTCAAATAGTCCCCAATTAAATTTAATTTTTTCGACCGAAACTAGTGTATAATATACTATGATTTTTGACCGAAACTTGCATTTTGAAAAGTTTAATAGAATCTACTTTTCCGATTATTTTTTGCATGGATTTCCATCAACACCTTCCCTCGTAAAATATATAAATGATAAGTGAAGTTTCGTATCATTTCGAACAGTAACCAATTTAATTTGATTTTTGACCGAAACTTGTATAAACTAGTATATAATATATTATGATATTTTAACCGAAACTTGCATTTCAAATAGTTTCATAGAAACTAGTGTTTTGATGATTATTTTTGCATGGACTTCCATCATAACCTTCCCTCTTAACATATATAAATGATCTGAAAAGTATCGTATCATTTCAAATAGTCCCCAATTAAATTTGATTTTTTTGATCGAAACTAGTGTAGAATATACTATGATTTTTGACAGAAACTTGCATTTCGAAAAGTTTCATAGAATATAATTTTCCGATGATTTTTGCATGGATTTCCATCATAACCTTCCCTCATAAATTATATTAAACGATATGTGAAGTTTAGTATAATTTCGAACAACCCCCGATTTAATTTGATATTTGAAAGAAACTTGTATAAACTAGTGTATAATATATTATGATTTTTTTGCCGAAACTTGCATTTCGAAACGTTTCGAAGAATATAGTTTTTAGATGATTATTTTTTCATGGACTTCCATCATAACCTTCCCTCTTAACATATATAAATGATCGGAAAAAAATCGTAACATTTTAAATAGTCCCCAATTAAATTGGATTTTTTTGACAGAAACTAGTGTATAATATACTATGATTTTTGACAGAAACTTGCATTTCGAAAACTTTCTTAGAATCTAATTTTCTGATGATTATTTGCATGTACTTCCATCATAACCTTCCCTCGTAAAATTAATTAATGAAATGTGACGTATTGTACCATTTCGAACAGTCCCCGATTTAATTTGATTTTTGACCGAAACTTGTATAAACTAGTGTATAATATATTATGATTTTTTAAACGAAACCCACATTTCAAATAATTTCATAGAATCTAGTTTTCAGATGATAATTTTTGCATGGACTTCCATGATAACCTTCCCTCTTAACATATATATATATATATATATATATATATATATATATATATATATATATATATATATATATATATGATCTGAAAAGTATCGTATCATTTCAAATAGTCCCCAATTAAATTTAATTTTTTCGACCGAAACTAGTGTATAATATACTATGATTTTTGACCGAAACTTGCATTTTGAAAAGTTTAATAGAATCTACTTTTCCGATTATTTTTTGCATGGATTTCCATCAACACCTTCCCTCGTAAAATATATAAATGATAAGTGAAGTTTCATATCATTTCGAACAGTAACCAATTTAATTTGATTTTTGACCGAAACTTGTATAAACTAGTATATAATATATTATGATATTTTAACCGAAACTTGCATTTCAAATAGTTTCATAGAAACTAGTGTTTTGATGATTATTTTTGCATGGACTTCCATCATAACCTTCCCTCTTAACATATATAAATGATCTGAAAAGTATCGTATCATTTCAAATAGTCCCCAATTAAATTTGATTTTTTTGATCGAAACTAGTGTAGAATATACTATGATTTTTGACAGAAACTTGCATTTCGAAAAGTTTCATAGAATATAATTTTCCGATGATTTTTGCATGGCTTTCCATCATAACCTTCCCTCATAAATTATATTAAACGATATGTGAAGTTTAGTATAATTTCGAACAACCCCCGATTTAATTTGATATTTGAAAGAAACTTGTATAAACTAGTGTATAATATATTATGATTTTTTTGCCGAAACTTGCATTTCGAAACGTTTCGAAGAATATAGTTTTTAGATGATTATTTTTTCATGGACTTCCATCATAACCTTCCCTCTTAACATATATAAATGATCGAAAAAAAATCGTATCATTTTAAATAGTCCCCAATTAAATTGGATTTTTTTGACAGAAACTAGTGTATAATATACTATGATTTTTGACAGAAACTTGCATTTCGAAAACTTTCTTAGAATCTAATTTTCTGATGATTTTTTGCATGTACTTCCATCATAACCTTCCCTCGTAAAATTAATTAATGAAATGTGAAGTATTGTACCATTTCGAACAGTCCCCGATTTAATTTGATTTTTGACCGAAACTTGTATAAACTAGTGTATAATATATTATGATTTTTTAAACGAAACCCACATTTCAAATAATTTCATAGAATCTAGTTTTCAGATGATAATTTTTGCATGGACTTCCATGATAACCTTCCCTCTTAACATATATATATATATATATATATATATGATCTGAAAAGTATCGTATCATTTCAAATAGTCCCCAATTAAATTTAATTTTTTCGACCGAAACTAGTGTATAATATACTATGATTTTTGACCGAAACTTGCATTTTGAAAAGTTTAATAGAATCTACTTTTCCGATTATTTTTTGCATGGATTTCCATCAACACCTTCCCTCGTAAAATATATAAATGATAAGTGAAGTTTCGTATCATTTCGAACAGTAACCAATTTAATTTGATTTTTGACCGAAACTTGTATAAACTAGTATATAATATATTATGATATTTTAACCGAAACTTGCATTTCAAATAGTTTCATAGAAACTAGTGTTTTGATGATTATTTTTGCATGGACTTCCATCATAACCTTCCCTCTTAACATATATAAATGATCTGAAAAGTATCGTATCATTTCAAATAGTCCCCAATTAAATTTGATTTTTTTGATCGAAACTAGTGTAGAATATACTATGATTTTTGACAGAAACTTGCATTTCGAAAAGTTTCATAGAATATAATTTTCCGATGATTTTTGCATGGATTTCCATCATAACCTTCCCTCATAAATTATATTAAACGATATATGAAGTTTAGTATAATTTCGAACAACCCCCGATTTAATTTGATATTTGAAAGAAACTTGTATAAACTAGTGTATAATATATTATGATTTTTTTGCCGAAACTTGCATTTCGAAACGTTTCGAAGAATATAGTTTTTAGATGATTATTTTTTCATGGACTTCCATCATAACCTTCCCTCTTAACATATATAAATGATCGGAAAAAAATCGTAACATTTTAAATAGTCCCCAATTAAATTGGATTTTTTTGACAGAAACTAGTGTATAATATACTATGATTTTTGACAGAAACTTGCATTTCGAAAACTTTCTTAGAATCTAATTTTCTGATGATTATTTGCATGTACTTCCATCATAACCTTCCCTCGTAAAATTAATTAATGAAATGTGACGTATTGTACCATTTCGAACAGTCCCCGATTTAATTTGATTTTTGACCGAAACTTGTATAAACTAGTGTATAATATATTATGATTTTTTAAACGAAACCCACATTTCAAATAATTTCATAGAATCTAGTTTTCAGATGATAATTTTTGCATGGACTTCCATGATAACCTTCCCTCTTAACATATATATATATATATATATATATATATATATATATATATATATATATATATATATATATATATATATATATATGATCTGAAAAGTATCGTATCATTTCAAATAGTCCCCAATTAAATTTAATTTTTTCGACCGAAACTAGTGTATAATATACTATGATTTTTGACCGAAACTTGCATTTTGAAAAGTTTAATAGAATCTACTTTTCCGATTATTTTTTGCATGGATTTCCATCAACACCTTCCCTCGTAAAATATATAAATGATAAGTGAAGTTTCATATCATTTCGAACAGTAACCAATTTAATTTGATTTTTGACCGAAACTTGTATAAACTAGTATATAATATATTATGATATTTTAACCGAAACTTGCATTTCAAATAGTTTCATAGAAACTAGTGTTTTGATGATTATTTTTGCATGGACTTCCATCATAACCTTCCCTCTTAACATATATAAATGATCTGAAAAGTATCGTATCATTTCAAATAGTCCCCAATTAAATTTGATTTTTTTGATCGAAACTAGTGTAGAATATACTATGATTTTTGACAGAAACTTGCATTTCGAAAAGTTTCATAGAATATAATTTTCCGATGATTTTTGCATGGCTTTCCATCATAACCTTCCCTCATAAATTATATTAAACGATATGTGAAGTTTAGTATAATTTCGAACAACCCCCGATTTAATTTGATATTTGAAAGAAACTTGTATAAACTAGTGTATAATATATTATGATTTTTTTGCCGAAACTTGCATTTCGAAACGTTTCGAAGAATATAGTTTTTAGATGATTATTTTTTCATGGACTTCCATCATAACCTTCCCTCTTAACATATATAAATGATCGGAAAAAAATCGTATCATTTTAAATAGTCCCCAATTAAATTGGATTTTTTTGACAGAAACTAGTGTATAATATACTATGATTTTTGACAGAAACTTGCATTTCGAAAACTTTCTTAGAATCTAATTTTCTGATGATTTTTTGCATGTACTTCCATCATAACCTTCCCTCGTAAAATTAATTAATGAAATGTGAAGTATTGTACCATTTTGAACAGTCCCCGATTTAATTTGATATTTGACCGAAACTTGTATAAACTAGTGTATAATATATTATGATTTTTTAAACGAAACCCACATTTCAAATAATTTCATAGAATCTAGTTTTCAAATGATAATTTTTGCATGGACTTCCATGATAACCTTCCCTCTTAACATATATATATATATATATATATATATATATATATATATATATATATGATCTGAAAAGTATCGTATCATTTCAAATAGTCCCCAATTAAATTTAATTTTTTCGACCGAAACTAGTGTATAATATACTATGATTTTTGACCGAAACTTGCATTTTGAAAAGTTTAATAGAATCTACTTTTCCGATTATTTTTTGCATGGATTTCCATCAACACCTTCCCTCGTAAAATATATAAATGATAAGTGAAGTTTCATATCATTTCGAACAGTAACCAATTTAATTTGATTTTTGACCGAAACTTGTATAAACTAGTATATAATATATTATGATATTTTAACCGAAACTTGCATTTCAAATAGTTTCATAGAAACTAGTGTTTTGATGATTATTTTTGCATGGACTTCCATCATAACCTTCCCTCTTAACATATATAAATGATCTGAAAAGTATCGTATCATTTCAAATAGTCCCCAATTAAATTTGATTTTTTTGATCGAAACTAGTGTAGAATATACTATGATTTTTGACAGAAACTTGCATTTCGAAAAGTTTCATAGAATATAATTTTCCGATGATTTTTGCATGGCTTTCCATCATAACCTTCCCTCATAAATTATATTAAACGATATGTGAAGTTTAGTATAATTTCGAACAACCCCCGATTTAATTTGATATTTGAAAGAAACTTGTATAAACTAGTGTATAATATATTATGATTTTTTTGCCGAAACTTGCATTTCGAAACGTTTCGAAGAATATAGTTTTTAGATGATTATTTTTTCATGGACTTCCATCATAACCTTCCCTCTTAACATATATAAATGATCGGAAAAAAATCGTATCATTTTAAATAGTCCCCAATTAAATTGGATTTTTTTGACAGAAACTAGTGTATAATATACTATGATTTTTGACAGAAACTTGCATTTCGAAAACTTTCTTAGAATCTAATTTTCTGATGATTTTTTGCATGTACTTCCATCATAACCTTCCCTCGTAAAATTAATTAATGAAATGTGAAGTATTGTACCATTTTGAACAGTCCCCGATTTAATTTGATATTTGACCGAAACTTGTATAAACTAGTGTATAATATATTATGATTTTTTAAACGAAACCCACATTTCAAATAATTTCATAGAATCTAGTTTTCAGATGATAATTTTTGCATGGACTTCCATGATAACCTTCCCTCTTAACATATATATATATATATATATATATATATATATATATATATATATATATATATATACATATATATATATATATATATATATATGATCTGAAAAGTATCGTATCATTTCAAATAGTCCCCAATTAAATTTAATTTTTTCGACCGAAACTAGTGTATAATATACTATGATTTTTGACCGAAACTTGCATTTTGAAAAGTTTAATAGAATCTAATTTTCCGATGATTTTTTTACATGGATTTCCATCAACACCTTCCCTCGTAAAATATATATATGATATGTGAAGTTTCGTATCATTTCGAACAGTCCCCGATTTAATTTGATTTTTGACCGAAATTTGTATAAACTAGTATATAATATATTATGATTTTTTAACCGAAACTTGCATTTCAAATAGTTTCATAGAATCTAGTTATCAGATGATTATTTTAGCATGGACTTCCATCATAACCTTCTCTCTTAACATATATAAACGATCTGAAAAGTATCGTATCATTTAAAATAGTCCCCAATTAAATTTGATTTTTTTGATAGAAACTAGTGTAGAATATACTATGATTTTTGACAGAAACTTGCATTTCGAAAAGTTTCATAGAATATAATATTCCGATGATTTTTTGCATGGATTTCCATCATAACCTTCCCTCATAAATTATATTAAATGATATATGAAGTTTTGTATCATTTCGAATAGCCCCCGATTTAATTTGATATTTGAACTAAACTTGTATAAACTAGTGTATAATATATTATGATTTTTTGGCCGAAACTTGCATTTCGAAAAGTTTTGAAGAATATAGTTTTTAGATGATTATT
The DNA here is from genome assembly GCA_963966055.1 of Lathyrus aphaca. Lineage (NCBI taxonomy): Eukaryota > Viridiplantae > Streptophyta > Magnoliopsida > Fabales > Fabaceae > Lathyrus > Lathyrus aphaca. Next base: position 18,319,779 of record OZ014523.1, on the reverse strand, counting down.
TTTGCATGGACTTCCATCATAACCTTCCCTCTTAACATATAAAAATGATCGGAAAAAATCGTATCATTTTAAATATTCCCCAATTAAATTGAATTTTTTTGACCGAAACTAGTGTATAATATACTATGATTTTTGACAGAAACTTGCATTTCGAAAACTTTCTTAGAATCTAATTTTCTGATGATTATTTGCATGTACTTCCATCATAACCTTCCCTCGTAAAATATATTAATGAAATGTGAAGTATTGTACCATTTCGAGCAGTCCCCGATTTAATTTGATTTTTGACCGAAACTTGTATAAACTAGTGTATAATATATTATGATTTTTTTTAACCGAAACTCGCATTTCAAATAGTTTCATAGAATCTAGTTTTCAGATGATATTTTTTGCTTGGACTTCCATCATAACCTTCCCTCTTAACATATATATATATATATATATATATATATATATATATATATATATATATATATATATATATATATATATATATATATATATGATCCGAAAAGTATTGTATCATTTCAAATAGTCCCCAATTAAATTTGATTTTTTCGACTGAAACTAGTGTATAATATACTATGATTTTTGACCGAAACTTGCATTTCAAAAAGTTTAATAGAATCTACTTTTCTGATGATTTTTTGCATGGATTTCCATCATAACCTTCCCTCGTAAAATATATAAATGATAAGTGAAGTTTCGTATCATTTCGAACAGTAACCAATTTAATTTGATTTTTGACCGAAACTTGTATAAACTAGTATATAATATATTATGATATTTTAACCGAAACTTGCATTTCAAATAGTTTCATAGAAACTAGTGTTTTGATGATTATTTTTGCATGGACTTCCATCATAACCTCCCCTCTTAACATATATAAATGATCTGAAAAGTATCGTATCATTTCAAATAGTCCCCAATTAAATTTGATTTTTTTGATCGAAACTAGTGTAGAATATACTATGATTTTTGACAGAAACTTGCATTTCGAAAAGTTTCATAGAATATAATTTTCCGATGATTTTTGCATGGATTTCCATCATAACCTTCCCTCATAAATTATATTAAACGATATGTGAAGTTTAGTATAATTTCAAACAACCCCCGATTTAATTTGATATTTGAAAGAAACTTGTATAAACTAGTGTATAATATATTATGATTTTTTGGCCGAAACTTGCATTTCGAAACGTTTCGAAGAATATAGTTTTTAGATGATTATTTTTTCATGGACTTCCATCATAACCTTCCCTCTTAACATATATAAATGATCGGAAAAAAATCGTATCATTTTAAATAGTCCCCAATTAAATTGGATTTTTTTAACAGAAACTAGTGTATAATATACTATGATTTTTGACAGAAACTTGCATTTCGAAAACTTTCTTAGAATCTAATTTTCCGATGATTATTTGCATGTACTTCCATCATAACCTTCCCTCGTAAAATAAATTAATGAAATGTGAAGTATTGTACCATTTCGAACAGTCCCCGATTTAATTTGATTTTTGACCGAAACTTGTATAAACTAGTGTATAATATATTATGATTTTTTAAACGAAACCCACATTTCAAATAGTTTCATAGAATCTAGTTTTCAGATGATAATTTTTGCATGGACTTCCATCATAACCTTCCCTCTTAACATATATATATATATATGATCTGAAAAGTATCGTATCATTTCAAATAGTCCCCAATTAAATTTAATTTTTTCGACCGAAACTAGTGTATAATATACTATGATTTTTGACCGAAACTTGCATTTTGAAAAGTTTAATAGAATCTAATTTTCCGATGATTTTTTTGCATGGATTTCCATCAACACCTTCCCTCGTAAAATATATAAATGATATGTGAAGTTTCGTATCATTTCGAACAGTCCCCGATTTATTTGATTTTTGACCGAAATTTGTATAAACTAGTATATAATATATTATGATTTTTTAACCGAAACTTGCATTTCAAATAGTTTCATAGAATCTAGTTATCAGATGATTATTTTTGCATGGACTTCTATCATAACCTTCTCTCTTAACATATATAAACGATCTGAAAAGTATCGTATCATTTAAAATAGTCCCCAATTAAATTTGATTTTTTTGATAGAAACTAGTGTAGAATATACTATGATTTTTGACAGAAACTTGCATTTCGAAAAGTTTCATAGAATATAATATTCCGATGATATTTTGCATGGATTTCCATCATAACCTTCCCTCATAAATTATATTAAATGATATGTGAAGTTTTGTATCATTTCGAATAGCCCCCGATTTAATTTATTATTTGAACTAAACTTGTATAAACTAGTGTATATTATATTATGATTTTTTGGCCGAAACATGCATTTCGAAAAGTTTCGAAGAATATAGTTTTTAGATGATTATTTTTGCATGGACTTCCATCATAACCTTCCCTCTTAACATATATAAATGATCGTAAAAAATCGTATCATTTTAAATAGTCCCCAATTAAATTGGATTTTTTTGACCGAAACTAGTGTATAATATACTATGATTTTTGACAGAAACTTGCATTTCGAAAAATTTCATAGAATCTAATTTTCTGATGATTATCTGCATGTACTTCCATCATAACCTTCCCTCGTAAAATATATTAATGAAATGTGAATTATTGTACCATTTCGAGCAGTCCCCGATTTAATTTGATTTTTGACCGAAACTTGTATAAACTAGTGTATAATATATTATGATTTTTTTAACCGAAACTCGCATTTCAAATAGTTTCATAGAATCTAGTTTTTCAGATGATAATTTTTGCTTGGACTTCCATCATAACCTTCCCTCTTAACGTATATATATGATCTGAAAAGTATTGTATCATTTCAAATAGTCCCCAATTAAATTTGACTTTTTCGACTGAAACTAGTGTATAATATACTATGATTTTAGACCGAAACTTACATTTTAGAAAGTTTAATAGAATCTACTTTTCTAATGATTTTTTGCAAGGATTTCCATCATAACCTTCCCTCGTAAAATATATAAATGATATGTGAAGTTTCGTATCATTTCGAACAGTAACCGATTTAATTTGATTTTTGACCGAAACTTGTATAAACTAGTACATAATATATTATGATATTTTAACCGAAACTTGCATTTCAAATAGTTTCATAGAATCTAGTTTTCAGATGATTATTTTTGCATGGACTTCCATCATAACCTTCCCTCTTAACATATATAAATGATCTGAAAAGTATCGTATTATTTCAAATAGTCCCCAATTAAATTTGATTTTTTTGATCGAAACTAGTGTAGAATATATTATGATTTTTGACAGAAACTTGCATTTCGAAAAGTTTCATAGAATATAATTTTCCGATGAATTTTTGCATGGATTTCCATCATAACCTTCCCTCGTAAATTATATTAAATGATATGTGAAGTTTTGTATCATTTCGAACAACCCCCAATTTAATTTGATATTTGAACTAAACTTGTATAAACTAGTGTACAATATATTATGATTTTTTGGCCAAAACATGCATTTCGTAAAGTTTCGAAGAATATAGTTTTTAGATGATTTTTTTTGCATGGACTTCCATCAAAACCTTCACTCTTAACATATATAAATGATCGGAAAAAAATCGTATCATTTTAAATAGTCCCCAATTAAATTGGATTTTTTTGACCGAAACTAGTGTATAATATACTATGATTTTTGACAGAAACTTGCATTTCGAAAAATTTCTTAGAATCTAATTTTCCTATGATTATCTGCATGTACTTCCATCAAAACCTTCCCTCGTAAAATATATTAATGAAATGTAAAGTATTGTACCATTTCGAACAGTCCCCGATTTAATTTGATTTTTGACAGAAACTTGTATAAACTAGTGTATAATATATTATGATTTTTTAACCGAAAGTCGCATTTCAAATAGTTTCATAGAATCTAGTTTTCAGATGATAATTTTTGCATGGACTTCCATCATAACCTTCATTCTTAACATATATATATATATATATATATATATATATATATATATATATATATATATATATATATATATATATATATATATATATATATATATATATATATATATATATATATATATATATATATATATATATATATATGATCTGTGAAGTATCGTATCATTTCAAATAGTGCCCAATTAAATTTGATTTTTTCGACTGAAACTAGTGTATAATATACTATGATTTTTGACCGAAACTTGCATTTCAAAAGGTTTAATAGAATCTAATTTTCTGATGATTTTTTGCATGGATTTCCATCATAACCTTCACTCATAAAATATTTAAATGATATGTGAAGTTTCCTATCATTTCGAACAGTAACCGATTTAATTTGATTTTTGACCGAAACTTGTATAAACTAGTATATAATATATTATGATATTTTAACCGAAACTTGCGTTTCAAATAGTTTCATAGAATCTAGTTTTCAGATGATTATTTTTGCATGGACTTCCATCATAACCTTCCCTCTTAACATATATAAATGATCTGAAAAGTATCGTATTATTTCAAATAGTCCCCAATTAAATTTGATTTTTTTGATCGAAACTAGTGTAGAATATACTATGATTTTTGACAGAAACTTGCATTTCGAAATGTTTCATAGAATATAATTTTCCGATGAATTTTTGCATGGATTTCCATCATAACCTTCCCTCGTAAATTATATTAAATGATATGTGAAGTTTTGTATTATTTCGAATAAACCCCCAATTTAATTTGATATTTGAACTAAACTTGTATAAACGAGTGTACAATATATTATGATTTTTTGGCCGAAACATGCATTTCGAAAAGTTTCGAAGAATATAGTTTTTAGATGATTTTTTTTGCATGGACTTCCATCAAAACCTTCACTCTTAACATATATAAATGATCGGAAAAAAATCGTATCATTTTAAATAGTCCCCAATTAAATTGGATTTTTTTTTACCGAAACTAGTGTATAATATACTATGATTTTTGACAGAAACTTGCATTTCGAAAAATTTCTTAGAATCTAATTTTCCTATGATTATCTGCATGTACTTCCATCATAACCTTCCCTCGTAAAATATATTAATGAAATGTGAAGTATTGTACCATTTCGAACAGTTCCCGATTTAATTTGATTTTTGACAAAAACTTGTATAAACTAGTGTGTAATATATTATGATTTTTTAACCGAAACTCGCATTTCAAATAGTTTCATAGAATCTAGTTTTCAGATGATAATTTTTGCATGGACTTCCATCATAACCTTCATTCTTAACATATATATATATATATATATATATATATATATATATATATATATATATATATATATATATATATATATATATATATATATATATATATATATATATATATATATATATATGATCTGAGAAGTATCGTATCATTTCAAATAGTGCCCAATTAAATTTGATTTTTTCGACTGAAACTAGTGTATAATATACTATGATTTTTGACCGAAACTTGCATTTCAAAAGGTTTAATAGAATCTAATTTTCTGATGATTTTATGCATGGATTTCCATCATAACCTTCCCTCGTAAAATATATAAATGATATGTGAAGTTTCCTATCATTTCGAACAGTAACCGATTTAATTTGATTTTTGACCGAAACTTGTATAAACTAGTATATAATATATTATGATATTATAACCGAAACTTGCATTTCAAATAGTTTCATAAAATCTAGTTTTCAGATGATTATTTTTGCATGGACTTCCATCATAACCTTCCCTCTTAACATATATAAATGATCTGAAAAGAATCGTATCATTTCAAATAGTCCCCAATTAAATTTGATTTTTTTGATTGAAACTAGTGTAGAATATACTATGATTTTTGACAGAAACTCGGATTTTGAAAAGTTTCATAGAATATAATTTTCCGATGATTTGTTCATGGATTTCCATCATAACCTTCCCTCATAAATTATATTAAACGATATGTGAAGTTTTGTATAATTTCGAACAACCCCCGATTTAATTTGATATTTGAAGGAAACTTGTATAAACTAGTGTATAATATATTATGATTTTTTGACCGAAACTTGCATTTCGAAAAGTTTCGAAGAATATAGTTTTTTAGATGATTATTTTTTCATGGACTTCCATCATAACCTTCCCTCTTTACATATATAAATGATCGGAAAAAAATCGTATCATTTTAAATAGTCCCCAATTAAATTGGATTTTTTTGACCGAAACTAGTGTATAATATACTATGATTTTTGACAGAAACTTGCATTTCGAAAATTTTCTTAGAATCTAATTTTCTGATGATTATTTGCATGTACTTCCATCATAACCTTCACTCGTAAATTATATTAATGAAATGTGAAGTATTTTACCATTTCGAACAGTCCGCAATTTAATTTGATTTTTGACCGAAACTTGTATAAACTAGTGTATAATATATTATGATTTTTTAACCGAAACTCACATTTCAAATAGTTTCATAGAATCTAGTTTTCAGATGATAATTTTATCATGGACTTCCATCATTAGCTTCCCTCTTAACATATATATATATATATATATATATATATATATATATATATATATATATATATATATATATATATATATATATATATATATATATATATATATGATCTGAAAAGTATCGTATCATTTCAAATAGTCCCCAATTAAATTTGATTTTTTCGACCGAAACTAGTGTATAATATACTATGCTTTTTGACCGAAACTTGCATTTCTAAAAGTTTAATAGAATCTAATTTTCTGATGATTTTTTGCATGGATTTCCATCATAACCTTCCCTCGTAAAATATATAAATGATATGTGATGTTTCGTATCATTTCGAATAGTCCCCGATTTAATTTCATTTTTGACCGAATCTTGTATAAACTAGTATATAATATATTATGATTTTTTAACCGAAACTTGCATTTCAAATAGTTGCATTGAATCTAGTTTATAGATGATTATTTTTTCATGGACTTCCATCATAACCTTCCCTCTTAACGTATATAAATGATTTGAAAAGTATCGTATCATTTCAAATAGTCCCTAATTAAATTTAATTTTTTTGATCGAAACGAGTGTAGAATATACTATGATTTTTGACAGTAACTTGCATTTTGAAATGTTTCATAGAATATAATTTTCCGATGAATTTTTGCATGGATTTCCATCATAACCTTCCCTCGTAAATTATATTAAATGATATGTGAAGTTTTTTATCATTTCGAACAGCCCCCAATTTAATTTGATATTTGAACTAAACTTGTATAAACTAGTGTATAATATATTATGATTTTTTTGGCCGAAACATGCATTTCGAAAAGTTTCGAAGAATATAGTTTTTAGATGATTATTTTTGCATGGACTTCCATCATAACCTTCACTCTTAACATATATAAATGATCGGAAAAAAATCGTATCATTTTAAATAGTCCCCAATTAAATTCTATTTTTTTAACCGAAACTAGTGTATAAAATACTATGATTTTTGACAGAAACTTGCATTTCGAAAACTTTCTTATAATCTAATTATCCTATGATTATCTGCATGTACTTCCATCATAACCTTCCCTCGTAAAATATATTAATGAAATGTGAAGTATTGTACCATTTCGAATAGTCCCCAATTAAATTTGATTTTTTCGACCGAAAATAGTGTATAATATACTATGCTTTTTGACCGAAACTTGCATTTCAAAAAAGTTTAATAGAATCTAATTTTCTGATGATTTTTTGCATGGATTTCCATCATAACCTTCCCTCGTAAATATATAAATGATATTAGATGTTTCGTATCATTTCGAATAGTCCCCGATTTAATTTGATTTTTGACCGAAACTTGTATAAACTAGTATAGAATATATTATGATTTTTTTAACCGAAACTTGCATTTCAAATAGTTGCATAGAATCTAGTTTTTAGATGATTATTTTTGCATGGACATCCATCATAACCTTCCCTCTTAACGTATATAAATGATTTGAAAAGTATCGTATCATTTCAAATAGTCCCCAATTAATTTTGATTTTTTGGATCGAAACTAGTGTAGAATGTACTATGATTTTTGACAGAAACTTGCATTTCTAAATGTTTCATAGAATATAATTTTCCGATGAATTTTTGCATAGATTTCCATCATAACCTTCCCTCGTAAATTATATTAAATGATATGTGAAGTTTTGTATCATTTCAAACAGCCCCCAATTTAATTTGATATTTGAACTAAACTTGTATAAACTAGTGTATAATATATTATGATTTTTGGCCGAAACATGCATTTCGAAAAGCTTCGAAGAATATAGTTTTTAGATGATTATTTTTGCATGGACTTCCATCATAACCATCACTCTTAACATATACAAATGATCGAAAAAAATCGTATCATTTTAAATAATCCCCAATTAAATTGGATTTTTTTTACCGAAACTAGTGTATAATATACTATGATTTTTGACAGAAACTTGCATTTCGAAAACTTTCTTAGAATCTAATTTTCCTATGATTATCTGCATGTACTTCCATCATAACCTTCCCTCGTAAAATATATTAATGAAATGTGAAGTATTGTACCATTTCGAGCAGTCCCCGATTTAATTTGATTTTTGACCGAAACTTGTATAAACTAGTGTATAATATATTATGATTTTTTTAACCGAAACTCGCATTTCAAAGAGTTTCATAGAATCTGGTTTTCAGATGATAATTTTATCATGGACTTCTATCATTACCTTCCCTCTTAACATATATATATATATATGATTTGAAAAGTATCGTATCATTTCAAATAGTCCCCAATTAAATTTGATTTTTTTCGACCGAAACTAGTGTATAATATACTATGATTTTTGACCGAAACTTGCATTTCAAAATAGTTTAATAGAATCTACTTTTCTGATGATTTTTTGCATGGATTTCCATCATAACCTTCCCTCGTAAAATATATAAATGATATGTGATGTTTCGTATCATTTCGAACAGTAACCGATTTAATTTCATTTTGACCGAAACTTGTATAATCTAGTATATAATATATTATGATATTTTAACCGAAACTTGCATTTCAAATAGTTGCAAAGAATCTAGTTTATAGATGATTATTTTTGCTTGGACTTCCATCATAACCTTCCCTCTTAACGTATATAAATGATTTGAAAAGTATCGTATCAATTCAAATATTCCCCAATTAAATTTGATTTTTTTGATCGAAACTAGTGTAGAATATACTATGATTTTTGACAGAAACTTGCATTTTGAAATTTTTCATAGAATATAATTTTCCGATGAATTTTTGCATGGATTTCCATCATAACCTTCCCTCGTAAATTATATTAAATGATATGTGAAGTTTTGTATCATTTCGAACAACCCCCAATTTAATTTGATATTTGAACTAAACTTGTATAAACTAGTGTATAATATATTATGATTTTTTGGCCGAAACATGCATTTCGAAAAGTTTCGAAGAATATAGTTTTTAGATGAATATTTTTGCATGGACTTCCATCATAACCTTCACTCTTAACATATATAAATGATCGGAAAAAAATCATATCATTTTAAATAGTCCCCAATTAAATTGGATTTTTTTTACCGAAACTAGTGTATAATATACTATGATTTTTGACAGAAACTTGCATTTCGAAAACTTTCTTAGAATCTAATTTTCCTATGATTATCTGCATGTACTTCCATCATAACCTTCCCTTGTAAAATATATTAATGAAATGTGAAGTATTGTACCATTTCGAACAGTCCCCGATTTAATTTGATTTTTGACAGAAACTTGTATAAACTAGTGTATAATATATTATGATTTTTTAACCGCAACTCGCATTTCAAATAGTTTCATAGAATCTAGTTTTCAGATGATAATTTTTGCATGGACTTCCATCATAACCTTCCCTCTTAACATATATATATATATATATATATATATGATTTGAAAAGTATCGTATCATTTCAAATAGTCCCCAATTAAATTTGATTTTTTCGACCGAAACTAGTGTATAATATACTATGATTTTTGACCGAAACTTGCATTTCAAAAAGTTTAATAGAATTTAATTTTCTGATGATTTTTTGCATTGATTTCCATCATAACCTTCCCTCGTAAAATATATAAATGATATGTGAAGTTTCGTATCATTTCAAACAGTCCCCGATTTAATTTGATTTTTGACCGAAACTTGTATAAACTAGTATATAATATATTATGATATTTTAACCGAAACTTGCATTTCAAATAGTTTCATAGAATCTAGTTTTTCATATGATTATTTTTGCATGGACTTCCATCGTATCCTTCCCTCTTAACATATATAAATGATCAGAAAAGTATCGTATCATTTCAAATAGTCCCCAATAAAATTTGATTTTTTTGATCGAAACTAGTGTAGAATATACTATGATTTTTGACAGAAACTTGCATTTCGAAACGTTTCATAGAATATAACTTTCCGATGATTTTTGCATGGATTTCCATCATAACCTTCCCTTATAAATTATATTAAATGATATGTGAAGTTTTGTATCATTTCGAACAGCCCCCGATTTAATTTGATATTTGAACTAAACTTGTATAAATTAGTGTATAATATATTAGGATTTTTTGGCCGAAACATGCATTTCGAAATGTTTCGAAGAATATAGTTTTTAGATGATTATTTTTGCACGGACTTCCATCATAACCTTCCCTCTTAACATATATAAATGATCGGAAAAAAATCGTATCATTTTAAACAAACCCCAATTAAATTGGATTTTATTTACTGAAACTAGTGTATAATATACTATGATTTTGACAGAAACTTGCATTTCGAAAACTTTCTTAGAATCTAATTTTCCTATGATTATCTGCATGTACTTCCATCATAACCTTCCCTCGTAAAATATATTAATGAAATGTGAAGTATTGTACCATTTCGAATAGTCCCCGATTTAATTTGATTTTTGACAGAAACTTGTATAAACTAGTGTATAATATATTATGATTTTTTAACCAAAACTCGCATTTCAAATAGTTTCATAGAATCTAATTTTCAGATGATAATTTTTGCAGGGACTTCCATCATAACCTTCCCTATTAACGTATATATATGATCTGAAAAGTATCGTATCATTTCAAATAGTCCCCATTAAATTTTATTTTTTCGACCGAAACTAGTGTATAATAATATACTATGATTTTTGACCGAAACTTGCATTTCACAAAGTTTAATAGAATCTAATTTTTCGATAATTGTTTGCATGGATTTCCATCATAACCTTCCCTCGTAAAATATATAAATGATATGTGAAGTTTCGTATCATTTCGAACAGTCCCCGATTTAATTTGATTTTTGACCGAAACTTGTATAAACTAGTATATAATATATTATGATTTTTTAACTGAAACTTCCATTTCAAATAGTTTCATAGAATCTAGTTTTCAGATGATTATTTTTGCATGGACTTCCATCATAACCTTCCCTCTTAACATATATAAATGATATGAAAAGTATCGTATCATTTCAAATAGTCCCCAAATAAATTTGATTTTTTTGATCGAAACTAGTGTAGAATATACTATGATTTTTGACAGAAACTTGAATTTCGAAACGTTTCATAGAATATAATTTTCCGATGATTTTTTGCATGGATTTCCATTATAACCTACCCTCGTAAATTATATTAAATGATATGTGAAGTTTTGTATCATTTTGAACAGCCCCCGATTTAATTTGATATTTGAACGAAACTTGTATAAACTATTGTATAATATATTATGATTTTTGGGCCGAAACATGCATTTCGAATAGTTTCGAAGAATCTAGTTTTCAGATGATTATTTTTGCATGGAATTCCATTATAACCTTCCCTCGTAAAATAGAATCTAATTTTCCGATAATTGTTTGCATGGATTTCCATCATAACCTTCCCTCGTAAAATATATAAATGATATGTGAAGTTTCGTATCATTTCGAACAGTCCCCGATTTAATTTGATTTTTGACCGAAACTTGTATAAACTAGTATATAATATATTATGATTTTTTGGCCAAAACTTGCATTTCGAAAAGTTTCGAAGAATCTAGTTTTCAGATGATTTTTTGCATGGATTTCCATCATAAACTTCCTTATTAACATATATAAATGATCTGAAAAGTCTCGTATCATTTCAAATAGTCCCCAATTAAATTTGATTTATTTGACCAAAACTAGTGTATAATATACTATGATTTTTGACCGAAACTTGCATTTCGAAAAGTTTCATAGAATCTAATTTTCAGATGTTTTTTTGCATGAACTTCTATCATAATCTTCTCTTGTAAAATATATAAATGATATGTGAATTTTCATATCATTTCGAACAATCTTCGAATTAATTAGATTTTTGATCGAAACAAGTATAAACTAGTGTATAATATATTATGATTTTTTCGAAACTAGCATTTCGAAAAGTTTCATAGAATCTAGTTTTCAGATGATCTGTTTGCATGGACTTCCATCATAGCCTTCCTTATTAACATATATAAATGATCTGAAAAGTCTCGCATCATTTTAAATAGTCCCCAATTAAATTTTACTTTTATGACCGAAACTAGTGTATAATATACTATGATTTTTGACCGAAACTTGCATTTCGAAAAGTTTCATAGAATCTAATTCTCAGATGATTTTTTGCATGGAATTCCATCATAACCTTCCCTCGTAAAATATTTAAATGATATGTGATGTTTCGTATCATTTCGAACAGTCCCCGATTTAATTTTATTTTTGACCGAAACTAGTATAAACTAGTGTATAATAATTTATGATTTTTTGGTCGAAACTTGCATTTCGAAAAGTTTCATAGAATCTAGTTTTCAGATGATTTTTTTGCATGAACTTCCATCATAGCCTTCCTTATTAACATATAGAAATGATCTGAAAAGTCTTGTATCATTTAAAATAGTCCCCAATTAAACTTGAATTTTTTGACCTAAACTAGTGTATAATATACTATGATTTTTGACCGAACCTTGCATTTCGAAAAGTTTCATAGAATCTAATTCTCAGATGATTTTTTGCATGCACTTCCATCATAACCTTCCCTCGTAAAATATATAAATGATATGTGATGTTTCGTATCATTTCGAATAGTCCCCAATTTAATTTGATTTTTGACCGAAACTAGTATAAACTAGTGTATAATATATTATGTTTTTTTGGCCGTAACTTGCATTTCGAAAAGTTTCATAGAATCTAGTTTTCAGAAGATTTTTTTGCATGGACTTCCATCATAACCTTCCTTATTAACATATATAAATGATCTGAAAAGTCTCGTATCATTTCAAATAGTCCCTAATTAAATTTGAATTTATTGACCTAAACTATTGTATAATATACTATGATTTTTGACTTAAATTTGCATTTCGAAAAGTTGCATAGAATCTAATTCACAGATGATTTTTTTGCATGGAATTCCATCATAACCTTCCCTCGTAAAATATATAAATGATATGTGAAGTTTCACATCATTTCGAACAGTCCCCGACTTAATTTTATTTTTGACCGAAACTAGTATAAACTAGTGTATAATATATTATGATTTTTTGGCCGAAACATGCATTTTCGAAAAGTTTCATAGAATCTAGTTTTTAGATGATTTTTTTGCATGGACTTCCATCTTAGCATTCCTTATTAACATATATAAATTATCATTAAAGTATCGTATCATTTCAAATAGTCCCCAATTAAATTTGATTTTTTTGACCAAAACTAGTGTATAATATACTATGATTTTTGACCGAAACTTGCATTTCGAAAAGTTTCATAGAATCTAATTTTCAGATGATATTTTGCATGGACTTTCATCATAACCTTCCCTCGTAAAATATATAAATGATATGTGAATTTTCGTATCATTTCGAATAGTCCCCGATTTAATTTGATTTTTGACCCAAACTAGTATAAAGTAGTGTATATATTATGATTTTTTGACCCAAACTTGCATTTTGAAAAGTTTCATAGAATCTAATTTTCAGAAGATTTTTTTGCATGGACTTCCATTATATCCTTGCCTCTTTACATATATAAATGATCGTAAAAGTCTCGTATCATTTCAAATAGTCGCCAATTAAATATTATTTATTGACCGAAACTAGTGTATAATATACTATGGTTTTTGACCGAAACTTGCATTTCGAAAAGTTTCATAGAATCCAATTTTTCAGATGATTTTTTGCATGGACTTCCATCATAACCTTCCCTCGTAAAATAAATAGATGATATGTGAAGTTTCATATCATTTTGAACAGTCCCCGATTTAATTTGATTTTTGACCGAAACTAGTATAAACTAGTGTATAATATATTATGATTTTTTTGTCGAAACTTGCATTTCGAAAAGTTTCATAGAATCTAGTTTTCAGATAATTTTTTTTGCATGGACTTCCATCATATCCTTCCTTATTAACATATATAAATGATCGTTAAAGTCTCATATCATTTCATATAGTCCATAATTAAATTTGATTTTTTGACCGAAACTAGTGTATAATATACTACGATTTTTTACTGAAACTTGCATTTTGAAAAGTTTCATAGAATCTAATTTTCAGATGATTTTTTGCAAGGACTTTCATCATAACCTTCCCTCGTAAAATATATAAATGATATGTGAATTTTCGTATCATTTCGAATAGTCCCCGATTTAATTTGATTTTTGACCGAAACAAGTATAAAGTAGTGTATATATTATGATTTTTTGACCCAAACTTGCATTTTGAAAAGTATCATAGAATCTAGTTTCAGAAGATTTTTTTGCATGGACTTCCATTATATCCTTGCCTCTTTACATATATAAATGATCGTAAAAGTCTCGTATCATTTCAAATAGTCGCCAATTAAATTTGATTTATTGACCGAAACTAGTGTATAATATACTATGGTTTTTGACCGAAACTTGCATTTCGAAAAGTTTCATAGAATCCAATTTTTCAGATGATTTTTTGCATGGACTTCCATCATAACCTTCTCTCGTAAAATAAATAAATGATATGTGAAGTTTCATATCATTTTGAACAGTCCCCGATTTAATTTGATTTTTGACTGAAACTAGTATAAACTAGTGTATAATATATTATGATTTTTTTGTCGAAACTTGCATTTCGAAAAGTTTCATAGAATCTACTTTTCAGATAATTTTTTTGCATGGACTTCCATCATAGCCTTCCTTATTAACGTATATAAATGATCGTTAAAGTCTCGTATTATTTCAAATAGTCCATAATTAAATTTGATTTTTTGACCGAAACTAGTGTATAATATACTATGATTTTTTACTGAAACTTGCATTTCAAAAAGTTTCATAGAATCTAATTCATAGATGATTTTTTGCATGGACTTCCATCATAACCTTCCCTCGTAAAATATATAATTGATATGTGAAGTTTCGTATCATTTCGAACAGTCCCCGATTGAATTTGATTTTTGACCGAAACTAGTATAAACTAGTGTATAATATATTATGATTTTTTGGCCGAAACTTGCTTTCGAAAAGTTTCATAAAATCTAGTTTTTAGATGATTTTCTTGCATGGACTTCCATCATAACCTTCCTTATTAACATATATAAATGTTCTCAAAAGTCTTATATCATTTCAAATAATCTCCAATTAAATTTGATTTTTTTGACCAAAACTAGTGTATAATATACTATGTCTTTTGACCGAAACTTGCATTTAGAAAAGTTTCATAGAATCTATTTTTCAGATGATTTTTTGCATGGACTTCCATCATAACCTTCCCTCGTAAAATATATAAATGATATGTGAAGTTTCGTATCATTTCGAACAGTCCCTAATTTAATTTGATTTTTGACCGAAACTAGTATAAACTAGTGTATATATTATGATTTTTAGACCCAAACTTGCATTTCGAAAAGTTTCATAGAATCTAGTTTTGAAATGATTTTTTTGCATGGACTTCCATCATATCCTTTCCTCTTAACATATATAAATGATCGTAAAAGTCTCGTATCAATTTCAAATAGTCCCCAATTAAATTTGATTTTTTGATCGAAAAGTTTCATAGAATCTAATTTTCAGATGATTTTTTGCATGGACTTCCATCATAACCTTCCCTCGTAAATATATAACTGATATGTGAAGTTTTGTATAATTTCGAACAGTCCCCGATTTAATTTGATTTTTGAACGAAACTAGTATAAACTAGTGTATAATATATTATGATTTTTTGGCCGAAACTTGCATTTCGAAAAGTTTCGAAGAATCTAGTTTTCAGATGATTTTTTACATGGATTTCCAGCATAACCTTCCTTATTAACATATATAAATGATTTGAAAAGTCTCGTATCATTTCAAATAGTCCCCAATTAAATTTGATTTATTTGACCAAAACTAGTGTATAATATACTATGATTTTTGACCGAAACTTGCATTTCGAAAAGTTTCATAGAATCTAATTTTCAGATGATTTTTTGCATGAACTTCTATCATAATCTTCTCTCGTAAAATATATAAATGATATGTGAATTTTCATATCATTTCGAACAGTCTCCGATTTAATTTGATTTTTGATCGAAACAAGTATAAACTAGTGTATAATATATTATGATTTTTTCGGAACTTGCATTTCGAAAAGTTTCATAGAATCTAGTTTTCAGATGATTTGTTTGCATGGACTTCCATCATAGCCTTCCTTATTAACATATATAAATGATCTGAAAAGTCTCGCATCATTTTAAATAGTCCCCAATTAAATTTTACTTTTATGACCGAAACTAGTGTATAATATACTATGATTTTTGACCGAAACTTGCATTTCGAAAAGTTTCATATAATCTAATTCTCAGATGATTTTTTGTATGGACTTCAGCCATAACCTTCCCTCGTAAAATATATAAATGATATGTGATGTTTCGTATCATTTCGAACAGCCCCCGATTTAGTTTTATTTTTGACCGAAACTAGTATAAACTAGTGTATAATATATTATGATTTTTTTGCCGAAACTTGCATTTCGAAAAGTTTTATAGAATCTAGTTTTCAGAAGATTTTTTTGCATGGACTTCCATCATAACCTACCTTATTAACATATATAAATGATCTGAAAAGTCTGGTATCATTTAAAATAGTCCCGAATTAAATTTGAATTTTTTGACCTAAACTAGTGTAAAATATACTATGATTTTTGAACGAAACATGCATTTCGAAAAGTTTCATAGAATCCAATTTTTCAGATGATTTTTTGCATGGACTTCCATCATAACCTTCCCTCGTAAAATATATAAATGATATGTGAAGTTTCGTATCATTTCGAAAAGTGCCCGATTTAATTTGATTTTTGATCGAAACTAGTATAAACTAGTGTATAATATATTATGATTTTTTGGTCGAAACTTGCATTTCGAAAAGTTTCATAGAATCTAGTTTTCAGATGATTTTTTTGCATGGACTTCAATCATAGCCTTCCTTATTAACATATATAAATGATCTGAAAAGTCTTGTATCATTTCAAATTGTCCCCAATTAAATTTTATTTTTATGACCGAAACTAGTGTATAATATACTATGATTTTTGACCGAAACTGGCATTTCGAAAAGTTTCATAGAATCTAATTCTCAGATGATTTTTTGCATGCACTTCCATCATAACCTTCCCTCGTAAAATATATAAATGATATGTGATGTTTCGTATCATTTCGAATAGACCCCGATTTATTTTGATTTTTGACCGAAACTAGTATAAACTAGTGTATAATATATTATGTTTTTTTGGCCGCAACTTGCATTTCGAAAAGTTTCATAGAATCTAGTTTTCAAAAGATTTTTTTGCATGGACTTCCATCATAACCTTCCTTATTAACATATATAAATTATCTGAAAAGTCTCGTATCATTTCAAATAGTCCGCAATTAAATTTGAATTTATTGACCTAAACTATTGTATAATATACTATGATTTTTGACTGAAACTTGCATTTCGAAAAGTTGCATAGAATCTAATTCGCAGATGATTTTTTTGCATGGAATTCCATCATAACCTTCCCTCGTAAAATATATAAAGGATATTTGAAGTTTCGCATCATTTCGAACAGTCCCTGACTTAATTTGATTTTTGACCGATACTAGTATAAACTAGTGTATAATATATTATGATTTTTTGGCTGAAACATGCATTTCGAAAAGGTTCATAGAATCTAGTTTTCAGATGATTTTTTTGCATGGACTTCCATCTTAGCATTCCTTATTAACATATATAAATTATCATTAAAGTATCGTATCATTTCAAATAGTCCCCAATTAAATTTGATTTTTTTGACCAAAACTAGTGTATAATATACTATGATTTTTGACCGAAACTTGCATTTCGAAAAGTTTCATAGAATCTATTTTTCAGATGATTTTTTGCATGGACTTTCATCATAAGCTTCCCTCGTAAAATAGAAAAATGATATGTGAATTTTCGTATCATTTCGAATAGTCCCCGATTTAATTTGATTTTTGACCGAAACTAGTATAAAGTAGTGTATATATTATGATTTTTTGACCCAAACTTGCATTTTGAAAAGTTTCATAGAATCTAGTTTTCAGAAGATTTTTTTGCATGGACTTCCATTATATCCTTGCCTCTTTACATATATAAATAATCGTAAAAGTCTCGTATCATTTCAAATAGTCGCCAATTAAATTTGATTTATTAACCGAAACTAGTGTATAATATACTATGGTTTTTGACCGAAACTTGCATTTCGAAAAGTTTCATAGAATCCAATTTTTCAGATGATTTTTTGCATGGACTTCCATCATAACCTTCCCTCGTAAAATAAATAAATGAAATGTGAAGTTTCATATCATTTTGAACAGTCCCCGATTTAATTTGATTTTTGACTGAAACTAGTATAAACTAGTGTATAATATATTATGATTTTTTTGTCGAAACTTGCATTTCGAAAAGTTTCATAGAATCTAGTTTTCAGATTATTTTTTTGCATGGACTTCCATCATAGCCTTCCTTATTAACATATATAAATGATTGTTAAAGTCTCATATAATTTCAAATAGTCCATAATTAAATTTGATTTTTTGACCGAAACTAGTGTATAATATACTATGATTTTTTTACTGAAACTTGCATTTCGAAAAGTTTCATAGAATCTAATTCATAGATGATTTTTTGCATGGACTTCCATCATAACCTTCCCTCGTAAAATATATAATTGAAATGTGAAGTTTCGTATCATTTCGAACAGTCCCCGATTTAATTTGATTTTTGACCTAAACTAGTATAAACTAGTGTATAATATATTATGATTTTTTGGCCGAAACTTGCTTTCGAAAAGTTTCATAAAATCTAGTTTTCAGATGATTTTCTTGCATGGACTTCCATCATAACCTTCCTTATTAACATATATAAATGATCTGAAAAGTCTCGTATCATTTCAAATAATCCCAATTAAATTTGATTTTTTTGACCAAAACTAGTGTATAATATACTATGATTTTTGACCGAAACTTGCATTTAGAAAAGTTTCATAGAATCTATTTTTCAGATGATTTTTTGCATGGACTTCCATCATAACCTTCCCTCGTAAGATATATAAATGATATGTGAAGTTTCGTATCATTTCGAATAGTCCCCAATTTAATTTGATTTTTGACCGAAACTAGTATAAACTAGTGTATATATTATGATTTTTAGACCAAAACTTGCATTTCGAAAAGTTTCATAGAATCTAGTTTTCAAATAATTTTTTTGCATGGACTTCCATCATATCCTTGCCTCTTAACATATATAAATGATCGTAAAAGTCTTGTATCAATTTCAAATAGTCCCCAATTAAATTTGATTTTTTGATCGAAAAGTTTCATAGAATCTAATTTTCAGATGATTTTTTGCATGGACTTCCATCATAACCTTCCCTCGTAAATATATAAATGATATGTGAAATTTTGTATAATTTCGAATAGTCCCCGATTTAATTTGATTTTTGAACGAAACTAGTATAAACTAGTGTATAATATATTATGATTTTTTGGCCGAAACTTGCATTTCGAAAAGTTTCAAAGAATCTAGTTTTCAGATGATTTTTTACATGGATTTCCATCATAACCTTCCTTATTAACATATATAAATGACTTGAAAAGTCTCGTATCATTTCAAATAGTCCCCAATTAAATTTGATTTATTTGACCAAAACTAGTGTATAATATACTATGATTTTTGACCGAAACTTGCATTTCGAAAAGTTTCATAGAATCTAATTTTTAGATGTTTTTTTGCATGAACTTCTATCATAATCTTCTCTCGTAAAATATATAAATGATATGTGAATTTTCATATCATTTCGAACAGTCTCCGATTTAATTTGATTTTTGATCGAAACAAGTATAAACTAGTGTATAATATATTATGATTTTTTCGGAACTTGCATTTCGAAAAGTTTCATAGAATCTAGTTTTCAGATGATTTGTTTGCATGGACTTCCATCATAGCCTTCCTTATTAACATATATAAATGATCTGAAAAGTCTCGCATCATTTTAAATAGTCCCCAATTAAATTTTACTTTTATGACCGAAACTAGTGTATAATATACTATGATTTTTGACCGAAACTTGCATTTCAAAAAGTTTCATAGAATCTAATTCTCAGATGATTTTTTGCATGAACTTCAGCCATAACCTTCCCTCGTAAAATATATAAATGATATGTGATGTTTCGTATCATTTCGAACAGTCCCCGATTTAATTTTATTTTTGACCGAAACTAGTATAAACTAGTGTATTATATATTATGATTTTTTAGCCGAAACTTGCATTTCGAAAAGTTTCATAGAATCTAGTTTTCAGAAGATTTTTTTGCATGGACTTCCATCATAACCTACCGGATTAACATATATAAATGATCTGAAAAGTCTTGTATCATTTAAAATAGTCCCGAATTAAATTTGAATTTTTTGACCTAAACTAGTGTATAATATACTATGATTTTTGACCGAAACTTGCATTTCGAAAAGTTTCATAGAATCCAAGTTTTCAGATGATTTTTTGCATGGACTTCCATCATAACCTTCCCTCGTAAAATATATAAATGATATGTGAAGTTTCGTATCATTTCGAATAGTGCCCGATTTAATTTGATTTTTGACCGAAACTAGTATAAACTAGTGTATAATATATTATGATTTTTTGGTCAAAACTTGCATTTCGAAAAGTTTCATAGAATCTAGTTTTCAGATGATTTTTTTGCATGGACTTCCATCATAGCCTTCCTTATTAACATATATAAATGATCTGAAAAGTCTTGTATCATTTCAAATAGTCCCCAATTAAATTTTATTTTTATGACCGAAACTAGTGTATAATATACTATGATTTTTGACCGAAACTGGCATTTCGAAAAGTTTCATACAATCTAATTCTCAGATGATTTTTTTGCATGCACTTCCATCATAACCTTCCCTCGTAAAATATATAAATGATATGTGATGTTTCGTAACATTTCGAATAGTCCCCGATTTAATTTGATTTTTGACCGAAACTAGTATAAACTAGTGTATATATTATATTTTTTGACGAAAACTTGCATTTCAAAAAGTTTCATAGAATCTAGTTTTCAGATGATTTTCTTGCATGGACTTCCATCATAACATTCCTTATTAACATATATAAATGATCTGAAAAGTCTCGTATCATTTCAAATAATCCCCAATTAAATTTGATTTTTTTGACCAAAACTAGTGTATAATATACTATGATTTTTGACCGAAACTTTCATTTTGAAAAGTTTCATAGGATCTAATTTTCAGATGATTTTTTGCATGGACTTCCATCATAACCTTCCCTCGTAAATATATAAATGATATGTGAAGTTTTGTATAATTTCGAACAGTCCCCGATTTAATTTGATTTTTGAACGAAACTAGTATAAACTAGTGTATAATATATTATGATTTTTTGGCCGAAACTTGCATTTCGAAAAGTTTCGAAGAATCTAGTTTTCAGATGATTTTTTGCATGGATTTCCATCATAACCTTCCTTATTAACATATATAATTGATCTGAAAAGTCTAGTATCATTTCAAATAGGTCCCAATTAAATTTGATTTATTTGACCAAAACTAGTGTATAATATACTATGATTTTTGACCGAAACATGCATTTCGAAAAGTTTCATAGAATCTAATTTTCAGATGTTTTTTTGCATGAACTTCTATCATAATCTTCTCTCGTAAAATATATAAATGATATGTGAATTTTCATATCATTTCGAACAGTCTCCGATTTAATTTGATTTTTGATCGAAACAAGTATAAACTAGTGTATAATATATTATGATTTTTTCGAAACTTGCATTTCGAAAAATTTCATAGAATCTAGTTTTCAGATGATTTGTTTGCATGGACTTCCATCATAGCCTTCCTTATTAACATATATAAATGATCTGAAAAGTCTCGCATCATTTTAAATAGTCCCCAATTAAATTTTACTCTTATGACCGAAACTAGTGTATAATATACTATAATTTTGACCGAAACTTGCATTTCGAAAAGTTTCATAGAATCTAATTCTCAGATGATTTTTTGCATGGACTTCCATCATAACCTTCCCTCGTAAAATATATAAATGATATGTGATATTTCGTATCATTTCGAACAGTCCCCGATTTAATTTTATTTTTGACCGAAACTAGTATAAACTAGTGTATAATATATTATGATTTTTTGGCCGAAACTTGCATTTCGAAAAGTTTCATAGAATCTAGTTTTCATAAGATTTGTTTGCATGGACTTCCATCATAACCTACCTTATTAACATATATAAATGATCTGAAAAGTCTCATATCATTTAAAATAGTCCCCAATTAAATTTGAATTTTTTGACCTAAACTAGTGTATAATATACTATTATTTTTGACCGAAAGTTGCATTTCGAAAAGTTTCATAGAATCCAATTTTTCAGATGATTTCTTGCATGGACTTCCATCATAACCTTCCCTCATAAAATATATAAATGATATGTGAAGTTTCGTATCATTTCGAACAGTGCCCGATTTAATTTGATTTTTGACCGAAACTAGTTTAAACTAGTGTATAATATATTATGATTTTTTGGTCGAAACTTGCATTTCAAAAAGTTTCATAGAATCTAGTTTTCAGATGATTTTTTTGCATGGACTTCCATTATAACCTTCCTTATTAACATATATAAATGATCTGAAAAGTCTTGTATCATTTCAAATAGTCCCCAATTAAATTTTATTTTTATGACCGAAACTAGTGTATAATATACTGATTTTTGACAGAAACTGGCATTTCGAAAAGATTCATAGAATCTAATTCTCAGATTATTTTTTGCATGCACTTCCATCATAACCTTCCCTCGTAAAATATATAAATGATATGTGATGTTTCATATCATTTCGAGCAGTCCCCGATTTAATTTGATTTTTGACCGAAACTAGTATAAACTAGTTTATAATATATTATGTTTTTTTGGCCGCAACTTGCATTTCGAAAAGTTTCATAGAATCTAGTTTCCAGAAGATTTTTTTGCATGGACTTCCATCATAACCTTCCTTATTAAGATATATAAATGATCTGAATAGTCTCGTATCATTTCAAATAGTCCCCAATTAAATTTGAATTTATTGACCGAAACTATTGTATAATATACTATGATTTTTTTACCGAAACTTGCATTTCAAAAACTTTCTTAGAATCTAATTTTCAGATGATTTTTTGCATCGACTTCCATCATAACCTTCCCTCATAAAATATATAAATGATATGTGAAGTTTCGTATCATTTCGAAAAGTCCCCAATTTAATTTGATTTTTGACCGAAACTAGTATATACTAGTGTATATATTATATTTTTTGACGAAAACTTGCATTTCAAAAAGTTTCATAGAATCTAGTTTTCAGATGATTTTCTTGCATGGACTTCCATCATAACATTCCTTATTAACATATATAAATGATCTGAAAAGTCTCGTATCATTTCAAATAATCCCCAATTAAATTTGATTTTTTTGACCAAAACTAGTGTATAATATACTATGATTTTTGACCGAAACTTTCATTTTGAAAAGTTTCATAGGATCTAATTTTCAGATGATTTTTTGCATGGACTTCCATCATAACCTTCCCTCGTAAATATATAAATGATATGTGAAGTTTTGTATAATTTCGAACAGTCCCCGATTTAATTTTATTTTTGACCGAAACTAGTATAAACTAGTGTATTATATATTATGATTTTTTAGCCGAAACTTGCATTTCGAAAAGTTTCATAGAATCTAGTTTTCAGAAGATTTTTTTGCATGGACTTCCATCATAACCTACCGGATTAACATATATAAATGATCTGAAAAGTCTTGTATCATTTAAAATAGTCCCCAATTAAATTTGAATTTTTTGACCTAAACTAGTGTATAATATACTATGATTTTTGACCGAAACTTGCATTTCGAAAAGTTTCATAGAATCCAAGTTTTCAGATGATTTTTTGCATGGACTTCCATCATAACCTTCCCTCGTAAAATATATAAATGATATGTGAAGTTTCGTATCATTTCGAACAGTGCCCGATTTAATTTGATTTTTGACCGAAACTAGTATAAACTAGTGTATAATATATTATGATTTTTTGGTCAAAACTTGCATTTCGAAAAGTTTCATAGAATCTAGTTTTCAGATGATTTTTTTGCATGGACTTCCATCATAGCCTTCCTTATTAACATATATAAATGATCTGAAAAGTCTTGTATCATTTCAAATAGTCCCCAATTAAATTTTATTTTTATGACCGAAACTAGTGTATAATATACTATGATTTTTGACCGAAACTGGCATTTCGAAAAGTTTCATACAATCTAATTCTCAGATGATTTTTTTGCATGCACTTCCATCATAACCTTCCCTCGTAAAATATATAAATGATATGTGATGTTTCGTAACATTTCGAATAGTCCCCGATTTAATTTGATTTTTGACCGAAACTAGTATAAACTAGTGTATATATTATATTTTTTGACGAAAACTTGCATTTCAAAAAGTTTCATAGAATCTAGTTTTCAGATGATTTTCTTGCATGGACTTCCATCATAACATTCCTTATTAACATATATAAATGATCTGAAAAGTCTCGTATCATTTCAAATAATCCCCAATTAAATTTGATTTTTTTGACCAAAACTAGTGTATAATATACTATGATTTTTGACCGAAACTTTCATTTTGAAAAGTTTCATAGGATCTAATTTTCAGATGATTTTTTGCATGGACTTCCATCATAACCTTCCCTCGTAAATATATAAATGATATGTGAAGTTTTGTATAATTTCGAACAGTCCCCGATTTAATTTGATTTTTGAACGAAACTAGTATAAACTAGTGTATAATATATTATGATTTTTTGGCCGAAACTTGCATTTCGAAAAGTTTCGAAGAATCTAGTTTTCAGATGATTTTTTGCATGGATTTCCATCATAACCTTCCTTATTAACATATATAATTGATCTGAAAAGTCTAGTATCATTTCAAATAGGTCCCAATTAAATTTGATTTATTTGACCAAAACTAGTGTATAATATACTATGATTTTTGACCGAAACATGCATTTCGAAAAGTTTCATAGAATCTAATTTTCAGATGTTTTTTTGCATGAACTTCTATCATAATCTTCTCTCGTAAAATATATAAATGATATGTGAATTTTCATATCATTTCGAACAGTCTCCGATTTAATTTGATTTTTGATCGAAACAAGTATAAACTAGTGTATAATATATTATGATTTTTTCGAAACTTGCATTTCGAAAAATTTCATAGAATCTAGTTTTCAGATGATTTGTTTGCATGGACTTCCATCATAGCCTTCCTTATTAACATATATAAATGATCTGAAAAGTCTCGCATCATTTTAAATAGTCCCCAATTAAATTTTACTCTTATGACCGAAACTAGTGTATAATATACTATAATTTTGACCGAAACTTGCATTTCGAAAAGTTTCATAGAATCTAATTCTCAGATGATTTTTTGCATGGACTTCCATCATAACCTTCCCTCGTAAAATATATAAATGATATGTGATGTTTCGTATCATTTCGAACAGTCCCCGATTTAATTTTATTTTTGACCGAAACTAGTATAAACTAGTGTATAATATATTATGATTTTTTGGCCGAAACTTGCATTTCGAAAAGTTTCATAGAATCTAGTTTTCATAAGATTTGTTTGCATGGACTTCCATCATAACCTACCTTATTAACATATATAAATGATCTGAAAAGTCTCATATCATTTAAAATAGTCCCCAATTAAATTTGAATTTTTTGACCTAAACTAGTGTATAATATACTATTATTTTTGACCGAAAGTTGCATTTCGAAAAGTTTCATAGAATCCAATTTTTCAGATGATTTCTTGCATGGACTTCCATCATAACCTTCCCTCGTAAAATATATAAATGATATGTGAAGTTTCGTATCATTTCGAACAGTGCCCGATTTAATTTGATTTTTGACCGAAACTAGTTTAAACTAGTGTATAATATATTATGATTTTTTGGTCGAAACTTGCATTTCAAAAAGTTTCATAGAATCTAGTTTTCAGATGATTTTTTTGCATGGACTTCCATTATAACCTTCCTTATTAACATATATAAATGATCTGAAAAGTCTTGTATCATTTCAAATAGTCCCCAATTAAATTTTATTTTTATGACCGAAAC
The DNA here is from genome assembly GCA_963966055.1 of Lathyrus aphaca. NCBI lineage: Eukaryota > Viridiplantae > Streptophyta > Magnoliopsida > Fabales > Fabaceae > Lathyrus > Lathyrus aphaca. The sequence continues at coordinate 18,293,059 of OZ014523.1, read as the reverse complement.
TAGTGTATAATATACTGATTTTTGACAGAAACTGGCATTTCGAAAAGATTCATAGAATCTAATTCTCAGATTATTTTTTGCATGCACTTCCATCATAACCTTCCCTCGTAAAATATATAAATGATATGTGATGTTTCATATCATTTCGAGCAGTCCCCGATTTAATTTGATTTTTGACCGAAACTAGTATAAACTAGTGTATAATATATTATGTTTTTTTGGCCGCAACTTGCATTTCGAAAAGTTTCATAGAATCTAGTTTCCAGAAGATTTTTTTGCATGGACTTCCATCATAACCTTCCTTATTAAGATATATAAATGATATGAATAGTCTCGTATCATTTCAAATAGTCCCCAATTAAATTTGAATTTATTGACCGAAACTATTGTATAATATACTATGATTTTTTTACCGAAACTTGCATTTCAAAAACTTTCTTAGAATCTAATTTTCAGATGATTTTTTGCATCGACTTCCATCATAACCTTCCCTCATAAAATATATAAATGATATGTGAAGTTTCGTATCATTTCGAAAAGTCCCCAATTTAATTTGATTTTTGACCGAAACTAGTATATACTAGTGTATATATTATATTTTTTGACGAAAACTTGCATTTCAAAAAGTTTCATAGAATCTAGTTTTCAGATGATTTTCTTGCATGGACTTCCATCATAACATTCCTTATTAACATATATAAATGATTTGAAAAGTCTCGTATCATTTCAAATAATCCCCAATTAAATTTGATTTTTTTGACCAAAACTAGTGTATAATATACTATGATTTTTGACCGAAACTTTCATTTTGAAAAGTTTCATAGGATCTAATTTTCAGATGATTTTTTGCATGGACTTCCATCATAACCTTCCCTCGTAAATATATAAATGATATGTGAAGTTTTGTATAATTTCGAACAGTCCCCGATTTAATTTGATTTTTGAACGAAACTAGTATAAACTAGTGTACAATATATTATGATTTTTTGGCCGAAACTTGCATTTCGAAAAGTTTCGAAGAATCTAGTTTTCAGATGATTTTTTGCATGGATTTCCATCATAACCTTCCTTATTAACATATATAATTGATCTGAAAAGTCTAGTATCATTTCAAATAGGTCCCAATTAAATTTGATTTATTAGACCAAAACTAGTGTATAATATACTATGATTTTTGACCGAAACATGCATTTCGAAAAGTTTCATAGAATCTAATTTTCAGATGTTTTTTTGCATGAACTTCTATCATAATCTTCTCTCGTAAAATATATAAATGATATGTGAATTTTCATATCATTTCGAACAGTCTCCGATTTAATTTGATTTTTGATCGAAACAAGTATAAACTAGTGTATAATATATTATGATTTTTTCGAAACTTGCATTTCGAAAAATTTCATAGAATCTAGTTTTCAGATGATTTGTTTGCATGGACTTCCATCATAGCCTTCCTTATTAACATATATAAATGATCTGAAAAGTCTCGCATCATTTTAAATAGTCCCCAATTAAATTTTACTCTTATGACCGAAACTAGTGTATAATATACTATAATTTTGACCGAAACTTGCATTTCGAAAAGTTTCATAGAATCTAATTCTCAGATGATTTTTTGCATGGACTTCCATCATAACCTTCCCAGGTAAAATATATAAATGATATGTGATGTTTCGTATCATTTCGAACAGTCCCCGATTTAATTTTATTTTTGACCGAAACTAGTATAAACTAGTTAATAATATATTATGATTTTTTGGCCGAAACTTGCATTTCGAAAAGTTTCATAGAATCTAGTTTTCATAAGATTTGTTTGCATGGACTTCCATCATAACCTACCTTATTAACATATATAAATGATCTGAAAAGTCTCGCATCATTTTAAATAGTCCCCAATTAAATTTTACTTTTATGACCGAAACTAGTGTATAATATACTATGATTTTTGACCGAAACTTGCATTTCGAAAAGTTTCATAGAATCTAATTCTCAGATGATTTTTTGCATGGACTTCCATCATAACCTTCCCTCGTAAAATATATAAATGATATGTGATGTTTCGTATCATTTCGAACAGTCCCCGATTTAATTTTATTTTTGACCGAAACTAGTATAAACTAGTGTATAATATATTATGATTTTTTGGCCGAAACTTGCATTTCGAAAAGTTTCATAGAATCTAGTTTTCATAAGATTTGTTTGCATGGACTTCCATCATAACCTACCTTATTAACATATATAAATGATCTGAAAAGTCTCATATCATTTAAAATAGTCCCCAATTAAATTTGAATTTTTTGACCTAAACTAGTGTATAATATACTATTATTTTTGACCGAAAGTTGCATTTCGAAAAGTTTCATAGAATCCAATTTTTCAGATGATTTCTTGCATGGACTTCCATCATAACCTTCCCTCGTAAAATATATAAATGATATGTGAAGTTTCGTATCATTTCGAACAGTGCCCGATTTAATTTGATTTTTGACCGAAACTAGTTTAAACTAGTGTATAATATATTATGATTTTTTGGTCGAAACTTGCATTTCAAAAAGTTTCATAGAATCTAGTTTTCTGATGATTTTTTTGCATGGACTTCCATTATAACCTTCCTTATTAACATATATAAATGATCTGAAAAGTCTTGTATCATTTCAAATAGTCCCCAATTAAATTTTATTTTTATGACCGAAACTAGTGTATAATATACTATGATTTTTGACAGAAACTGGCATTTCGAAAAGTTTCATAGAATCTAATTCTCAGATTATTTTTTGCATGCACTTCCATCATAACCTTCCCTCGTAAAATATATAAATGATATGTGATGTTTCATATCATTTCGAGCAGTCCCCGATTTAATTTGATTTTTGACCGAAACTAGTATAAACTAGTGTCTAATATATTATGTTTTTTTGGCCGCAACTTGCATTTCGAAAAGTTTCATAGAATCTAGTTTCCAGAAGATTTTTTTGCATGGACTTCCATCATAACCTTCCTTATTAAGATATATAAATGATCTAAATAGTCTCGTATCATTTCAAATAGTCCCCAATTAAATTTGAATTTATTGACCGAAACTATTGTATAATATACTATGATTTTTTTACCGAAACTTGCATTTCAAAAAGTTTCTTAGAATCTAATTTTCAGATGATTTTTTGCATCGACTTCCATCATAACCTTCCCTCATAAAATATATAAATGATATGTGAAGTTTCGTATCATTTCGAACAGTCCCCAATTTAATTTGATTTTTGACCGAAACTAGTATATACTAGTGTATATATTATATTTTTTGACGAAAACTTGCATTTCAAAAAGTTTCATAGAATCTAGTTTTCAGATGATTTTCTTGCATGGACTTCCATCATAACATTCCTTATTAACATATATAAATGATCTGAAAAGTCTCGTATCATTTCAAATAATCCCCAATTAAATTTGATTTTTTTGACCAAAACTAGTGTATAATATACTATGATTTTTGACCGAAACTTTCATTTCGAAAAGTTTCATAGGATCTAATTTTCAGATGATTTTTTGCATGGACTTCCATCATAACCTTCCCTCGTAAATATATAAATGATATGTGAAGTTTTGTATAATTTCGAACAGTCCCCGATTTAATTTGATTTTTGAACGAAACTAGTATAAACTAGTGTACAATATATTATGATTTTTTGGCCGAAACTTGCATTTCGAAAAGTTTCGAAGAATCTAGTTTTCAGATGATTTTTTGCATGGATTTCCATCATAACCTTCCTTATTAACATATATAATTGATCTGAAAAGACTAGTATCATTTCAAATAGTCCCCAATTAAATTTGATTTATTTGACCAAAACTAGTGTATAATATACTATGATTTTTGACCGAAACATGCATTTCGAAAAGTTTCATAGAATCTAATTTTCAGATGTTTTTTTGCATGAACTTCTATCATAATCTTCTCTCGTAAAATATATAAATGATATGTGAATTTTCATATCATTTTGAACAGTCTCCGATTTAATTTGATTTTTGATCGAAACAAGTATAAATTAGTGTATAATATATTATGATTTTTTCGAAACTTGCATTTTGAAAAGTTTCATAGAATCTAGTTTTCAGATGATTTGTTTGCATGGACTTCCATCATAGCCTTCCTTATTAACATATATAAATGATCTGAAAAGTCTCGCATCATTTTAAATAGTCCCCAATTAAATTTTACTTTTATGACCGAAACTAGTGTATAATATACTATAATTTTGACCGAAACTTGCATTTCGAAAAGTTTCATAGAATCTAATTCTCAGATGATTTTTTGCATGGACTTCCATCATAACCTTCCCTCGTAAAATATATAAATGATATGTGATGTTTCGTATCATTTCGAACAGTCCCCGATTTAATTTTATTTTTGACCGAAACTAGTATAAACTAGTGTATAATAAATTATGATTTTTTGGCCGAAACTTGCATTTCGAAAAGTTTCATAGAATCTAGTTTTCATAAGATTTGTTTGCATGGACTTCCATCATAACCTACCTTATTAACATATATAAATGATCTGAAAAGTCTCGTATCATTTAAAATAGTCCCCAATTAAAGTTGAATTTTTTGACCTAAACTAGTGTATAATATACTATGATTTTTGACCGAAACTTGCATTTCGAAAAGTTTCATAGAATCCAATTTTTCAGATGATTTTTTGCATGGACTTCCATCATCACCTTCCCTCGTAAAATATATAAATGATATGTGAAGTTTCGTATCATTTCGAACAGTGCCCGATTTAATTTGATTTTTGAACGAAACTAGTGTATAATATATTATGATTTTTTGGTCGAAACTTGCATTTCGAAAAGTTTCATAGAATCTAGTTTTCAGATGATTTTTTTGCTGGACTTCCATCATAGCCTTCCTTATTAACATATATAAATGATCTGAAAAGTCTTGTATCATTTCAAATAGTCCCCAATTAAATTTTATTTTTATGACCGAAACTAGTGTATAATATACTATGATTTTTGACCGAAACTGGCATTTCGAAAAGTTTCATAGAATCTAATTCTCAGATGATTTTTAGCATGCACTTCCATCATAACCTTCCCTCGTAAAATATATAAATGATATGTGATGTTTCGTATCATTTCGAAAGTCCCCGATTTAATTTGATTTTTGACCGAAACTAGTATAAACTAGTGTATAATATATTATGTTTTTTTGGCCGCAACTTGCATTTCGAAAAGTTTCATAGAATCTAGTTTCCAGAAGATTTTTTTGCACGGACTTCCATCATAACCTTCCTTATTAACATATATAAATGATCTGAATAATCTCGTATCATTTCAAATAGTCCCCAATTAAATTTGAATTTATTGACCGAAACTATTGTATAATATACTATGATTTTTTTACCGAAACTTGCATTTCGAAAAGTTTCATAGAATCTAATTTTCATATGAATTTTTGCATCGACTTCCATCATAACCTTCCCTCATAGAATATATAAATGATATGTGAAGTTCCGTATCATTTCGAACATTTCCCAATTTAATTTGATTTTTGACCGAAACTAGTATATACTAGTGTATATATTATATTTTTTGACGAAAACTTGCATTTCGAAAAGTTTCATAGAATCTAGTTTTCAGATGATTTTCTTGCATGGACTTCCATCATAACATTCCTTATTAACATATATAAATGATCTGAAAAGTCTCGTATCATTTCAAATAATCCCCAATTAAATTTGATTTTTTTGGACCAAAACTAGTGTATAATATACTATGATTTTTGACCGAAACTTTCATTTCGAAAAGTTTCATAGGATCTAATTTTCAGATGATTTTTTGCATGGACTTCCATCATAACCTTCCCTCGTAAATATATAAATGATATGTGAAGTTTTGTATAATTTTGAACAGTCCCCGATTTAATTTGATTTTTGAACGAAACTAGTATAAACTAGTGTATAATATATTATGATTTTTTGGTCGAAACTTGCATTTCGAAAAGTTTCGAAGAATCTAGTTTTCAGATGATTTTTTGCATGGATTTCCATTATAACCTTCCTTATTAACATATATAATTGATCTGAAAAGTCTAGTGTTATTTCAAATAGACCCCAATTAAATTTGATTTATTTGACCAAAACTAGTGTATAATATACTATGATTTTTTACCGAAACATGCATTTCGAAAAGTTATATAGAATCTAATTTTAAAATGTTTTTTTGCATGAACTTCTATCATAATCTTCTCTCGTAAAATATATAAATGATATGTGAATTTTCATATCATTTCGAACAGTCTCCGATTTAATTTGATTTTTGATCGAAACAAGTATAAACTAGTGTATAATATATTATGATTTTTTCGAAACTTGCATTTCGAAAAGTTTCATAGAATCTAGTTTTCAGATGATTTGTTTGCATGGACTTCCATCATAGCCTTCCTTATTAACATATATAAATGATCTGAAAAGTCTCGCATCATTTTAAATAGTCCCCAATTAAATTTTATTTTTATGACCGAAACTAGTGTATAATATACTATGATTTTTGACAGAAAATGGCATTTCGAAAAGTTTCATAGAATCTAATTCTCAGATGATTTTTTGCATGCACTTCCATCATAACCTTCCCTCGTAAAATATATAAATGATATGTGATGTTTCGTATCATTTCTAACAGTCCCCGATTTAATTTGATTTTTGACCGAAACTAGTATAAACTAGTGTATAATATATTATGTTTTTTTGGCCGAAACTCGCATTTCGAAAAGTTTCATAGAATCTAGTTTTCATAAGATTTGTTTGCATGGACTTCCATCATAACCTACCTTATTAACATATATAAATGATCTAAAAAGTCTCGTATCATTTAAAATAGTCCCCAATTAAATTTGAATTTTTTGACCTAAACTAGTGTATAATATACTATGATTTTTGACCGAAACTTGCATTTCGAAAAGTTTCATAGAATCCAATTTTTCAGATGATTTTTTTGCATGGACTTCCATCATAACCTTCCCTCGTAAAATATATAAATGATATGTGAAGTTTCGTATCATTTCGAACAGTGCCCGATTTAATTTGATTTTTGACCGAAACTAGTGTATAATATATTATGATTTTTTGGTCGAAACTTGCATTTCGAAAAGTTTCATAGAATCTAGTTTTCAGATGATTTTTTTGCATGGACTTCCATCATAGCCTTCCTTATTAACATATATAAATGATCTGAAAAGTCTTGTATCATTTCAAATAGTCCCCAATTAAATTTTATTTTTATGACCGAAACTAGTGTATAATATACTATGATTTTTGACCGAAACTGGCATTTCGAAAAGTTTCATAGAATCTAATTCTCAGATGATTTTTGGCATGCACTTCCATCATAACCTTCCCTCGTAAAATATATAAATGATATGTGATGTTTCGTATCATTTCGAACAGTCCCCGATTTAATTTGATTTTTGACCGAAACTAGTATAAACTAGTGTATAATATATTATGTTTTTTTGGCCGCAACTTGCATTTCGAAAAGTTTCATAGAATCTAGTTTCCAGAAGATTTTTTTGCACGGACTTCCATCATAACCTTCCTTATTAACATATATAAATGATCTGAATAGTCTCGTATCATTTCAAATAGTCCCCAATTAAATTTGAATTTATTGACCGAAACTATTGTATAATATACTATGATTTTTTTACCGAAACTTGCATTTCGAAAAGTTTCATAGAATCTAATTTTCAGATGAAATTTTGCATCGACTTCCATCATAACCTTCCCTCATAGAATATATAAATGATATGTGAAGTTCCGTATCATTTCGAACATTTCCCAATTTAATTTGATTTTTGACCGAAACTAGTATATACTAGTGTATATATTATATTTTTTGACGAAAACTTGCATTTCGAAAAGTTTCATAGAATCTAGTTTTCAGATGATTTTCTTGCATGGACTTCCATCATAACATTCCTTATTAACATATATAAATGATCTGAAAAGTCTCGTATCATTTCAAATAATCCCCAATTAAATTTGATTTTTTTGACCAAAACTAGTGTATAATATACTATGATTTTTGACTGAAACTTTCATTTCGAAAAGTTTCATAGGATCTAATTTTCAGATGATTTTTTGCATGGACTTCCATCATAACCTTCCCTCGTAAATATATAAATGATATGTGAAGTTTTGTTTAATTTCGAACAGTCCCCGATTTAATTTGATTTTTGAACGAAACTAGTATAAACTAGTGTATAATATATTATGATTTTTTGGCCGAAACTTGCATTTCGAAAAGTTTCGAAGAATCTAGTTTTCAGATGATTTTTTGCATGGATTTCCATCATAACCTTCCTTATTAACATATATAATTGATCTGAAAAGTCTAGTATTATTTCAAATAGACCCCAATTAAATTTGATTTATTTGACCAAAACTAGTGTATAATATACTATGATTTTTGACCGAAACATGCATTTCGAAATGTTATATAGAATCTAATTTTCAGATGTTTTTTTGCATGAACTTCTATCATAATCTTCTCTCGTAAAATATATAAATGATATGTGAATTTTCATATCATTTCGAACAGTCCCCGATTTAATTTTATTTGTGACCGAAACTAGTATAAACTAGTGTATAATATATTATGATTTTTTGGCCGAAACTTGCATTTTGAAATATTTCATAGAATCTAGTTTTGATAAGATTTGTTTGCATGGACTTCCATCATAACCTACCCTATTAACATATATAAATGATCTGAAAAGTCTCGTATCATTTATAATAGTCCCCAATTAAATTTGAATTTTTTGACCTAAACTAGTGTATAATATACTATGATTTTTGACCGAAACTTGCATTTCGAAAAGTTTCATAGAATCCAATTTTTCAGATGATTTTTTGCATGGACTTCCATCATAACCTTCCCTCGTAAAATATATAAATGATATGTGAAGTTTTGTATCATTTCGAACAGTGCCCGATTTAATTTGATTTTTGAACGAAACTAGTATAAACTAGTGTATAATATTTTAGAATTTTTTGGTCGTAACTTGCATTTAGAAAAGTTTCATAGAATCTAGTTTTCAGATGATTTTTTTGCATGGACTTCCATCATAGCCTTCCTTATTAACATATATAAATGATCTGAAAAGTCTTGTATCATTTCAAATAGTCCCCAATTAAATTTTATTTTTATGACCGAAACTAGTGTATAATATACTATGATTTTTGACAGAAACTGGCATTTCGAAAAGTTTCATAGAATCTAATTCTCAGATGATTTTTTGCATGCACTTCCATCATAACCTTCCCTCGTAAAATATATAAATGATATGTGATGTTTCGTATCATTTCTAACAGTCCCCGATTTAATTTGATTTTTGACCGAAACTAGTATAAACTAGTGTATAATATATTATGTTTTTTTGGCCGCAACTTGCATTTCGAAAAGTTTCATAGAATCTAGTTTCCAGAAGATTTTTTTGCATGGACTTCCATCATAACTTTCCTTATTAACATATATAAATGATCTGAATAGTCTCGTATCATTTCAAATAGTCCCCAATTAAATTTGAATTTATTGACCTAAACTATTGTATAATATACTATGATTTTTTTACCGAAACTTGCATTTCGAAAAGTTGCATAGAATCTAATTCACAGATGATTTTTTTGCATGGAATTCCATCATAACCTTCCCTCGTAAAATATATAAATGATATGTGAAGTTTCGCATCATTTCGAACAGTCCCCGACTTAATTTGATTTTTGACCGAAACTAGTATATACCAGTGTATATATTATATTTTTTATCGAAAACTCGAATTTCGAAAAGTTTCAGAGAATCTAGTTCTCAGATGATTTTCTTGCATGGACTTCCATCATAACATTCCTTATTAACATATATAAATGATCTGAAAAGTCTCGCATCATTTCAAATAGTCCCCAATTAAATTTTATTTTTATGACCGAAACTAGTGTATAATATACTATGATTTTTGACCGAAACTTGCATTTCGAAAAGTTTCATAGAATCTAATTCTCAGATGATTTTTTGCATGCACTTCCATCATAACCTTCCCTCGTAAAATATATAAATGATATGTGATGTTTCGTATCATTTCGAACAGTCCCCGATTTAATTTTATTTTTGACCGAAACTAGTATAAACTAGTGTATAATATATTTTGTTTTTTTGGCCGCAACTTGCATTTCGAAAAGTTTCATAGAATCTAGTTTCCAGAAGATTTTTTTGCACGGACTTCCATCATAACCTTCCTTATTAACATATATAAATGATCTGAATAGTCTCGTATCATTTCAATTAGTCCCCATTTAAATTTGAATTTATTGACCGAAACTATTGTATAATATACTATGATGTTTTTACCGAAACTTGCATTTCGAAAAGTTTCATAGAATCTAATTTTCAGATGATTTTTTGCATCGACTTCCATCATAACCTTCCCTCATAAAATATATAAATGATATGTGAAGTTTCGTATCATTTCGAACAGTTCCCAATTTAATTTGATTTTTGACCGAAACTAGTATATACTAGTGTATATATTATATTTTTTGACGAAAACTTGCATTTCGAAAAGTTTCATAGAATCTAGTTTTCAGATGATTTTCTTGCATGGACTTCCATCATAACCTTCCTTATTAACATATATAAATGATCTGAAAAGTCTCGTATCATTTCAAATAATCCCCAATTAAATTTGATTTTTTTGACCAAAACTAGTGTATAATATACTATGATTTTTGACCGAAACTTTCATTTCGAAAAGTTTCATAGGATCTAATTTTCAGATGATTTTTTGCATGACTTCCATCATAACCTTCCCTCGTAAATATATAAATGATATGTGAAGTTTTGTATAATTTCGAACAGTCCCCGATTTAATTTGATTTTTGAACGAAACTAGTATAAACTAGTGTATAATATATTATGATTTTTTGGCCGAAACTTGCATTTCGAAAAGTTTCGAAGAATCTAGTTTTCAGATGATTTTTTGCATGGATTTCCATCATAACCTTCCTTATTAACATATATAATTGATCTGAAAAGTCTTGTATCATTTCAAATAGTCCCCAATTAAATTTAATTTATTTGACCAAAACTAGTGTATAATATACTATGATTTTTGACCGAAACATGCATTTCGAAAAGTTTCATAGAATCTAATTTTCAGATGTTTTTTTGCATGAACTTCTATCATAATCTTCTCTCGTAAAATATATAAATGATATGTGAATTTTCATATCATTTCAAACAGTCTCCGATTTAATTTGATTTTTGATCGAAACAAGTATAAACTAGTGTATAATATATTATGATTTTTTCGAAACTTGCATTTCGAAAAGTTTCATAGAATCTAGTTTTCAGATGATTTGTTTTCATGGACTTCCATCATAGCCTTCCTTATTAACATATATAAATGATCTTAAAAGTCTCGCATCATTTTAAATAGTCCCCAATTAAATTTTACTTTTATGACCGAAACTAGTGTATAATATACTATGATTTTTGACCGAAACTTAAATTTCGAAAAGTTTCATAGAATCTAATTCTCAGATGATTTTTTGCATGGACTTCCATCATAACCTTCCCTCGTAAAATATATAAATGATATGTAATGTTCGTATCATTTCGAACAGTCCCCGATTTAATTTTATTTTTGACCGAAACTAGTATAAACTAGTGTATAATATATTATGATTTTTTGGCCGAAACATGCATTTCGAAAAGTTTCATAGAATCTAGTTTTGATAAGATTTGTTTGTATGGACTTCCATCATAACCTACCTTATTAACATATATAAATGATCTGAAAAGTCTCGTATCATTTATAATAGTCCCCAATTAAATTTGAATTTTTTGACCTAAACTAGTGTATAATATACTATGATTTTTGACCGAAACTTTCATAGGATCTAATTTTCAGATTATTTTTTGCATGGACTTCCATCATAACCTTCCCTCGTAAATATATAAATGATATGTGAAGTTTTGTATAATTTCAAACAGTCCCCGATTTAATTTTATTTTTGAACGAAACTAGTATAAACTAGTGTATAATATATTATGATTTTTTGGCCGAAACTTGCATTTCGAAAAGTTTCGAAGAATCTAGTTTTCAGATGATTTTTTGCATGGATTTCCATCATAACCTTCCTTATTAACATATATAATTGATCTGAAAAGTCTTGTATCATTTCAAATAGTCCCCAATTAAATTTGATTTATTTGACCAAAACTAGTGTATAATATACTATGATTTTTGACCGAAACATGCATTTCGAAAAGTTTCATAGAATCTAATTTTCAGATGTTTTTTTTGCATGAACTTCTATCATAATCTTCTCTCGTAAAATATATAAATGATATGTGAATTTTCAATTCATTTTGAACAGTCTCCGATTTAATTTGATTTTTGATCGAAACAAGTATAAACTAGTGTATAATATATTATGATTTTTTCGAAACTTGCATTTCGAAAAGTTTCATAGAATCTAGTTTTCAGATGATTTGTTTTCATGGACTTCCATCATAGCCTTCCTTATTAACATATATAAATGATCTGAAAAGTCTCGCATCATTTTAAATAGTCCCCAATTAAATTTTACTTTTATGACCGAAACTAGTGTATAATATACTATGATTTTTGACCGAAACTTAAATTTCGAAAAGTTTCATAGAATCTAATTCTCAGATGATTTTTTGCATGGACTTCCATCATAACCTTCCCTCGTAAAATATATAAATGATATGTAATGTTTCGTATCATTTCGAACAGTCCCCGATTTAATTTTATTTTTGACCGAAACTAGTATAAACTAGTGTATAATATATTATGATTTTTTGGCCGAAACTTGCATTTCGAAAAGTTTCATAGAATCTAGTTTTCATAAGATTTGTTTGCATGGACTTCCATCATAACCTACCTTATTAACATATATAAATGATCTGAAAAGTCTCGTATCATTTATAATAGTCCCCAATTAAATTTGAATTTTTTGACCTAAACTAGTGTATAATATACTATGATTTTTGACCGAAACTTGCATTTCGAAAAGTTTCATAGAATCCAATTTTTCAGATGATTTTTTGCATGGACTTCCATCATAACCTTCTCTCGTAAAATATATAAATGATATGTGAAGTTTTGTATCATTTCGAACAGTGCCCGATTTAATTTGATTTTTGAACGAAACTAGTATAAACTAGTGTATAATATATTATAATTTTTTGGTCGAAACTTGCATTTAGAAAAGTTTCATAGAATCTAGTTTTTAGATGATTTTTTTGCATGGACTTCCATCATAGCCTTCCTTATTAACATATATAAATGATCTGAAAAGTCTTGTATCATTTCAAATAGTCCCCAATTAAATTTTATTTTTATGACCGAAACTAGTGTATAATATACTATGATTTTTGACAGAAACTGGCATTTCGAAAAGTTTCATAGAATCTAATTCTTAGATGATTTTTTTCATGCACTTCCATCATAACCTTCCCTCGTAAAATATATAAATGATATGTGATGTTTCGTATCATTTCGAACAGTCCCCAATTTAATTTTATTTTTGACCGAAACTAGTATATACTAGTGTATATATTATATTTTTTGACGAAAACTTGCATTTCGAAAAGTTTCATAGAATCTAGTTTTCAGATGATTTTCTTGCATGGACTTCCATCATAACATTCCTTATTAACATATATAAATGATCTGAAAAGTCTCGTATCATTTCAAATAATCCCCAATTAAATTTGATTTTTTTGGACCAAAACTAGTGTATAATATACTATGATTTTTGACCGAAACTTTCATTTCGAAAAGTTTCATAGGATCTAATTTTCAGATGATTTTTTGCATGGACTTCCATCATAACCTTCCCTCGTAAATATATAAATGATATGTGAAGTTTTGTATAATTTTGAACAGTCCCCGATTTAATTTGATTTTTGAACGAAACTAGTATAAACTAGTGTATAATATATTATGATTTTTTGGTCAAAACTTGCATTTCGAAAAGTTTCGAAGAATCTAGTTTTCAGATGATTTTTTGCATGGATTTCCATTATAACCTCGCTTATTAACATATATAATTGATCTGAAAAGTCTAGTATTATTTCAAATAGACCCCAATTAAATTTGATTTATTTGACCAAAACTAGTGTATAATATACTATGATTTTTTACCGAAACATGCATTTCGAAAAGTTATATAGAATCTAATTTTCAGATGTTTTTTTGCATGAACTTCTATCATAATCTTCTCTCGTAAAATATATAAATGATATGTGAATTTTCATATCATTTCGAACAGTCTCCGATTTAATTTGATTTTTGATCGAAACAAGTATAAACTAGTGTATAATATATTATGATTTTTTCGAAACTTGCATTTCGAAAAGTTTCATAGAATCTAGTTTTCAGATGATTTGTTTGCATGGACTTCCATCATAGCCTTCCTTATTAACATATATAAATGATCTGAAAAGTCTCGCATCATTTTAAATAGTCCCCAATTAAATTTTACTTTTATGACCGAAACTAGTGTATAATATACTATAATTTTGACCGAAACTTGCATTTTGAAAAGTTTCATAGAATCTAATTCTCAGATGATTTTTTGCATGGACTTCCATCATAACCTTCCCTCGTAAAATATATAAATGATATGTGATGTTTCGTATCATTTCGAACAGTCCCCGATTTAATTTTATTTTTGACCGAAACTAGTATAAACTAGTGTATAATATATTATGATTTTTTGGCCGAAACTCGCATTTCGAAAAGTTTCATAGAATCTAGTTTTCATAAGATTTGTTTGCATGGACTTCCATCATAACCTACCTTATTAACATATATAAATGATCTAAAAAGTCTCGTATCATTTAAAATAGTCCCCAATTAAATTTGAATTTTTTGACCTAAACTAGTGTATAATATACTATGATTTTTGACCGAAACTTGCATTTCGAAAAGTTTCATAGAATCCAATTTTTCAGATGATTTTTTTGCATGGACTTCCATCATAACCTTCCCTCGTAAAATATATAAATGATATATGAAGTTTCGTATCATTTCGAACAGTGCCCGATTTAATTTGATTTTTGACCGAAACTAGTGTATAATATATTATGATTTTTTGGTCGAAACTTGCATTTCGAAAAGTTTCATAGAATCTAGTTTTCAGATGATTTTTTTGCATGGACTTCCATCATAGCCTTCCTTATTAACATATATAAATGATCTGAAAAGTCTTGTATCATTTCAAATAGTCCCCAATTAAATTTTATTTTTATGACCGAAACTAGTGTATAATATACTATGATTTTTGACCGAAACTGGCATTTCGAAAAGTTTCATAGAATCTAATTCTCAGATGATTTTTGGCATGCACTTCCATCATAACCTTCCCTCGTAAAATATATAAATGATATGTGATGTTTCGTATCATTTCGAAAAGTCCCCGATTTAATTTGATTTTTGACCGAAACTAGTATAAACTATTGTATAATATATTATGTTTTTTTGGCCGCAACTTGCATTTCGAAAAGTTTCATAGAATCTAGTTTCCAGAAGATTTTTTTGCACGGACTTCCATCATAACCTTCCTTATTAACATATATAAATGATCTGAATAGTCTCGTATCATTTCAAATAGTCCCCAATTAAATTTGAATTTATTGACCGAAACTATTGTATAATATACTATGATTTTTTTACCGAAACTTGCATTTCGAAAAGTTTCATAGAATCTAATTTTCAGATGAATTTTTGCATCGACTTCCATCATAACCTTCCCTCATAGAATATATAAATGATATGTGAAGTTCCGTATCATTTCGAACATTTCCCAATTTAATTTGATTTTTGACCGAAACTAGTATATACTAGTGTATATATTATATTTTTTGACGAAAAACTTGCATTTCGAAAAGTTTCATAGAATCTAGTTTTCAGATGATTTTCTTGCATGGACTTCCATCATAACATTCCTTATTAACATATATAAATGATCTGAAAAGTCTCGTATCATTTCAAATAATCCCCAATTAAATTTGATTTTTTTGACCAAAACTAGTGTATAATATACTATGATTTTTGACCGAAACTTTCATTTCGAAAAGTTTCATAGGATCTAATTTTCAGATGATTTTTTGCATGGACTTCCATCATAACCTTCCCTCGTAAATATATAAATGATATGTGAAGTTTTGTATAATTTCGAACAGTCCCCGATTTAATTTGATTTTTGAACGAAACTAGTATAAACTAGTGTATAATATATTATGATTTTTTGGCCGAAACTTGCATTTCGAAAAGTTTCGAAGAATCTAGTTTTCAGATGATTTTTTGCATGGATTTCCATCATAACCTTCCTTATTAACATATATAATTGATCTGAAAAGTCTAGTATTATTTCAAATAGACCCCAATTAAATTTGATTTATTTGACCAAAACTAGTGTATAATATACTATGATTTTTGACCGAAACATGCATTTCGAAATGTTATATAGAATCTAATTTTCAGATGTTTTTTTGCATGAACTTCTATCATAATCTTCTCTCGTAAAATATATAAATGATATGTGAATTTTCATATCATTTCGAACAGTCCCCGATTTAATTTTATTTGTGACCGAAACTAGTATAAACTAGTGTATAATATATTATGATTTTTTGGCCGAAACTTGCATTTTGAAATATTTCATAGAATCTAGTTTTGATAAGATTTGTTTGCATGGACTTCCATCATAACCTACCCTATTAACATATATAAATGATCTGAAAAGTCTCGTATCATTTATAATAGTCCCCAATTAAATTTGAATTTTTTGACCTAAACTAGTGTATAATATACTATGATTTTTGACCGAAACTTGCATTTCGAAAAGTTTCATAGAATCCAATTTTTCAGATGATTTTTTGCATGGACTTCCATCATAACCTTCCCTCGTAAAATATATAAATGATATGTGAAGTTTTGTATCATTTCGAACAGTGCCCGATTTAATTTGATTTTTGAACGAAACTAGTATAAACTAGTGTATAATATTTTAGAATTTTTTGGTCGTAACTTGCATTTAGAAAAGTTTCATAGAATCTAGTTTTCAGATGATTTTTTTGCATGGACTTCCATCATAGCCTTCCTTATTAACATATATAAATGATCTGAAAAGTCTTGTATCATTTCAAATAGTCCCCAATTAAATTTTATTTTTATGACCGAAACTAGTGTATAATATACTATGATTTTTGACAGAAACTGGCATTTCGAAAAGTTTCATAGAATCTAATTCTCAGATGATTTTTTGCATGCACTTCCATCATAACCTTCCCTCGTAAAATATATAAATGATATGTGATGTTTCGTATCATTTCTAACAGTCCCCGATTTAATTTGATTTTTGACCGAAACTAGTATAAACTAGTGTATAATATATTATGTTTTTTTGGCCGCAACTTGCATTTCGAAAAGTTTCATAGAATCTAGTTTCCAGAAGATTTTTTTGCATGGACTTCCATCATAACTTTCCTTATTAACATATATAAATGATCTGAATAGTCTCGTATCATTTCAAATAGTCCCCAATTAAATTTGAATTTATTGACCTAAACTATTGTATAATATACTATGATTTTTTTACCGAAACATGCATTTCGAAAAGTTGCATAGAATCTAATTCACAGATGATTTTTTTGCATGGAATTCCATCATAACCTTCCCTCGTAAAATATATAAATGATATGTGAAGTTTCGCATCATTTCAAACAGTCCCCGACTTAATTTGATTTTTGACCGAAACTAGTATATACCAGTGTATATATTATATTTTTTATCGAAAACTCGAATTTCGAAAAGTTTCAGAGAATCTAGTTCTCAGATGATTTTCTTGCATGGACTTCCATCATAACATTCCTTATTAACATATATAAATGATCTGAAAAGTCTCGCATCATTTTAAATAGTCCCCAATTAAATTTTACTTTTATGACCGAAACTAGTGTATAATATACTATAATTTTGACCGAAACTTGCATTTCGAAAAGTTTCATAGAATCTAATTCTCAGATGATTTTTTGCATGGACTTCCATCATAACCTTCCCTCGTAAAATATATAAATGATATGTGATGTTTCGTATCATTTCGAACAGTCCCCGATTTAATTTTATTTTTGACCGAAACTAGTATAAACTAGTGTATAATATATTATGATTTTTTGGCCGAAACTTGCATTCCGAAAAGTTTCATAGAATCTAGTTTTCATAAGATTTGTTTGCATGGACTTCCATCATAACCTACCTTATTAACATATATAAATGATCTGAAAAGTCTCGTATCATTTAAAATAGTCCCCAATTAAATTTGAATTTTTTGACCTAAACTAGTGTATAATATACTATGATTTTTAACCGAAACTTGCATTTCGAAAAGTTTCATAGAATCCAATTTTTCAGATGATTTTTTGCACGGACTTCCATCATAACCTTCCCTCGTAAAATATAAAAATGATATGTGAAGTTTCGTATCATTTCGAACAGTGCCCGATTTAATTTGATTTTTGACCGAAACTAGTTTAAACTAGTGTATAATATATTATGATTTTTTGGTCGAAACTTGCATTTCGAAAAGTTTCATAGAATCTAGTTTTCAGATTATTTTTTTGCATGGACTTCCATCATAGCCTTCCTTATTAACATATATAAATGATCTGAAAAGTCTTGTATCATTTCAAATAGTCCCCAATTAAATTTTATTTTTATGACCGAAACTAGTGTATAATATACTATGATTTTTGACAGAAACTGGCATTTCGGAAAGTTTCATAGAATCTAATTCTCAGATGATTTTTGGCATGCACTTCCATCATAACCTTCCCTCGTAAAATATATAAATGATATGTGATGTTTCGTATCATTTCGAATGGTCCCCGATTTAATTTGATTTTTGACCGAAACTAGTATAAACTAGTGTATAATATATTATGTTTTTTTGGACGCAACTTGCATTTCGAAAAGTTTCATAGAATCTAGTTTCCAAAGATTTTTTTGCACGGACTTCCATCATAACCTTCCTTATTAACATATATAAATGATCTGAATAGTCTCGTATCATTTCAATTAGTCCCCAATTAAATTTGAATTTATTGACCGAAACTATTGTATAATATACTATGATGTTTTTACCGAAACTTGCATTTCGAAAAGTTTCATAGAATCTAGTTTTCAGATGATTTGTTTGCATGGACTTCCATCATAGCCTTCCTTATTAACATATATAAATGATCTGAAAAGTCTCGCATCATTTTAAATAGTCCCCAATTAAATTTTACTTTTATGACCGAAACTAGTGTATAATATACTATGATTTTTGACCGAAACTTAAATTTCGAAAAGTTTCATAGAATCTAATTCTCAGATGATTTTTTGCATGGACTTCCATCATAACCTTCCCTCGTAAAATATATAAATGATATGTAATGTTTCGTATCATTTCGAACAGTCCCCGATTTAATTTTATTTTTGACCGAAACTAGTATAAACTAGTGTATAATATATTATGATTTTTTGGCCGAAACTTGCATTTCGAAAAGTTTCATAGAATCTAGTTTTCATAAGATTTGTTTGCATGGACTTCCATCATAACCTACCTTATTAACATATATAAATGATCTGAAAAGTCTCGTATCATTTACAATAGTCCCCAATTAAATTTGAATTTTTTGACCTAAACTAGTGTATAATATACTATGATTTTTGACCGAAACTTGCATTTCGAAAAGTTTCATAGAATCCAATTTTTCAGATGATTTTTTGCATGGACTTCCATCATAACCTTCTCTCGTAAAATATATAAATGATATGTGAAGTTTTGTATCATTTCGAACAGTGCCCGATTTAATTTGATTTTTGAACGAAACTAGTATAAACTAGTGTATAATATATTATAATTTTTTGGTCGAAACTTGCATTTAGAAAAGTTTCATAGAATCTAGTTTTTAGATGATTTTTTTGCATGGACTTCCATCATAGCCTTCCTTATTAACATATATAAATGATCTGAAAAGTCTTGTATCATTTCAAATAGTCCCCAATTAAATTTTATTTTTATGACCGAAACTAGTGTATAATATACTATGATTTTTGACAGAAACTGGCATTTCGAAAAGTTTCATAGAATCTAATTCTCAGATGATTTTTTTCATGCACTTCCATCATAACCTTCCCTCGTAAAATATATAAATGATATGTGATGTTTCGTATCATTTCGAACAGTCCCCAATTTAATTTTATTTTTGACCAAAACTAGTATAAACTAGTATATAATATATTATGTTTTTTTGGCCGCAACTTGCATTTCGAAAAGTTTCATAGAATCTAGTTTCCAGAAGATTTTTTTGCATGGACTTCCATCATAACCTTCCTTATTAACATATATAAATGATCTGAATAGTCTCGTATCATTTCAAATAGTCCCCAATTAAATTTGAATTTATTGACCTAAACTATTGTATACTATACTATGATTTTTGATTGAAACTTGCATTTCGAAAAGTTGCATAGAATCTAATTCACAGATGATTTTTTTGCATGGAATTCCATCATAACCTTCCCTCGTAAAATATATAAATGATATGTGAAGTTTCGCATCATTTCGAAGAGTCCCCGACTTAATTTGATTTTTGACCGAAACTAGTATAAACTAGTGTATAATATATTATGATTTTTTGGCCGAAGCATGCATTTCGAAAAGTTTCGTAGAATCTAGTTTTCAGATGTTTTTTTTGCATGGACTTCCTTATTTCTTAGCATTCCCAATTAAATTTGATTTTTTTGACCAAAACTAGTGTATAATATACTATGATTTTTGACCGAAACTTGCATTTCGAAAAGTTTCATAGAATCTAATTTTCAGATTATTTTTTGCATGGACTTTCATCATAACCTTCCCTCGTAAAATATATAAATGATATGTGAATTTTCGTATCATTTCGAATAGTCCCCGATTTAATTTGATTTTTAGACCGAAACTAGTATAAAGTAGTGTATGTATTATGATTTTTGACCCAAACTTGCATTTTGAAAAGTTTCATAGAATCTAGTTTTCAGAAGATTTTTTTGAATGGACTTCCATTATATCCTTTCCTCTTTACATATATAAATGACCGTAAAAGTCTCGTATCATTTCAAATAGTCGCCAATTAAATTTGAATTATTGACCGAAACTAGTGTATAATATACTTTGGTTTTTGACCGAAACTTGCATTTCGAAAGGTTTCATAGAATCCAATTTTTCAGATGATTTTTTGCATGGACTTCCATCATAACCTTCCCCCGTAAAATAAATAAATGATATGTGAAGTTTCATATCATTTTGAACAGTCCCCAATTTAATTTGATTTTTGACCGAAACTAGTATAAACTAGTGTATAATATATTATGATTTTTTTGTCGAAACTTGCATTTCGAAAAGTTTCATAGAATCTAGTGTTCAGATAATTTTTTTGCATGGACTTCCATCATAGCCTTCCTTATTAACATATATAAATGATCGTTAAAGTCTCGTATCATTTCAAATAGTCTATAATTAAATTTGATTTTTTGACCGAAACTAGTGTATAATATACTATGGTTTTTTTACTGAAACTTGCATTTCGAAAAGTTTCATAGATTCTAATTCATAGATGATTTTTTGCATGGACTTCCATCATAACCTTCCCTCGTAAAATATATAATTGATATGTGAAGTTTCGTATCATTTCGAACAGTCCCCGATTTAATTTGATTTTTGACCGAAACTAGTATAAACTAGTGTATAATATATTATGATTTTTTGGCCGAAACTTGCATTTCGAAAAGTTTCGAAGAATCTAGTTTTCAGATGATTTTTTGCATGGATTTCCATCATAACCTTCCTTATTAACATATATAAATGATCTGAAAAGTCTCGTATCATTTCAAATAGTCCCCAATTAAATTTGATTTTTTGACCGAAACTAGTGTATAATATACTATGAATTTTTACCGAAGCTTGCATTTTGAAAAGTTTCATAGAATCTAATTTTCAAATGATTTTTTGCATCGACTTCCATCATAACCTTCCCTAATAAAATTTATAAATGATATGTGAAGTTTCGTATCATTTCGAACAGTCCCCAATTTAATTTGATTTTTGACTGAAACTAGTATATACTAGTGTATATATTATATTTTTTGACGAAAACTTGCATTTCGAAAAGTTTCATAGAATCTAGTTTTCAGAAGATTTTTTTGCATACTTCCGTAATATCCTAGCCTCTTAACATATATAAATGATCAGAAAAGTCTCGTATCATTTCAAATAGTCCCCAATTAAATTTGATTGTTTGACCAAAACTAGTGTATAATATACTATGGTTTTTGACCGAAACTTGTATTTCGAAAAGTTTCATAGATTCCAATTTTTCAGATGATTTTTTTTGCATGGATTTCCATCATAACCTTCCCTCGCAAAATAAATAAATGATATGTGAAGTTTCGTCTCATTTCGAACAGTCCCCGACTTAATTTGATTTTTGACCGAAATTAGTATAAACTAGTGTATAATATATTATGAGTTTTTGGCCGAAACATGCATTTCGAAAAGTTTCATAGAAACTAGTTTTCAGATGATTTTTTTTGCATGGACTTCCATCATAGCATTCCTTATTAACATATATAAATGATCTGAAAAGTCTCGTATCATTTCAAATAGTCCCCAATTAAATTTGATTTTATTGACCGAAACTAGTGTATAATATACTATGATTTTTGACCGAAACATGCATTTCAAAAAGTTTCATAAAATCTAATTCACAGATGATTTTTTGCATGGACTTCCATCATAACCTTCCCTCGTAAAATATATAAATGATATATGAAGTTTCGTATCATTTTGAATAGTCCCCGATTTCATTTGATTTTTGACCGAAACTAGTATATACTAGTGTATAACATATTATGATTTTTTGGCCGAAACTCGCTTTCGAAAAGTTTCATAAAATCTAGTTTTCATATAATTTTTTTGCATGGACTTCCATCATAACCGTCATTATTACATATTTAAATGATATGAAAAGTCTCGTATCATTTCAAATAGTCTTAAATTAAATTTGATTTTTTGTACCAAAACTAGTCTATAATATACTATGATTTTTGACCGAAACTTGCATTTCGAAAAGTTTCATAGAATCTAATTTTTAGATGATTTTTTGCATGGACTTTCATCATAACCTTCCTTATTAACATATATAAATGATCGGAAAAGTCTCGTATCATTTTAAATTGTCCCCAATTAAATATGATTTTTTTTAACCGAAACTAGTGTATAATATACTATGATTTTTGACCGAAACTTGCATTTCGAAAAGTTTCATAGAATCTAACTTTCAGATGATTTTATGCATGGACTTCCATCATAACCTTCCTTTGAAAAATATATAAATGATATGTGAAGTTTCGTATCATTTCGAACAGTCCCCGATTTAATTTGATTTTTGACCGAAACTAGTATAAACTAGTGTATAATATATTATGATTTTTGGCCGAAACTTGCATTTCGAAAAGTTTAATAGATTCTAGTTTTCAGGTGATTTTTTTGCATGGTCTTCTATCATAACCTTCCTTATTAACATATCTAAATGATCTGAAAAGTATCGTATCATTTCAAATTGTCCCCAATTAAATTTGATTTTTTGGACCGAAACTAATGTATAATATACTATGATTTTTGACCGTAACTTGCATTTCGAAAATATTCATAGAATCTAATTTTCAGATGATTTTTTGCATGGACTTCCATCATAACCTTCCTTATTAACATATTTAAATGATCTGAAAAGTCTCGTATCATTTTAAATTGTCCCCAATTAAAATGATTTTTTAACCGAAACTAGTGTATAATATACTATGATTTTTGACCGAAACTTGCATTTCGAAAAGTTTCATAGAATCTAATTTTTAGATTATTTTTTGCATGGAATTCCATCATAACCTTCCCTCGTAAAATATATAAATTATATGTGAAGTTTCGTATCATTTTGAACAGTCCCCGATTTAATTTGATTTTTGACCGAAACTAGTATAAACTAGTGTATAACATATTATAACTTTTTGGCCGAAATTAGCTTTTTAAAAGTTTCATAAAATCTAGTTTTCAAATGATTTTTTTGTATGGACTTCCATCATAACCTTCCTTATTAACATATATAAATGATCTGAAAAGTATCGTATCATTTCAAATAGTCCCCAATTAAATTTGATTTTTTTGACCAAAACTAGTGTATAATATACTATGATTTTTGACCAAAACTTGCATTTCAAAAAGTTTCATAGAATCTAATTTTCAGATGATTTTTTGCATGGAATTTCATCATAACCTTCCCTCGTAAAATATATAAATGATATGTGAATTTTCGTATCATTTCGAACAGTCCCCGATTTAATTTGATTTTTGACCGAAACTAGTATAAAGTAGTGTATATATTATGATTTTTTGACCCAAATTTGCATTTCGAAACGTTTCATAGAATCTAGTTTTCAAAAGATTTTTTTGCATGGACTTCCATCATATCCTTGCCTCTTAACATATATAAATGATCGTAAAAGTCTCGTATCATTTCAAATAGTCCTTAATTAAATTTCATTTATTGACTGAAACTAGTGTATAATATACTATGGTTTTTGACCGAAACATGCATTTCGAAAAGTTTCATAGAATCGAATTTTTAAGATGATTTTTTTGCATGGACTTCCATCATAACCTTCCCTCGTAAAATAAATAAATGATATGTGAAGTTTCGTATCATTTCGAACAGTCCCCGATTAAATTTGATTTTTGACCGAAACTAGTATAAACTAGTGTATAATATATTATGATTTTTTTGTCGAAACTTGCATTTCGAAAAGTTTCATAGAATCTAGTTTTCAGATAATTTTTTTGCATGGAATTCCATCATAGCCTTCCTTATTAACATATATAAATGATCGTTAAAGTCTCGTATCATTTCAAATAGTCCATAATTAAATTTGATTTTTTGACCGAAACTAGTGTATAATATACTATGGTTTTTGACCAAAACTTGCATTTCGAAAAGTTTCATAGATTCTAATTTTCAAATGACTTTTTGCATGGACTTTCATCATAACCTTCTCTCGTAAAATATATAAATGATATGTGTATTTTCCTATCATTTCAAATAGTCCCCGATTTAATTTGATTTTTGACCGAAACTAGTATAAAGTAGGGTATATATTATGATTTTTTGACCCAAACTTTCATTTCGAAAAGTTTCATAGAATCTGGTTTTCAGAAGATTTGTTTGCATGGACTTCCATCCTTTCCTCTTAACATATATAAATGATCATAAAAGTCTTGTATCATTTCAAATAGTTCCCAATTAAAATTGATTTATTGACTGAAACTAGTATATAATATACTATGGTTTTTGACCGAAACTTGCATTTCGAAAAGTTTCATAGAATCCAATTTTTCAGATGATTTTTTGCATGGACTTCCATCATAACCTTCCCTCGTAAAATAAATAAATGGTATGTCAAGTTTCGTATCATTTCGAACAGTCCCCGATTTAATTTGATTTTTGACCGAAACTAGTATAAACTAGTGTATAATATATTATGATTTTTTTGGCCGAAACATGCATTTCGAAAAGATTCATAGAATCTAGTTTTCAAATGATTTTTTTGCATGGACTTCCATCATAGCATTCCTTATTGACATATATAAATGATATGAAAAGTCTCGTATCATTTAAAATAGTCCCCAATTAAATTTGATTTTTTTACCTAAACTAGTGTATAATATACTATGATTTTTGACCGCAACATGCATTTCGAAAAGTTTCATAAAATCTAATTCATAGATGATTTTTTGCGTGGAATTCCATCTTAAACTTCCCTCGTAAAATATATAATTGATATGTGATGTTTCGTATCATTTCGAACAGTCCCCGATTTAATTTGATTTTTGACCGAAACTAGTATAAACTAGTGTATAA
Organism: Lathyrus aphaca; assembly: GCA_963966055.1. Lineage (NCBI taxonomy): Eukaryota > Viridiplantae > Streptophyta > Magnoliopsida > Fabales > Fabaceae > Lathyrus > Lathyrus aphaca. Next base: position 18,266,984 of record OZ014523.1, on the reverse strand, counting down.
TATATTATAATTTTTTTGCCGAAACTTGCTTTCGAAAAGTTTCATAAAATCTAGTTTTCAGATGATTTTTTTGCATGGACTTCCATCATAACCTTCCTTATTAACATATATAAATGATCAAAAAAGTCTCGTATCATTTCAAATAATCCCCAATTAAATTTGATTATTTTGACCAAAACTAGTGTATAATATACTATGATTTTTGACCGAAACTTGCATTTCGAAAAGTTTCATAGAATCTATTTTTCAGATCATTTTTTGCATGGACTTCCATCATAACCTATCCTCGTAATATATATAAATGATATGTGAAGTTTCGTATCATTTCGAAAAGTCCCCGATTTAATTTGATTTTTGACCGAAACTAGTTAAAAGTAGTGTATATATTATGATTTTTTGACCCAAACTTGCATTTCGAAAAGTTTCATAGAATCTAGTTTTCAAATGATTTTTTTTTGTATGGACTTCTATCATATCCTTGCTTCTTAACATATATAAATGATCGTAAAAGTCTCGTATCATTTCAAATAGTCCCCAATTAAATTTGCTTTTTTGACCGAAACTAGTGTATAATATACTATGATTTTTTACTGAAACTTGCATTTCGAAAAGTTTAATAGAATCTAATTTTCATATGATTTTTTGCATCGACTTCCATCATAACCTTCCCTCGTAAAATATATAAATGATATGTGAAGTTTCGTATCATTTCGAACAGTCCCCGATTTAATTTGATTTTTTAACGAAACTAGTAAAAACTAGTGTATAATATATTATGATTTTTTTGCCGAAACTTGCATTTCGAAAAGTTTCATAGAATCTAGTTTTCAGATGATTTTTTTTGCATGGACTTCCCTCAAAGCCTTCCTTATTAACATATATAAATGATCGTTAAATACTCGTATCATTTTAAATAGTCCCCAATTAAATTTGATTTTTTGACCGAAACTAGTGTATAATATACTATGGTTTTTGGCCGAAACTTGCATTTGGAAAAGTTTCATAGAATCCAATTTTACAGATGATTTTTTGCATGGACTTCCATCATAACCTTCCCTCGTAAAATATATAAATGATATGTGAAGTTTCGCATCATTTCGAACAGTCCCCGATTTAATTTGATTTTTGACCGAAACTAGTATAAACTAGTGTATAATATATTATGATTTTTTGACCGAAACATGCATTTCGAAAAGTTTCATAGAATCTAGTTTTCAGATGATGTTTTTGCATGGACTTCCATCATAGCATTCCTTATTAACATATATAAATAATCTGAAAAAGTCTCGTATCATTTCAAATAGTCCCCAATTAAATTTGATTTTTTGTACCAAAAACTAGTGTATAATATACTATGATTTTTGACTGAAACTTGCATTTCGAAAAGTTTCATAGAATCTAATTCATAGATGATTTTTTTGCATGGACTTCCATCATAACCTTCCCTCGTAAAATATATAATTGATATGTGAAGTTTCGTATCATTTCGAACAGTCCCCGATTTAATTTTATTTTTGACCGAAACTAGTAAAAACTTGTGTATAATATATTATGATTTTTTGGCCGAAACTTGCTTTCGAAGAGTTTCATAAAATCTAGTTTTCAGATGATTTTTTTGCATGGACTTCCATCATAACCTTCCCTCTTAACATATATATATATATATATATATATATATATTATATATATATATATATATATATATATATATATATATATATATATATATATATATATATATATGATCTGAAGAGTATCGTATCATTTCAAATAATCTCCAATTAAATTTGATTTTTATGACCAAAACTAGTGTATAATATACTATGATTTTTGACCGAAACTTGCATTTCGAAAAGTTTCATAGAATCTATTTTTCTGATCATTTTTTGCATGGACTTCCATCATAACCTTCCCTCGTAAAATTATAAATGATATGTAAAGTTTCGTCTCATTTCGAACAGTCCCCAATTTAATTTGATTTTTGACCGAAACTAGTATAAAGTAGTGTATATATTATGATTTTTTGACCCAAACTTGCATTTCGAAAAGTTTCATAGAATCTAGTTTTCAAATGATTTTTTTTTGCATGGACTTCCGTCATATCCTTGCCTCTTAACATATATAAATGATCGTAAAAGTCTCGTATCATTTCAAATAGTCCCCAATTAAATTTGATTTTTTGACCGAAACTAGTGTATAATATACTATGATTTTTGACCGAAACTTGCATTTCGAAAAGTTTCATAGAATCTATTTTCCAGATGATTTTTTGCATGGACTTCCATCATAACCTTCCCTCTTAAAATATATAAATGATATGTGAAGTTTCGTATCATTTCGAACAGTCCCCGATTTAATTTGATTTTTGACCGAAACTAGTATAAAGTAGTGTATATATTATGATTTTTTGACCCAAACTTGCATTTCAAAAAGTTTCATAGAATCTAGTTTTCAAAAGATTTTTTTGCATGGACTTCCATCATATCCTTGCCTCTTAACATATATAAAAGATCGTAAAAGTCTCGTATCATTTCAAATATTCCCCAATTAAATTTGATTTTTTGACCGAAACTAGTGTATAATATACTATGATTTTTTACCGAAACTTGCATTTCGAAAAGTTTCATAGAATCTAATTTTCTGATGATTTTTTGAATCGACTTCAATCATAACCTTCCCTCATTAAATATATAAATGATATGTGAAGTTTCGTATCATTTCGAACATTCCCTGATTTAATTTGATTTTTGACCGAAACTAGTATAAACTAGTGTATATATTATATTTTTTTGACAAAAACTTGCATTTCGAAAAGTTTCATAGAATCTAGTTTTCAGAAGATTTTTTTGCATACTTCCATCATATCCTTGTCTCTTAACATATAAAAATGATCAGAAAAGTCTCGTATCATTTCAAATAGTCCCAAATTAAATTTGATTGTTTGACCGAAACTAGTATATAATATACTATGGTTTTTGACCGAAACTTGTATTTCGAAAAGTTTCATAGAGTACAATTTTTCAGATGATTTGTTTGCATGGACTTCCATCATAACCTTCCCTCGTAAAATATATAAATGATATGTGAAGTTTCGTCTCATTTCGAACAATCCTCGATTTAATTTTGATTTTTGACCGAAATTAGTATAAACGAGTGTATAATATATTATGATTTTTTGGCCGAAACATGCATTTCGAAAAGTTTCAAAGAATCTAGTTTTCAGATGATTATTTTGCATGGACTTCCATCATAGAATTCCTTATTAACATATATAAATAATCTGAAAAGTCTCGTATCATTTCAAATAGTCCCCAATTAAATTTGATTTTTTGTACCAAAAACTAGTGTATAATATACTATGATTTTTGATTGAAACTTGCATTTCGAAAAGTTTCATAGAATCTAATTCATAGATGATTTTTTGCATGGACTTCCATCATAACCTTCCCTCGTAAAATATATAATTGATATGTGAAGTTTCGTATCATTTCGAACAGTCCCCGATTTAATTTTATTTTTGACCGAAACTAGTAAAAACTTGTGTATAATATATTATGATTTTTTGGCCGAAACTTGCTTTCGAAGAGTTTCATAAAATCTAGTTTTCAGATGATTTTTTTGCATGGACTTCCATCATAACCTTCCCTCTTAACATATATATATATATGATCTGAAAAGTATCGTATCATTTCAAATAATCCCCAATTAAATTTGATTTTTATGACCAAAACTAGTGTATAATATACTATGATTTTTGACCGAAACTTGCATTTCGAAAAGTTTCATAGAATCTATTTTTCAGATCATTTTTTGCATGGACTTCCATCATAACCTTCCCTCGTAAAATTATAAATGATATGTAAAGTTTCGTATCATTTCGAACAGTCCCCAATTTAATTTGATTTTTGACCGAAACTAGTATAAAGTAGTGTATATATTATGATTTTTTGACCCAAACTTGCATTTCGAAAAGTTTCATAGAATCTAGTTTTCAAATGATTTTTTTTGCATGGACTTCCATCATATCCTTGCCTCTTAACATATATAAATGATCGTAAAAGTCTCGTATCATTTCAAATAGTCCCCAATTAAATTTGATTTTTTGACCGAAACTAGTGTATAATATACTATGATTTTTAACTGAAACTTGCATTTCGAAAAGTTTAATAGAATCTAATTTTCAGATGATTTTTTGCATCGTCTTCAATCATAACCTTCCCTCGTAAAATATATAAATGATATGTGAAGTTTCGTATCATTTCGAACAGTCCCCGATTTAATTTGATTTTTGACCGAAACTAGTAAAAACTAGTGTATAATATATTATGAATTTTTTGCATGGACTTCCCTCATAGCCTTCCTTATTAACATATATAAATGATCGTTAAAGTCTCGTATCATTTCAAATAGTCCCCAATTAAATTTGGTTTTTACACCGAAACCAGTGTATAATATATTATGATTTTTTGGCCGAAACTTGTATTTCGAAAAGTTTCATAGAATCTATTTTTCAGATGATTTTTTTGCATGGACTTCCATCATAACCCTCCCTCGTAAAATATAAAAATGACATGTGAAGTTTCGCAACATTTCGAACAGTCCCCGAATTAATTTGATTTTTGACCGAAACTAGTATAAACTAGTGTATAATATATTATGATTTTTTGGCCGAAAGATGCATTTCAATAAGTTACATAGAATCTAGTTTTCAGATGATTTTTTTCATGGACTTCCATCATAACCTTCCCTCTTAAAATATATAAATGATATGTTAAGTTTCGTATCATTTCGAACAGTCCCCGATTTAATTTGATTTTTGACCGAAACTAGTATAAATTAGTGTATATATTATGATTTTTTGACCCAAACTTGCATTTCGAAAAGTTTCATAGAATCTAGTTTTCAAATGATTTTTTTTGCATGGACTTCCATCATATCCTTGCCTCTTAACATATATAAATTATCGTAAAAGTCTCGTATCATTTCAAATAGTCCCCAATTAAATTTGATATTTTGACCGAAACTAGTGTATAATATACTATGATTTTTTTTGCATGGATTTCCATCATATCCTTGCCTCTTAACATATATAAATGATCGTAAAAGTCTCGTATCATTTTAAATAGTACCCAATTAAATTTGATTTTTTGACCGAAATTAGTGTATAAAATACTATGGTTTTTGACCGAAAGTTGCATTTCGAAAAGTTTCATAGAATCCAATTTTTCAGATGATTTTTTGCATGGACTTCCATCATAACCCTCCCTCATAAAATATAAAAATGATATGTGAAGTTTCGCATCATTTCGAACAGTCCCCGAATTAATTTGATTTTTGACCGAAACTAGTATAAACTAGTGTATAATATATTATGATTTTTTGGCCGAAAGATGCATTTCAATAAGTTTCATAGAATCTAGTTTTCAGATGATTTTTTTCATGGACTTCCATCATAGCATTCCTTATTAATATATATAAATAATATGAAAAGTCTCGTATCATTTCAAATAGTCCCCAATTAAATTTGATTTTTTTTTTACCGAAACTAGTGTATAATATACTATGATTTTTGACCTATACTTGCATTTCAAAAAGTTTCATAGAATCTAATTCATAGATGATTTTTTGCATGGACTTCCATCATAACCTTCCCTCGTAAAATATATAATTGATATGTGAAGTTTCGTATCATTTCGAACAGTCCCCGATTTAATTTTATTTTTGACCGAAACTAGTAAAAACTTGTGTATAATATATTATGATTTTTTGGCCGAAACTTGCTTTCGAAGAGTTTCATAAAATCTAGTTTTCAGATGATTTTTTTGCATGGACTTCCATCATAACCTTCCCTCTTAACATATATATATATATGATCTGAAAAGTATCGTATCATTTCAAATAATCCCCAATTAAATTTGATTTTTATGACCAAAACTAGTGTATAATATACTATGATTTTTGACCGAAACTTGCATTTCGAAAAGTTTCATAGAATCTATTTTTCAGATCATTTTTTGCATGGACTTCCATCATAACCTTCCCTCGTAAAATTATAAATGATATGTAAAGTTTCGTATCATTTCGAACAGTCCCCAATTTAATTTGATTTTTGACCGAAACTAGTATAAAGTAGTGTATATATTATGATTTTTTGACCCAAACTTGCATTTCGAAAAGTTTCATAGAATCTAGTTTTCAAATGATTTTTTTTGCATGGACTTCCATCATATCCTTGCCTCTTAACATATATAAATGATCGTAAAAGTCTCGTATCATTTCAAATAGTCCCCAATTAAATTTGATTTTTTGACCGAAACTAGTGTATAATATACTATGATTTTTAACTGAAACTTGCATTTCGAAAAGTTTAATAGAATCTAATTTTCAGATGATTTTTTGCATCGTCTTCAATCATAACCTTCCCTCGTAAAATATATAAATGATATGTGAAGTTTCGTATCATTTCGAACAGTCCCCGATTTAATTTGATTTTTGACCGAAACTAGTAAAAACTAGTGTATAATATATTATGAATTTTTTGCATGGACTTCCCTCATAGCCTTCCTTATTAACATATATAAATGATCGTTAAAGTCTCGTATCATTTCAAATAGTCCCCAATTAAATTTGGTTTTTACACCGAAACCAGTGTATAATATATTATGATTTTTTGGCCGAAACTTGTATTTCGAAAAGTTTCATAGAATCTATTTTTCAGATGATTTTTTTGCATGGACTTCCATCATAACCCTCCCTCGTAAAATATAAAAATGACATGTGAAGTTTCGCAACATTTCGAACAGTCCCCGAATTAATTTGATTTTTGACCGAAACTAGTATAAACTAGTGTATAATATATTATGATTTTTTGGCCGAAAGATGCATTTCAATAAGTTTCATAGAATCTAGTTTTCAGATGATTTTTTTCATGGACTTCCATCATAACCTTCCCTCTTAAAATATATAAATGATATGTTAAGTTTCGTATCATTTCGAACAGTCCCCGATTTAATTTGATTTTTGACCGAAACTAGTATAAATTAGTGTATATATTATGATTTTTTGACCCAAACTTGCATTTCGAAAAGTTTCATAGAATCTAGTTTTCAAATGATTTTTTTTGCATGGACTTCCATCATATCCTTGCCTCTTAACATATATAAATTATCGTAAAAGTCTCGTATCATTTCAAATAGTCCCCAATTAAATTTGATATTTTGACCGAAACTAGTGTATAATATACTATGATTTTTTTTGCATGGATTTCCATCATATCCTTGCCTCTTAACATATATAAATGATCGTAAAAGTCTCGTATCATTTTAAATAGTACCCAATTAAATTTGATTTTTTGACCGAAATTAGTGTATAAAATACTATGGTTTTTGACCGAAAGTTGCATTTCGAAAAGTTTCATAGAATCCAATTTTTCAGATGATTTTTTGCATGGACTTCCATCATAACCCTCCCTCATAAAATATAAAAATGATATGTGAAGTTTCGCATCATTTCGAACAGTCCCCGAATTAATTTGATTTTTGACCGAAACTAGTATAAACTAGTGTATAATATATTATGATTTTTTGGCCGAAAGATGCATTTCAATAAGTTTCATAGAATCTAGTTTTCAGATGATTTTTTTCATGGACTTCCATCATAGCATTCCTTATTAATATATATAAATAATCTGAAAAGTCTCGTATCATTTCAAATAGTCCCCAATTAAATTTGATTTTTTTTTTACCGAAACTAGTGTATAATATACTATGATTTTTGACCTATACTTGCATTTCAAAAAGTTTCATAGAATCTAATTCATAGATGATTTTTTGCATGGACTTCCATCATAACCTTCCCTCGTAAAATATATAATTGATATGTGAAGTTTCGTATCATTTCGAACAGTCCCCGATTTAATTTGATTTTTGACCGAAACTAGTATAAACTAGTGTATAATATATTATGATTTTTTGGCCGAAACTTGCTTTCGAAGAGTTTCATAAAATCTAGTTTTCATATGATTTTTTTGCATGGACTTCCATCATAACCTTCCTTATTAACATATATAAATGATCTAAAAAGTCTCGTATCATTTCAAATAATCCCCAATCAAATTTGATTTTTTTGACCAAAACTAGTGTATCATATACTATGATTTTTGACCGAAACTTGCATTTCGAAAAGTTTCATAGAATCTATTTTTCAGATCATTTTTTGCATGGACTTCCATCATAACCTTCCCTCGTAAATTTATAAATGATATGTAAAGTTTCATATCATTTCGAACAGTCCCCGATTTAATTTGATTTTTGACCGAAACTAGTATAAAGTAGTGTATATATTATTATTTTTTGACCCAAACTTGCATTTCGAAAAGTTTCATAGAATCTAGTTTTCAAATGATTTTTTTGCATGGACTTCCATCATATCCTTGCCTCTTAACATATATAAATGATCGTAAAAGTCTCGTATCATTTCAAATAGTCCCCAATTAAATTTGATTTTTTGACCGAAACTAGTGTATAATATACTATGATTTTTTACTGAAACTTGCATTTCGAAAAGTTTAATAGAATCTAATTTTCAGATGATTTTTTGCATCGACTTCAATCATAACCTTCCCTCGTAAAATATATAAATGATATGTGAAGTTTCGTATCATTTCGAACAGTCCCCGATTTAATTTGATTTTTGACCGAAACTAGTAAAAACTAGTGTATAATATATTATGATTTTTTTGCCGAAACTTGCATTTCGAAAAGTTTCATAGAATCTAGTTTTCAGATGATTTTTTTGCATGGATTTCCCTCATAGCCTTCCATATTAACATATATAAATGATCGTTAAAGTCTCGTATCATTTCAAATAGTCCCCAATTAAATTCAATTTTTTGACCGAAACTAGTGTATAATATACTATGATTTTTGACCGAAACTTGCATTTCGAAAAGTTTCATAGAATCTATTTTTCAGATGATTTTTTGCATGGACTTCCATCATAACCTTCCCTCTTAAAATATATAAATGATATGTGAAGTTTCGTATCATTTCGAACAGTCCACGATTTAATTTGATTTTTGACCGAAACTAGTATAAAGTAGTGTATATATTATGATTTTTTGACCCAAACTTGCATTTCGAAAAGTTTCATAGAATCTAGTTTTCAAATGATTTTTTTTGCATGGACTTCCATCATATCCTTGCCTCTTAACATATATAAATGATCGTAAAAGTCTCGTATCATTTCAAATAGTCCCCAATTAAATTTGATTTTTTGACCGAAACTAGTGTATAATATACTATGATTTTTTTTGCATGGACTTCCATCATATCCTTGCCTCTTAACATATATAAATGATCGTAAAAGTCTCGTATCATTTTAAATAGTACCCAATTAAATTTGATTTTTTGACCGAAATTAGTGTATAATATACTATGGTTTTTGACCGAAAGTTGCATTTCGAAAAGTTTCATAGAATCCAATTTTTCAGATGATTTTTTGCATGGACTTCCATCATAACCTTCCCTCGTAAAATATATAAATGATATGTGAAGTTTCGCATCATTTCGAACAGTCCTCGATTTAATTTGATTTTTGACCGAAACTAGTATAAACTAGTGTATAATATATTATGATTTTTTGGCCGAAACATGCATTTCGAAAAGTTTCATAGAATCTAGTTTTCAGATGATGTTTTTGCATGGACTTCCATCATAGCATTCCTTATTAACATATATAAATAATCTGAAAAAGTCTCGTATCATTTCAAATAGTCCCCAATTAAATTTGATTTTTTGTACCAAAAACTAGTGTATAATATTCTATGATTTTTGACTGAAACTTGCATTTCGAAAAGTTTCATAGAATCTAATTCATAGATGATTTTTTGCATGGACTTCCATCATAACCTTCCCTCGTAAAATATATAATTTATATGTGAAGTTTCGTATCATTTCGAACAGTCCCCGATTTAATTTTATTTTTGACCTAAACTAGTAAAAACTTGTGTATAATATATTATGATTTTTTGGCCGAAACTTGCTTTCGAAGAGTTTCATAAAATCTAGTTTTCAGATGATTTTTTTGCATGGACTTCCATCATAACCTTCCCTCTTAACATATATATATATGATCTGAAAAGTATCGTATCATTTCAAATAATCCCCAATTAAATTTGATTTTTATGACCAAAACTAGTGTATAATATACTATGATTTTTGACCGAAACTTGCATTTCGAAAAGTTTCATAGAATCCATTTTTCAGATCATTTTTTGCATGGAATTCCATCATAACCTTCCCTCGTAAAATTATAAATGATATGTAAAGTTTCGTATCATTTCGAACAGTCCCCAATTTAATTTGATTTTTGACCGAAACTAGTATAAAGTAGTGTATATATTATGATTTTTTGACCCAAACTTGAATTTCGAAAAGTTTCATAGAATCTAGTTTTCAAATGATTTTTTTTGCATGGACTTCCATCATATCCTTGCCTCTTAACATATATAAATGATCGTAAAAGTCTCGTATCATTTCAAATAGTCCCCAATTAAATTTGATTTTTTGACCGAAACTAGTGTATAATATACTATGATTTTTTACTGAAACTTGCATTTCGAAAAGTTTAATAGAATCTAATTTTCATATGATTTTTTGCATCGACTTCAATTATAACCTTCCCTCGTAAAATATATAAATGATATGTGAAGTTTCGTATCATTTCGAACAGTCCCCGATTTAATTTGATTTTTGACCGAAACTAGTAAAAACTAGTGTATAATATATTATGAATTTTTTGGATGGACTTCCCTCATAGCCTTCTTTATTAACATATATAAATGATCGTTAAAGTCTCGTATCATTTCAAATAGTCCCCAATTAAATTTGGTTTTTACACCGAAACCAGTGTATAATATATTATGATTTTTTGGCCGAAACTTGTATTTCTAAAAGTTTCATAGAAACTAATTTTCAGATGATTTTTTTGCATGGACTTCCATCATAACCCTCCCTCGTAAAATATAAAAATGATATATGAAGTTTCGCATCATTTCGAACAGTCCCCGAATTAATTTGATTTTTGACCGAAACTAGTATAAACTAGTGTATAATATATTATGATTTTTTGGCCGAAAGATGCATTTCGATAAGTTTCATAGAATCTAGTTTTCAGATGATTTTTTTGCATGGACTTCCATCATAGCATTCCTTATTAATATATATAAATAATCTGAAAAGTCTCTTATCATTTCAAATAGTCCCCAATTAAATTTGATTTTTTTTTACCGAAACTAGTGTATAATATACTATGATTTTTGACCGAAACTTGCATTTCGAAAAGTTTCATAGAATCTAATTCATAGATGATTTTTTGCATGGACTTCCATCATAACCTTCCCTCGTAAAATATATAATTGATATGTGAAGTTTCGTATCATTTCGAACAGTCCCCGATTTAATTTGATTTTTGACCGAAACTAGTATAAACTAGTGTATAATATATTATGATTTTTTGGCCGAAACTTGCTTTCGAAGAGTTTCATAAAATCTAGTTTTCATATGATTTTTTTGCATGGACTTCCATCATAACCTTCCTTATTAACATATATAAATGATCTAAAAAGTCTCGTATCATTTCAAATAATCCCCAATTAAATTTGATTTTTTTGACCAAAACTAGTGTATCATATACTATGATTTTTGACCGAAACTTGCATTTCGAAAAGTTTCATAGAATCTATTTTTCAGATCATTTTTTGCATGGACTTCCATCATAACCTTCCCTCGTAAAATTATAAATGATATGTAAAGTTTCTTATCATTTCGAACAGTCCCCAATTTAATTTGATTTTTGACCGAAACTAGTATAAAGTAGTGTATATATTATGATTTTTTGACCCAAACTTGCATTTCGAAAAGTTTCATAGAATCTAGTTTTCAAATGATTTTTTTTGCATGTACTTCCATCATATCCTTGCCTCTTAATATATATAAATGATCGTAAAAGTCTCGTATCATTTCAAATAGTCCCCAATTAAATTTGATTTTTTTATACCAAAACTAGTGTATAATATACTATGATTTTTGACCGAAACTTACATTTGGAAAAGTTTCATAAAATCTAATTCATAGATGATTTTTTGCATGTACTTCCATCATAACCTTCCCTCGTAAAATATAAAATAGATATGTGAAGTTTCGTATCATTTCGAACAGTCCCCGATTTAATTTGGTTTTTGACCGAAACTAGTAAAAACTAGTGTATAATATATTATGATTTTTTTACCCAAACATGCATTTCGAAAAGTTTCATAGAATCTAGTTTTCAAAAGATTTTTTTGCATGGACTTCCATCATATCCTTGCCTCTTAACATATATAAATGATCGTAAAAGTCTCATATCATTTCAAATAGTCCCCAATTAAATTTGATTTTTTGACCGAAACTAGTGTATAATATACTATGATTTTTTACCGAAACTTGCATTTCGAAAAGTTTCATAGAATCTAATTTTCAGATGATTTTTTGCATCGACTTCCATCATAGCCTTCCCTCATTAAATATATAAATGATATGTGAAGTTTCGTATCATTTCGAACAGTCCCCGATTTAATTTGATTTTTGACCGAAACAAGTATAAACTAGTGTATATATTATATTTTTTTGACAAAAACTTGCATTTCGAAAAGTTTCATAGAATCTAGTTTTCAGAAGATTTTTTTGCATACTTCCATCAAATCCTTGCCTCTTAACATATAAAAATGATCAGAAAAGTCTCGTATCATTTCAAATAGTCCCCAATTAAATTTGATTGTTTGACCGAAACTAGTGTATAATATACTATGGTTTTTGACCGAAACTTGTATTTCGAAAAGTTTCATAGAGTACAATTTTTTAGATGATTTGTTTGCATGGACTTCCATCATAACCTTCCCTCGTAAAATATATAAATGATTTGTGAAGTTTCGTCTCATTTCGAACAGTCCTCGATTTAATTTTGATTTTTGACCGAAATTAGTATAAACGAGTGTATAATATATTATGATTTTTTGGCCGAAACATGCATTTCGAAAAGTTTCAAAGAATCTAGTTTTCAGATGATTTTTTTGCATGGACTTCCATCATAGAATTCCTTATTAACATATATAAATAATCTGAAGAGTCTCGTATCATTTCAAATAGTCCCCAATTAAATTTGATTTTTTTTTACCAAAACTAGTGTATAATATACTATGATTTTTGACCGAAACTTACATTTCGAAAAGTTTCATAAAATCTAATACATAGATGATTTTTTGCATGGACTTCCATCATAACCTTCCCTCGTAAAATATAAAATAGATATGTGAAGTTTCGTATCATTTCGAACAGTCCCCGATTTAATTTGATTTTTGACCGAAACTAGTAAAAACTAGTGTATAATATATTATGATTTTTTTGCCGAAACTTGCATTTCGAAAAGTTTCATAGAATCTAGTTTTCAGATGATTTTTTTGCATGGACTTCCCTCATAGCCTTCCTTATTTACATATATAAATGATCGTTAAAGTCTCGTATCATTTCAAATAGTCCCCAATTAAATTCGATTTTTTGACCGAAACTAGTGTATAATATACTTTGATTTTTGACCGAAACTTGCATTTCGAAAAGTTTCATAGAATCTATTTTTCAGATGATTTTTTGCATGGACTTCCATCATAACCTTCCCTCTTAAAATATATAAATGATATGTGAAGTTTCGTATCATTTCGAACAGTCCCCAATTTAATTTGATTTTTGACCGAAACTAGTATAAAGTAGTGTATATATTATGATTTTTTGACCCAAACTTGCATTTTGAAAAGTTTCATAGAATCTAGTTTTCAAATGATTTTTTTTGCATGTACTTCCATCATATCCTTGCCTCTTAACATATATAAATGATCGTAAAAGTCTCGTATCATTTCAAATAGTCCCCAATTAAATTTGATTTTTTTATACCAAAACTAGTGTATAATATACTATGATTTTTGACCGAAACTTACATTTGGAAAAGTTTCATAAAATCTAATTCATAGATGATTTTTTGCATGTACTTCCATCATAACCTTCCCTCGTAAAATATAAAATAGATATGTGAAGTTTCGTATCATTTCGAACAGTCCCCGATTTAATTTGGTTTTTGACCGAAACTAGTAAAAACTAGTGTATAATATATTATGATTTTTTTACCCAAACATGCATTTCGAAAAGTTTCATAGAATCTAGTTTTCAAAAGATTTTTTTGCATGGACTTCCATCATATCCTTGCCTCTTAACATATATAAATGATCGTAAAAGTCTCATATCATTTCAAATAGTCCCCAATTAAATTTGATTTTTTGACCGAAACTAGTGTATAATATACTATGATTTTTTACCGAAACTTGCATTTCGAAAAGTTTCATAGAATCTAATTTTCAGATGATTTTTTGCATCGACATCCATCATAGCCTTCCCTCATTAAATATATAAATGATATGTGAAGTTTCGTATCATTTCGAACAGTCCCCGATTTAATTTGATTTTTGACCGAAACAAGTATAAACTAGTGTATATATTATATTTTTTTGACAAAAACTTGCATTTCGAAAAGTTTCATAGAATCTAGTTTTCAGAAGATTTTTTTGCATACTTCCATCAAATCCTTGCCTCTTAACATATAAAAATGATCAGAAAAGTCTCGTATCATTTCAAATAGTCCCCAATTAAATTTGATTGTTTGACCGAAACTAGTGTATAATATACTATGGTTTTTGACCGAAACTTGTATTTCGAAAAGTTTCATAGAGTACAATTTTTCAGATGATTTGTTTGCATGGACTTCCATCATAACCTTCCCTCGTAAAATATATAAATGATTTGTGAAGTTTCGTCTCATTTCGAACAGTCCTCGATTTAATTTTGATTTTTGACCGAAATTAGTATAAACGAGTGTATAATATATTATGATTTTTTGGCCGAAACATGCATTTCGAAAAGTTTCAATGAATCTAGTTTTCAGATGATTTTTTTGCATGGACTTCCATCATAGAATTCCTTATTAACATATATAAATAATCTGAAGAGTCTCGTATCATTTCAAAGAGTCCCCAATTAAATTTGATTTTTTTTTACCAAAACTAGTGTATAATATACTATGATTTTTGACCGAAACTTACATTTCGAAAAGTTTCATAAAATCTAATACATAGATGATTTTTTGCATGGACTTCCATCATAACCTTCCCTCGTAAAATATAAAATAGATATGTGAAGTTTCGTATCATTTCGAACAGTCCCCGATTTAATTTGATTTTTGACCGAAACTAGTAAAAACTAGTGTATAATATATTATGATTTTTTTGCCGAAACTTGCATTTCGAAAAGTTTCATAGAATCTAGTTTTCAGATGATTTTTTTGCATGGACTTCCCTCATAGCCTTCCTTATTAACATATATAAATGATCGTTAAAGTCTCGTATCATTTCAAATAGTCCCCAATTAAATTCGATTTTTTGACCGAAACTAGTGTATAATATACTTTGATTTTTGACCGAAACTTGCATTTCGAAAAGTTTCATAGAATCTATTTTTCAGATGATTTTTTGCATGGACTTCCATCATAACCTTCCCTCTTAAAATATATAAATGATATGTGAAGTTTCGTATCATTTCGAACAGTCCCCAATTTAATTTGATTTTTTTACCGAAACTAGTATAAAGTAGTGTATATATTATGATTTTTTGACCCAAACTTGCATTTCGAAAAGTTTCATAGAATCTAGTTTTCAAAAGATTTTTTTGCATGGACTTCCATCATATCCTTGCCTCTTAACATATATAAATGATCGTAAAAGTCTCATATCATTTCAAATAGTCCCCAATTAAATTTGATTTTTTGACCGAAACTAGTGTATAATATACTATGATTTTTTACCGAAACTTGCATTTCGAAAAGTTTCATAGAATCTAATTTTCAGATGATTTTTTGCATCGACTTCCATCATAGCCTTCCCTCATTAAATATATAAATGATATGTGAAGTTTCGTATCATTTGGAACAGTCCCCGATTTAATTTGATTTTTGACCGAAACTAGTATAAACTAGTGTATATATTATATTTTTTTGACAAAAACTTGCATTTCGAAAAGTTTCATAGAATCTAGTTTTCAGAAGATTTTTTTGCATACTTCCATCATATCCTTGCTTCTTAACATATAAAAATGATCAGAAAAGTCTCGTATCATTTCAAATAGTCCCCAATTAAATTTGATTTTTTTTTACCGAAACTAGTGTATAATATACTATGGTTTTTGACCGAAACTTGTATTTCGAAAAGTTTCATAGAGTATAATTTTTCAGATGATTTGTTTGCATGGACTTCCATCATAACCTTTCCTCGTAAAATATATAAATGATATGTGAAGTTTCGTCACATTTCGAACAGTCCTCGATTTAATTTTGATTTTTGACCGAAATTAGTATAAACGAGTGTATAATATATTATGATTTTTTGGCCGAAACATGCATTTCGAAAAGTTTCAAAGAATCTAGTTTTCAGATGATTTTTTTGCATGGACTTCCATTATAGAATTCCTTATTAACATATATAAATAATCTGAAGAGTCTCGTATCATTTCAAATAGTCCCCAATTAAATTTGATTTTTTTTTACCAAAATTAGTGTATAATATACAATGATTTTTGACCGAAACTTACATTTCGAAAAGTTTCATAAAATCTAATTCATAGATGATTTTTTGCATGGACTTCCATCATAACCTTCCCTCGTAAAATATAAAATAGATATGTGATGTTTCGTATCATTTCGAACAGTCCCCGATTTAATTTGATTTTTGACCGAAACTAGTAAAAACTAGTGTATAATATATTATGATTTTATTGCCGAAACTTGCATTTCGAAAAGTTTCATAGAATCTAGTTTTCAGATGATTTTTTGCATGGACTTCCCTCATAGCCTTCCTTATTAACATATATAAATGATCGTTAAAGTCTCGTATCATTTCAAATAGTCCCCAATTAAATTCGATTTTTTGACCGAAACTAGTGTATAATATACTATGATTTTTGACTGAAACTTGCATTTCGAAAAGTTTCATAGAATCTATTTTTCAGATGATTTTTTGCATGGACTTCCATCATAACCTTCCCTCTTAAAATATATAAATGATATGTGAAGTTTCGAATCATTTCGAACAGTCCCCAATTTAATTTGATTTTTTACCGAAACTAGTATAAAGTAGTGTATATATTATGATTTTTTGACCCAAACTTGCATTTCGAAAAGTTTCATAGAATCTAGTTTTCAAAAGATTTTTTTGCATGGACTTCCATCATATCCTTGCCTCTTAACATATATAAATGATCGTAAAAGTCTCATATCATTTCAAATAGTCCCCAATTAAATTTGATTTTTTGACCGAAACTAGTGTATAATATACTATGATTTTTTACCGAAACTTGCATTTCGAAAAGTTTCATAGAATCTAATTTTCAGATGATTTTTTGCATCGACTTCCATCATAGCCTTCCCTCATTAAATATATAAATGATATGTGAAGTTTCGTATCATTTCGAACAGTCCCCGATTTAATTTGATTTTTGACCGAAACTAGTATAAACTAGTGTATATATTATGATTTTTTGACCCAAACTTGCATTTTGAAAAGTTTCATAGAATCTAGTTTTCAAATGATTTTTTTTGCATGTACTTCCATCATATCCTTGCCTCTTAACATATATAAATGATCGTAAAAGTCTCGTATCATTTCAAATAGTCCCCAATTAAATTTGGTTTTTACACCAAAACCAGTGTATAATATATTATGTTTTTTTGGCCGAAACTTGTATTTCAAAAAGTTTCATAGAAACTAGTTTTGAGATGATTTTTTTGCATGAACTTCCATCATAACCCTCCCTCGTAAAATATAAAAATGATATGTGAAGTTTCGCATCATTTCGAACAGTCCCCGAATTAATTTGATTTTTGACCGAAACTAGTATAAACTAGTGTATAATATATTATGATTTTTTGGCCGAAAGATGCATTTCGATAAGTTTCATAGAATCTAGTTTTCAGATGATTTTTTTGCATGGACTTCCATCATAGCATTCCTAATTAACATATATAAATAATCTGAAAAGTCTCGTATCATTTCAAATAGTCCCCAATTAAATTTGATTTTTTTTTACCGAAACTAGTGTATAATATACTATGATTTTTGACCGAAACTTGCATTTCGAAAAGTTTCATAGAATCTAATTCATAGATGAATTTTTGCATGGACTTCCATCATAACCTTCCCTCGTAAAATTTATAATTGATATGTGAAGTTTCGTATCATTTCGAACAGTCCCCGATTTAATTTGATTTTTGACCGAAACTAGTATAAACTAGTGTATAATATATTATGATTTTTTGGCCGAAACTTGCTTTCGAAGAGTTTCATAAAATCTAGTTTTCATATGATTTTTTTGCATGGACTTCCATCATAACCTTCCTTATTAACATATATAAATGATCTAAAAAGTCTCGTATCATTTCAAATAATCCCCAATTAAATTTGATATTTTTGACCAAAACTAGTGTATCATATACTATGATTTTTGACCGAAACTTGCATTTCGAAAAGTTTCATAGAATCTATTTTTCAGATCATTTTTTGCATGGACTTCCATCATAACCTTACCTCGTAAAATATATAAATGATATGTGAAGTTTCGTATCATTTCGAACAGTCCATAATTTAATTTGATTTTTGACCGAAACTAGTATAAAGTAGTGTATATATTATGATTTTTTGACCGAAACTTGCATTTCGAAAAGTTTCATAGAATCTAGTTTTCAAATGATTTTTTTGCATGGACTTCCATCATATCCTTGCCTCTTAACATATATAAATGATCGTAAAAGTCTCGTATCATTTCAAATAGTCCCCAATTAAATTTGATTTTTTGACCGAAACTAGTGTATAATATAGTATGATTTTTTACTGAAACTTGCATTTCGAAAAGTTTCATAGAATCTAATTTTCAGATGATTTTTTGCATCGACTTCCATCATAACCTTCCCTCATTAAATAAATAAATGATATGTGAAGTTTCGTATCATATCGAACAGTCCCCGATTTAATTTGATTTTTGACCGAAACTAGTATAAACTAGTGTATATATTATATTTTTTGACAAAAACTTGCATTTCGAAAAGTTTCATAGAAACTAGTTTTCAGATGATTTTTTGCATGGACTTCCATCATAACCCTCCCTCGTAAAATATATAAATGATATGTGAAGTTTCGCATCATTTCGAACAGTCCCCGATTTAATTTGATTTTTGACCGAAACTAGTATAAACTAGTGTATAATATATTATGATTTTTTGGCCGAAAGATGCATTTCGAAAAGTTTAATAGAATCTAGTTTTCAGATGATTTTTTTGCATGGACTTCCATCATAGCATTCCTTATTAACATATATAAATAATCTGAAAAGTCTCGTATCATTTCAAATAGTCCCCAATTAAATTTGATTTTTTTACCGAAACTAGTGTATAATATACTATGATTTTTGACCGAAACTTGCATTTCGAAAAGTTTCATAGAATCTAATTCATAGATGATTTTTTGCATGGACTTCCATCATAACCTTCCCTCGTAAAATATATAATTGATATGTGAAGTTTCGTATCATTTCTAACAGTCCCCGATTTAATTTGATTTTTGACCGAAACTAGTATAAACTAGTGTATAATATATTATGATTTTTTGGCCGAAACTTGCTTTCTAAGAGTTTCATAAAATCTAGTTTTCATATGATTTTTTTGCATGGACTTCCATCAAAACCTTCCTTATTAACATATATAAATGATCTAAAAAGTCTCGTATCATTTCAAATAATCCCCAATTAAATTTTATTTTTTTGACCAAAACTAGTGTATCATATACTATGATTTTTGACCGAAACATGCATTTCGAAAAGTTTCATAGAATCTATTTTTCAGATCATTTTTTGCATGGTCTTCCATCATAACCTTAGCTAGTAAAATATATAAATGATATGTGAAGTTTCGTATCATTTCGAACAGTCCCCAATTTAATTTGATTTTTGACCGAAACTAGTATAAACTAGTGTATAATATATTATGATTTTTTGGTCGAAACTTGCTTTCTAAGAGTTTCATAAAATCTAGTTTTCATATGATTTTTTTGCATGGACTTCCATCATAGCCTTCCTTATTAACATATATAAATGATCTAAAAAGTCTCGTATCATTTCAAATAATCCCCAATTAAATTTGATTTTTTTGACCGAAACTAGTGTATCATATACTATGATTTTTGACCGAAACTTGCATTTCGAAAAGTTTCATAGAATCTATTTTTCAGAAGATTTTTTGCATGGACTTTCATCATAACCTTACCTCTTAAAATATATAAATGATATGTGAAGTTTCGTATCATTTCGAATAGTCCCTGATTTAATTTGATTTTTGACCAAAACTAGTATAAAGTAGTGTATATATTATGATTTTTTGATCCAAACTTGCATTTCGAAAATTTCATAGAATCTAGTATTCAAATGATTTTTTTGCATGGACTTCAATCATATCCTTGCCTCTTAACATATATAAATGATCGTAAAAGTCTCGTATCATTTCAAATAGTCCCCGATTAAATTTGATTTTTTTGACCGAAACTAGTGTATAATTACTATGATTTTTTACCGAAACTTGCATTTTGAAAAGTTTCATAGAATCTAATTTTCAGATAATTTTTTGCATCAACTTCGATCATAACCTTCACTCATTATATATATAAATGATATGTGAAGTTTCGTATAATTTCATACAGTCCCCGATTTAATTTGATTTTTGACCGAAACTAGTATAAACTAGTGTATATATTATATTTTTTGACAAAAACTTGCATTTCGAAAAGTTTCATAGAATCTAGTTTTCAGAAGATTTTTTTGCATACATCCATCATATCCTTGCCTCTTAACATATATAAATGATCAAAAAAGTCTCGTATCATTTCAAATAGTCCCCAATTGAATTTTATTGTTTGACCGAAACTAGTGTATAACATACTATGGTTTTTGACCGAAACTTGTATTTCGAAAAGTTTCATAGAATCCTATTTTTCAGATGATTTTTTTGCATGGACTTCCATCATAACCTTCCCTTATATAAATGATATGTGAGGTTTCGTCTCATTTCGAACAGTCCCCGATTTAATTTGATTTTTGACTGAAACTAGTATAAACCAGTGTATAATAATATATTATGATTTTTTGGCCGAAACATGTATTTCGAAAAGTTTCATAGAAACTAGTTTTCAGATGATTTTTTTGCTTGGACTTCCATCATAACCTTCCCTCGTAAAATATATAAATGATATGTGAAGTTTCACATCATTTCAAACAGTCCTTGATTTAATTTGATTTTTGACCGAAACTAGTATAAACAAGTGTATAATATATTATGATTTTTTGGCCGAAACATGCATTTCGAAAAGTTTCATATAATCTAGTTTTCAGATGATTTTTTTGCATGGACTTCCATCATAGCATTCCTTATTAACATATATAAATAATCTGAAAAGTCTTGTATCATTTCAAATAGTCCCCAATTAAATTTGATTTCTTTTACCGAAACTAGTGTATAATATACTATGATTTTTGACCGAAACTTGCATTTCGAAACGTTTCATAGAATCTAATTCATAGATGATTTTTTTCATGGACTTCCATCATAACCTTCCCTCGTAAAATATATAATTGATATGTGAAGTTTCGTATCATTTCGAACAGTCCCCGATTTAATTTGATTTTTGACCGAAACTAGTATAAACTAGTGTATAATATATTATGATTTTTTGGCCGAAACTTGCTTTCGAAGAGTTTCATGAAATCTAGTTTTCATATGATTTTTTTGCATGGACTTCCATCATAAACTTCCTTATTAACATATATAAATGATCTGAAAAGTCTCGTATCATTTCAAATAATCCCCAATTAAATTTTATTTTTTTGACCAAAACTAGTGAATCATATACTATGATTTTTGACCGAAACTTGCATTTCGAAAAGTTTCATAGAATCTATTTTTCAGATCATTTTTTGCATGGACTTCCATCATAACCTTACCTCGTAAAATATATAAATGATATGTGAAGTTTCATATCATTTCGAACAGTCCCCAATTTAATTTGATTTTTGACCGAAACTAGTATAAAGTAGGTTATATATTATGATTTTTTGACCCAAACTTGCATTTCGAAAAGTTTCATAGAATCTCGTTATCAAATGATTTTTTTGCATGGACTTCCATCATATCCTTGCCTCTTAACATATATAAATGATCGTAAAAGTCTCGTATCATTTCAAATAGTCCCCAATTAAATTTGATTTTTTGACCGAAACTAGTGTATAATATACTATGATTTTTTACTGAAACTTGCATTTTGAAAAGTTTAATAGAATCTAATTTTCAGATGATTTTTTGCATCGACTTCCATCATAACTTTCCCTCTTAAAATATATAAATTATATGTGAAGTTTCGTATCATTTCGAACAATCCCCGATTTAATTTGATTTTTGACCGAAACTAGTAAAAACTAATGTATAATATATTATGATTTTTTTGCCGAAACTTGCATTTCGAAAAGTTTCATTGAATCTAGTTTTCAGATGATTTTTGTTGCATGGACTTCCCTCATAGCCTTCCTTATTAACATATATAAATGATCGTTAAAGTCTCGTATCATTTCAAATAGTCCCCAATTAAATTTTATTTTTTGACCGAAACTAGTGTATAATATACTATGGTTTTTGACCAAAACTTGCATTTCGAAAATTTTCTTAGAATCCAATTTTTCAGATGTTTTTTGGCATGGACTTCCATCATAACCTTCCCTCGTAAAATATATAAATGATATATGAAGTTTCACATCATTTTGAACAGTCCCCGATTTAATTTGATTTTTGACCGAAACTAGTATAAACTAGTGTATATTATATTATGATTTTTTGGCCGAAACATGCATTTCGAAAAGATTCATATAATCTAGTTTTCAAATGATTTTTTTGCAAGGACTTCCATTATAGCATTCCTTATTAACATATATAAATGATCTGAAAAGTCTCGTATCATTTCAAATAGTCCCCAATTAAATTTGATTTTTTTGACCGAAACTAGTGTATAATATACTAGGATTTTTGACCGAAACTTTCATTTCGAAAAGTTTTATAGAATCTAATTCAAAGATGATTTTTTGCATGGACTTCCATCATAACTTTCCCTCGTAAAATATATAATTGATATGTGAAGTTTTGTATCATTTCGAACAGTCCCCGATTTAATTTGATTTTTGATCGAAACTAGTATAAACTAGTGTATAATATATTATGATTTTTTGGCCGAAACTTGCTTTCGAAAAGTTTCATAAAATCTAGTTTTCAGATGATTTTTTTGCATGGACTTCCATCATATCCTTGCCTCTTAACATATATAAATGATCGTAAAAGTCTCGTATCATTTCAAATAGTCCCTAATTAAATTTGATTTTTAGACCGAAACTAGTGTATAATATACTATGATTTTTTACCGAAACTTGCATTTTGAAAAGTTTCATAGAATCTAATTTTCAGATGATTTTTTGCATCGACTTCAATCATAACCTTCCCTCATTAAATATATAAATGATATGTGAAGTTTCGTATCATTTCGAACAGTCCTCGATTTAAATTGATTTTTGACCAAAACTAGTATAAACTCATGTATATATTATATTTTTTGACAAAAACTTGCACTTCGAAAATTTTCATAGAATCTAGTTTTCAGAAATTTTTTTTGCATACTTCCATCATATCATTGCCTCTTAACATATATAAATGATCAAAAAAGTCTCGTATTATTTCAAATAGTACCCAATTAAATTTTATTGTTTGACCGAAACTAGTGTTTAATATACTATGGTTTTTGACCGAAACTTGTATTTCGAAAAAATTCATAGAATCCAATTTTTCAGATGATTTTTTTGCATGGACTTCCATCATAACATTCCCTCGTAAAATATATAAATGATATGTGATGTTTCGTCTCATTTCGAATAGTCCCCGATTTAATTTGATTTTTGACCGAAACTAGTATTAACTAGTGTATAATATATTATGATTTTTTGGCCGAAACATGTATTTCGAAAAGTTTCATAGAAATTAGTTTTTAGATGATTTTTTTGCATGGACTTCCATCATAACCTTCCCTCGTAAAATATATAAATGATATGTGATGTTTCGCATCATTTCGAACAGTCCCCGATTTAATTTGATTTTTTGCTGAAACTAGTATAAACTAGTGTATAATATAGTATGATTTTTTGGCCGAAACATGCATTTCGAAAAGTTTCATAAAATCTAGTTTTCAGATGATTTTTTTGCATGGACTTCCATCATAGCATTCCAAATTAACATATATAAATAATCTGAAAAGTCTCGTATCATTTCAAATAGTCCCCAATTAAATTAGATTTTTTTACCGAAACTAGTGTATAATATACTATGATTTTTGACCGAAACTTGCATTTCAAAAAGTTTCATAGAATCTAATTCATAGATGATTTTTTGCATGGACTTACATCATAACCTCCCCTCGTAAAATATATAATTGATATGTGAAGTTTCGTATCATTTCGAACAGTCCCCAATTTAATTTGATTTTTGACTGAAACTAGTATAAACTAGTGTATAATATATTATGATTTTTTGGCCGAAGCTTGCTTTCGAAGAGTTTCATAAAA
Source organism: Lathyrus aphaca (assembly GCA_963966055.1). Taxonomy (NCBI): domain Eukaryota; kingdom Viridiplantae; phylum Streptophyta; class Magnoliopsida; order Fabales; family Fabaceae; genus Lathyrus; species Lathyrus aphaca. The sequence goes on along the minus strand of OZ014523.1, from coordinate 18,242,163 downwards.
TCTAGTTTTGAAATGATTTTTTTGCATGGACTTCCATCATAGACTTCCTTATTAACACATATAAATGATCTGAAAAGTCTCGTATCATTTCAAATAGTCCCCAATTAAATTTGATTTTTTTGACCAAAACTAGTGTATAATATACTATGATTTTTGACCGAAACTTGCATTTCGAAAAGTTTCATACAATCTATTTTTCAGATAATTTTTTGCATGGACTTCCATCATAACCTTCCCTTATAAAATATACAAATGATATGTGAAGTTTCGTATCATTTTGAACAGCCCCCAATTTAATTTGATTTTTGACTGAAACTAGTATAAAGTAGTGTATATATTATGATTTTTTGACTCAAACTTGCATTTCGAAAAGTTTCATAGAATCTAGTTTTCAAATGATTAATTTGCATGGACTTCCATCATATCCTTGCCTCTTAACATATATAAATGATCGTAAAAGTCTCGTATCATTTCAAATAGTCCCCAATTAAATTTGATTTTTTGTCCGAAACTAGTGTATAATATACTATGATTTTTTACTGAAACTTGCATTTCGAAAAGTTTAATAGAATCTAATTTTCAGATGATTTTTTGCATTGACTTCCATCATAACCTTCCTTCGTAAAATATATAAATGATATGTGAAGTTTCGTATCATTTCGAACAGTCCCCGATTTAATTTGATTTTTGACCGAAACTAGTAAAAACTAATGTATAATATATTATGATTTTTTTGCCGAAACATGCATTTCGAAAAGTTTCATTGAATCTAGTTTTCAGATGATTGTTTTGCATGGACTTCCCTCATAGCCTTCCTTATTAAAATATATAAATGATCGTTAAAGTCTCGTATCATTTCAAATAGTCCCCAATTTGATTTTTTGACCGAAACTAGTGTATAATATACTATGGTTTTTGACCAAAACTTGCATTTCGAAAAGTTTCATAGAATCCAATTTTTCAGATGATTTTTTGCATGGACTTCCATCATAACCTTCCCTCGTAAAATATATAAATGATATGTGAAGTTTCACATCATTTCGAACAGTCCCCGATTTAATTTTCTTTTTGACCGAAACTAGTATAAACTAGTGTATATTATATTATGAATTTTTTGCCGAAACATGCATTTCGAATAGTTTCATATAATCTAGTTTTCAGATGATTTTTTTGCATGGACTTCCATCATAGCATTCCTTATTAACATATATAAATGATCTGAAAAGTCTCGTATCATTTCAAATAGTCCCCAGTTAAATTTGATTTTTTGACCGAAACTAGTGTATAATATACTAGGATTTTTGACCGAAACTTTCATTTCGAAAAGTTTCATAGAATCTAATTCATAGATGATTTTTTGCATGGACTTCCATCATAACCTTCCCTCGTAAAATATATAATTGATATGTGAAGTTTTGTATCATTTCGAACAGTCCCCGATTTAATTTGATTTTTGACCGAAACTAGTATAAACTAGTGTATAATATATTATGATTTTTTGGCCGAAACTTGCTTTCGAAAAGTTTCATAAAATCTAGTTTTCAGATGATTTTATTGCATGGACTTCCATCATAACCTTCCTTATTAACATATATAATTGATCTAAAAAGTTTCGTATCATTTCGAATAATCCCCAATTAAATTTTATTTTTTTGACCAAAACTAGTGTATAATAAACTATGATTTTTGGCCGAAACTTGCATTTCGAAAAGTTTCATAGAATCTCTTTTTCAGATGATTTTTTGCATGGACTTCACTCATAACCTTCCCTCATAAAATATATAAATGATATGTGAAGTTTCGTATCATTTCGAACAGTCCCTGATTTAATTTGATTTTTGACCAAAACTAGTATAAAGTAGTGTATATATTATGATTTTTTGACCCAAACTTTCATTTCGAAAAGTTTCATAGAATCTAGTTTTCAAATGATTTTTTTATGGACTTCTATCATATCCTTGCCTCTTAACATATATAAATGATCGTAAAAGTCTCGTATCATTTCAAATAGTCCCCAATTAAATTTGATTTTTAGACCGAAACTAGTGTATAATATACTATGATTTTTTATCGAAACTTGCATTTCGAAAAGTTTCATAGAATCTAATTTTTAGATGATTTTTTGCATCGACTTCAATCATAACCTTCCCTCATTAAATTTATAAATGATATGTGAAGTTTCGTATCATTTCGAACAGTCCCCGATTTAAATTGATTTTTGACCGAAACTAGTATAAACTAGTGTATATATTATATTTTTTTGACAAAAACTTGCACTTCGAAAATTTTCATAGAATCTAGTTTTCAGAAGATTTTTTTGCATACTTCCATCATATCCTTGCCTCTTAACATATATAAATGATCAGAAAAGTCTCGTATTATTTCAAATAGTCCCCAATTAAATTTTATTGTTTGACCAAAACTACTGTATAATATACTATGGTTTTTGACCGAAACTTGTATTTCGAAAAAATTCATAGAATCCAATTTTTCAGATGATTTTTTTTGCATGGACTTCCATCATAACATTCCCTCGTAAAATATATAAATGATATGTGATGTTTCGTCTCATTTCGAATAGTCCCCGATATAATTTGATTTTTGACCGAAACTAGTATAAACTAGTGTATAATATATTATGATTTTTTGGCCGAAACACGTATTTCGAAAAGTTTCATAGAAATTAGTTTTTAGATGATTTTTTTGCATGGACTTCCATCATAACCTTCCCACGTAAAATATATAAATGATATGTGAAGTTTCGCATCATTTCGAATAGTCCCCGATTTAATTTGATTTTTGACTGAAACTAGTATAAACTAGTGTATAATATATTATGATTTTTTGGCCGAAACATGCATTTCGAAAAGTGTCATAGAATCTAATTTTCAGATGATTTTTTTGCATGGAATTCCATCATAGCATTCCTTATTAACATATATAAATAATCTGAAAAGTCTCGTATTATTCCAAATAGTCCCCAATTAAATTAGATTTTTTTACCGAAACTAGTGTATAATATACTATGATTTTTGACCGAAACTTGCATTTCAAAAAGTTTCATAGAATCTAATTCATAAATGAATTTTGCATGGACTTCCATCATAACCTCCCCTCGTAAAATATATAATTGATATGTGAAGTTTCGTATCATTTCGAACAGTCCCCAATTTAATTTGATTTTTGACCGAAACTAGTATAAACTAGTGTATAATATATTATGATTTTTTGGCCGAAACTTGCTTTCGAAGAGTTTCATAAAATCTAGTTTTCAAATGATTTTTTTGCATGGACTTCCATCATAGACTTCCTTATTAACATATATAAATGATCTGAAAAGTCTCGTATCATTTCAAATAATCCCCAATTAAATTTTATTTTTTTGACCAAAACTAGTGTATAATATACTATGATTTTTGACCGAAACTTGCATTTCGAAAAGTTTCATAGAAAATATTTTTCAGATATTTTTTTGCATGGACTTTCATCATAACCTTCCCTCGTAAAACATATAAATGATATGTGAAGTTTCGTATCATTTCTAACAGTCCCCAATTTAATTTGATTTTTGACCGAAACTAGTATAAAGTAGTGTATATATTATGATTTTTTGAACCAAACTTGCATTTCGAAAATCTTCATAGAATCTAGTTTTCAAATGATTTATTTGCATGGACTTCCATCATATCCTTGCCTCTTAACATATATAAATGATCGTAAAAGTATCGTATCATTTCAAATAGTCCCCAATTAAATTTGATTTTTTGACCGAAACTAGTGTATAATATACTATGATTTTTTACTGAAACTTGCATTTCGAAAAGTTTAATAGAATCTAATTTTCAGATGATTTTTTGCATTGACTTCCATCATAACCTTCCTTCGTAAAATATATAAATGATATGTGAAGTTTCGTATCATTTCGAACAGTCCCCGATTTAATTTGATTTTTGACCGAAACTAGTAAAAACTAATGTATAATATATTATGATTTTTTTGCCGAAACTTGCATTTCGAAAAGTTTCATTGAATCTAGTTTTCAGATGATTTTTTTGTATGGACTTCCCTCATAGCCTTCCTTATTAACATATATAAATGATCGTTAAAGTCTCGTATCATTTCAAATATTCCCCAATTTGATTTTTTGACCGAAACTAGTGTATAATATACTATGGTTTTTGACCAAAACTTGCATTTCGAAAAGTTTCATAGAATCCAATTTTTCAGATGATTTTTTGCATGGACTTCCATCATAACCTTCCCTCGTAAAATATATAAATGATATGTGAAGTTTCACATCATTTCGAACAGTCCCCGATTTAATTTGATTTTTGATCGAAACTAGTATAAACTAGTGTATATTATATTATGATTTTTTGGCCGAAACATGCATTTCGAAAAGTTTCATATAATCTAGTTTTCAAATGATTTTTTTGCATGGACTTCCATCATAGCATTCCTTATTAACATATATAAATGATCTGAAAAGTCTCGTATCATTTCAAATAGTCCCCAATTAAATTTGATTTTTTTGACTGAAACTACTGTATAATATACTTTGATTTTTGACCGAAACTTTCATTTTGAAAAGTTTCATAGAATCTAATTCATAGATGATTTTTTGCATGGACTTCCATCATAACCTTCCCTCGTAAAATATATAATTGATATGTGAAGTTTTGTATCATTTCGAACAGTCCCAGATTTAATTTGATTTTTGACCGAAACTAGTATAAACTAGTGTATAATATATTATGATTTTTTGGCCGAAACTTGCTTTCGAAAAGTTTCATAAAATCTAGTTTTCAGATGATTTTTTTGCATGGACTTCCATCATAACCTTCCTTATTAACATATATAATTGATCTAAAAAGTCTCGTATCATTTCAAATAATCCCCAATTAAATTTGATTTTTTTTGACCAAAACTAGTGTATAATAAACTATGATTTTTGACCGAAACTTGCATTTCGAAAAGTTTCATAGAATCTATTTTTCAGATGATTTTTTGCATGGACTTCACTCATAACCTTCCCTCATAAAATATATAAATGATATGTGATGTTTCGTATCATTTCGAACCGTCCCTGATTTAATTTGATTTTTGACCAAAACTAGTATAAAGTAGTGTATATATTATGATTTTTTGACCCAAACTTTCATTTCGAAAAGTTTCATAGAATCTAGTTTTCAAATGATTTTTTTGCATGGACTTCCATCATATCCTTGCCTCTTAACATATATAAATGATCGTAAAAGTCTCGTATCATTTCAAATAGTCCCCAATTAAATTTGATTTTTAGACCGAAACTAGTGTATAATATACTATGATTTTTTACCGAAACTTGCATTTCGAAAAGTTTCATAGAATCTAATTTTCAGATGTTTTTTGCATCGACTTCAATCATATCCTTCCCTCATTAAATATATAAATGATATGTGAAGTTTCGTATCATTTTGAACAGTCCCCGATTTAAATTGATTTTTGACCGAAACTAGTATAAACTAGTGTATATATTATATTTTTTGACAAAAACTTGCACTTCGAAAATTTTCATAGAATCTAGTTTTCATATGATTTTTTTGCATACTTCCATCATATCCTTGCCTCTTAACATATATAAATGATCAGAAAAGTCTCGTATTATTTCAAATAGTCCCCAATTAAATTTTATTGTTTGACCGAAACTAGTGTATTATATACTATGGTTTTTGACCGAAACTTGTATTTCGAAAAAATTCATAGATTCCAATTTTTCAGATGATTTTTTTCATGGACTTCCATCATAACATTCCCTCGTCAAATATATAAATGATATGTGAAGTTTCGTCTCATTTCGAATAGTCCCCGATTTAATTTGATTTTTGACCGAAACTAGTATAAACTAGTGTATAATATATTATGATTTTTTGGCCGAAACATGTATTTCGAAAAGTTTCATAGAAACTAGTTTTTAGATGATTTTTTTGCATGGACTTCCATCATAACCTTCCCTCGTAAAATATATAAATGATATGTGAAGTTTCGCATCATTTCGAACAGTCCCCGATTAAATTTGATTTTTGACTAAAACTAGTATAAACTAGTGTATAATATATTATGATGTTTTGGCCGAAACATGCATTTCGAAAAGTTTCATAGAATCTAGTTTTCAGATGATTTTTTTGCATGGACTTCCATCCTAGCATTCCTTATTAACATATATAAATAATCTGAAAAGTCTCGTATCATTTCAAATAGTCCCCAATTAAATCAGATTTTTTTTACCGAAACTAGTGTATAATATACTATGATTTTTGACCGAAACTTGCATTTCAAAAAGTTTCATAGAATCTAATTCATAGATGATTTTTTGCATGGACTTCCATCATAACCTCCCCTCGTAAAATATATAATTGATATGTGAAGTTTCGTATCATTTCGAACAGTCCCCAATTTAATTTGATTTTTGACCGAAACTAGTATAAACTAGTGTATAATATATTATGATTTTTTGGCCGAAACTTACTTTCGAAGAGTTTCATAAAATCTAGTTTTCAAATGATTTTTTTGCATGGACTTCCATCATAGACTTCCTTATTAACATATATAAATGATCTGAAAAGTCTCGTATCATTTCAAATAATCCCCAATTAAATTTGATTTTTTTGACCAAAACGAGTGTATAATAAACTATGATTTTTAATCGAAACATGCATTTCGAAAAGTTTCATAGAATCTATTTTTCAGATAATTTTTTGCATGGACTTCCATAATAACCTTCCCTCGTAAAATATATAAATGATATGTGAAGTTTCGTATCATTTCGAACAGTCCCCAATTTAATTTGATTTTTGACCGAAACTAGTATAAAGTAGTGTATATATTATGATTTTTTGACCCAAACTTGCATTTCGAAAAGTTTCATAGAATCTAGTTTTCAAATGATTTTTTTGCATGGACTTCCATCATATCCTTGCCTCTTAACATATATAAATGATCGTCAAAGTCTCGTATCATTTCAAATAGTCCCCAATTAAATTTGATTTTTAGACCGAAACTAGTGTATAATATACTATGATTTTTTACCGAAACTTGCATTTCGAAAAGTTTCATAGAATCTAATTTTCAGATGATTTTTTGCATCGACTTCAATCATAACCTTCCCTCATTAAATATATAAATGATATGTGAAGTTTCGTATCATTTTGAACAGTCCCCGATTTAAATTGATTTTTGACCGAAACTAGTATAAACTAGTGTATATATTATATTTTTTGACAAAAACTTGCACTTCGAAAATTTTCATAGAATCTAGTTTTCCGAAGATTTTTTTGAATACTTCCATCATATCCTTGCCTCTTAACATATATAAATGATCAGAAAAGTCTCGTATTATTTCAAATAGTCCCCAATTAAATTTTATTGTTTGACCGAAACTAGTGTATAATATACTATGGTTTTTGACCGAAACTTGTATTTCGAAAAAATTCATAGAATCCAATTTTTCAGATGATTTTTTTTGCATGGACTTCCATCATAAAATTCCCTCGTCAAATATATAAATGATATGTGAAGTTTCGTCTCATTTCGAATAGTCTCCGATTTAATTTGATTTTTGACCGAAACTAGTATAAACTAGTGTATAATATATTATGATTTTTTGGCCGAAACATGTATTTCGAAAAGTTTCATAGAAACTAGTTTTTAGATGATTTTTTTGCATGGACATCCATCATAACCTTCCCTCGTAAAATATATAAATGATATGTGAAGTTTCGCATCATTTCGAACAGTCCCCGATTAAATTTGATTTTTGACTAAAACTAGTATAAACTAGTGTATAATATATTATGATTTTTTGGCCGAAACATGCATTTCGAAAAGTTTCATAGAATCTAGTTTTCAGATGATTTTTTTGCATGGACTTCCATCCTAGCATTCCTTATTAACATATATAAATAATCTGAAAAGTCTCGTATCATTTCAAATAGTCCCCAATTAAATCAGATTTTTTTTACCGAAACTAGTGTATAATATACTATGATTTTTGACCGAAACTTGCATTTCAAAAAGTTTCATAGAATCTAATTCATAGATGATTTTTTGCATGGACTTCCATCATAACCTCCCCTCGTAAAATATATAATTGATATGTGAAGTTTCGTATCATTTCGAACAGTCCCCAATTTAATTTGATTTTTGACCGAAACTAGTATAAACTAGTGTATAATATATTATGATTTTTTGGCCGAAACTTACTTTCGAAGAGTTTCATAAAATCTAGTTTTCAAATGATTTTTTTGCATGGACTTCCATCATAGACTTCCTTATTAACATATATAAATGATCTGAAAAGTCTCGTATCATTTCAAATAATCCCCAATTAAATTTGATTTTTTTGACCAAAACGAGTGTATAATAAACTATGATTTTTAATCGAAACATGCATTTCGAAAAGTTTCATAGAATCTATTTTTCAGATAATTTTTTGCATGGACTTCCATAATAACCTTCCCTCGTAAAATATATAAATGATATGTGAAGTTTCGTATCATTTCGAACAGTCCCCAATTTAATTTGATTTTTGACCGAAACTAGTATAAAGTAGTGTATATATTATGATTTTTTGACCCAAACTTGCATTTCGAAAAGTTTCATAGAATCTAGTTTTCAAATGATTTTTTTGCATGGACTTCCATCATATCCTTGCCTCTTAACATATATAAATGATCGTCAAAGTCTCGTATCATTTCAAATAGTCCCCAATTAAATTTGATTTTTAGACCGAAACTAGTGTATAATATACTATGATTTTTTACCGAAACTTGCATTTCGAAAAGTTTCATAGAATCTAATTTTCAGATGATTTTTTGCATCGACTTCAATCATAACCTTCCCTCATTAAATATATAAATGATATGTGAAGTTTCGTATCATTTTGAACAGTCCCCGATTTAAATTGATTTTTGACCGAAACTAGTATAAACTAGTGTATATATTATATTTTTTGACAAAAACTTGCACTTCGAAAATTTTCATAGAATCTAGTTTTCCGAAGATTTTTTTGAATACTTCCATCATATCCTTGCCTCTTAACATATATAAATGATCAGAAAAGTCTCGTATTATTTCAAATAGTCCCCAATTAAATTTTATTGTTTGACCGAAACTAGTGTATAATATACTATGGTTTTTGACCGAAACTTGTATTTCGAAAAAATTCATAGAATCCAATTTTTCAGATATTTTTTTGCATGGACTTCCATCATAAAATTCCCTCGTCAAATATATAAATGATATGTGAAGTTTCGTCTCATTTCGAATAGTCTCCGATTTAATTTGATTTTTGACCGAAACTAGTATAAACTAGTGTATAATATATTATGATTTTTTGGCCGAAACATGTATTTCGAAAAGTTTCATAGAAACTAGTTTTTAGATGATTTTTTTGCATGGACATCCATCATAACCTTCCCTCGTAAAATATATAAATGATATGTGAAGTTTCGCATCATTTCGAACAGTCCCCGATTTAATTTGATTTTTGACTGAAACTAGTATAAACTAGTGTATAATATATTATGATTTTTTGGCCGAAACATGCATTTCGAAAAGTTTCATAGAAACTAGTTTTCAGATGATTTTTTTGCATGAACTTCCATTATAACCTTCCCTCTTAAAATATATAAATGATATGTGAAGTTTCGCATTATTTCGAACAGTCCCCGATTTAATTTGATTTTTGACTGAAACTAGTATAAACTAGTGTATAATATATTATGATTTTTTGACCGAAACATGCATTTCGAAAAGTTTCATAGAATCCAGTTTTCAGATGTTTTTTTTGCATGGACTTCCATCATAGCATTCCTTATTAACATATATAAATAATCTGAAAAGTCTCGTATCATTTAAAATTGTCCCCAATTAAATTTGATTTTTTTTACCGAAACTAGTGTATAATATAGTATGATTTTTGACCGAAATTTGCATTTCGAAAAGTTTCATAGAATTTAATTCATAGATGATTTTTTGCATGGACTTCCATCATAACCTTCCCTCGTAAAATATATAATTGTTATGTTAAGTTTCGTATCATTTCGAACAGTCCCCGATTTAATTTGATTTTTGACCGAAACTAGTATAAACTAGTGTATATTTTATTATGATTTTTTGGCTGAAACTTGCTTTTGAAGAGTTTCATAAAATCTAGTTTTTAGAAGATTTTTTTGCATGGACTTCCATCATAACCTTTCTTATTAACATATATAAATGATCTGAAAAGTCTCGTATAATTTCAAATAATCCCCAATTAAATTTGATTTTTTTGACTAAAACTAGTGTATAATATACTATGATTTTTGACCGAAACTTGCATTTCAAAAAGTTTCATAGAATCTATTTTTCAGATCATTTTTTGCATGGATTTCCATCATAACCTTCCCTCGTAAAATATATAAATGATATGTGAAGTTTCGTATCATTTCGAACAGTCCCCAATTTAAATTGATTTTTGACCGAAACTAGTATAAAGTAGTGTATATATTATGATTTTTTGACCCAAACTTGCATTTCGAAAAGTTTCATAGAATCTAGTTTTAAAATGATTTTTTTGCATGGACTTCCATCATATCCTTTCCTCTTAACATATTTAAATTATCGTAAAAGTCTCGTATCGTTTCAAATAGTCCCCAATTAAATTTGATTTTTTGACCGAAACTAGTGTATAATTAAATTGATTTTTTACTGAAACTTGCATTTCGAAAAGTTTAATAGAATCTAATTTTCAGATGATTTTTTGCATCGACTTCCATCATAACATTCCTTCGTAAAATATATAAATGATATCTGAAATTTCGTATCATTTTGAGTAGTCCCCGATTTAATTTGATTTTTGACCGAAAGTAGTATAAACTAGTGTATAATATCTTATGATTTTTTGGCCGAAACATGCATTTCGAAACGTTTCATGGAATCTAGTTTTCAGATGATTTTTTTCCATGGACTTCCATCATAGCATTCCTTATTAACATATATAAATAATCTGAAAAAAAGTCTCGTATCATTTTAAATAGTCCCCAATTAAATTTGATTTTTTTACCGAAACTAGTGTATAATATACTATGATTTTTGACCGAAACTTGCATTTCGAAAAGTTTCATAGAATTTAATTCATAGATGATTTTTTGCATGGACTTTCATCATAACCTTCCCTCGTAAAATATATAATTGTTATGTGAAGTTTCATATCATTTCGAACAGTCCCCGATTTAATTTGATTTTTGACCGAAACTAGTATAAATTAGTGTTTAATATATTATGATTTTTTGGCTGAAACTTGCTTTCTAAGAGTTTCATAAAATCTAGTTTTCAGAGTATTTTTTTGCATGGACCTCCATCATAACCTTCCTTATTAACATATATAAATGATCTGAAAAGTCTCGTATAATTTCAAATAATCCCTAATTAAATTTGAATTTTTTGACAAAAACTAGTGTATAATATACTATGATTTTTGATCGAAACTTGCATTTCGAAAAGTTTCATAGAATCTATTTTTCAGATCATTTTTTGCATGGACTTCCATCATAACCTTCCCTCGTATAATATATAAATGATATGTAAAGTTTCGTATCATTTCGAACAGTCCCCAATTTAATTTGATTTTTGACCGAAACTAGTAAAAATTAGTGTATATATTATGATTTTTTGACCCAAACTTGCATTTCGAAAAGTTTCATAGAATCTAGTTTTAAAATGATTTTTTTGCATGGACTTCCATCATATCCTTGCCTCTTAACATATATAAATGATCGTCAAAGTCTCGTATCGTTTCAAATAGTCCCCAATTAAATTTGATTTTTTGACCGAAACTAGTGTATAATATACTATGATTTTTTTTACTGAAACTTGCATTTCGAAAATTTTAATAGAATCTAATTTTCAGATGATTTTTTGCATCGACTTCCATCATAACCTTCCCTCGTAAAATATATAAATGATATCTGAAGTTTCGTATCATTTCGAGTAGTCCCCTATTTAATTTGATTTTTGACCGAAACTAGTATAAACTAGTGTATAATATATTATGATTTTTTTGCCGAAACCTGCATTTCGAAAAGTTTCATAGAATCTAGTTTTCAGATAATTTTTTTGCATGGAGTTCCAACATAGCCTTCTTTATTAACATATATAAATGATCGTTAAAGTCTCGTATAATTTCAAATAGTCCCCAATTAAATTTGACTTTTTGACCGAAACTAGTGTAAAATATACTATGGTTTTTGACCGAAACTTGCATTTCAAAAAGTTTCATAGAATCCAATTTTTCAGTTGATTTTTTGCATGGACTTCCATCATAACCTTCCCTCGTAAAATATATAAATGATATGTGAAGTTTCGTATCATTTCGAACAGTCCCCGATTTAATTTGATTTTTGACCGAAACTAGTATAAACTAGTGTATAATATATTATGATTTTTTGGCTGAAACTTGCTTTCGAAGAGTTTCATAAAATCTAGTTTTCAGATGATTTTTTTGCATGGATTTCCATCATAACCTTCCCTATTAACATATATAAATGATCTGAAAAGTCTCGTATAATTTCAAATAATCCCTAATTAAATTTGATTTTTTTGACAAAAACTAGTGTATAATATACTATGATTTTTGATCGAAACTTGCATTTCGAAAAGTTTCATAGAATCTATTTTTCAGATCATTTTTTGCATGGACTTCCATCATAACCTTCCCTCGTATAATTTATAAATGATATGTAAAGTTTCGTATCATTTCGAACAGTCCCCAATTTAATTTGATTTTTGACCGAAACTAGTAAAAATTAGTGTATATATTATGATTTTTTGACCCAAACATGCATTTCGAAAAGTTTCATAGAATCTAGTTTTAAAATGATTTTTTTGCATGGACTTCCATCATATCCTTGCCTCTTAACATATATAAATGATCGTAAAAGTCTCGTATCGTTTCAAATAGTCCCCAATTAAATTTGACTTTTTGACCGAAACTAGTGTATAATATACTATGATTTTTTTACTGAAACTTGCATTTCGAAAATTTTAATAGAATCTAATTTTCAGATGATTTTTTGCATCGACTTCCATCATAACCTTCCCTCGTAAAATATATAAATGATATCTGTAGTTTCGTATCATTTCGAGTATTCCCCGATTTAATTTGATTTTTGACCGAAACTAGTATAAACTAGTGTATAATATATTATGATTTTTTTGCCGAAACTTGCATTTCGAAAAGTTTCATAGAATCTAGTTTTCAGATGATTTTTTTCATGAACTTCCATCATAGCCTTCTTTATTAACATATATAAATGATCGTTAAAGTCTCGTATAATTTCAAATAGTCCCCAATTAAATTTGACTTTTTGACCGAAACTAGTGTATAATATACTATGGTTTTTGACCGAAACTTGCATTTCAAACAGTTTCATAGAATCCAATTTTTCAGTTGATTTTTTGCATGGACTTCCATCATAACCTTCCCTCGTAAAATATATAATTGATATGTGAAGTTTCGTATCATTTCGAACAGTCCCCGATTTAATTTGATTTTTGACCGAAACTAGTATAAATTAGTGAATAATATATTATAATTTTTTGGCTGAAACTTGCTTTCGAAGAGTTTCATAAAATCTAGTTTTCAGATGATTTTTTTTGCATGGATTTCCATCATAACCTTCCCTATTAACATATATAAATGATCTGAAAAGTTTCGTATCATTTCAAATAATCCCCAATTAAATTTGATTTTTTTGTCCAAAACTAGTGTATAATATACTATGATTTTTGACCGAGACATGCATTTCGAAAAGTTTCATAGAATCTATTTTTCAGATATTTTTTTGCATGGACTTCTATCATAACCTTCCCTCGTAAAATATATAAATGATATTTGAAGTTTCGTATCATTTCGAATAGTCCCCGATTTAATTTGATTTTTGACCGAAACTAGTATAAAGCAGTGTATATATTATAATTTTTTTACCCAAACTTGCATTTCGAAAAGTATCATAGAATCTGGTTTTAAAATGATTTTTTTGCATGGACTTCCATCATAACCTTCCTTATTAACATATATAAATGATCTGAAAAGTCTCGTATCATTTCAAATAGTCCCCAATTAAATTTGATTTTTTGACTGAAACTAGTGTATAATATACTATGATTTTTGACCGAAACTTGCATTTCGAAAAGTTTCATAGAATCTATTTTTCAGATCATTTTTTGCATGGACTTCCATCATAACCTTCCCTCGTAAAATATATAAATGATATGTGAAGTTTCGTATCATTTCGAACAGTCCCCGATTTAATTTGATTTTTGACCGAAACTAGTATAAACTAGTGTATAATATATTATGATTTTTTGGCTGAAACTTGCTTTCGAAGAGTTTCATAAAATCTAGTTTTCAGATGATTTTTTTGCATGTATTTCCATCATAACCTTCCTTATTAAAATATATAAATGATCTGAAAAGTCTCGTATCATTTCAAATAATCCCCAATTAAATTTGATTTTTTTGTCCAAAACTAGTGTATAATATACTATGATTTTTGACCGAGACTTGCATTTCGAAAAGTTTCATAGAATCTATTTTTCAGATATTTTTTTGCATGGACTTCCATCATAACCTTCCCTTGTAAAATATATAAATGATATGTGAATTTTCGTATCATTTTGAACAGTCCCCGATTTAATTTGATTTTTGACCGAAACTAGTATAATGTAGAGTATATATTATAATTTTTTTATCCAAACTTGCATTTCGAAAAGTTTCATAGAATCTGGTTTTAAAATGATTTTTTTGCATGGACTTCCATCATATCCTTGCCTCTTACCATATAAAAATGATCGTAAAGTCTCGTATCATTTCAAATAGTCCCCAATTAAATTTGATTTTTTGACTGAAACTAGTGTATAATATACTATGATTTTTTACCGAAACTTGCATTTCGAAAAGTCTCATAGAATCTAATTTTCAGATGATATTTTGCATTGACTTCCATCATAACCTTCCCTCGTAAAATATATAAATGATATGTGAAGTTTCGTATCATTTCGAACATTCCCAGATTTAATTTGATTTTTTCCCGAAACTAGTATAAACTAGTGTATAATATATTATGATTATTTGGCCGAAACTTGCATTTCGAAAAGTTTCATAGAATCTAGTTTTCAGAAGATTTTGTTGACTACTTCCATCATATCCTTGTCTCTTAACATATATAAATGATCAGAAAAGTCTCGTATCATTTCAAATAGTCCCCAATTAAATTTGATTGTTTGACCGAAACTAGTGTATAATATACTATGGTTTTTTACCGAAACTTGTATTTCGAAAAGTTTCATAGAATCCAATATTTCAGATGATTTTTTTGCAAGTACTTCCATCATAACCTATCCTCGTAAAATATATAAATGATATGTGAAGTTTCGTCTAATTTCGAACAGTCCCCGATTTAATTTGATTTTTGACCGAAACTAGTATAAACTAGTGTATAATATATTATGATTTTTTTGGCCGAAACATGTATTTCGAAAAGTTTCATAGAAACTAGTTTTCAGATGATTTTTTTTGCATGGACTTCCATCATAACCTTCCTTATTAACATATATAAATGATCTGAAAAGTCTCGTATCATTTCAAATAATCCCCAATTAAATTTGATTTTTTTTTACCGAAACTAGTGTATAATATACTATGATTTTTGACCGAAACTTGCATTTCGAAACGTTTCATAGAATTTAATTCATAGATGATTTTTTGCATGGACTTCCATCATAACCTTCCCTCGTAAAATATATAATTGATATGTGAAGTTTCGTATCATTTCGAACAGTCCCCGATTTAATTTGATTTTTGACCGAAACTAGTATAAACTAGTGTATAATATATTATGATTTTTTGGCAGAAACTTGCTTTCGAAGAGTTTCATAAAATCTAGTTTTCAGATGATTTTTTTGCATGGACTTCCATCATAACCTTCCTTATTAACATATTTAAATGATCTGAAAAGTCTCGTATCATTTCAAATAATCCCCAATTAAATTTGATTTTTTTGACTAAAACTAGTGTATAATATACTATGATTTTTGACCAAAACTTGCATTTCGAAAAGTTTCATAGAATCTATTTTTCAGATCATTTTATGCATGGACTTCCATCATAACCTTCCCTCATAAAATATATAAATGATATGTGAAGTTTCGTATCATTTTGAACAGTCCCCGATTTAATTTGATTTTTGACCGAAACTAGTATAAACTAGTGTATAATATATTATGATTTTTTGGCTGAAACTTGCTTTCGAAAAGTTTCATAAAATCTAGTTTTCAGATGATTTTTTTGCATGGATTTCCATCATAACCTTCCTTATTAACATATATAAATGATCTGAAATGTCTCGTATCATTTAAAATAATCCCCAATTAAATTTGATTTTTTTGTCCAAAACTAGTGTATAATATACTATGATTTTTGACCGAGACTTGCATTTCAAAAAGTTTCATAGAATCTATTTTTCAGATATTTTTTTGCATGGACTTCCATCATAACCTTCCCTCGTAAAATATATAAATGATATGTGAAGTTTCGTATCATTTCGAACAGTCCCCGATTTAATTTGATTTTTGACCGAAACTAGTATAAAGTAGTGTATATATTATAATTTTTTTACCCAAACTTGCATTTCGAAAAGTTTCATAGAATCTGGTTTTAAAATGATTTTTTTGCATGGATTTCCATCATAACTTCATTATTAACATATATAAATGATCTGAAAAGTCTCGTATCATTTCAAATAGTCCCCAATTAAATTTGATTTTTTGACCGAAACTAGTGTATAATATACTATGATTTTTTACCGAAACTTGCATTTCGAAAAGTTTCATAGAATCTAATTTTCAGATGATATTTTGCATCGACTTCCATCATAACCTTCCCTCGTAAAATATATAAATGATATGTGAAGTTTCGTATCATTTCGAACAGTCCCCGATTTAATTTGATTTTTGACCGAAACTAGTATAAACTAGTGTATATATTATATTTTTTGACAAAAACTTGCATTTTGAAAAGTTTCATAGAATCTAGTTTTCAGAAGATATTTTTGACTACTTCCATCATATCCTTGTCTCTTAACATATATAAATGATCAGAAAAATCTCGTATCATTTCAAATAGTCCCCAATTAAATTTGATTGTTTGACCGAAACTAGTGTATAATATACTATGGTTTTTGACCGAAACTTGTATTTCGAAAAGTTTCATAGAATCCAATATTTCAGATGATTTTTTTGCATGTACTTCCATCATAACCTTCCCTCGTAAAATATATAAATGATATGTGAAGTTTCGTCTAATTTCGAACAGTCCCCGATTTAATTTGATTTTTGACCGAAACTAGTATAAACTAGTGTATAATATATTATGATTTTTTTGGCCGAAACATGTATTTCGAAAAGTTTCATAGAAATTAGTTTTCAGATGATTTTTTTTGCATGGACTTCCATCATAACCTTCCTTATTAACATATATAAATGATCTGAAAAATCTCGTATCATTTCAAATAATCCCCAAATAAATTTGATTTTTTTTTACCGAAACTAGTGTATAATATACTATGATTTTTGACCGAAACTTGCATTTCGAAACGTTTCATAGAATTTAATTCATAGATGATTTTTTGCATGGACTTCCATCATAACCTTCCCTCGTAAATTATATAATTGATATGTGAAGTTTCATATCATTTCGAACAGTCCCCGATTTAATTTGATTTTTGACCGAAACTAGTATAAACTATTGTATAATATATTATGATTTTTTGGCTGAAACTTGCTTTCGAAGAGTTTCATAAAATCTAGTTTTCAGATGATTTTTTTGCATGGACTTCCATCATAAACTTCCTTATTAACATATATAAATGATCTGAAAAGTCTCGTATCATTTCAAATAATCCCCAATTAAATTTGATTTTTTTGTCCAAAACTAGTGTATAATATACTATGATTTTTGACCGAGACTTGCATTTCGAAAAGTTTCATAGAATCTATTTTTCAGATATTTTTTTTGCATGGACTTCCATCATAACCTTCCCTCGTAAAATATATAAATGATATGTGAAGTTTCGTATCATTTCGAATAGTCCCCGATTTAATTTGATTTTTGACCGAAACTAGTATAAACTATTGTATAATATATTATGATTTTTTGGCTGAAACTTGCTTTCGAAGAGTTTCATAAAATCTAGTTTTCAGATGATTTTTTTGCATGGATTTCCATCATAACCTTCGTTATTAACATATATAAATGATATGAAAAGTCTCGTATCATTTCAAATAATCCCCAATTAAATTTGATTTTTTTGTCCAAAACTAGTGTATAATATACTATGATTTTTGACCGAGACTTGCATTTCGAAAAGTTTCATAGAATCTATTTTTCAGATATTTTTTTGCATGGACTTCCATCATAACCTTCCCTCGTAAAATATATAAATGATATGTGAAGTTTCGTATCATTTCGAACAGTCCCCGATTTAATTTGATTTTTGACCGAAACTAGTATAAAGTAGTGTATATATTATAATTTTTTTACCCAAACTTGCATTTCGAAAAGTTTCATAGAATCTGGTTTTAAAATGATTTTTTTGCATGGACTTCCATCATATCCTTGCCTCTTAACATATAAAAATGATCGTAAAGTCTCGTATCATTTCAAATAGTCCCCAATTAAATTTGATTTTTTGACCGAAACTAGTGTATAATATACTATGATTTTTTACCGAAATTTGCATTTCGAAAAGTTTCATAGAATCTAATTTTCAGATGATATTTTGCATCGACTTCCATCATAACCTTCCCTTGTAAAATATATAAATGATATGTGAAGTTTCGTATCATTCCGAACAGTCCCCGATTTAATTTGATTTTTGACCGAAACTAGTACAAACTAGTGTATATATTATATTTTTTGACAAAAACTTGCATTTCGAAAAGTTTCATAGAATCTAGTTTTCAGAAGATTTTTTTGACTACTTCCATCATATCCTTGTCTCTTAATATATATAAATGATCAGAAAAGTCTCGTATCATTTCAAATAGTCCCCAATTAAATTTGATTGTTTGACCGAAACTAGTGTATAATATACTATGGTTTTTGATCGAAACTTGTATTTCGAAAAGTTTCATAGAATCCAATTTTTCAGATGATTTTTTTGCATGGACTTCCATCATAACCTTCCCTCGTAAAATATATAAATGATATGTGAAGTTTCGTCTCATTTCGAACAGTCCCCGATTTAATTTGATTTTTGACCGAAACTAGTATAAACTAGTGTATAATATATTATTATTTTTTTGGCCGAAACATGTATTTCGAAAAGTTTCATTGAAACTAGTTTTCAGATGAATTTTTTTGCATGGACTTCCATCATAACCTTCCTTATTAACATATATAAATGATCTGAAAAGTCTCGTATCATTTCAAATAAACCACAATTAAATTTGATTTTTTTTACCGAAACTAGTGTATAATATACTATGATTTTTGACCGAAACTTGCATTTCGAAACGTTTCATAGAATTTAATTCATAGATGATTTTTTGCATGGACTTCCATCATAACCTTCCCTCATAAAATATATAATTGATATGTGAAGTTTCGTATCATTTCGAACAGTCCCCGATTTAATTTGATTTTTGACCGAAACTAGTATAAACTAGTGTATAATATATTATGATTTTTTGGCTGAAACATGCTTTCGAAGAGTTTCATAAAATCTAGTTTTCAGATGATTTTTTTGCATGGACTTCCATCATAACCTTCCTTATTAACATATATAAATGATCTGAAAAGTCTCGTATCATTTCAAATAATCCCCAATTAAATTTGATTTTTTTGACAAAAACTAGTGTATAATATACTATGATTTTTGACCGAAACTTGCATTTCGAAAAGTTTCAAGAGAATCTATTTTTCAGATCATTTTTTGCATGGACTTCCATCATAACCTTCCCTCGTAAAATATATAAATGATATGTGAAGTTTCGTATCATTTCGAACAGTCCCCGATTTAATTTGATTTTTGACCGAAACTAGTATAAACTAGTGTATAATATAATATGATTTTTTGGCCGAAACATGTATTTCGAAAAGTTTCATAGAAACTAGTTTTCATATGAGTTTTTTGCATGGACTTCCATCATAACCTTCCTTATTAACATATATAAATGATCTGAAAAGTCTCGTATCATTTCAAATAATCCCCAATTAAATTTGATTTCTTTGTCCAAAACTAGTGTATAATATACTATGATTTTTGACCGAGACTTGCATTTCGAAAAGTTTCATAGAATCTAATTTTCAGATATTTTTTTGCATGGACTTCCATCATAACCTTCCCTCGTAAAATATATAAATGATATGTGAAGTTTCGTATCATTTCGAACAGTCCCCAATTTAATTTGATTTTTGACCGAAACTAGTTTAAAGTAGTGTATATATTATAATTTTTTTACCCAAACTTGCATTTCGAAAAGTTTCATAGAATCTGGTTTTAAAATGATTTTTTTGCATGGACTTCCATCATATCCTTGCCTCTTAACATATAAAAATGATCGTAAAGTCTCGTATCATTTCAAATAGTCCCCAATTAAATTTGATTTTTTGACCGAAACTAGTGTATAATATACTATGATTTTTTACCGAAATTTGCATTTCGAAAAGTTTCATAGAATCTAATTTTCAGATGATATTTTGCATCGACTTCCATCATAACCTTCCCTTGTAAAATATATAAATGATATGTGAAGTTTCGTATCATTCCGAACAGTCCCCGATTTAATTTGATTTTTGACCGAAACTAGTACAAACTAGTGTATATATTATATTTTTTGACAAAAACTTGCATTTCGAAAAGTTTCATAGAATCTAGTTTTCAGAAGATTTTTTTGACTACTTCCATCATATCCTTGTCTCTTAATATATATAAATGATCAGAAAAGTCTCGTATCATTTCAAATAGTCCCCAATTAAATTTGATTGTTTGACCGAAACTAGTGTATAATATACTATGGTTTTTGATCGAAACTTGTATTTCGAAAAGTTTCATAGAATCCAATTTTTCAGATGATTATTTTGCATGGACTTCCATCATAACCTTCCCTCGTAAAATATATAAATGATATGTGAAGTTTCGTCTCATTTCGAACAGTCCCCGATTTAATTTGATTTTTGACCGAAACTAGTATAAACTAGTGTATAATATATTATTATTTTTTTGGCCGAAACATGTATTTCGAAAAGTTTCATTGAAACTAGTTTTCAGATGAATTTTTTTGCATGGACTTCCATCATAACCTTCCTTATTAACATATATAAATGATCTGAAAAGTCTCGTATCATTTCAAATAATCCCCAATTAAATTTGATTTTTTTTACCGAAACTAGTGTATAATATACTATGATTTTTGACCGAAACTTGCATTTCGAAACGTTTCATAGAATTTAATTCATAGATGATTTTTTGCATGGACTTCCATCATAACCTTCCCTCATAAAATATATAATTGATATGTGAAGTTTCGTATCATTTCGAACAGTCCCCGATTTAATTTGATTTTTGACCGAAACTAGTATAAACTAGTGTATAATATATTATGATTTTTTGGCTGAAACATGCTTTCGAAGAGTTTCATAAAATCTAGTTTTCAGATGATTTTTTTGCATGGACTTCCATCATAACCTTCCTTATTAACATATATAAATGATCTGAAAAGTCTCGTATCATTTCAAATAATCCCCAATTAAATTTGATTTTTTTGACAAAAACTAGTGTATAATATACTATGATTTTTGACCGAAACTTGCATTTCGAAAAGTTTCAAGAGAATCTATTTTTCAGATCATTTTTTGCATGGACTTCCATCATAACCTTCCCTCGTAAAATATATAAATGATATGTGAAGTTTCGTATCATTTCGAACAGTCCCCGATTTAATTTGATTTTTGACCGAAACTAGTATAAACTAGTGTATAATATAATATGATTTTTTGGCCGAAACATGTATTTCGAAAAGTTTCATAGAAACTAGTTTTCATATGAGTTTTTTGCATGGACTTCCATCATAACCTTCCTGATTAACATATATAAATGATCTGAAAAGTCTCGTATCATTTCAAATAATCCCCAATTAAATTTGATTTCTTTGTCCAAAACTAGTGTATAATATACTATGATTTTTGACCGAGACTTGCATTTCGAAAAGTTTCATAGAATCTAATTTTCAGATATTTTTTTGCATGGACTTCCATCATAACCTTCCCTCGTAAAATATATAAATGATATGTGAAGTTTCGTATCATTTCGAACAGTCCCCAATTTAATTTGATTTTTGACCGAAACTAGTTTAAAGTAGTGTATATATTATAATTTTTTTACCCAAACTTGCATTTCGAAAAGTTTCATAGAATCTGGTTTTAAAATGATTTTTTTGCATGGACTTCCATCATATCCTTGCCTCTTAACATATAAAAATGATCGTAAAGTCTCGTATCATTTCAAATAGTCCCCAATTAAATTTGATTTTTTGACCGAAACTAGTGTATAATATACTATGATTTTTTACCGAAACTTGCATTTCGAAAAGTTTCATAGAATCTATTTTTCAGATATTTTTTTGCATGGACTTCCATCATAACCTTCCCTCGTAAAATATATAAATGATATGTTAAGTTTCGTATCATTCCGAACAGTCCCCGATTTAATTTGATTTTTGACCGAAACTAGTACAAACTAGTGTATATATTATATTTTTTGACAAAAACTTGCATTTCGAAAAGTTTCATAGAATCTAGTTTTCAGAAGATTTTTTTGACTACTTCCAACATATCCTTGTCTCTTAACATATATAAATGATCTGAAAAGTCTCGTATCAGTTCAAATAGTCCCCAATTAAATTTGATTGTTTGACCGAAACTAGTGTTTAATATACTATGGTTTTTGATCGAAACTTGTATTTCGAAAAGTTTCATAGAATCCAATTTTTCAGATGATTTTTTTGCATGGACTTCCATCATAACCTTCCCTCATAAAATATATAAATGATATGTGAAGTTTCGCCTCATTTCAAACAGTCCCCGATTTAATTTGATTTTTGACCGAAACTAGTATAAACTAGTGTATAATATATTATTATTTTTTTGGCCGAAACATGTATTTCGAAAAGTTTCATAGAAACTAGTTTTCAGATGAATTTTTTTACATGGACTTCCATCATAACCTTCCTTATTAACATATATAAATGATCTGAAAAGTCTCGTATCATTTCAAATAATCCCCAATTAAATTTGATTTTTTTTACCGAAACTAGTGTATAATATACTATGATTTTTGACCGAAACATGCATTTCGAAACGTTTCATAGAATTTAATTCATAGATGATTTTTTGCATGGACTTCCATCATAACCTTCCCTCGTAAAATATATAAATGATATGTGAAGTTTCGTATCATTTCGAACAGTCCCCAATTTAATTTGATTTTTGACCGAAACTAGTTTAAAGTAGTGTATATATTATAATTTTTTTACCCAAACTTGCATTTCGAAAAGTTTCATAGAATCTGGTTTTAAAATGATTTTTTTGCATGGACTTCCATCATATCCTTGCCTCTTAACATATAAAAATGATCGTAAAGTCTCGTATCATTTCAAATAGTCCCCAATTAAATTTGATTTTTTGACCGAAACTAGTGTATAATATACTATGATTTTTTACCGAAACTTGCATTTCGAAAAGTTTCATAGAATCTAATTTTCAGATGAAATTTTGCATCGACTTCCATCATAACCTTCCCTCGTAAAATATATAAATGATATGTGAAGTTTCGTATCATTCCGAACAGTCCCCGATTTAATTTGATTTTTGACCGAAACTAGTACAAACTAGTGTATATATTATATTTTTTGACAAAAACTTGCATTTCGAAAAGTTTCATAGAATCTAGTTTTCAGAAGATTTTTTTGACTACTTCCATCATATCCTTGTCTCTTAACATATATAAATGATCAGAAAAGTCTCGTATCAGTTCAAATAGTCCCCAATTAAATTTGATTGTTTGACCGAAACTAGTGTATAATATACTATGGTTTTTGATCGAAACTTGTATTTCGAAAAGTTTCATAGAATCCAATTTTTCAGATGATTTTTTTGCATGGACTTCCATCATAACCTTCCCTCATAAAATATATAAATGATATGTGAAGTTTCATCTCATTTCAAACAGTCGCCGATTTAATTTGATTTTTAACCGAAACTAGTATAAACTAGTGTATAATATATTATGATTTTTTTGGCCGAAACATGTATTTCGAAAAGTTTCATAGAAACTAGTTTTCAGATGATTTTTTTTTCATGGACTTCCATCATAACCTTCCTTATTAACATATATAAATGATCTGAAAAGTCTCGTATCATTTCAAATAATCCCCAATTAAATTTGATTTTTTTTACCGAAACTAGTGTATAATATACTATGATTTTTGACCGAAACTTGCATTTCGAAACGTTTCATAGAATTTAATTCATAGATGATTTTTTGCATGGACTTCCATCATAACCTTCCCTCGTAAAATATATAATTGATATGTGAAGTTTCGTATCATTTCGAACAGTCCCCGATTTAATTTGATTTTTGACCGAAACTAGTATAAACTAGTGTATAATATATTATGATTTTTTGGCTGAAACTTGCTTTCGAAGAGTTTCATAAAATCTAGTTTTCAGATGATTTTTTTGCATGGACTTCCATCATAACCTTCCTTATTAACATATATAAATGATCTGAAAAGTCTCGTATCATTTCAAATAATCCCCAATTAAATTTGATTTTTTTGACTAAAACTAGTGTATAATATACTATGATTTTTGACCGAAACTTGCATTTCGAAAAGTTTCATAGAATCTATTTTTCAGATCATTTTTTGCATGGACTTCCATCATAACCTTCCCTCGTAAAATATACAAATGATATGTGAAGTTTCGTATCATTTTGAACAGTCCCCGATTTAATTTGATTTTTGACCGAAACTAGTATAAACTATTGTATAATATATTATGATTTTTTGGCTGAAACTTGCTTTGGAAGAGTTTCATAAAATCTAGTTTTCAGATGATTTATTTTGCATGGACTTCCATCATAACCTTCCTTATTAACATATATAAATAATCTGAAAAGTCTCGTATCATTTCAAAAATTCCCCAATTAAATTTGATTTTTTTGACTAAAACTAATGTATAATATACTATGATTTTTGACCGAAACTTGCATTTCGAAAAGTTTCATAGAATCTATTTTTCAGATCATTTTTTGCATGAACTTCCATCATAACCTTCCCTCGTAAAATATATAAATGATATGTGAAGTTTCGTATCATTTCGAACAGTCCCCGATTTAATTTGATTTTTGACCGAAACTAGTATAAACTAGTGTATAATATATTATGATTTTTTGGCCGAAACATGTATTTCAAAAAGTTTCATAGAAACTAGTTTTCAGATGATTTTTTTGCATGGACTTTCATCATAACCTTCCTTATTAACATATATAAATGATCTGAAAAGTCTCGTATCATTTCAAATAATCCCCAATTAAATTTGATTTTTTGTCCAAAACTAGTGTATAATATACTATGATTTTTGACCAAGACTTGCATTTCGAAAAGTTTCATAGAATCTATTTTTCAGAATTTTTTTGCATGGACTTCCATCATAACCTTCCCTCGTAAAATATATAAATGATATGTGAAGTTTCGTATCATTTCGAACAGTCCCCGATTTAATTTGATTTTTGACCGAAACTAGTATAAAGTAGTGTATGTATTATGATTTTTTGACCCAAACTTGCATTTCGAAAAGTTTCATAGAATCTAGTTTTAAAATGATTTTTTTGCATGGACTTCCATCATATCCTTGCCTCTTAACATATATAAATGATCGTAAAAGTCTTGTATCATTTCAAATAGTCCCCAATTAAATTTGATTTTTTACCGAAACTAGTGTATAATATACTATGATTTTTTACCGAAACTTGCATTTCGAAAAGTTTCATAGAATCTAATTTTCAGATGATATTTTGCATCGACTTCCATCATAACCTTCCCTCATAAAATATATAAATGATATGTGAAGTTTCGTATCATTCCGAACAGTCTCCGATTTAATTTGATTTTTGACCGAAACTAGTATAAACTAGTGTATATATTATATTTTTTGACAAAAACTTGCATTTCGAAAAGTTTCATAGAATCTAGTTTTCAGAAGATTTTTTTGACTACTTCCATCATATCCTTGTCTCTTAACATATATAAATGATCAGAAAAGTCTCGTATCATTTCAAATAGTCCCTAATTAAATTTGATTGTTTGACCGAAACAAGTGTATAATATACTATGGTTTTTGACCGAAACTTGTATTTCGAAAAGTTTCATAGAATCCAATTTTTCAGATGATTTTTTTTATGGACTTCCATCATAACCTTCCCTCGTAAAATATATAAATGATATGTGAAGTTTCGTCTCATTTCGAACGGTCCCCGATTTAATTTGATTTTTGAACGAAACTAGTATAAACTAGAGTATAATATATTATGATTTTTTGGCCGAAACATGTATTTCGAAAAGTTTCATAGAAACTAGTTTTCAGATGATTTTTTTGCATGGAATTCCATCATAACCTTCCCTCTTAAAATATATAAATGATATGTGAAGTTTCGAATCATTTCGAACAGTCCCCAATTTAATTTGATTTTTGACAGAAACTAGTATAAACTAGTGTATAATATACTATGATTTTTTGGCCGAAACATGCATTTCGATAAGTTTCATAGAATCTATTTTTCAGATGATTTTTTTGCATGGACTTCCATCATAGCATTCCTTATTAACATATATAAATGATCTGAAAAGTCTCGTATCATTTCAAATAGTCCCCAATTAAATTTGATTTTTTTGACAGAAACTAGTGTATAATATTCAATGCTTTTTGACTGAAACTTGCATTTTGAAAAGTTTCATAGAATCTAATTCATAGATGATTTTTTGCATGGACTTCCATCATAACCTTCCCTCTTAAAATATATAATTGATATGTGAAACTTTGTATCATTTTGAACAGTCCCCTTTTTAATTTGTTTTTTGACCGAAACTAGTATAAACTACTGTATAATATATTTTGATTTTTTGGCCGAAACTTGCTTTCGAAAAGTTTCATAGAATCTAGTTTTCAGATGATTTTTTTTGCATGGACTTCCATCATAACCTTCCTTATTAACATATATAAATGATCTGAAAAGTCTCGTATCATTTCAAATAATCCCCAATTAAATTTGATTTTTTTGTCCAAAACTAGTGTATAATATACTATGATTTTTGACCGAGACTTGCATTTCGAAAAGTTTCAAAGAATCTATTTTTCAGATATTTTTTTTGCATGGACTTCCATCATAACCTTCCCTCGTAAAATATATAAATGATATGTGAAGTTTCGTATCATTTCGAACAGTCCCCGATTTAATTTGATTTTTGACCGAAACTAGTATAAAGTAGTGTATATATTATGATTTTTTGGCTGAAACTTGCTTTCGAAGAGTTTCATAAAATCTAGTTTTCAGATGATTTTTTTTGCATGGACTTCCATCATAACCTTCCTTATTAACATATATAAAGAATCTGAAAAGTCTCGTATCATTTCAAAAATTCCCCAATTAAATTTGATTTTTTTGACTAAAACTAATGTATAATATACTATGATTTTTGACCGAGACTTGCATTTCGAAAAGTTTCATAGAATCTATTTTTCAGATATTTTTTTCCATGGACTTCCATCATAACCTTCCCTCGTAAAATATATAAATGATATGTGAAGTTTCGTATCATTTCGAACAGTCCCCGATTTAATTTGATTTTTGACCGAAACTAGTATAAAGTAGTGTATGTATTATGATTTTTTGACCCAAACTTGCATTTCGAAAAGTTTCATAGAATCTAGTTTTAAAATGATTTTTTTGCATGGACTTCCATCATATCCTTGCCTCTTAACATATATAAATGATCGTAAAAGTCTCGTATCATTTCAAATAGTCCCCAATTAAATTTGATTTTTTGACCGAAACTAGTGTATAATATACTATGATTTTTTACCGAAACTTGCATTTCGAAAAGTTTCATAGAATCTAATTTTCAGATGATATTTTGCATCGACTTCCATCATAACCTTCCCTCGTAAAATATATAAATGATATGTGAAGTTTCGTATCATTTCGAACAGTCCCCGATTTAATTTGATTTTTGACCGAAACTAGTATAAAGTAGTGTATATATTATAATTTTTTTACCCAAACTTGCATTTCGAAAATTTTCATAGAATCTGGTTTTAAAATGATTTTTTTGCATGGACTTCCATCATGTCCTTGCCTCTTAACATATAAAAATGATCGTAAAGTCTCGTATCATTTCAAATAGTCCCCAAATAAATTTGATTTTTTGACCGAAACTAGTGTATAATATACTATGATTTTTTACCGAAACTTGCATTTCGAAAAGTTTCATAGAATCTAATTTTCAGATGATATTTTGCATCGACTTCCATCATAACCTTCCCTCGTAAAATATATAAATGATATGTGAAGTTTCGTATCATTCCGAACAGTCCCCGATTTAATTTGATTTTTGACTGAAACTAGTACAAACTAGTGTATATATTATATTTTTTGACAAAAACTTGCATTTCGAAAAGTTTCATAGAATCTAGTTTTCAGAAGATTTTTTTGACTACTTCCATCATATCCTTGTCTCTTAATATATATATAAATGATCAGAAAACTCTCGTATCATTTCAAATAGTCCCCAATTAAATTTGATTGTTTGACCGAAACTAGTGTATAATATACTATGGTTTTTGATCGAAACTTGTATTTCGAAAAGTTTCATAGAATCCAATTTTTTCAGATGATTTTTTTGCATGGACTTCCATCATAACCTTCCCTCGTAAAATATATAAATGATATGTGATGTTTCGTCTCATTTCGAACAGTCCCCGATTTAATTTGATTTTTGACCGAAACTAGTATAATCTAGTGTATAATATATTATGATTTTTTTGGTCGAAACATGTATTTCGAAAAGTTTCATAGAAACTAGTTTTCAGATGATTTTTTTGGCATGGACTTCCATCATAACCTTCCTTATTAACATATATAAATGATCTGAAAAGTCTCGTATCATTTCAAATAATCCCCATTTAAATTTGATTTTTTTTACCGAAACTAGTGTATAATATACTATGATTTTTGACCGAAACTTGCATTTCGAAACGTTTCATAGAATTTAATTCATAGATGATTTTTTGCATGGACTTCCATCATAACCTTCCCTCGTAAAATATATAATTGATATGTGAAGTTTCGTATCATTTCGAACAGTCCCCGATTTAATTTGATTTTGACCGAAACTAGTATAAACTAGTGTATAATATATTATGATTTTTTGGCTGAAACTTGCTTTCAAAGAGTTTCATAAAATCTAGTTTTCAGATGATTTTTTTGCATGGACTTCCATCATAACCTTCCTTATTAACATATATAAATGATCTGAAAAGTCTCGTATCATTTCAAATAATCCCCAATTAAATTTGATTTTTTTGACTAAAACTAGTGTATAATATACTATGATTTTTGACCGAAACTTGCATTTCGAAAAGTTTCATAGAATCTATTTTTCAGATCATTTTTTGCATGGACTTCCATCATAACCTTCCCTCGTAAAATATACAAATGATATGTGAAGTTTCGTATCATTTTGAATAGTCCCCGATTTAATTTGATTTTTGACCGAAACTGGTATAAACTATTGTATAATATATTATGATTTTTTGGCTGAAACTTGCTTTGGAAGAGTTTCATAAAATCTAGTTTTCAGATGATTTTTTTTGCATGGACTTCCATCATAACCTTCTTTATTAACATATATAAATAATCTGAAAAGTCTCGTATCATTTCAAAAATTCCCCAATTAAATTTGATTTTTTTGACTAAAACTAATGTATAATATACTATGATTTTTGACCGAAACTTGCATTTCAAAAAGTTTCATAGAATCTATTTTTCAGATCATTTTTTGCATGAACTTCCATCATAACCTTCCCCCGTAAAATATATAAATGATATGTGAAGTTTCGTATCATTTCGAACAGTCCCCGATTTAATTTGATTTTTGACCGAAACTAGTATAAACTAGTGTATAATATATTATGATTTTTTGGCCGAAACATGTATTTCAAAAAGTTTCATAGAAACTAGTTTTCAGATGATTTTTTTGCATGGACTTTCATCATAACCTTCCTTATTAACATATATAAATGATCTGAAAAGTCTCGTATCATTTTAAATAATCCCCAATTAAATTTGATTTTTTGTCCAAAACTAGTGTATAATATACTATGATTTTTGACCGAGACTTGCATTTCGAAAAGTTTCATAGAATCTATTTTTCAGATATTTTTTTGCATGGACTTCCATCATAACCTTCCCTCGTAAAATATATAAATGATATGTGAAGTTTCGTATCATTTCGAACAGTCCCCGATTTAATTTGATTTTTGACCGAAACTAGTATAAAGTAGTGTATGTATTATGATTTTTTGACCCAAACTTGCATTTCGAAAAGTTTCATAGAATCTAGTTTTAAAATGATTTTTTTGCATGGACTTCCATCATATCCTTGCCTCTTAACATATATAAATGATCGTAAAAGTCTCGTATCATTTCAAATAGTCCCCAATTAAATTTGATTTTTTGACCGAAACTAGTGTATAATATACTATGATTTTTTACCGAAACTTGCATTTCGAAAAGTTTCATAGAATCTAATTTTCAGATGATATTTTGCATCGACTTACATCATAACCTTCCCTCATAAAATATATAAATGATATGTGAAGTTTCGTATCATTCCGAACAGTCCCCGATTTAATTTGATTTTTGACCGAAACTAGTATAAACTAGTGTATATATTATATTTTTTGACAAAAATTTGCATTTCGAAAAGTTTCATAGAATCTAGTTTTCAGAAGATTTTTTTGACTACTTCCATCATATCCTTGTCTCTTAACATATATAAATGATCAGAAAAGTCTCGTATCATTTCAAATAGTCCCTAATTAAATTTGATTGTTTGACCGAAACAAGTGTATAATATACTATGGTTTTTGACCGAAACTTGTATTTCGAAAAGTTTCATAGAATCCAATTTTTCAGATGATTTTTTTTATGGACTTCCATCATAACCTTCCCTCGTAAAATATGTAAATGATATGTGAAGTTTCGTCTCATTTCGAACAGTCCCCGATTTAATTTGATTTTTGAACGAAACTAGTATAAACTAGAGTATAATATATTATGATTTTTTGGCCGAAACATGTATTTCGAAAAGTTTCATAGAATCTATTTTTCAGATGATTTTTTTGCATGGACTTCCATCATAGCATTCCTTATTAGCATATATAAATGATCTGAAAAGTCTCGTATCATTTCAAATAGTCCCCAATTAAATTTGATTTTTTTGACAGAAACTAGTGTATAATATTCAATGCTTTTTGACTGAAACTTGCATTTTGAAAAGTTTCATAGAATCTAATTCATAGATGATTTTTTGCATGGACTTCCATCATAACCTTCCCTCTTAAAATATATAATTGATATGTGAAGCTTTGTATCATTTCGAACAGTCCCCTTTTTAATTTGATTTTTGACCGAAACTAGTATAAACTACTGTATAATATATTTTGATTTTTTGGCCGAAACTTGCTTTCGAAAAGTTTCATAGAATCTAGTTTTCAGATGATTTTTTTTGCATGGACTTCCATCATAACCTTCCTTATTAACATATATAAATGATCTGAAAAGTCTCGTATCATTTCAAATAATCCCCAATTAAATTTGATTTTTTTGTCCAAAACTAGTGTATAATATACTATGATTTTTGACCGAGACTTGCATTTCGAAAAGTTTCAAAGAATCTATTTTTCAGATATTTTTTTTGCATGGACTTCCATCATAACCTTCCCTCGTAAAATATATAAATGATATGTGAAGTTTCGTATCATTTCGAACAGTCCCCGATTTAATTTGATTTTTGACCGAAACTAGTATAAAGTAGTGTATATATTATGATTTTTTGGCTGAAACTTGCTTTCGAAGAGTTTCATAAAATCTAGTTTTCAGATGATTTTTTTTGCATGGACTTCCATCATAACCTTCCTTATTAACATATATAAAGAATCTGAAAAGTCTCGTATCATTTCAAAAATTCCCCAATTAAATTTGATTTTTTTGACTAAAACTAATGTATAATATACTATGATTTTTGACCGAGACTTGCATTTCGAAAAGTTTCATAGAATCTATTTTTCAGATATTTTTTTCCATGGACTTCCATCATAACCTTCCCTCGTAAAATATATAAATGATATGTGAAGTTTCGTATCATTTCGAACAGTCCCCGATTTAATTTGATTTTTGACCGAAACTAGTATAAAGTAGTGTATGTATTATGATTTTTTGACCCAAACTTGCATTTCGAAAAGTTTCATAGAATCTAGTTTTAAAATGATTTTTTTGCATGGACTTCCATCATATCCTTGCCTCTTAACATATATAAATGATCGTAAAAGTCTCGTATCATTTCAAATAGTCCCCAATTAAATTTGATTTTTTGACCGAAACTAGTGTATAATATACTATGATTTTTTACCGAAACTTGCATTTCGAAAAGTTTAATAGAATCTAATTTTCAGATGATATTTTGCATCGACTTCCATCATAACCTTCCCTCGTAAAATATATAAATGATATGTGAAGTTTCGTATCATTTCGAACAGTCCCCGATTTAATTTGATTTTTGACCGAAACTAGTATAAAGTAGTGTATATATTATAATTTTTTTACCCAAACTTGCATTTCGAAAATTTTCATAGAATCTGGTTTTAAAATGATTTTTTTGCATGGACTTCCATCATATCCTTGCCTCTTAACATATAAAAATGATCGTAAAGTCTCGTATCATTTCAAATAGTCCCCAAATAAATTTGATTTTTTGACCGAAACTAGTGTATAATATACTATGATTTTTTACCGAAACTTGCATTTCGAAAAGTTTCATAGAATCTAATTTTCAGATGATATTTTGCATCGACTTCCATCATAACCTTCCCTCGTAAAATATATAAATGATATGTGAAGTTTCGTATCATTCCGAACAGTCCCCGATTTAATTTGATTTTTGACCGAAACTAGTACAAACTAGTGTATATATTATATTTTTTGACAAACTTGCATTTCGAAAAGTTTCATAGAATCTAGTTTTCAGAAGATTTTTTTGACTACTTCCATCATATCCTTGTCTCTTAATATATATATAAATGATCAGAAAAGTCTCGTATCATTTCAAATAGTCCCCAATTAAATTTGATTGTTTGACCGAAACTAGTGTATAATATACTATGGTTTTTGATCGAAACTTGTATTTCGAAAAGTTTCATAGAATCCAATTTTTTCAGATGATTTTTTTGCATGGACTTCCATCATAACCTTCCCTCGTAAAATATATAAATGATATGTGATGTTTCGTCTCATTTCGAACAGTCCCCGATTTAATTTGATTTTTGACCGAAACTAGTATAATCTAGTGTATAATATATTATGATTTTTTTGGCCGAAACATGTATTTCGAAAAGTTTCATAGAAACTAGTTTTCAGATGATTTTTTTTGCATGGACTTCCATCATAACCTTCCTTATTAACATATATAAATGATCTGAAAAGTCTCGTATCATTTCAAATAATCCCCATTTAAATTTGATTTTTTTTACCGAAACTAGTGTATAATATACTATGATTTTTGACCGAAACTTGCATTTCGAAACGTTTCATAGAATTTAATTCATAGATGATTTTTTGCATGGACTTCCATCATAACCTTCCCTCGTAAAATATATAATTGATATGTGAAGTTTCGTATCATTTCGAACAGTCCCCGATTTAATTTGATTTTGACCGAAACTAGTATAAACTAGTGTATAATATATTATGATTTTTTGGCTGAAACTTGCTTTCGAAGAGTTTCATAAAATCTAGTTTTCAGATGATTTTTTTGCATGGACTTCCATCATAACCTTCCTTATTAACATATATAAATGATCTGAAAAGTCTCGTATCATTTCAAATAATCCCCAATTAAATTTGATTTTTTTGACTAAAACTAGTGTATAATATACTATGATTTTTGACCGAAACTTGCATTTCGAAAAGTTTCATAGAATCTATTTTTCAGATCATTTTTTGCATGGACTTCCATCATAACCTTCCCTCGTAAAATATACAAATGATATGTGAAGTTTCGTATCATTTTGAATAGTCCCCGATTTAATTTGATTTTTGACCGAAACTGGTATAAACTATTGTATAATATATTATGATTTTTTGGCTGAAACTTGCTTTGGAAGAGTTTCATAAAATCTAGTTTTCAGATGATTTTTTTTGCATGGACTTCCATCATAACCTTCCTTATTAACATATATAAATAATCTGAAAAGTCTCGTATCATTTCAAAAATTCCCCAATTAAATTTGATTTTTTTGACTAAAACTAATGTATAATATACTATGATTTTTGACCGAAACATGCATTTCAAAAAGTTTCATAGAATCTATTTTTCAGATCATTTTTTGCATGAACTTCCATCATAACCTTCCCTCGTAAAATATATAAATGATATGTGAAGTTTCGTATCATTTCGAACAGTCCCCGATTTAATTTGATTTTTGACCGAAACTAGTATAAACTAGTGTATAATATATTATGATTTTTTGGCCGAAACATGTATTTCAAAAAGTTTCATAGAAACTAGTTTTCAGATGATTTTTTTGCATGGACTTTCATCATAACCTTCCTTATTAACATATATAAATGATCTGAAAAGTCTCGTATCATTTCAAATAATCCCCAATTAAATTTGATTTTTTGTCCAAAACTAGTGTATAATATACTATGATTTTTGACCGAGACTTGCATTTCGAAAAGTTTCATAGAATCTATTTTTCAGATATTTTTTTGCATGGACTTCCATCATAACCTTCCCTCGTAAAATATATAAATGATATGTGAAGTTTCGTATCATTTCGAACAGTCCCCGATTTAATTTGATTTTTGACCGAAACTAGTATAAAGTAGTGTATGTATTATGATTTTTTGACCCAAACTTGCATTTCGAAAAGTTTCATAGAATCTAGTTTTAAAATGATTTTTTTGCATGGACTTCCATCATATCCTTGCCTCTTAACATATATAAATGATCGTAAAAGTCTCGTATCATTTCAAATAGTCCCCAATTAAATTTGATTTTTTGACCGAAACTAGTGTATAATATACTATGATTTTTTACCGAAACATGCATTTCGAAAAGTTTCATAGAATCTAATTTTCAGATGATATTTTGCATCGACTTCCATCATAACCTTCCCTCATAAAATATATAAATGATATGTGAAGTTTCGTATCATTCCGAACAGTCCCCGATTTAATTTGATTTTTGATCGAAACTAGTATAAACTAGTGTATATATTATATTTTTTGACAAAAACTTGCATTTCGAAAAGTTTCATAGAATCTAGTTTTCAGAAGATTTTTTTGACTACTTCCATCTTATCCTTGTCTCTTAACATATATAAATGATCAGAAAAGTCTCGTATCATTTCAAATAGTCCCTAATTAAATTTGATTGTTTGACCGAAACAAGTGTATAATATACTATGGTTTTTGACCGAAACTTGTATTTCGAAAAGTTTCATAGAATCCAATTTTTCAGATGATTTTTTTTATGGACTTCCATCATAACCTTCCCTCGTAAAATATGTAAATGATATGTGAAGTTTCGTCTCATTTCGAACAGTCCCCGATTTAATTTGATTTTTGAACGAAACTAGTATAAACTAGAGTATAATATATTATGATTTTTTGGCCGAAACATGTATTTCGAAAAGTTTCATAGAATCTATTTTTCAGATGATTTTTTTGCATGGACTTCCATCATAGCATTCCTTATTAACATATATAAATGATCTGAAAAGTCTCGTATCATTTCAAATAGTCCCCAATTAAATTTGATTTTTTTGACAGAAACTAGTGTATAATATTCAATGCTTTTTGACTGAAACTTGCATTTTGAAAAGTTTCATAGAATCTAATTCATAGATGATTTTTTGCATGGACTTCCATCATAACCTTCCCTCTTAAAATATATAATTGATATGTGAAGCTTTGTATCATTTCGAACAGTCCCCTTTTTAATTTGATTTTTGACCGAAACTAGTATAAACTACTGTATAATATATTTTGATTTTTTGGCCGAAACTTGCTTTCGAAAAGTGTCATAGAATCTAGTTTTCAGATGATTTTTTTTGCATGGACTTCCATCATAACCTTCCTTATTAACATATATAAATGATCTGAAAAGTCTCGTATCATTTCAAATAATCCCCAATTAAATTTGATTTTTTTGTCCAAAACTAGTGTATAATATACTATGATTTTTGACCGAGACTTGCATTTCGAAAAGTTTCAAAGAATCTATTTTTCAGATATTTTTTTTGCATGGACTTCCATCATAACCTTCCCTCGTAAAATATATAAATGATATGTGAAGTTTCGTATCATTTCGAACAGTCCCCGATTTAATTTGATTTTTGACCGAAACTAGTATAAAGTAGTGTATATATTATGATTTTTTGGCTGAAACTTGCTTTCGAAGAGTTTCATAAAATCTAGTTTTCAGATGATTTTTTTTGCATGGACTTCCATCATAACCTTCTTTATTAACATATATAAAGAATCTGAAAAGTCTCGTATCATTTCAAAAATTCCCCAATTAAATTTGATTTTTTTGACTAAAACTAATGTATAATATACTATGATTTTTGACCGAGACTTGCATTTCGAAAAGTTTCATAGAATCTATTTTTCAGATATTTTTTTCCATGGACTTCCATCATAACCTTCCCTCGTAAAATATATAAATGATATGTGAAGTTTCGTATCATTTCGAACAGTCCCCGATTTAATTTGATTTTTGACCGAAACTAGTATAAAGTAGTGTATGTATTATGATTTTTTGACCCAAACTTGCATTTCGAAAAGTTTCATAGAATCTAGTTTTAAAATGATTTTTTTGCATGGACTTCCATCATATCCTTGCCTCTTAACATATATAAATGATCGTAAAAGTCTCGTATCATTTCAAATAGTCCCCAATTAAATTTGATTTTTTGACCGAAACTAGTGTATAATATACTATGATTTTTTACCGAAACTTGCATTTCGAAAAGTTTAATAGAATCTAATTTTCAGATGATATTTTGCATCGACTTCCATCATAACCTTCCCTCGTAAAATATATAAATGATATGTCAAGTTTCGTATCATTTCGAACAGTCCCCGATTTAATTTGATTTTTGACCGAAACTAGTATAAAGTAGTGTATATATTATAATTTTTTTACCCAAACTTGCATTTCGAAAATTTTCATAGAATCTGGTTTTAAAATGATTTTTTTGCATGGACTTCCATCATATCCTTGCCTCTTAACATATAAAAATGATCGTAAAGTCTCGTATCATTTCAAATAGTCCCCAAATAAATTTGATTTTTTGACCGAAACTAGTGTATAATATACTATGATTTTTTATCGAAACTTGCATTTCGAAAAGTTTCATAGAATCTAATTTTCAGATGATATTTTGCATCGACTTCCATCATAACCTTCCCTCGTAAAATATATAAATGATATGTGAAGTTTCGTAT
The DNA here is from genome assembly GCA_963966055.1 of Lathyrus aphaca. Lineage (NCBI taxonomy): Eukaryota > Viridiplantae > Streptophyta > Magnoliopsida > Fabales > Fabaceae > Lathyrus > Lathyrus aphaca. Next base: position 18,204,232 of record OZ014523.1, on the reverse strand, counting down.
CATTCCGAACAGTCCCCGATTTAATTTGATTTTTGACCGAAACTAGTACAAACTAGTGTATATATTATATTTTTTGACAAAAACTTGCATTTCGAAAAGTTTCATAGAATCTAGTTTTCAGAAGATTTTTTTGACTACTTCCATCATATCCTTGTCTCTTAATATATATATAAATGATCAGAAAAGTCTCGTATCATTTCAAATAGTCCCCAATTAAATTTGATTGTTTGACCGAAACTAGTGTATAATATACTATGGTTTTTGATCGAAACTTGTATTTCGAAAAGTTTCATTGAATCCAATTTTTTCAGATGATTTTTTTGCATGGACTTCCATCTTAACCTTCCCTCGTAAAATATATAAATGATATGTGATGTTTCGTCTCATTTCGAACAGTCCCCGATTTAATTTGATTTTTGACCGAAACTAGTATAATCTAGTGTATAATATATTATGATTTTTTTGGCCGAAACATGTATTTCGAAAAGTTTCATAGAAACTAGTTTTCAGATGATTTTTTTTGCATGGACTTCCATCATAACCTTCCTTATTAACATATATAAATGATCTGAAAAGTCTCGTATCATTTCAAATAATCCCCATTTAAATTTGATTTTTTTTACCGAAACTAGTGTATAATATACTATGATTTTTGACCGAAACTTGCATTTCGAAACGTTTCATAGAATTTAATTCATAGATGATTTTTTGCATGGACTTCCATCATAACCTTCCCTCGTAAAATATATAATTGATATGTGAAGTTTCGTATCATTTCGAACAGTCCCCGATTTAATTTGATTTTGACTGAAACTAGTATAAACTAGTGTATAATATATTATGATTTTTTGGCTGAAACTTGCTTTCGAAGAGTTTCATAAAATCTAGTTTTCAGATGATTTTTTTGCATGGACTTCCATCATAACCTTCCTTATTAACATATATAAATGATCTGAAAAGTCTCGTATCATTTCAAATAATCCCCAATTAAATTTGATTTTTTTGACTAAAACTAGTGTATAATATACTATGATTTTTGACCGAAACTTGCATTTCGAAAAGTTTCATAGAATCTATTTTTCAGATCATTTTTTGCATGGACTTCCATCATAACCTTCCCTCGTAAAATATACAAATGATATGTGAAGTTTCGTATCATTTTGAATAGTCCCCGATTTAATTTGATTTTTGACCGAAACTGGTATAAACTATTGTATAATATATTATGATTTTTTGGCTGAAACTTGCTTTGGAAGAGTTTCATAAAATCTAGTTTTCAGATAATTTTTTTTGCATGGACTTCCATCATAACCTTCCTTATTAACATATATAAATAATCTGAAAAGACTCGTATCATTTCAAAAATTCCCCAATTAAATTTGATTTTTTTGACTAAAACTAATGTATAATATACTATGATTTTTGACCGAAACTTTCATTTCAAAAAGTTTCATAGAATCTATTTTTCAGATCATTTTTTGCATGAACTTCCATCATAACCTTCCCTCGTAAAATATATAAATGATATGTGAAGTTTCGTATCATTTCGAACAGTCCCCGATTTAATTTGATTTTTGACCGAAACTAGTATAAACTAGTGTATAATATATTATGATTTTTTGGCCGAAACATGTATTTCAAAAAGTTTCATAGAAACTAGTTTTCAGATGATTTTTTTGCATGGACTTTCATCATAACCTTCCTTATTAACATATATAAATGATTTGAAAAGTCTCGTATCATTTCAAATAATCCCCAATTAAATTTGATTTTTTGTCCAAAACTAGTGTATAATATACTATGATTTTTGACCGAGACTTGCATTTCGAAAAGTTTCATAGAATCTATTTTTCAGATATTTTTTTGCATGGACTTCCATCATAACCTTCCCTCGTAAAATATATAAATGATATGTGAAGTTTCGTATCATTTCGAACAGTCCCCGATTTAATTTGATTTTTGACCGAAACTAGTATAAAGTAGTGTATGTATTATGATTTTTTGACCCAAACTTGCATTTCGAAAAGTTTCATAGAATCTAGTTTTAAAATGATTTTTTTGCATGGACTTCCATCATATCCTTGCCTCTTAACATATATAAATGATCGTAAAAGTCTCGTATCATTTCAAATAGTCCCCAATTAAATTTGATTTTTTGACCGAAACTAGTGTATAATATACTATGATATTTGACCGAGACTTGCATTTCGAAAAGTTTCATAGAATCTAATTTTCAGATGATATTTTGCATCGACTTCCATCATAACCTTCCCTCATAAAATATATAAATGATATGTGAAGTTTCGTATCATTCCGAACAGTCCCCGATTTAATTTGATTTTTGACCGAAACTAGTATAAACTAGTGTATATATTATATTTTTTGACAAAAACTTGCATTTCAAAAAGTTTCATAGAATCTAGTTTTCAGAAGATTTTTTTGACTACTTCCATCATATCCTTGTCTCTTAACATATATAAATGATCAGAAAAGTCTCGTATCATTTCAAATAGTCCCTAATTAAATTTGATTGTTTGACCGAAACAAGTGTATAATATACTATGGTTTTTGACCGAAACTTGTATTTCGAAAAGTTTCATAGAATCCAATTTTTCAGATGATTTTTTTTATGGACTTCCATCATAACCTTCCCTCGTAAAATATGTAAATGATATGTGAAGTTTCGTCTCATTTCGAACAGTCCCCGATTTAATTTGATTTTTGAACGAAACTAGTATAAACTAGAGTATAATATACTATGATTTTTGACCGAGACTTGCATTTCGAAAAGTTTCATAGAATCTATTTTTCAGATATTTTTTTTGCATGGACTTCCATCATAACCTTCCCTCGTAAAATATATAAATGATATGTGAAGTTTCGTATCATTTCGAACAGTCCCCGATTTAATTTGATTTTTGACCGAAACTAGTATAAACTAGTGTATAATATACTATGATTTTTTGGCCGAAACATGCATTTCGATAAGTTTCATAGAATCTATTTTTCAGATGATTTTTTTGCATGGACTTCCATCATAGCATTCCTTATTAACATATATAAATGATCTGGAAAGTCTCGTATCATTTCAAATAGTCCCCAATTAAATTTGATTTTTTTGACAGAAACTAGTGTATAATATTCAATGCTTTTTTACTGAAACTTGCATTTTGAAAAGTTTCGTAGAATCTAATTCATAGATGATTTTTTGCATGGACTTCCATCATAACCTTCCCTCTTAAAATATATAATTGATATGTGAAGCTTTGTATCATTTCGAACAGTCCCCTTTTTAATTTGATTTTTGACCGAAACTAGTATAAACTAGTGTATAATATATTTTGATTTTTTGGCCGAAACTTGCTTTCGAAAAGTTTCATAAAATCTAGTTTTCAGATGATTTTTTTTGCATGGACTTCCATCATAACCTTCCTTATTAACATATATAAATGATATGAAAAGTCTCGTATCATTTCAAATAATCCCCAATTAAATTTGATTTTTTTGTCCAAAACTAGTGTATAATATACTATGATTTTTGACCGAGACTTGCATTTCGAAAAGTTTCATAGAATCTATTTTTCAGATATTTTTTTTGCATGGACTTCCATCATAACCTTCCCTCGTAAAATATATAAATGATATGTGATGTTTCGTATCATTTCGAACAGTCCCCGATTTAATTTGATTTTTGACCGAAACTAGTATAAAGTAGTGTATATATTATGATTTTTTGACCCAAACTTGCATTTCGAAAAGTTTCATAGAATCTAATTTTAAAATGATTTTTTTGCATGGACTTCCATCATATCCTTGCCTCTTAACATATATAAATGATCGTAAAAGTCTCGTATCATTTCAAATAGTCCCCAATTAAATTTGATTTTTTGACCGAAACTAGTGTATAATATACTATGATTTTTTACCGAAACTTGCATTTCGAAAAGTTTCATAGAATCTAATTTTCAGATGATATTTTGCATCGACTTCCATCATAACCTTCCCTCGTAAAATATATAAATGATATGTGAAGTTCTGTATCATTCCGAACAGTCCCCGATTTAATTTGATTTTTGACCGAAACTAGTATAAACTAGTGTATATATTATATTTTTTGACAAAAACTTGCATTTCGAAAAGTTTCATAGAATCTTGTTTTCAGAAGATTTTTTTGACTACTTCCATCATATCCTTGTCTCTTAACATATATAAATGATCAGAAAAGTCTCGTATCATTTCAAATAGTCCCTAATTAAATTTGATTGTTTGACCGAAACAAGTGTATAATATACTATGGTTTTTGACCGAAACTTGTATTTCGAAAAGTTTCATAGAATCCAATTTTTCAGATGATTTTTTTTATGGACTTCCATCATAACCTTCCCTCGTAAAATATATAAATGATATGTGAAGTTTCGTCTCATTTTGAACAGTCCCCGATTTAATTTGATTTTTGACCGAAACTAGTATAAACTAGAGTATAATATATTATGATTTTTTGGCCGAAACATGTATTTCGAAAAGTTTCATAGAAACTAGTTTTCAGATGATTTTTTTGCATGGAATTCCATCATAACTTTCCCTCTTAAAATATATAAATGATATGTGAAGTTTCGCATCATTTCGAACAGTCCCCGATTTAATTTGATTTTTGACCGAAACTAGTATAAACTAGTGTATAATATACTATGATTTTTTGGCCGAAACATGCATTTCGATAAGTTTCATAGAATCTATTTTTCAGATTATTTTTTTGCATGGACTTCCATCATAGCATTCCTTATTAACATATATAAAGTATCTGAAAAGTCTCGTATCATTTCAAATAGTCCCCAATTAAATTTGATTTTTTTGACAGAAACTAGTGTATAATATTCAATGCTTTTTGACCGAAACTTGCATTTTGAAAAGTTTCATAGAATCTAATTCATAGATGATTTTTTGCATGGACTTCCATCATAACCTTCCCTCGTAAAATATATAATTGATATGTGAAGCTTTGTATCATTTCGAACAGTCCCCTTTTTAATTTGATTTTTGACCGAAACTAGTATAAACTAGTGTATAATATATTTTGATTTTTTGGCCGAAACTTGCTTTCGAAAAGTTTCATAAAATCTAGTTTTCAGATGATTTTTTTTTGCATGGACTTCCATCATAACCTTCCTTATTAACATATATAAATGATATGAAAAGTCTCGTATCATTTCAAATAATCCCCAATTAAATTTGATTTTTTTGTCCAAAACTAGTGTATAATATACTATGATTTTTGACCGAGACTTGCATTTCGAAAAGTTTCATAGAATCTATTTTTCAGATATTTTTTTTGCATGGACTTCCATCATAACCTTCCCTCGTAAAATATATAAATGATATGTGATGTTTCGTATCATTTCGAACAGTCCCCGATTTAATTTGATTTTTGACCGAAACTAGTATAAAGTAGTGTATATATTATGATTTTTTGACCCAAACTTGCATTTCGAAAAGTTTCATAGAATCTAATTTTAAAATGATTTTTTTGCATGGACTTCCATCATATCCTTGCCTCTTAACATATATAAATGATCGTAAAAGTCTCGTATCATTTCAAATAGTCCCCAATTAAATTTGATTTTTTGACCGAAACTAGTGTATAATATACTATGATTTTTTACCGAAACTTGCATTTCGAAAAGTTTCATAGAATCCAATTTTTCAGATGATTTTTTTTATGGAGTTCCATCATAACCTTCCCTCGTAAAATATGTAAATGATATGTGAAGTTTCGTCTCATTTCGAACAGTCCCCGATTTAATTTGATTTTTGAACGAAACTAGTATAAACTAGAGTATAATATACTATGATTTTTGACCGAGACTTGCATTTCGAAAAGTTTCATAGAATCTATTTTTCAGATATTTTTTTTGCATGGACTTCCATCATAACCTTCCCTCGTAAAATATATAAATGATATGTGAAGTTTCGTATCATTTCGAACAGTCCCCGATTTAATTTGATTTTTGACCGAAACTAGTATAAACTAGTGTATAATATACTATGATTTTTTGGCCGAAACATGCATTTCGATAAGTTTCATAGAATCTATTTTTCAGATGATTTTTTTGCATGGACTTCCATCATAGCATTCCTTATTAACATATATAAATGATCTGAAAAGTCTCGTATCATTTCAAATAGTCCCCAATTAAATTTGATTTTTTTGACAGAAACTAGTGTATAATATTCAATGCTTTTTTACTGAAACTTGCATTTTGAAAAGTTTCATAGAATCTAATTCATAGATGATTTTTTGCATGGACTTCCATCATAACCTTCCCTCTTAAAATATATAATTGATATGTGAAGCTTTGTATCATTTCGAACAGTCCCCTTTTTAATTTGATTTTTGACCGAAACTAGTATAAACTAGTGTATAATATATTTTGATTTTTTGGCCGAAACTTGCTTTCGAAAAGTTTCATAAAATCTAGTTTTCAGATGATTTTTTTTGCATGGACTTCCATCATAACCTTCCTTATTAACATATATAAATGATATGAAAAGTCTCGTATCATTTCAAATAATCCCCAATTAAATTTGATTTTTTTGTCCAAAACTAGTGTATAATATACTATGATTTTTGACCGAGACTTGCATTTCGAAAAGTTTCATAGAATCTATTTTTCAGATATTTTTTTTGCATGGACTTCCATCATAACCTTCCCTCGTAAAATATATAAATGATATGTGATGTTTCGTATCATTTCGAACAGTCCCCGATTTAATTTGATTTTTGACCGAAACTAGTATAAAGTAGTGTATATATTATGATTTTTTGACCCAAACTTGCATTTCGAAAAGTTTCATAGAATCTAATTTTAAAATGATTTTTTTGCATGGACTTCCATCATATCCTTGCCTCTTAACATATATAAATGATCGTAAAAGTCTCGTATCATTTCAAATAGTCCCCAATTAAATTTGATTTTTTGACCGAAACTAGTGTATAATATACTATGATTTTTTACCGAAACTTGCATTTCGAAAAGTTTCATAGAATCTAATTTTCAGATGATATTTTGCATCGACTTCCATCATAACCTTCCCTCGTAAAATATATAAATGATATGTGAAGTTCTGTATCATTCCGAACAGTCCCCGATTTAATTTGATTTTTGACCGAAACTAGTATAAACTAGTGTATATATTATATTTTTTGACAAAAACTTGCATTTCGAAAAGTTTCATAGAATCTTGTTTTCTGAAGATTTTTTTGACTACTTCCATCATATCCTTGTCTCTTAACATATATAAATGATCAGAAAAGTCTCGTATCATTTCAAATAGTCCCTAATTAAATTTTATTGTTTGACCGAAACAAGTGTATAATATACTATGGTTTTTGACCGAAACTTGTATTTCGAAAAGTTTCATAGAATCCAATTTTTCAGATGATTTTTTTTATGGACTTCCATCATAACCTTCCCTCGTAAAATATATAAATGATATGTGAAGTTTCGTCTCATTTCGAACAGTCCCCGATTTAATTTGATTTTTGACCGAAAATAGTATAAACTAGAGTATAATATATTATGATTTTTTGGCCGAAACATGTATTTCGAAAAGTTTCATAGAAACTAGTTTTCAGATGATTTTTTTGCATGGAATTCCATCATAACCTTCCCTCTTAAAATATATAAATGATATGTGAAGTTTCGCATCATTTCGAACAGTCCCCGATTTAATTTGATTTTTGACCGAAACTAGTATAAACTAGTGTATAATATACTATGATTTTTTGGCCGAAACATGCATTTCGATAAGTTTCATAGAATCTATTTTTCAGATGATTTTTTTGCATGGACTTCCATCATAGCATTCCTTATTAACATATATAAAGTATCTGAAAAGTCTCGTATCATTTCAAATAGTCCCCAATTAAATTTGATTTTTTTGACAGAAACTAGTGTATAATATTCAATGCTTTTTGACCGAAACTTGCATTTTGAAAAGTTTCATAGAATCTAATTCATAGATGATTTTTTGCATGGACTTCCATCATAACCTTCCCTCGTAAAATATATAATTGATATGTGAAGCTTTGTATCATTTCGAACAGTCCCCTTTTTAATTTGATTTTTGACCGAAACTAGTATAAACTAGTGTATAATATATTTTGATTTTTTGGCCGAAACTTGCTTTCGAAAAGTTTCATAAAATCTAGTTTTCAGATGATTTTTTTTTGCATGGACTTCCATCATAACCTTCCTTATTAACATATATAAATGATATGAAAAGTCTCGTATCATTTCAAATAATCCCCAATTAAATTTGATTTTTTTGTCCAAAACTAGTGTATAATATACTATGATTTTTGACCGAGACTTGCATTTCGAAAAGTTTCATAGAATCTATTTTTCAGATATTTTTTTTGCATGGACTTCCATCATAACCTTCCCTCGTAAAATATATAAATGATATGTGATGTTTCGTATCATTTCGAACAGTCCCCGATTTAATTTGATTTTTGACCGAAACTAGTATAAAGTAGTGTATATATTATGATTTTTTGACCCAAACTTGCATTTCGAAAAGTTTCATAGAATCTAATTTTAAAATGATTTTTTTGCATGGACTTCCATCATATCCTTGCCTCTTAACATATATAAATGATCGTAAAAGTCTCGTATCATTTCAAATAGTCCCCAATTAAATTTGATTTTTTGACCGAAACTAGTGTATAATATACTATGATTTTTTACCGAAACTTGCATTTCGAAAAGTTTCATAGAATCCAATTTTTCAGATGATTTTTTTTATGGAGTTCCATCATAACCTTCCCTCGTAAAATATGTAAATGATATGTGAAGTTTCGTCTCATTTCGAACAGTCCCCGATTTAATTTGATTTTTGAACGAAACTAGTATAAACTAGAGTATAATATACTATGATTTTTGACCGAGACTTGCATTTCGAAAAGTTTCATAGAATCTATTTTTCAGATATTTTTTTTGCATGGACTTCCATCATAACCTTCCCTCGTAAAATATATAAATGATATGTGAAGTTTCGTATCATTTCGAACAGTCCCCGATTTAATTTGATTTTTGACCGAAACTAGTATAAACTAGTGTATAATATACTATGATTTTTTGGCCGAAACATGCATTTCGATAAGTTTCATAGAATCTATTTTTCAGATGATTTTTTTGCATGGACTTCCATCATAGCATTCCTTATTAACATATATAAATGATCTGAAAAGTCTCGTATCATTTCAAATAGTCCCCAATTAAATTTGATTTTTTTGACAGAAACTAGTGTATAATATTCAATGCTTTTTTACTGAAACTTGCATTTTGAAAAGTTTCATAGAATCTAATTCATAGATGATTTTTTGCATGGACTTCCATCATAACCTTCCCTCTTAAAATATATAATTGATATGTGAAGCTTTGTATCATTTCGAACAGTCCCCTTTTTAATTTGATTTTTGACCGAAACTAGTATAAACTAGTGTATAATATATTTTGATTTTTTGGCCGAAACTTGCTTTCGAAAAGTTTCATAAAATCTAGTTTTCAGATGATTTTTTTTGCATGGACTTCCATCATAACCTTCCTTATTAACATATATAAATGATATGAAAAGTCTCGTATCATTTCAAATAATCCCCAATTAAATTTGATTTTTTTGTCCAAAACTAGTGTATAATATACTATGATTTTTGACCGAGACTTGCATTTCGAAAAGTTTCATAGAATCTATTTTTCAGATATTTTTTTTGCATGGACTTCCATCATAACCTTCCCTCGTAAAATATATAAATGATATGTGATGTTTCGTATCATTTCGAACAGTCCCCGATTTAATTTGATTTTTGACCGAAACTAGTATAAAGTAGTGTATATATTATGATTTTTTGACCCAAACTTGCATTTCGAAAAGTTTCATAGAATCTAATTTTAAAATGATTTTTTTGCATGGACTTCCATCATATCCTTGCCTCTTAACATATATAAATGATCGTAAAAGTCTCGTATCATTTCAAATAGTCCCCAATTAAATTTGATTTTTTGACCGAAACTAGTGTATAATATACTATGATTTTTTACCGAAACTTGCATTTCGAAAAGTTTCATAGAATCTAATTTTCAGATGATATTTTGCATCGACTTCCATCATAACCTTCCCTCGTAAAATATATAAATGATATGTGAAGTTCTGTATCATTCCGAACAGTCCCCGATTTAATTTGATTTTTGACCGAAACTAGTATAAACTAGTGTATATATTATATTTTTTGACAAAAACTTGCATTTCGAAAAGTTTCATAGAATCTTGTTTTCTGAAGATTTTTTTGACTACTTCCATCATATCCTTGTCTCTTAACATATATAAATGATCAGAAAAGTCTCGTATCATTTCAAATAGTCCCTAATTAAATTTTATTGTTTGACCGAAACAAGTGTATAATATACTATGGTTTTTGACCGAAACTTGTATTTCGAAAAGTTTCATAGAATCCAATTTTTCAGATGATTTTTTTTATGGACTTCCATCATAACCTTCCCTCGTAAAATATATAAATGATATGTGAAGTTTCGTCTCATTTCGAACAGTCCCCGATTTAATTTGATTTTTGACCGAAAATAGTATAAACTAGAGTATAATATATTATGATTTTTTGGCCGAAACATGTATTTCGAAAAGTTTCATAGAAACTAGTTTTCAGATGATTTTTTTGCATGGAATTCCATCATAACCTTCCCTCTTAAAATATATAAATGATATGTGAAGTTTCGCATCATTTCGAACAGTCCCCGATTTAATTTGATTTTTGACCGAAACTAGTATAAACTAGTGTATAATATACTATGATTTTTTGGCCGAAACATGCATTTCGATAAGTTTCATAGAATCTATTTTTCAGATGATTTTTTTGCATGGACTTCCATCATAGCATTCCTTATTAACATATATAAAGTATCTGAAAAGTCTCGTATCATTTCAAATAGTCCCCAATTAAATTTGATTTTTTTGACAGAAACTAGTGTATAATATTCAATGCTTTTTGACCGAAACTTGCATTTTGAAAAGTTTCATAGAATCTAATTCATAGATGATTTTTTGCATGGACTTCCATCATAACCTTCCCTCGTAAAATATATAATTGATATGTGAAGCTTTGTATCATTTCGAACAGTCCCCTTTTTAATTTGATTTTTGACCGAAACTAGTATAAACTAGTGTATAATATATTTTGATTTTTTGGCCGAAACTTGCTTTCGAAAAGTTTCATAAAATCTAGTTTTCAGATGATTTTTTTTTGCATGGACTTCCATCATAACCTTCCTTATTAACATATATAAATGATATGAAAAGTCTCGTATCATTTCAAATAATCCCCAATTAAATTTGATTTTTTTGTCCAAAACTAGTGTATAATATACTATGATTTTTGACCGAGACTTGCATTTCGAAAAGTTTCATAGAATCTATTTTTCAGATATTTTTTTTGCATGGACTTCCATCATAACCTTCCCTCGTAAAATATATAAATGATATGTGATGTTTCGTATCATTTCGAACAGTCCCCGATTTAATTTGATTTTTGACCGAAACTAGTATAAAGTAGTGTATATATTATGATTTTTTGACCCAAACTTGCATTTCGAAAAGTTTCATAGAATCTAATTTTAAAATGATTTTTTTGCATGGACTTCCATCATATCCTTGCCTCTTAACATATATAAATGATCGTAAAAGTCTCGTATCATTTCAAATAGTCCCCAATTAAATTTGATTTTTTGACCGAAACTAGTGTATAATATACTATGATTTTTTACCGAAACTTGCATTTCGAAAAGTTTCATAGAATCCAATTTTTCAGATGATTTTTTTTATGGAGTTCCATCATAACCTTCCCTCGTAAAATATGTAAATGATATGTGAAGTTTCGTCTCATTTCGAACAGTCCCCGATTTAATTTGATTTTTGAACGAAACTAGTATAAACTAGAGTATAATATACTATGATTTTTGACCGAGACTTGCATTTCGAAAAGTTTCATAGAATCTATTTTTCAGATATTTTTTTTGCATGGACTTCCATCATAACCTTCCCTCGTAAAATATATAAATGATATGTGAAGTTTCGTATCATTTCGAACAGTCCCCGATTTAATTTGATTTTTGACCGAAACTAGTATAAACTAGTGTATAATATACTATGATTTTTTGGCCGAAACATGCATTTCGATAAGTTTCATAGAATCTATTTTTCAGATGATTTTTTTGCATGGACTTCCATCATAGCATTCCTTATTAACATATATAAATGATCTGAAAAGTCTCGTATCATTTCAAATAGTCCCCAATTAAATTTGATTTTTTTGACAGAAACTAGTGTATAATATTCAATGCTTTTTTACTGAAACTTGCATTTTGAAAAGTTTCATAGAATCTAATTCATAGATGATTTTTTGCATGGACTTCCATCATAACCTTCCCTCTTAAAATATATAATTGATATGTGAAGCTTTGTATCATTTCGAACAGTCCCCTTTTTAATTTGATTTTTGACCGAAACTAGTATAAACTAGTGTATAATATATTTTGATTTTTTGGCCGAAACTTGCTTTCGAAAAGTTTCATAAAATCTAGTTTTCAGATGATTTTTTTTGCATGGACTTCCATCATAACCTTCCTTATTAACATATATAAATGATATGAAAAGTCTCGTATCATTTCAAATAATCCCCAATTAAATTTGATTTTTTTGTCCAAAACTAGTGTATAATATACTATGATTTTTGACCGAGACTTGCATTTCGAAAAGTTTCATAGAATCTATTTTTCAGATATTTTTTTTGCATGGACTTCCATCATAACCTTCCCTCGTAAAATATATAAATGATACGTGATGTTTCGTATCATTTCGAACAGTCCCCGATTTAATTTGATTTTTGACCGAAACTAGTATAAAGTAGTGTATATATTATGATTTTTTGACCCAAACTTGCATTTCGAAAAGTTTCATAGAATCTAATTTTAAAATGATTTTTTTGCATGGACTTCCATCATATCCTTGCCTCTTAACATATATAAATGATCGTAAAAGTCTCGTATCATTTCAAATAGTCCCCAATTAAATTTGATTTTTTGACCGAAACTAGTGTATAATATACTATTATTTTTTACCGAAACTTGCATTTCGAAAAGTTTCATAGAATCTAATTTTCAGATGATATTTTGCATCGACTTCCATCATAACCTTCCCTCGTAAAATATATAAATGATATGTGAAGTTCTGTATCATTCCGAACAGTCCCCGATTTAATTTGATTTTTGACCGAAACTAGTATAAACTAGTGTATATATTATATTTTTTGACAAAAACTTGCATTTCGAAAAGTTTCATAGAATCTTGTTTTCAGAAGATTTTTTTGACTACTTCCATCATATCCTTGTCTCTTAACATATATAAATGATCAGAAAAGTCTCGTATCATTTCAAATAGTCCCTAATTAAATTTTATTGTTTGACCGAAACAAGTGTATAATATACTATGGTTTTTGACCGAAACTTGTATTTCGAAAAGTTTCATAGAATCCAATTTTTCAGATGATTTTTTTTATGGACTTCCATCATAACCTTCCCTCGTAAAATATATAAATGATATGTGAAGTTTCGTCTCATTTCGAACAGTCCCCGATTTAATTTGATTTTTGACCGAAACTAGTATAAACTAGAGTATAATATATTATGATTTTTTGGCCGAAACATGTATTTCGAAAAGTTTCATAGAAACTAGTTTTCAGATGATTTTTTTGCATGGAATTCCATCATAACCTTCCCTCTTAAAATATATAAATGATATGTGAAGTTTCGCATCATTTCGAACAGTCCCCGATTTAATTTGATTTTTGACCGAAACTAGTATAAACTAGTGTATAATATACTATGATTTTTTGGCCGAAACATGCATTTCGATAAGTTTCATAGAATCTATTTTTCAGATGATTTTTTTGCATGGACTTCCATCATAGCATTCCTTATTAACATATATAAAGTATCTGAAAAGTCTCGTATCATTTCAAATAGTCCCCAATTAAATTTGATTTTTTTGACAGAAACTAGTGTATAATATTCAATGCTTTTTGACCGAAACTTGCATTTTGAAAAGTTTCATAGAATCTAATTCATAGATGATTTTTTGCATGGACTTCCATCATAACCTTCACTCGTAAAATATATAATTGATATGTGAAGCTTTGTATCATTTCGAACAGTCCCCTTTTTAATTTGATTTTTGACCGAAACTAGTATAAACTAGTGTATAATATATTTTGATTTTTTGGCCGAAACTTGCTTTCGAAAAGTTTCATAAAATCTAGTTTTCAGATGATTTTTTTTGCATGGACTTCCATCATAACCTTCCTTATTAACATATATAAATGATATGAAAAGTCTCGTATCATTTCAAATAATCCCCAATTAAATTTGATTTTTTTGTCCAAAACTAGTGTATAATATACTATGATTTTTGACCGAGACTTGCATTTCGAAAAGTTTCATAGAATCTATTTTTCAGATATTTTTTTTGCATGGACTTCCATCATAACCTTCCCTCGTAAAATATATAAATGATATGTGATGTTTCTTATCATTTCGAACAGTCCCCGATTTAATTTGATTTTTGACCGAAACTAGTATAAAGTAGTGTATATATTATGATTTTTTGACCCAAACTTGCATTTCGAAAAGTTTCATAGAATCTAATTTTAAAATGATTTTTTTGCATGGACTTCCATCATATCCTTGCCTCTTAACATATATAAATGATCGTAAAAGTCTCGTATCATTTCAAATAGTCCCCAATTAAATTTGATTTTTTGACCGAAACTAGTGTATAATATACTATGATTTTTTACCGAAACTTGCATTTCGAAAAGTTTCATAGAATCTAATTTTCAGATGATATTTTGCATCGACTTCCATCATAACCTTCCCTCGTAAAATATATAAATGATATGTGAAGTTCTGTATCATTCCGAACAGTCCCCGATTTAATTTGATTTTTGACCGAAACTAGTATAAACTAGTGTATATATTATATTTTTTGACAAAAACTTGCATTTCGAAAAATTTCATAGAATCTTGTTTTCAGAAGATTTTTTTGACTACTTCCATCATATCCTTGTCTCTTAACATATATAAATGAATAGTAAAGTCTCGTATCATTTCAAATAGTCCCTAATTAAATTTGATTGTTTGACCGAAACAAGTGTATAATATACTATGGTTTTTGACCGAAACTTGTATTTCGAAAAGTTTCATAGAATCCAATTTTTCAGATGATTTTTTTTATGGACTTCCATCATAACCTTCCCTCGTAAAATATATAAATGATATGTGAAGTTTCGTCTCATTTCGAACAGTCCCCGATTTAATTTGATTTTTGACCGAAACTAGTATAAACTAGAGTATAATATATTATGATTTTTTGGCCGAAACATGTATTTCGAAAAGTTTCATAGAAACTAGTTTTCAGATGATTTTTTTGCATGGAATTCCATCATAACCTTCCCTCTTAAAATATATAAATGATATGTGAAGTTTCGCATCATTTCGAACAGTCCCCGATTTAATTTGATTTTTGACCGAAACTAGTATAAACTAGTGTATAATATACTATGATTTTTTGGCCGAAACATGCATTTCGATAAGTTTCATAGAATCTATTTTTCAGATGATTTTTTTGCATGGACTTCCATCATAGCATTCCTTATTAACATATATAAAGTATCTGAAAAGTATCGTATCATTTCAAATAGTCCCCAATTAAATTTGATTTTTTTGACAGAAACTAGTGTATAATATTCAATGCTTTTTGACCGAAACTTGCATTTTGAAAAGTTTCATAGAATCTAATTCATAGATGATTTTTTGCATGGACTTACATCATAACCTTCCCTCGTAAAATATATAATTGATATGTGAAGCTTTGTATCATTTCGAACAGTCCCCTTTTTAATTTGATTTTTGACCGAAACTAGTATAAACAAGTGTATAATATATTTTGATTTTTTGGCCGAAACTTGCTTTCGAAAAGTTTCATAAAATCTAGTTTTCAGATGATTTTTTTTGCATGGACTTCCATCATAACCTTCCTTATTAACATATATAAATGATCTGAAAAGTCTCGTATCATTTCAAATAATCCCCAATTAAATTTGATTTTTTTGTCCAAAACTAGTGTATAATATACTATGATTTTTGACCGAGACTTGCATTTCGAAAAGTTTCATAGAATCTATTTTTCAGATATTTTTTTTGCATGGACTTCCATCATAACCTTCCCTCGTAAAATATATAAATGATATGTGAAGTTTCGTATCATTTCGAACAGTCCCCGATTTAATTTGATTTTTGACCGAAACTAGTATAAAGTAGTGTATATATTATGATTTTTTGACCCAAACTTGCATTTCGAAAAGTTTCATAGAATCTAGTTTTAAAATGATTTTTTTGTATGGACTTCCATCATATCCTTGCCTCTTAACATATATAAATGATCGTAAAAGTCTCGTATCATTTCAAATAGTCCCCAATTAAATTTGATTTTTTGACCGAAACTAGTGTATAATATACTATGATTTTTTATTGAAACTTGCATTTCGAAAAGTTTCATAGAATCTAATTTTCAGATGATATTTTGCATCGACTTCCATCATAACCTTCCCTCGTAAAATATATAAATGATATGTGAAGTTTCGTATCATTCCGAACAGTCCCCGATTTAATTTGATTTTTGACCGAAACTAGTATAAACTAGTGTATATATTATATTTTTTGACAAAAACTTGCATTTCGAAAAGTTTCATAGAATCTTGTTTTCAGAAGATTTTTTTGACTACTTCCATCATATCCTTGTCTCTTAACATATATAAATGATCAGAAAAGTTTCGTATCATTTCAAATAGTCCCTAATTAAATTTGATTGTTTGACCGAAACAAGTGTATAATATACTATGGTTTTTGACCGAAACTTGTATTTCGAAAAGTTTCATAGAATTCAATTTTTCAGATGATTTTTTTGTATGGACTTCAATCATAACCTTCCCTCGTAAAATATATAAATGATATGTGAAGTTTCGTCTCATTTCGAACAGTCCCCGATTTAATTGGATTTTTGACCGAAACTAGTATAAACTAGAGTATAATATATTATGATTTTTTTGGCCGAAACATGTATTTCGAAAAGTTTCATAGAAACTAGTTTTCAGATGATTTTTTTGCATGGACTTCCATCATAACCTTCCCTCTTAAATTATATAAATGATATGTGAAGTTTCACATCATTTCGAACAGTCCCCGATTTAATTTGATTTTTGACCGAAACTTGTATAAACTAGTGTATAATATACTATGATTTTTTGGCCGAAACATGCATTTCGATAAGTTTCATAGAATCTATTTTTCAGATGATTTTTTTGCATGGCCTTCCATCATAGCATTCCTTATTAACATATATAAATGATCTGAAAATTCTCGTATCATTTCAAATAGTCCCCAATTAAATTTCATTTTTTTGACAGAAACTAGTGTATAATATACAATGCTTTTTGACCGAAACTTGCATTTTGAAAAGTTTCATAGAATCTAATTCATAGATTATTTTTTGCATGGACTTCCATCATAACCTTCCCTCGTAAAATATATAATTGATATGTGAAGCTTTGTATCATTTCGAACAGTCCCCTATTTAATTTGATTTTTGACCTAAACTAGTATAAACTAGTGTATAATATATTTTGATTTTTTTGCCGAAACTTGCTTTCGAAAAGTTTCATAAAATCTAGTTTTCAGATGATTTTTTGTGCATGGACTTCCATCATAACCTTCCTTATTAACATATATAAATGATCTGGAAAGTCTCGTATCATTTCAAATAATCCCCAATTAAATTTGATTTTTTTGTCCAAAACTAGTGTATAATATACTATGATTTTTGACCGAGACTTGCATTTCGAAAAGTTTCATAGAATCTATTTTTCAGATATTTTTTTTGCATGGAATTCCATCATAACCTTCCCTCGTAAAATATATAAATGATATGTGAAGTTTCGTATCATTTCGAACAGTCCCCAATTTAATTTGATTTTTGACCGAAACTAGTATAAAGTAGTGTATATATTATGATTTTTTGACTCAAACTTGCATTTCGAAAAGTTTCATAGAATCTAGTTTTAAAATGATTTTTTTGCATGGACTTCCATCATATCCTTGCCTCTTAACATATATAAATGATCGTAAAAGTCTCGTATCATTTCAAATAGTCCCCAATTAAATTTGATTTTTTGACCGAAACTAGTGTATAATATACTATGATTTTTTACCGAAACTTGCATTTCGAAAAGTTTCATAGAATCTAATTTTCAGATGATATTTTGCATTGACTTCCATCATAACCTTCCCTCGTAAAATATATAAATGATATGTGATGTTTCGTATCATTCCGAACAGTCCCCGATTTAATTTGATTTTTGACCGAAACTAGTATAAACTAGTGTATATATTATATTTTTTGACAAAAACTTGCATTTCGAAAAGTTTCAAAGAATCTAGTTTTCAGAAGATTTTTTTGACTACTTCCATCATATCCTTGTCTCTTAACATATATAAATGATCAGAAAAGTCTCGTATCATTTCAAATAGTCCCTAATTAAATTTGATTGTTTGACCGAAACAAGTGTATAATATACTATGGTTTTTGACCGAAACTTGTATTTCGAAAAGTTTCATAGAATCCAATTTTTCAGATGATTTTTTTTGTATGGACTTCCATCATAACCTTCCCTCGTAAAATATATAAATGATATGTGAAGTTTCGTCTCATTTCGAACAGTCCCCGATTTAATTTGATTTTTGACCGAAACTAGTATAAACAAGAGTATAATATATTATGATTTTTTGGCCGAAACATGTATTTCGAAAAGTTTCATAGAAACTAGTTTTCAGATGATTTTTTTGCATAGACTTCCATCATAACCTTCCCTCTTAAAATATATAAATGATATGTGAAGTTTCGCATCATTTCGAACAGTCCCCGATTTAATTTGATTTTTGACCGAAACTAGTATAAACTAGTGTATAATATACTATGATTTTTTGGCCGAAACATGCATTTCGATAAGTTTCATAGAATCTATTTTTCAGATGATTTTTTTGCATGGCCTTCCATAATAGAATTCCTTATTAACATATATAAATGATCTGAAAAGTCTCGTATCATTTCAAATAGTCCCCAATTAAATTTCATTTTTTTGACAGAAACTAGTGTATAATATACAATGCTTTTTGACCGAAACTTGCATTTTGAAAAGTTTCATAGAATCTAATTCATAGATGATTTTTTGCATGGACTTCCATCATAACCTTCCCTCGTAAAATATATAATTGATATGTGAAGCTTTGTATCATTTCGAACAGTCCCCTATTTAATTTGATTTTTGACCTAAACTAGTATAAACTAGTGTATAATATATTTTGATTTTTTGGCCGAAACTTGCTTTCGAAAAGTTTCATAAAATCTAGTTTTCAGATGATTTTTTTTGCATGGACTTCCATCATAACCTTCCTTATTAACATATATAAATGATCTGAAAAGTCTCGTATCATTTCAAATAATCCCCAATTAAATTTGATTTTTTTGTCCAAAACTAGTGTATAATATACTATGATTTTTGACCGAGACTTGCATTTCGAAAAGTTTCATAGAATCTATTTTTCAGATATTTTTTTTGCATGGACTTCCATCATAACCTTCCCTCGTAAAATATATAAATGATATGTGAAGTTTCGTATCATTTCGAACAGTCCACGATTTAATTTGATTTTTGACCGAAACTAGTATAAAGTAGTGTATATATTATGATTTTTTGAACCAAACTTGCATTTCGAAAAGTTTCATAGAATCTAGTTTTAAAATGATTTTTTTGCATGGACTTCCTTCATATCCTTGCCTCTTAACATATATAAATGATCGTAAAAGTCTCGTATCATTTCAAATAGTCCCCAATTAAATTTGATTTTTTGACCGAAACTAGTGTATAATATACTATGATTTTTTACCGAAACTTGCATTTCGAAAAGTTTCATAGAATCTAATTTTCAGATGATATTTTGCATCGACTTCCATCATAACCTTCCCTCGTAAAATATATAAATGATATGTGACGTTTCGTATCATTTCGAACAGACCCCGATTTAATTTGATTTTTGACCGAAACTAGTATAAACTAGTGTATATATTATATTTTTTGACAAAAACTTGCATTTCGAAAAGTTTCATAGAATCTATTTTTCAGAAGATTTTTTTGACTACTTCCATCATATCCTTGTCACTTAACATATATAAATGATCAGAAAAGTCTCGTATCATTTCAAATAGTCCCCAATTAAATTTGATTGTTTGACCGAAACTAGTGTATAATATACTATAGTTTTTGACCGAAACTTGTATTTCGAAAAGTTTCATAGAATCCAATTTTTCAAATGATTTTCTTGCATGGACTTCCATCATAACCTTCCCTCGTAAAATGTATAAATGATATGTGAAGTTTCGTCTCATTTCTAACTGTCCCCAATTTAATTTGATTTTTGACCGAAACTAGTATAAACTAGTGTATATATATTATGATTTTTTGGCCGAAACATGTATTTCGAAAAGTTTCATAGAAACTAGTTTTCAGATGATTTTTTTGCATGGACTTCCATCATAACCTTCCCTCTTAAAATATATAAATGATATGTGAAGTTTCGCATCATTTCAAACAGTCCTCGATTTAATTTGATTTTTAAACGAAACTAGTATAAACTAGTGTATAATATACTATGATTTTTTGGCCGAAACATGCATTTCGAAAAGTTTCATAGAATCTAGTTTTCAGATGATTTTTTTGCATGGACTTCCATCATAGCATTCCTTATTAACATATATAACTAATCAGAAAAGTCTCGTATCATTTCAAATAGTCCCCAATTAAATTTGATTTTTTTTACCGAAACTAGTGTATAAATTACTATGATTTTTGACCGAAACTTGCATTTCGAAACGTTTCATAGAATTTAATTCATAGATGATTTTTTGCATGGACTTCCATCATAACCTTCCCTCGTAAAATATATAATTGATATGTGAAGTTTCGTATCATTTCGAACAGTCCCCGATTTAATTTGATTTTTGACCGAAACTAGTATAAACTAGTGTATAATATATTATGATTTTTTGGCTGAAACTTGCTTTCGAAGAGTTTCATAAAATCTAGTTTTCAGATGATTTTTTTGCGTGGACTTCCATCATAACCTTCTTTATTAACATATATAAATGATCTGAAAAGTCTCGTATCATTTCAAATAATCCCCAATTAAATTTGATTTTTTTTGACTAAAACTAGTGTATTATATACTATGATTTTTGACCGAAACTTGCATTTCGAAAAGTTTCATAGAATATATTTTTCAGATCATTTTTTGAATGGACTTCCATCATAACCTTCCCTCGTAAAATATATAAATGATATGTGAAGTTTCGTATTATTTCGAACAGTCCCTAATTTAATTTGATTTTTGACCGAAACTAGTATAAAGTAGTGTATATATTATGATTTTTTGACCCAAACTTGCATTTCGAAAAGTTTCATAGAATCTAGTTTTAAAATGATTTTTTTGAATGGACTTCCATCATATCCTTGCCTCTTAACATATATAAATGATAGTCAAAGTCTCGTATCATTTCAAATAGTCCCCAATTAAATTTTATTTTTTGACCGAAACTAGTGTATAATATACTATGATTTTTTACCGAAACTTGCATTTCAAAAAGTTTCATAGAATCTAATTTTCATATGATATTTTGCATCGACTTCCATCATAACCTTCCCTCGTAAAATATATAAATGATATGTGACGTTTCGTATCATTTCGAACAGTCCCCGATTTAATTTGATTTTTGACCGAAACTAGTATAAACTAGTGTATATATTATATTTTTTGACAAAAACTTGCATTTCGAAAAGTTTCATAGAATCTAGTTTTCAGAAGATTTTTTTGACTACTTCCATCATATCCTTGTCTCTTAACATATATAAATGATCAGAAGAGTCTCGTATCATTTCAAAAAGTCCCCAATTAAATTTGATTGTTTGACCGAAACTAGTGTATAATATACTATAGTTTTTGACCGAAACTTGTATTTCGAAAAGTTTCATAGAATCCAATTTTTCAGATGATTTTGTTGCATGGACTTCCATCATAACCTTCCCTCGTAAAATGTATAAATGATATGTGAAGTTTTGTCTCATTTCGAATAGTCCCCAATTTAATTTGATTTTTGAGCGAAACTAGTATAAACTAGTGTATATATATTATGATTTTTTGGCCGAAACATGTATTTCGAAAAGTTTCATAGAAACTAGTTTTCAGATGATTTTTTTGCATGGACTTCCATCATAACCTTCCCTCTTAAAATATATAAATGATATGTGAAGTTTCGCATCATTTCAAACAGTCCCCGATTTAATTTGATTTTTGACCGAAACTAGTATAAACTAGTGTATAATATACTATGATTTTTTGGCCGAAACATGCATTTCGAAAAGTTTCATAGAATCTAATTTTCAGATGATTTTTTTGCATGGACTTCCATCATAGCATTCCTTATTAACATATATAAATAATCAGAAAAGTCTCGTATCATTTCAAATAGTCCCCAATTAAATTTGATTTTTTTTTACCGAAACTAGTGTATAATATACTATGATTTTTGACCGAAACTTGCATTTCGAAACGTTTCATAGAATTTAATTTATAGATTATTTTTTGCATGGACTTCCATCATAACCTTCCCTCGTAAAATATATAATTGATATGTGAAGTTTCGTATCATTTCGAACAGTCCCCGATTTAATTTGATTTTTGACCGAAACTAGTATAAACTAGTGTATAATATATTATGATTTTTTGGCTGAAACTTGCTTTCGAAGAGTTTCATAAAATCTAGTTTTCAGATGATTTTTTGCGTGGACTTCCATCATAACCTTCGTTATTAACATATATAAATGATCTGAAAAGCTCGTATCATTTCAAAATAATCCCCAATTAAATTTGATTTTTTTTGACTAAAACTAGTGTATTATATACTATGATTTTTGACCGAAACTTGCGTTTCGAAAAGTTTCATAGAATCTATTTTTCAGATCATTTTTTGAATGGACTTCCATCATAACCTTCCCTCGTAAAATATATAAATGATATGTGAAGTTTGGTATCATTTCGAACAGTCCCCAATTTAATTTGATTTTTGACCGAAACTAGTATAAAGTAGTTTATATATTATGATTTTTTGACCCAAACTTGCATTTCGAAAAGTTTCATAGAATCTAGTTTTAAAATGATTTTTTTGCATGGACTTCCATCATATCCTTGCCTCTTAACATATATAAATGATCGTAAAAGTCTCGTATCATTTCAAATAGTCCCCAATTAAATTTTATTTTTTGACCGAAACCAGTGTATAATATACTATGATTTTTTTTACCGAAACTTGCATTTCAAAAAGTTTCATAGAATCCAATTTTCATATGATATTTTGCATCAAATTCCATCATAACCTTCCCTCGTAAAATATATAAATGATATGTGAAGTTTCATATCATTTCGAGTAGTCCCCGATTTAATTTGATTTTTGACCGAAACTAGTATAAACTAGTGTATAGTATATTATGATTTTTTTGCCGAAACTTGCATTTCGAAAAGTTTCGTATAATCTAGTTTTCAGATGATTTTTTTTCATGGACTTGCATCATAGCATTCCTTATTAACATATATAAATGATCTGAAAAGTCTCGTATCATTTCAAATAGTCCCCGATTAAATTTGATTTTTTTGACAGAAACTAGTGTATAATATACTATGCTTTTTGACCGAAACTTGCATTTCGAAAAGTTTCATAGAATCTAATTCATAGATGATTTTTTGCATGGACTTCCATCATAACCTTCCCTCGTAAAATATATAATTGATATGTGAAGCTTTGTATCATTTCGAACAGTCCCCGATTTAATTTGATTTTTGACCGAAACTAGTATAAACTAGTGTATAATATATTTTGATTTTTTGGCCTAAACTTGGTTTCGAAAAGTTTCATAAAATCTAGTTTTCAGATGATTTTTTTTCATGGACTTCCATCATAACCTTCCTTATTAACATATATACATGATCTGAAAAGTCTCGTATCATTTCAAATAATCCC
The DNA here is from genome assembly GCA_963966055.1 of Lathyrus aphaca. Taxonomy (NCBI): domain Eukaryota; kingdom Viridiplantae; phylum Streptophyta; class Magnoliopsida; order Fabales; family Fabaceae; genus Lathyrus; species Lathyrus aphaca. Next base: position 18,179,929 of record OZ014523.1, on the reverse strand, counting down.
CAATTAAATTTGATTATTTTGACCAAAACTAGTGTATAATATACTATGATTTTTGACCGAAACTTTCATTTCGAAAAGTTTCATAGAATCTAATTTTCAGATGATATTTTGCATCGACTTCCATCATAACCTTCCCACGTAAAATATATAAATGATATGTGAAGTTTCGTATCATTTCGAACAGTCCCCGATTTAATTTGATTTTTGACCGAAACTAGTATAAACTAGTGTATATATTATATTTTTTGACAAAAACATGCATTTCAAAAAGTTTCATAGAATCTAGTTTTCAGAAGATTTTTTTGACTACTTCCATCATATCCTTGTCTCTTAACATATATAAATGATCAGAAAAGTCTCGTATCAATTCATATAGTCCCCAATTAAATTTGATTGTTTGACCGAAACTAGTGTATAATATACTATAGTTTTTGACCGAAATTTGTATTTCGAAAAGTTTCATAGAATCCAATTTATCAGATGATTTTTTTTGCATGGACTTCCATCATAACCTTCCCTCGTAAAATGTATAAATGATATGTGAAGTTTTGTCTCATTTCTAACAGTCCCCGATTTAATTTGATTTTTGACCGAAACTAGTATAAACTAGTGTATAATATACTATGATTTTTTGGCCGAAACATGTATTTCGAAGAGTTTCATAGAAACTAGTTTTCAGATAATTTTTTTGCATGGACTTCCATCATAACCTTCCCTAGTAAAATATATAAATGATATGTGATGTTTCGCATCATTTCGAACAGTCCCCGATTTAATTTGATATTTGACCGAAACTAGTATAAACTAGTGTATAATATGTTATGATTTTTTGGCCGAAACATGCATTTCGAAAAGTTTCATAGAATCTAGTTTTCAGATGATTTTTTTGCATGGACTTCCATCATAGCATTCCTTATTAACATATATAAATAATCAGAAAAGTCTCGTATCATTTCAAATAGTCCCCAATTAAATTTGATTTTTTTTACCGAAACTAGTGTATAATATACTATGATTTTTGACCGAAACTTGCATTTCGAAACGTTTCATAGAATTTAATTCATAGATGATTTTTTGCATGGACTTCCATCATAACCTTCCCTCGTAAAATATATAATTGATATGTGAAGTTTCGTATCATTTCGAACAGTCCCCGATTTAATTTGATTTTTGACCGAAACTAGTATAAACTAGTGTATAATATAATATATTATGATTTTTTGGCTGAAACTTGCTTTCGAAGAGTTTCATAAAATCTAGTTTTCAGATGATTTTTTTGCGTGGACTTCCATCATAACCTTCCTTATTAACATATATACATGATCTGAAAAGTCTCGTATCATTTCAAATAATCCCCAATTAAATTTGATTATTTTGACCAAAACTAGTGTATTATATACTATGATTTTTGACCGAAACTTGCATTTCGAAAAGTTTCATAGAATATATTTTTCAGATGATTTTTTGAATGGACTTCCTTCATAACCTTCCCTCGTAAAATATATAAATGATATGTGATGTTTCGTATCATTTCGAACAGTCCCCGATTTAATTTGATTTTTGACCGAAACTAGTATAAAGTAGTGTATATATTATGATTTTTTGACCTAAACTTGCATTTCGAAAAGTTTCATAGAATCTAGTTTTAAAACGATTTTTTTGCATGGACTTCCATCATATCCTTGCCTCTTAACATATATAAATGATCGTAAAAGTCTCGTATCATTTCAAATAGTCCCCAATTAAATTTGATTTTTTGACCAAAACTAGTGTATAATATACTATGATTTTTTACCGAAACTTGCATTTCGAAAAGTTTCATAGAATCTAATTTTCAGATGATATTTTGCATCGACTTCCCTCATAACCTTCCCTCGTAAAATATATAAATGATATGTGAAGTTTCGTATCATTCCGAACAGTCCCCGATTTAATTTGATTTTTGACCGAAACTAGTATAAACTAGTGTATATATTATATTTTTTGACAAAAACTTGCATTTCGAAAAGTTTCATAGAATCTAGTTTTCAGAAGATTTTTTTGACTACTTCCATCATATCCTTGTCTCTTAACATATATAAATGATCAGAAGAGTCTTGTATCATTTCAAATAGTCCCCAATTAAATTTGATTGTTTGACCGAAACTAGTGTATAATATACTATAGTTTTTGACCGAAATTTGTATTTCGAAAAGTTTCATAGAATCCAATTTATCAGATGATTTTTTTTGCATGGACTTCCATCATAACCTTCCCTCGTAAAATGTATAAATGATATGTGAAGTTTTGTCTCATTTCTAACAGTCCCCGATTTAATTTGATTTTTGACCGAAACTAGTATAAACTAGTGTATAATATACTATGATTTTTTGGCCGAAACATGTATTTCGAAGAGTTTCATAGAAACTAGTTTTCAGATAATTTTTTTGCATGGACTTCCATCATAACCTTCCCTAGTAAAATATATAAATGATATGTGATGTTTCGCATCATTTCGAACAGTCCCCGATTTAATTTGATATTTGACCGAAACTAGTATAAACTAGTGTATAATATCTTATGATTTTTTGGCCGAAACATGCATTTCGAAAAGTTTCATAGAATCTAGTTTTCAGATGACTTTTTTGCATGGACTTCCATCATAACATTCCTTATTAACATATATAAATAATCAGAAAAGTCTCGTATCATTTCAAATAGTCCCCAATTAAATTTGATTTTTTTTACCGAAACTAGTGTATAATACTATGATTTTTGACCGAAACTTGCATTTCGAAACGTTTCATAGAATTTAATTCATAGATGATTTTTTGCATGGACTTCCATCATAACCTTCCCTCGTAAAATATATAATTGATATGTGAAGTTTCGTATCATTTCGAACAGTCCCCGATTTAATTTGATTTTTGACCGAAACTAGTATAAACTAGTGTATAATATAATATATTATGATTTTTTGGCTGAAACTTGCTTTCGAAGAGTTTCATAAAATCTAGTTTTCAGATGATTTTTTTGCGTGGACTTCCATCATAACCTTCCTTATTAACATATATACATGATCTGAAAAGTCTCGTATCATTTCAAATAATCCCCAATTAAATTTGATTATTTTGACCAAAACTAGTGTATTATATACTATGATTTTTGACCGAAACTTGCATTTCGAAAAGTTTCATAGAATATATTTTTCAGATGATTTTTTGAATGGACTTCCATCATAACCTTCCCTCGTAAAATATATAAATGATATGTGATGTTTCGTATCATTTCGAACAGTCCCCGATTTAATTTGATTTTTGACCGAAACTAGTATAAAGTAGTGTATATATTATGATTTTTTGACCTAAACTTGCATTTCGAAAAGTTTCATAGAATCTAGTTTTAAAACGATTTTTTTGCATGGACTTCCATCATATCCTTGCCTCTTAACATATATAAATGATCGTAAAAGTCTCGTATCATTTCAAATAGTCCCCAATTAAATTTGATTTTTTGACCAAAACTAGTGTATAATATACTATGATTTTTTACCGAAACTTGCATTTCGAAAAGTTTCATAGAATCTAATTTTCAGATGATATTTTGCATCGACTTCCCTCATAACCTTCCCTCGTAAAATATATAAATGATATGTGAAGTTTCGTATCATTCCGAACAGTCCCCGATTTAATTTGATTTTTGACCGAAACTAGTATAAACTAGTGTATATATTATATTTTTTGACAAAAACTTGCATTTCGAAAAGTTTCATAGAATCTAGTTTTCAGAAGATTTTTTTGACTACTTCCATCATATCCTTGTCTCTTAACATATATAAATGATCAGAAGAGTCTTGTATCATTTCAAATAGTCCCCAATTAAATTTGATTGTTTGACCGAAACTAGTGTATAATATACTATAGTTTTTGACCGAAATTTGTATTTCGAAAAGTTTCATAGAATCCAATTTATCAGATGATTTTTTTTGCATGGACTTCCATCATAACCTTCCCTCGTAAAATGTATAAATGATATGTGAAGTTTTGTCTCATTTCTAACAGTCCCCGATTTAATTTGATTTTTGACCGAAACTAGTATAAACTAGTGTATAATATACTATGATTTTTTGGCCGAAACATGTATTTCGAAGAGTTTCATAGAAACTAGTTTTCAGATAATTTTTTTGCATGGACTTCCATCATAACCTTCCCTAGTAAAATATATAAATGATATGTGATGTTTCGCATCATTTCGAACAGTCCCCGATTTAATTTGATATTTGACCGAAACTAGTATAAACTAGTGTATAATATCTTATGATTTTTTGGCCGAAACATGCATTTCGAAAAGTTTCATAGAATCTAGTTTTCAGATGATTTTTTTGCATGGACTTCCATCATAACATTCCTTATTAACATATATAAATAATCAGAAAAGTCTCGTATCATTTCAAATAGTCCCCAATTAAATTTGATTTTTTTTACCGAAACTAGTGTATAATACTATGATTTTTGACCGAAACTTGCATTTCGAAACGTTTCATAGAATTTAATTCATAGATGATTTTTTGCATGGACTTCCATCATAACCTTCCCTCGTAAAATATATAATTGATATGTGAAGTTTCGTATCATTTCGAACAGTCCCCGATTTAATTTGATTTTTGACCGAAACTAGTATAAACTAGTGTATAATATAATATATTATGATTTTTTGGCTGAAACTTGCTTTCGAAGAGTTTCATAAAATCTAGTTTTCAGATGATTTTTTTGCGTGGACTTCCATCATAACCTTCCTTATTAACATATATACATGATCTGAAAAGTCTCGTATCATTTCAAATAATCCCCAATTAAATTTGATTATTTTGACCAAAACTAGTGTATTATATACTATGATTTTTGACCGAAACTTGCATTTCGAAAAGTTTCATAGAATATATTTTTCAGATGATTTTTTGAATGGACTTCCATCATAACCTTCCCTCGTAAAATATATAAATGATATGTGATGTTTCGTATCATTTCGAACAGTCCCCGATTTAATTTGATTTTTGACCGAAACTAGTATAAAGTAGTGTATATATTATGATTTTTTGACCTAAACTTGCATTTCGAAAAGTTTCATAGAATCTAGTTTTAAAACGATTTTTTTGCATGGACTTCCATCATATCCTTGCCTCTTAACATATATAAATGATCGTAAAAGTCTCGTATCATTTCAAATAGTCCCCAATTAAATTTGATTTTTTGACCAAAACTAGTGTATAATATACTATGATTTTTTACCGAAACTTGCATTTCGAAAAGTTTCATAGAATCTAATTTTCAGATGATATTTTGCATCGACTTCCCTCATAACCTTCCCTCGTAAAATATATAAATGATATGTGAAGTTTCGTATCATTCCGAACAGTCCCCGATTTAATTTGATTTTTGACCGAAACTAGTATAAACTAGTGTATATATTATATTTTTTGACAAAAACTTGCATTTCGAAAAGTTTCATAGAATCTAGTTTTCAGAAGATTTTTTTGACTACTTCCATCATATCCTTGTCTCTTAACATATATAAATGATCAGAAGAGTCTTGTATCATTTCAAATAGTCCCCAATTAAATTTGATTGTTTGACCGAAACTAGTGTATAATATACTATAGTTTTTGACCGAAATTTGTATTTCGAAAAGTTTCATAGAATCCAATTTATCAGATGATTTTTTTTGCATGGACTTCCATCATAACCTTCCCTCGTAAAATGTATAAATGATATGTGAAGTTTTGTCTCATTTCTAACAGTCCCCGATTTAATTTGATTTTTGACCGAAACTAGTATAAACTAGTGTATAATATACTATGATTTTTTGGCCGAAACATGTATTTCGAAGAGTTTCATAGAAACTAGTTTTCAGATAATTTTTTTGCATGGACTTCCATCATAACCTTCCCTAGTAAAATATATAAATGATATGTGATGTTTCGCATCATTTCGAACAGTCCCCGATTTAATTTGATATTTGACCGAAACTAGTATAAACTAGTGTATAATATCTTATGATTTTTTGGCCGAAACATGCATTTCGAAAAGTTTCATAGAATCTAGTTTTCAGATGATTTTTTTGCATGGACTTCCATCATAACATTCCTTATTAACATATATAAATAATCAGAAAAGTCTCGTATCATTTCAAATAGTCCCCAATTAAATTTGATTTTTTTTACCGAAACTAGTGTATAATACTATGATTTTTGACCGAAACTTGCATTTCGAAACGTTTCATAGAATTTAATTCATAGATGATTTTTTGCATGGACTTCCATCATAACCTTCCCTCGTAAAATATATAATTGATATGTGAAGTTTCGTATCATTTCGAACAGTCCCCGATTTAATTTGATTTTTGACCGAAACTAGTATAAACTAGTGTATAATATAATATATTATGATTTTTTGGCTGAAACTTGCTTTCGAAGAGTTTCATAAAATCTAGTTTTCAGATGATTTTTTTGCGTGGACTTCCATCATAACCTTCCTTATTAACATATATACATGATCTGAAAAGTCTCGTATCATTTCAAATAATCCCCAATTAAATTTGATTATTTTGACCAAAACTAGTGTATTATATACTATGATTTTTGACCGAAACTTGCATTTCGAAAAGTTTCATAGAATATATTTTTCAGATGATTTTTTGAATGGACTTCCATCATAACCTTCCCTCGTAAAATATATAAATGATATGTGATGTTTCGTATCATTTCGAACAGTCCCCGATTTAATTTGATTTTTGACCGAAACTAGTATAAAGTAGTGTATATATTATGATTTTTTGACCTAAACTTGCATTTCGAAAAGTTTCATAGAATCTAGTTTTAAAACGATTTTTTTGCATGGACTTCCATCATATCCTTGCCTCTTAACATATATAAATGATCGTAAAAGTCTCGTATCATTTCAAATAGTCCCCAATTAAATTTGATTTTTTGACCAAAACTAGTGTATAATATACTATGATTTTTTACCGAAACTTGCATTTCGAAAAGTTTCATAGAATCTAATTTTCAGATGATATTTTGCATCGACTTCCCTCATAACCTTCCCTCGTAAAATATATAAATGATATGTGAAGTTTCGTATCATTCCGAATAGTCCCCGATTTTATTTGATTTTTGACCGAAACTAGTATAAACTAGTGTATATATTATATTTTTTGACAAAAACTTGCATTTCGAAAAGTTTCATAGAATCTAGTTTTCAGAAGATTTTTTTGACTACTTCCATCATATCCTTGTCTCTTAACATATATAAATGATCAGAAGAGTCTTGTATCATTTCAAATAGTCCCCAATTAAATTTGATTGTTTGACCGAAACTAGTGTATAATATACTATAGTTTTTGACCGAAACTTGTATTTCGAAAAGTTTCATAGAATCCAATTTTTCAGATGATTTTGTTGCATGGACTTCCATCATAACCTTCCCTCGTAAAATGTATAAATGATATGTGAAGTTTCGTCTCATTTCGAATAGTCCCCAATTTAATTTGATTTTTGAGCGAAACTAGTATAAACTAGTGTATATATATTATGATTTTTTGGCCGAAACATGTATTTCGAAAAGTTTCATAGAAACTAGTTTTCAGATGATTTTTTTGCATGGACTTCCATCATAACCTTCCCTCTTAAAATATATAAATGATATGTGAAGTTTCGCATCATTTCAAACAGTCCCCGATTTAATTTGATTTTTGACCGAAACTAGTATAAACTAGTGTATAATATACTATGATTTTTTGGCCGAAACATGCATTTCGAAAAGTTTCATAGAATCTAATTTTCAGATGATTTTTTTGCATGGACTTCCATCATAGCATTCCTTATTAACATATATAAATAATCAGAAAAGTCTCGTATCATTTCAAATAGTCCCCAATTAAATTTGATTTTTTTTTACCGAAACTAGTGTATAATATACTATGATTTTTGACCGAAACTTGCATTTCGAAACGTTTCATAGAATTTAATTCATAAATTATTTTTTGCATGGACTTCCATCATAACCTTCCCTCGTAAAATATATAATTGATATGTGAAGTTTCGTATCATTTCGAACAGTCCCCGATTTAATTTGATTTTTGACCGAAACTAGTATAAACTAATGTATAATATATTATGATTTTTTGGCTGAAACTTGCTTTCGAAGAGTTTCATAAAATCTAGTTTTCAGATGATTTTTTTGCGTGGACTTCCATCATAACCTTCGTTATTAACATATATAAATGATCTGAAAAGCTCGTATCATTTCAAAATAATCCCCAATTAAATTTGATTTTTTTTTACTAAAACTAGTGTATTATATACTATGATTTTTGACCGAAACTTGCATTTCGAAAAGTTTCATAGAATCTATTTTTCAGATTATTTTTTGAATGGACTTCCATCATAACCTTCCCTCGTAAAATATATAAATGATATGTGAAGTTTGGTATCATTTCGAACAGTCCCCAATTTAATTTGATTTTTGACCGAAACTAGTATAAAGTAGTTTATATATTATGATTTTTTGACCCAAACTTGCATTTCGAAAAGTTTCATAGAATCTAGTTTTAAAATGATTTTTTTGCATGGACTTCCATCATATCCTTGCCTCTTAACATATATAAATGATCGTAAAAGTCTCGTATCATTTCAAATAGTCCCCAATTAAATTTTATTTTTTGACCGAAACTAGTGTATAATATACTATGATTTTTTTTACCGAAACTTGCATTTCAAAAAGTTTCATAGAATCTAATTTTCATATGATATTTTGCATCGAATTCCATCATAACCTTCCCTCGTAAAATATATAAATGATATGTGAAGTTTCATATCATTTCGAGTAGTCCCCGATTTAATTTGATTTTTTACCGAAACTAGTATAAACTAGTGTATAGTATATTATGATTTTTTTGCCGAAACTTGCATTTCGAAAAGTTTCGTATAATCTAGTTTTCAGATGATTTTTTTTCATGGACTTGCATCATAGCATTCCTTATTAACATATATAAATGATCTGAAAAGTCTCGTATCATTTCAAATAGTCCCCAATTAAATTTGATTTTTTTGACAAAAACTAGTGTATAATATACTATGCTTTTTGACCGAAACTTGCATTTCGAAAAGTTTCATAGAATCTAATTCATAGATGATTTTTTGCATGGACTTCCATCATAACCTTCCCTCGTAAAATATATAATTGATATGTGAAGCTTTGTATCATTTCGAACAGTCCCCGATTTAATTTGATTTTTGACCGAAACTAGTATAAACTAGTGTATAATATATTTTGATTTTTTGGCCTAAACTTGGTTTCGAAAAGTTTCATAAAATCTAGTTTTCAGATGATTTTTTTTCATGGACTTCCATCATAACCTTCCTTATTAACATATATACATGATCTGAAAAGTCTCGTATCATTTCAAATAATCCCCAATTAAATTTGATTATTTTGACCAAAACTAGTGTATAATATACTATGATTTTTGACCGAAACTTTCATTTCGAAAAGTTTCATAGAATCTATTTTTCAGATGATTTTTTGCATGGACTTCCATCATAACCTTCCCTCGTAAAATATATAAATGATATGTGATGTTTCGTCTCATTTCGAACAGTCCCCGATTTAATTTGATTTTTGACCGAAACTAGTATAAAGTAGTGTATATATTATGATTTTTTGACCTAAACTTGCATTTCGAAAAGTTTCATAGAATCTAGTTTTAAAACGATTTTTTTGCATGGACTTCCATCATATCCTTGCCTCTTAACATATATAAATGATCGTAAAAGTCTCGTATCATTTCAAATAGTCCCCAATTAAATTTGATTTTTTGACCGAAACTAGTGTATAATATACTATGATTTTTTACCGAAACTTGCATTTCGAAAAGTTTCATAGAATCTAATTTTCAGATGATATTTTGCATCGACTTCCCTCATAACCTTCCCTCGTAAAATATATAAATGATATGTGAAGTTTCGTATCATTCCGAACAGTCCCCGATTTAATTTGATTTTTGACCGAAACTAGTATAAACTAGTGTATATATTATATTTTTTGACAAAAACTTGCATTTCGAAAAGTTTCATAGAATCTTGTTTTCAGAAGATTTTTTTGACTACTTCCATCATATCCTTGTCTCTTAACATATATAAATGATCAGAAAAGTTTCGTATCATTTCAAATAGTCCCTAATTAAATTTGATTGTTTGACCGAAACAAGTGTATAATATACTATGGTTTTTGACCGAAACTTGTATTTCGAAAAGTTTCATAGAATCCAATTTTTCAGATGATTTTGTTGCATGGACTTCCATCATAACCTTCCCCCGTAAAATATATAAATGATATGTGAAGTTTCGTCTCATTTCAAATAGTCCCCAATTTAATTTGATTTTTGAGCGAAACTAGTATAAACTAGTGTATAATATATTATGATTTTTTGGCCGAAACATGTATTTCGAAAAGTTTCATAGAAACTAGTTTTCAGATGATTATTTTGCATGGACTTCCATCATAACCTTCCCTCTTAAAATATATAAATGATATGTGAAGTTTCGCATTATTTCAAACAGTCCCCGATTAAATTTGATTTTAGACCGAAACTAGTATAAACTAGTGTATAATATACTATGATTTTTTGGCCGAAACATGCATTTCGAAAAGTTTCATAGAATCTAATTTTCAGATGATTTTTTTGCATGGCCTTCCATCATAGCATTCCTTATTAACATATATAAATAATCAGAAAAGTCTCGTATCATTTCAAATAGTCCCCAATTAAATTTGATTTTTTTTTACCGAAACTAGTGTATAATATACTATGATTTTTGACCGAAACTTGCATTTCGAAACGTTTCATAGAATTTAATTCATAGATTATTTTTTGCATGGACTTCCATCATAACCTTCCCTCGTAAAATATATAATTGATATGTGAAGTTTCGTATCATTTCGAACAGTCCCCGATTTAATTTGATTTTTGACCGAAACTAGTATAAACTAGTGTATAATATATTATGATTTTTTGGCTGAAACTTGCTTTCGAAGAGTTTCATAAAATCTAGTTTTCAGATGATTTTTTTGCGTGGACTTCCATCATAACCTTCGTTATTAACATATATAAATGATCTGAAAAGCTCGTATCATTTCAAAATAATCCCCAATTAAATTTGATTTTTTTGGACTAAAACTAGTGTATTATATACTATGATTTTTGACCGAAACTTGCATTTCGAAAAGTTTCATAGAATCTATTTTTCAGATCATTTTTTGAATGGACTTCCATCATAACCTTCCCTCGTAAAATATATAAATGATATGTGAAGTTTGGTATCATTTCGAACAGTCCCCAATTTAATTTGATTTTTGACCGAAACTAGTATAAAGTAGTTTATATATTATGATTTTTTGACCCAAACTTGCATTTCGAAAAGTTTCATAGAATCTAGTTTTAAAATGATTTTTTTGCATGGACTTCCATCATATCCTTGCCTCTTAACATATATAAATGATCGTAAAAGTCTCGTATCATTTCATATTGTCCCCAATTAAATTTTATTTTTTGACCGAAACTAGTGTATAATATACTATGATTTTTTTTACCGAAACTTGCATTTCAAAAAGTTTCATAGAATCTAATTTTCATATGATATTTTGCATCGAATTCCATCATAACCTTCCCTCGTAAAATATATAAATGATATGTGAAGTTTCATATCATTTCGAGTAGTCCCCGATTTAATTTGATTTTTTACCGAAACTAGTATAAACTAGTGTATAGTATATTATGATTTTTTTGCCGAAACTTGCATTTCGAAAAGTTTCGTATAATCTAGTTTTCAGATGATTTTTTTTCATGGACTTGCATCATAGCATTCCTTATTAACATATATAAATGATCTGAAAAGTCTCGTATCATTTCAAATAGTCCCCAATTAAATTTGATTTTTTTGACAGAAACTAGTGTATAATATACTATGCTTTTTGACCGAAACTTGCATTTCGAAAAGTTTCATAGAATCTAATTCATAGATGATTTTTTGCATGGACTTCCATCATAACCTTCCCTCGTAAAATATATAATTGATATGTGAAGCTTTGTATCATTTCGAACAGTCCCCGATTTAATTTGATTTTTGACCGAAACTAGTATAAACTAGTGTATAATATATTTTGATTTTTTGGCCTAAACTTGGTTTCGAAAAGTTTCATAAAATCTAGTTTTCAGATGATTTTTTTTCATGGACTTCCATCATAACCTTCCTTATTAACATATATACATGATCTGAAAAGTCTCGTATCATTTCAAATAATCCCCAATTAAATTTGATTATTTTGACCAAAACTAGTGTATAATATACTATGATTTTTGACCGAAACTTTCATTTCGAAAAGTTTCATAGAATCTAATTTTCAGATGATATTTTGCATCGACTTCCATCATAACCTTCCCACGTAAAATATATAAATGATATGTGAAGTTTCGTATCATTTCGAACAGTCCCCGATTTAATTTGATTTTTGACCGAAACTAGTATAAACTAGTGTATATATTATATTTTTTGACAAAAACATGCATTTCAAAAAGTTTCATAGAATCTAGTTTTCAGAAGATTTTTTTGACTACTTCCATCATATCCTTTTCTCTTAACATATATAAATGATCAGAAAAGTCTCGTATCAATTCATATAGTCCCCAATTACATTTGATTGTTTGACCGAAACTAGTGTATATTATACTATAGTTTTTGACCGAAATTTGTATTTCGAAAAGTTTCATAGAATCCAATTTATCAGATGATTTTTTTTGCATGGACTTCCATCATAACCTTCCCTCGTAAAATGTATAAATGATATGTGAAGTTTTGTCTCATTTCTAACAGTCCCCGATTTAATTTGATTTTTGAGCAAAACTAGTATAAACTAGTGTATATATATTATGATTTTTTGGCCGAAACATGTATTTCGAAAAGTTTCATAGAAACTAGTTTTCAGATGATTTTTTTGCATGGACTTCCATCATAACCTTCCCTCTTAAAATATATAAATGATATGTGAAGTTTCGCATCATTTCAAACAGTCCCCGATTTAATTTGATTTTTGACCGAAACTAGTGTATAATATACTATGATTTTTTGGCCGAAACATGCATTTCGAAAAGTTTCATAGAATCTAATTTTCAGATGATTTTTTTGCATGGACTTCCATCATAGCATTCCTTATTAACATATATAAATAATCAGAAAAGTCTCGTATCATTTCAAATAGTCCCCAATTAAATTTGATTTTTTTTTACCGAAACTAGTGTATAATATACTATGATTTTTGACCGAAACTTGCATTTCGAAACGTTTCATAGAATCTAATTCATAGATTATTTTTTGCATGGACTTCCATCATAACCTTCCCTCGTAAAATATATAATTGATATGTGAAGTTTCGTATCATTTCGAACAGTCCCCGATTTAATTTGATTTTTGACCGAAACTAGTATAAACTAGTGTATAATATATTATGATTTTTTGGCTGAAACTTGCTTTCGAAGAATTTCATAAAATCTAGTTTTCAGATGATTTTTTTGCGTGGACTTCCATCATAACCTTCGTTATTAACATATATAAATGATCTGAAAAGCTCGTATCATTTCAAAATAATCCCCAATTAAATTTGATTTTTTTGGACTAAAACTAGTGTATTATATACTATGATTTTTGACCGAAACTTGCATTTCGAAAAGTTTCATAGAATCTATTTTTCAGATCATTTTTTGAATGGACTTCCATCATAACCTTCCCTCGTAAAATATATAAATGATATGTGAAGTTTGGTATCATTTCGAACAGTCCCAAATTTAATTTGATTTTTGACCGAAACTAGTATAAAGTAGTGTATATATTATGTTTTTTTGACCCAAACTTGCATTTCGAAAAGTTTCATAGAATCTAGTTTTAAAATGATTTTTTTGCATGGACTTCCATCATATCCTTGCCTCTTAACATATATAAATTATCGTAAAAGTCTCGTATCATTTCAAATAGTCCCCAATTAAATTTGATTTTTAGACCTAAACTAGTGTATAATATACTATGATTTTTTACCGAAACTTGCATTTCGAAAAGTTTCATAGAATCTAATTTTCAGATGATATTTTGCATCGACTTCCATCATAACCTTCCCACGTAAAATATATAAATGATATGTGAAGTTTCGTATCATTTCGAACAGTCCCCGATTTAATTTGATTTTTGACCGAAACTAGTATAAACTAGTGTATATATTATATTTTTTGACAAAAACATGCATTTCAAAAAGTTTCATAGAATCTAGTTTTCAGAAGATTTTTTTGACTACTTCCATCATATCCTTGTCTATTAACATATATAAATGATCAGAAAAGTCTCGTATCAATTCATATAGTCCCCAATTACATTTGATTGTTTGACCGAAACTAGTGTATAATATACTATAGTTTTTGACCGAAATTTGTATTTCGAAAAGTTTCATAGAATCCAATTTATCAGATGATTTTTTTTGCATGGACTTCCATCATAACCTTCCCTCGTAAAATTTATAAATGATATGTGAAGTTTTGTCTCATTTCTAACAGTCCCCGATTTAATTTGATTTTTGACCGAAACTAGTATAAACTAGTGTATAAAATACTATGATTTTTTGGCCGAAACATGTATTTCGAAGAGTTTCATAGAAACTAGTTTTCAGATAATTTTTTTGCATGGACTTCCATTATAACCTTCCCTAGTAAAATATATAAATGATATGTGAAGTTTCGCATCATTTCGAACAGTCCCCGATTTAATTTGATATTTGACCGAAACTAGTATAAACTAGTGTATAATATGTTATGATTTTTTGGCCGAAACATGCATTTCGAAAAGTTTCATAGAATCTAGTTTTCAGATGATTTTTTTGCATGGACTTCCATCATAGCATTCCTTATTAACATATATAAATAATCTGAAAAGTCTCGTATCATTTCAAATAGTCCCCAATTAAATTTGATTTTTTATACTGAAACTAGTGTATAATATACTATGATTTTTGACCGAAACTTGCATTTCGAAAGGTTTCATAGAATATAATTCATAGATGATTTTTTGCATGGACTTCCATCATAACCTTCCCTCGTAAAATATATAATTGATATGTGAAGTTTCGTATCATTTCGAACAGTCCCCGATTTAATTTGATTTTTGACCGAAACTAGTATAAACTAGTGTATAATATATTATGATTTTTTGGCTGAAACTTGCTTTCGAAGAGTTTCATAAAATCTAATTTTCAGATGATTTTTTTGCATGGACTTCCATCATAAACTTCCTTATTAACATATATAAATGATCTGAAAAGTCTCGTATCATTTCAAATAATCCCCAATTAAATTTGATTTTTTTGACCAAAACTAGTGTATAATATACTATGATTTTTGACCGAAACATGCATTTCGAAAAGTTTCATAGAATCTATTTTTCAGATCATTTTTTGCATGGACTTCCATCATAACATTCCTCATAAATTATATAAATGATATGTGAAGTTTCGTATCATTTCGATCAGTCACCGATTTAATTTGATTTTTGACCGAAACTAGTATAAAGTAGTGTATATAGAATGATTTTTTGACCCAAACTTGGATTTCGAAAAGTTTTATAGAATCAAGTTTTAAAATGATTTTTTTGCATGGACTTCCATCATATCCTTGCCTCTTAACATATATAAATGATCGTAAAAGTCTCATATCATTTCAAATAGTCCCCAATTAAATATGATTTTTTGACTGAAACTAGTGTATGATATACTATGATTTTTTACTGAAACTTGCATTTCGAAAAATTTAATAGAATCTAATTTTCAGATGATTTTTTGCATCGACTTCCATCATAACCTTCCATCGTAAAATATATAAATGATATGTGAAGTTTCGTATCATTTCGAGCAGTCCCCGATTTAATTTGATTTTTGACCGAAACTAGTATAAACTAGTGTATAATATATTATGATTTTTTTGCCGAAACTTGCATTTCGAAAAGTTTCATAGAATCTAGTTTTCAGATGATTTTTTTGCATGGACTTCCATCATAGCCTTCCTTATTAACAAATATAAATGATCGTTAAAGTCTCGTATCATTCAAATAGTCCCCAATTAAATTTGATTTTTTGACAGAAACTAGTGTATAATATACTATGGTTTTTGAACGAAACTTGCATTTCGAAATGTTTCATAGAATCCAATTTTTCAGATGATTTTTTGCATGGACTTCCATCATAACCTTCCCTCGTAAAATATATAAATGATATGTGAAGTTTCGCATCATTTCGAACAGTCCCCGATTTAATTTGATTTTTGACCGAAACTAGTATAAACTAGTGTATAATATATTATGATTTTTTGGCCGAAACATGCATTTCGAAAAGTTTCATAGAATCTAGTTTTCAGATGATTTTTTTGCATGGACTTCCATCATAGCATTCCTTATTAACATATATAAATGATCTGAAAAGTCTCGTATCATTTCAAATAGTCCCCAATTAAATTTGATTTTTTTGACCGAAACTAGTTTATAATATACTATGATTTTGACGGAAACATGCATTTAGAAAAGTTTCATAGAATCTAATTCATAGATGATTTTTTGCATGGACTTCCATCATAACCTTAACTCGTAAAATATATAATTGATATGTGAAGTTTCGTATCATTTCGAACAGTCCCTGATTTAATTTGATTTTTGACCGAAACTAGTATAAAGTAGTGTATATATTATGATTTTTTGACCCAAACTTGCATTTCGAAATGTTTCATAGAATCTAGTTTTCAAATGATTTTTTTGCATGGACTTCCATCATATCCTTGCCTCTTAACATATATAAATGATCATAAAAGTCTCGTATCATTTCAAATAGTCCCCAGTTAAATTTGATTGTTTGACCGAAACTAGTGTATAATATACTATGGTTTTTGACCGAAATTTGCATGGAATTCCATCATAACCTTCCCTCGTAAAATATATAAATGATATGTGAAGTTTCGTCTCATTTCGAACAGTCCCCGATTTAATTTGATTTTTGACCGAAACTAGTATAAACTAGTGTATAATATATTATGATTTTTTGGCCGAAACATGCATTTCGAAAAGTTTCATAGAAACTAGTTTTCAGATGATTTTTTTGCATGAACTTCCATCCTATCCTTCCTTCTTAACATATATAAATGATCTGAAAAGTCTCGTATCATTTCAAATAGTCCCCAATTAAATATGATTTTTTGGCCGTAACTTGCATTTCGAAAAGTTTATAGAATCTAGTTTTCAGATGATTTTTTTGCATGGACATCCATCGTAACCTTCCTTATTAACATATATAAATGATCTGAAAAGTCTCGTATCATTAGAAATAGTCCCCAATTAAATTTGATTTTTTTGACAGAAACTAGTGTATAATATACTATGATTTTTGACCGAAACATGCATTTCAAAAAGTTTCATAGAATCTAATTTTCAGATGATTTTTTGCATGGACTTCCATCATAACCTTCCCTCATAAAATAAATAAATGATATGTGAATTTCGTATCATTTCGAACAGTCCCCGATTTAATTTGATTTTTGACCGAAACTAGTATAAACTAGTGTATAATATTATGATTTTTAGGCTGAAACTTGCATTTTGAAAAGTTTCATAGATTCTAGTTTTCAGGTGATTATTTTGCATGGACTTCTATCATAACCTTCCTTATTAACATATCTAAATGATCTGAAAAGTGTCGTATCATTTCAAATTTCCACCAATTAAATTTGATTATTTCTACCGCAACTAGTGTATAATATACTTTGATTTTTGACTGAAACTTGCATTTCGAAAAGTTTCATGGAATCTAATTTTCAGATTATTTTTTGCATGGACTTCAATCATAACCTTCCCTCGTAAAATATATAAATGATATGTGAAGTTTCGCATCATTTCGAACAGTCCACGATTTAAATAGATTTTTGACCGAAACTAGATTAAACTAGTGAATAATTATTATGATATTTTGGCTGAAACTTGCATTTCGAAAAGTTTCATAGAATCTAGTTTTTAGATGATTTTTTTGCATGGACCTCCATCATAACCTTCCTTATTAACATATATAAATGATATGAAAATTCTTGTATTATTTCAAATAGTCCCCAATTAAATTAGATTTTTTTGACAGATTCTAGTGGATAATATACTATGATTTTTTACCGAAACTTGCATTTCGAAAAGTTTCATAGAATCTAATTTTCAGATGATTTGTTGCATCGACATCAATCATAACCTTCCCTCGTAAACTATATAAATGATATGTGAAGTTTCGTATCATTTCGAACAGTCCCCGATTTAATTTGATTTTTGACCGAAACTAGTATAAACTAGTGTATATATTATGATTTTTGGACCAAAACTTGCATTTCGAAGATATTTTTGCATGGACTTCCATCAAATCCTTGCCTCTTAACATATATAAATTATCTGAAAAGTCTCGTATCATTTCAAATAGTCCCCAGTTAAATTTGATATTTTTGACTGAAACTAGTGTATAATATACTATGATTTTTGACCGAATCTTGCATTACAAAACGTTTCATAGAATCTAATGTTCAGATAAATTTTTTGCATGGACTTCCATCATAACCTTCCCTCGTAAAATATATAAATGATATGTGAATTTTTCTTATCATTTCGAAGAGTCCCCGATTTAATTTGATTTTTGACCGAAACAAGTATAAACTAGTGTATAATATATTACCGAAACTTGCATATCGAAAAGTTTCATAGAATCTAGTTTTTAGATGATTTTTTTGCATGGACTTCCATCATAACCTTCCCAATTAACATATATAAATGATCTAAAAAAACTCATATCATTTCAAATAGTCCCCAATTAAATTTGATTTTTTTGACCAAAACTAGTGTATAATATACTATGATTTTTGACCAAAACTTGCATTTCGAAAAGTTTCTTAGAATCTAAATTTCAGATGATCTTTTGCATGGTATTAAATCATATTTTCCCCTCGTAAAATATATAAATGATATGTGATGTTTCGTATCATTTCGAACAGTCCCCGATTTGATTTGATTTTTTATCGAAACTAGTATAAACTAGTGTATAATATATTATGATTTTTTGACCAAACCTTGCATTTCGAAATGTTTCATAGAATCTAATTTTCAGATGATTTTTTTTCATGGACATCCATCATAACCTTATCTCTTAACATATATAAATTATCTGAAAAGTCTCGTATCATTTCAAATAGTCCCCAATTAAATTTGATATTTTTGACCGAAACTAGTATATAATATACTATGATTTTTGTCCAAAACATGCATTTCGGAAAGTTTCATAGAATCTAAATTTCAGATGATTTTTTGCATGGACTTCCATCATACGTTTTCCTCATAAAATATATGAATGATATGTGAAGTTTCATATCATTTCGAACAGTCCCCGATTTAATTTTATTTTTGACCGAAACAAGTATAAACTAGTGTATAATATATTATGTTTTTTATGCCGAAACTTGCATTTCAAAAAGTTTCATAGAATATAGTTTTCCGAAGTTTTTTTTGCATGGACTTCCATCATATCCTTGCCTCTTAACGTACATAAATGATTGGAAAAGTATCGTATCATTTCAAATATTCCCCAATTAAATTTGATTTTTGACCGAAACTAGTGTATAATATACAATGATTTTTAACCGAAACACACATTTCAAAAGTTTCATAGAATCTAATTTTCAGATGATTTATTGCATGGGCTTCCATCATAACCTTCCCTCGTAAAATATATAAATGATATGTGAAGTTTCGTATCATTTCAAACAGTGCCCAGTTTAATTTGATTTTTGACCGAAACTAGTATAAACTAGTGTATAATATATTATGATTTTTTGTCCGAAACATGCATTTCGAAAAGTTTCATAGAATCTAGTTTTCAGATGATTTTTTTGCATGGACTTCCATCATAACCTTCCCTATTATCATATATAAATGATATGAAAAGTCTCGTATCATTTCAAAAACAGTCCCCAATTATATTTGGTTTTATTTTACCGAATTTAGTGTATAATATACTATAATTTTAGACCAAAATTTGCATTTCGAAAAGTTTCATAGAATCTAATTTTCAGATGATTTTTTGCATGGACTTACTTCATAACCTTCCCTCGTAAATTATATAAATGATATGTGAAGTTTCATATCATTTCGAACAGTCCCCAATTTGATTTGATTTTTGACAGAAACTAGTATAAACTAGTGTATAATATAATGATTTTTTGACCAAAACTTGCATTTCGAAATGTTTCATAGAATCTAATTTTCAGATGATTTTATTGCATGGACTTCCATAATAACCTTACATCGTAACATATATAAATTATCTGAAAAGTCTCGTATCATTTCAAATAGTCCCCAGTTAAATTTGATATTTTTGACTGAAACTAGATTATAATATACTATGATTTTTGACCGAAACTTGCATTTCGAAAAGTTTCATAGAATCTAAGTTTCAGATGATTGTTTGCATGGACTTACTTCATAACCTTCCATCGTAAAATATATAAATGATATGTGAAATTTCGTATCATTTCGAACATTCCCCGGTTTAATTTGATTTTTGACCGAAACAAGTATAAACTAGTGTATAATATATTATGATTTTTTGGCCAAAACATGCATTTCGAAAAGTTTCATAGAATCTATTTTTCAGATGATTTTTTTGCATGGACTTCCATCATAACCTTCCCTATTATCATATATAAATTATATGAAAAGTCTCGTATCATTTTAAATAGTTCCCAATTAATTTTTTTCCAAAACTAGTGTATAATATACTATGATTTTTGACCGAAACTTGCGTTTCAAAAAGTTTCATAGAATCTAATTTTCAGATGCTTTTTTGCATGGACTTACTTCATAACCTTCCCTCGTAAAATATATAAATGATATGTGAAGTTTCGTATCATTTCGAAGAGTCCCCGATTTAATTTAATATTTGAACGAAAAAAGTATAAACTAGTGTATAATATATTACGATTTTTTCCCGAAATTGCATTTAGAAAAGTTTCATAGAGTCTAGTTTTCAGATGATTTTTTTGTATGGACTTCCATCATAACCTTCCCTATTAACATATATAAATGATCTAAAAAGTCTCATATCATTTCAACTAGTCCCCAATTAAATTTTATATTTTTGACCAAAACTAGTGTATAATATACTATGATTTTTGACCGAAACTTACATTTCGAAAAGTTTCATAGAATCTAATTTTCAGATGATTTTTTGCATGGACTTACTTCATAACCTTCCCTCGTAAAATATATAAATGATATGTGATGTTTCGTATCATTTCGAACAGTCCCCGATTTAATTTGATTTTTTATCGAAACTAGTATAAACTAGTGTATAATATATTATGATTTTTTGACCAAACCTTGCATTTCGAAATGTTTAATAGAATCTAATTTTCAGATGATTTTTTTGCATGGACATCCATCATAACCTTACCTCTTAACATATATAAATTATCTGAAAAGTCTCGTATCATTTCAAATAGTCCCCAATTAAATTTGATATTTTTGACCGAAACTAGTATATAATATACTATGATTTTTGTCCAAAACATGCATTTCGGAAAGTTTCATAGAATCTAAATTTCAGATGATTTTTTGCATGGACTTCCATCATACGTTTTCCTCATAAAATATATGAATGATATGTGAAGTTTCATATCATTTCGAACAGTCCCCGATTTAGTTTTATTTTTGACCGAAACAAGTATAAACTAGTGTATAATATATTATGTGTTTTATGCCGAAACTTGCATTTCAAAAAGTTTCATAGAATATAGTTTTCCGAAGTTTTTTTTGCATGGACTTCCATCATATCCTTGCCTCTTAACATACATAAATGATTGGAAAAGTATCGTATCATTTCAAATATTCCCCAATTAAATTTGATTTTTGACCGAAACTAGTGTATAATATACAATGATTTTTAACCGAAACACACATTTCAAAAGTTTCATAGAATCTAATTTTCAGATGATTTATTGCATGGGCTTCCATCATAACCTTCCCTCGTAAAATATATAAATGATATGTGAAGTTTCGTATCATTTCAAACAGTGCCCAGTTTAATTTGATTTTTGACCGAAACTAGTATAAACTAGTGTATAATATATTATGATTTTTTGTCCGAAACATGCATTTCGAAAAGTTTCATAGAATCTAGTTTTCAGATGATTTTTTTGCATGGACTTCCATCATAACCATCCCTATTATCATATATAAATGATATGAAAAGTCTCGTATCATTTCAAAAACAGTCCCCAATTATATTTGGTTTTATTTTACCGAATTTAGTGTATAATATACTATAATTTTAGACCGAAATTTGCATTTCGAAAAGTTTCATAGAATCTAATTTTCAGATGATTTTTTGCATGGACTTACTTCATAACCTTCCCTCGTAAATTATATAAATGATATGTGAAGTTTCATATCATTTCGAACAGTCCCCAATTTGATTTGATTTTTGACAGAAACTAGTATAAACTAGTGTATAATAAAATGATTTTTTGACCAAAACTTGCATTTCGAAATGTTTCATAGAATCTAATTTTCGGTTGATTTTTTTGCATGGATTTCCATAATAACCTTCCCTCTTAACATATATAAATTATCTGAAAAGTCTCGTATCATTTCAAATAGTCCCCAGTTAAATTTGATATTTTTGACTGAAACTAGTTTATAATATACTATGACTTTTGACCGAAACTTGCATTTCGAAAAGTTTCATAGAATCTAAGTTTCAGATGATTTTTTGCATGGACTTACTTCATAACCTTCCCTCGTAAAATATATAAATGATATGTGAAATTTCGTATCATTTCGAACAGTCCCCGGTTTAATTTGATTTTTGACCGAAACAAGTATAAACTAGTGCATAATATATTATGATTTTTTGGCCAAAACATGCATTTCGAAAAGTTTCATAGAATCTATTTTTCAGATGATTTTTTTTGCATGGACTTCCATCATAACCTTCCCTCTTATCATATATAAATTATATGAAAAGTCTCGTATCATTTTAAATAGTTCCCAATTAATTTTTTTTCCGAAACTAGTGTATAATATACTATGATTTTTGACCGAAACTTGCGTTTCAAAAAGTTTCATAGAATCTAATTTTCAGATGCTTTTTTGCATGGACTTACTTCATAACCTTCCCTCGTAAAATATATAAATGATATGTGAATTTTCGTATCATTTCAAAGAGTCCCCGATTTAATTTAATATTTGATCGAAAAAAGTATAAACTAGTGTATAATATATTACGATTTTTTCCCGAAATTGCATTTAGAAAAGTTTCATAGAGTCTAGTTTTCAGATGATTTTTTTGTATGGACTTCCATCATAACCTTCCCTATTAACATATATAAATGATCTAAAAAGTCTCATATCATTTCAACTAGTCTCCAATTAAATTTTATATTTTTGACCAAAACTAGTGTATAATATACTATGATTTTTGACCGAAACTTACATTTCGAAAAGTTTCATAGAATCTAATTTTCAGATGTTTTTTTGCATGGACTTACTTCATAACCTTCCCTCGTAAATTATATAAATGATATGTGAAGTTTCATATCATTTCGAACAGTCCCCAATTTGATTTGATTTTTGACAGAAACTAGTATAAACTAGTGTATAATATAATGATTTTTTGACCAAAACTTGCATTTCGAAATGTTTCATAGAATCTAATTTTCAGATGATTTTATTGCATGGACTTCCATAATAACCTTACATCGTAACATATATAAATTATCTGAAAAGTCTCGTATCATTTCAAATAGTCCCCAGTTAAATTTGATATTTTTGACTGAAACTAGATTATAATATACTATGATTTTTGACCGAAACTTGCATTTCGAAAAGTTTCATAGAATCTAAGTTTCAGATGATTGTTTGCATGGACTTACTTCATAACCTTCCATCGTAAAATATATAAATGATATGTGAAATTTCGTATCATTTCGAACAGTCCCCGGTTTAATTTGATTTTTGACCGAAACAAGTATAAACTAGTGTATAATATATTATGATTTTTTGGCCAAAACATGCATTTCGAAAAGTTTCATAGAATCTATTTTTCAGATGATTTTTTTTGCATGGACTTCCATCATAACCTTCCCTATTATCATATATAAATTATATGAAAAGTCTCGTATCATTTTAAATAGTTCCCAATTAATTTTTTTTCCAAAACTAGTGTATAATATACTATGATTTTTGACCGAAACTTGCGTTTCAAAAAGTTTCATAGAATCTAATTTTCAGATGCTTTTTTGCATGGACTTACTTCATAACCTTCCCTCGTAAAATATATAAATGATATGTGAAGTTTCGTATCATTTCGAAGAGTCCCCGATTTAATTTAATATTTGAACGAAAAAAGTATAAACTAGTGTATAATATATTACGATTTTTTCCCGAAATTGCATTTAGAAAAGTTTCATAGAGTCTAGTTTTCAGATGATTTTTTTGTATGGACTTCCATCATAACCTTCCCTATTAACATATATAAATGATCTAAAAAGTCTCATATCATTTCAACTAGTCCCCAATTAAATTTTATATTTTTGACCAAAACTAGTGTATAATATACTATGATTTTTGACCGAAACTTACATTTCGAAAAGTTTCATAGAATCTAATTTTCAGATGATTTTTTGCATGGACTTACTTCATAACCTTCCCTCGTAAAATATATAAATGATATGTGATGTTTCGTATCATTTCGAACAGTCCCCGATTTAATTTGATTTTTTATCGAAACTAGTATAAACTAGTGTATAATATATTATGATTTTTTGACCAAACCTTGCATTTCGAAATGTTTAATAGAATCTAATTTTCAGATGATTTTTTTGCATGGACATCCATCATAACCTTACCTCTTAACATATATAAATTATCTGAAAAGTCTCGTATCATTTCAAATAGTCCCCAATTAAATTTGATATTTTTGACCGAAACTAGTATATAATATACTATGATTTTTGTCCAAAACATGCATTTCAGAAAGTTTCATAGAATCTAAATTTCAGATGATTTTTTGCATGGACTTCCATCATACGTTTTCCTCATAAAATATATGAATGATATGTGAAGTTTCATATCATTTCGAACAGTCCCCGATTTAGTTTTATTTTTGACCGAAACAAGTATAAACTAGTGTATAATATATTATGTTTTTTATGCCGAAACTTGCATTTCAAAAAGTTTCATAGAATATAGTTTTCCGAAGTTTTTTTTGCATGGACTTCCATCATATCCTTGCCTCTTAACATACATAAATGATTGGAAAAGTATCGTATCATTTCAAATATTCCCCAATTAAATTTGATTTTTGACCGAAACTAGTGTATAATATACAATGATTTTTAACCGAAACACACATTTCAAAAGTTTCATAGAATCTAATTTTCAGATGATTTATTGCATGGGCTTCCATCATAACCTTCCCTCGTAAAATATATAAATGATATGTGAAGTTTCGTATCATTTCAAACAGTGCCCAGTTTAATTTGATTTTTGACCGAAACTAGTATAAACTAGTGTATAATATATTATGATTTTTTGTCCGAAACATGCATTTCGAAAAGTTTCATAGAATCTAGTTTTCAGATGATTTTTTTGCATGGACTTCCATCATAACCATCCCTATTATCATATATAAATGATATGAAAAGTCTCGTATCATTTCAAAAACAGTCCCCAATTATATTTGGTTTTATTTTACCGAATTTAGTGTATAATATACTATAATTTTAGACCGAAATTTGCATTTCGAAAAGTTTCATAGAATCTAATTTTCAGATGATTTTTTGCATGGACTTACTTCATAACCTTCCCTCGTAAATTATATAAATGATATGTGAAGTTTCATATCATTTCGAACAGTCCCCAATTTGATTTGATTTTTGACAGAAACTAGTATAAACTAGTGTATAATAAAATGATTTTTTGACCAAAACTTGCATTTCGAAATGTTTCATAGAATCTAATTTTCGGTTGATTTTTTTGCATGGATTTCCATAATAACCTTCCCTCTTAACATATATAAATTATCTGAAAAGTCTCGTATCATTTCAAATAGTCCCCAGTTAAATTTGATATTTTTGACTGAAACTAGTTTATAATATACTATGACTTTTGACCGAAACTTGCATTTCGAAAAGTTTCATAGAATCTAAGTTTCAGATGATTTTTTGCATGGACTTACTTCATAACCTTCCCTCGTAAAATATATAAATGATATGTGAAATTTCGTATCATTTCGAACAGTCCCCGGTTTAATTTGATTTTTGACCGAAACAAGTATAAACTAGTGCATAATATATTATGATTTTTTGGCCAAAACATGCATTTCGAAAAGTTTCATAGAATCTATTTTTCAGATGATTTTTTTTGCATGGACTTCCATCATAACCTTCCCTCTTATCATATATAAATTATATGAAAAGTCTCGTATCATTTTAAATAGTTCCCAATTAATTTTTTTTCCGAAACTAGTGTATAATATACTATGATTTTTGACCGAAACTTGCGTTTCAAAAAGATTCATAGAATCTAATTTTCAGATGCTTTTTTGCATGGACTTACTTCATAACCTTCCCTCGTAAAATATATAAATGATATGTGAATTTTCGTATCATTTCAAAGAGTCCCCGATTTAATTTAATATTTGATCGAAAAAAGTATAAACTAGTGTATAATATATTACGATTTTTTCCCGAAATTGCATTTAGAAAAGTTTCATAGAGTCTAGTTTTCAGATGATTTTTTTGTATGGACTTCCATCATAACCTTCCCTATTAACATATATAAATGATCTAAAAAGTCTCATATCATTTCAACTAGTCTCCAATTAAATTTTATATTTTTGACCAAAACTAGTGTATAATATACTATGATTTTTGACCGAAACTTACATTTCGAAAAGTTTCATAGAATCTAATTTTCAGATGTTTTTTTGCATGGACTTACTTCATAACCTTCCCTCGTAAAATATATAAATGATATGTGATGTTTCGTATCATTTCGAACAGTCCCCAATTTGATTTGATTTTTGATAGAAACTAGTATAAACTAGTGTATAATATAATGATTTTTTGACCAAAACTTGCATTTCGAAATGTTTCATAGAATCTAATTTTCAGATGATTTTATTGCATGGACTTCCATAATAACCTTACATCGTAACATATATAAATTATCTGAAAAGTCTCGTATCATTTCAAATAGTCCCCAGTTAAATTTGATATTTTTGACTGAAACTAGATTATAATATACTATGATTTTTGACCGAAACTTGCATTTCGAAAAGTTTCATAGAATCTAAGTTTCAGATGATTGTTTGCATGGACTTACTTCATAACCTTCCATCGTAAAATATATAAATGATATGTGAAATTTCGTATCATTTCGAACAGTCCCCAGTTTAATTTGATTTTTGACCGAAACAAGTATAAACTAGTGTATAATATATTATGATTTTTTGGCCAAAACATGCATTTCGAAAAGTTTCATAGAATCTATTTTTCAGATGATTTTTTTTGCATGGACTTCCATCATAACCTTCCCTATTATCATATATAAATTATATGAAAAGTCTCGTATCATTTTAAATAGTTCCCAATTAATTTTTTTTCCAAAACTAGTGTATAATATACTATGATTTTTGACCGAAACTTGCGTTTCAAAAAGTTTCATAGAATCTAATTTTCAGATGCTTTTTTGCATGGACTTACTTCATAACCTTCCCTCGTAAAATATATAAATGATATGTGAAGTTTCGTATCATTTCGAAGAGTCCCCGATTTAATTTAATATTTGAACGAAAAAAGTATAAACTAGTGTATAATATATTACGATTTTTTCCCGAAATTGCATTTAGAAAAGTTCCATAGAGTCTAGTTTTCAGATGATTTTTTTGTATGGACTTCCATCATAACCTTCCCTATTAACATATATAAATGATCTAAAAAGTCTCATATCATTTCAACTAGTCCCCAATTAAATTTTATATTTTTGACCAAAACTAGTGTATAATATACTATGATTTTTGACCGAAACTTACATTTCGAAAAGTTTCATAGAATCTAATTTTCAGATGATTTTTTGCATGGACTTACTTCATAACCTTCCCTCGTAAAATATATAAATGATATGTGATGTTTCGTATCATTTCGAACAGTCCCCGATTTAATTTGATTTTTTATCGAAACTAGTATAAACTAGTGTATAATATATTATGATTTTTTGACCAAACCTTGCATTTCGAAATGTTTAATAGAATCTAATTTTCAGATGATTTTTTTGCATGGACATCCATCATAACCTTACCTCTTAACATATATAAATTATCTGAAAAGTCTCGTATCATTTCAAATAGTCCCCAATTAAATTTGATATTTTTGACCGAAACTAGTATATAATATACTATGATTTTTGTCCAAAACATGCATTTCGGAAAGTTTCATAGAATCTAAATTTCAGATGATTTTTTGCATGGACTTCCATCATACGTTTTCCTCATAAAATATATGAATGATATGTGAAGTTTCATATCATTTCGAACAGTCCCCGATTTAGTTTTATTTTTGACCGAAACAAGTATAAACTAGTGTATAATATATTATGTGTTTTATGCCGAAACTTGCATTTCAAAAAGTTTCATAGAATATAGTTTTCCGAAGTTTTTTTTGCATGGACTTCCATCATATCCTTGCCTCTTAACATACATAAATGATTGGAAAAGTATCGTATCATTTCAAATATTCCCCAATTAAATTTGATTTTTGACCGAAACTAGTGTATAATATACAATGATTTTTAACCGAAACACACATTTCAAAAGTTTCATAGAATCTAATTTTCAGATGATTTATTGCATGGGCTTCCATCATAACCTTCCCTCGTAAAATATATAAATGATATGTGAAGTTTCGTATCATTTCAAACAGTGCCCAGTTTAATTTGATTTTTGACCGAAACTAGTATAAACTAGTGTATAATATATTATGATTTTTTGTCCGAAACATGCATTTCGAAAAGTTTCATAGAATCTAGTTTTCAGATGATTTTTTTGCATGGACTTCCATCATAACCATCCCTATTATCATATATAAATGATATGAAAAGTCTCGTATCATTTCAAAAACAGTCCCCAATTATATTTGGTTTTATTTTACCGAATTTAGTGTATAATATACTATAATTTTAGACCGAAATTTGCATTTCGAAAAGTTTCATAGAATCTAATTTTCAGATGATTTTTTGCATGGACTTACTTCATAACCTTCCCTCGTAAATTATATAAATGATATGTGAAGTTTCATATCATTTCGAACAGTCCCCAATTTGATTTGATTTTTGACAGAAACTAGTATAAACTAGTGTATAATAAAATGATTTTTTGACCAAAACTTGCATTTCTAAATGTTTCATAGAATCTAATTTTCGGTTGATTTTTTTGCATGGATTTCCATAATAACCTTCCCTCTTAACATATATAAATTATCTGAAAAGTCTCGTATCATTTCAAATAGTCCCCAGTTAAATTTGATATTTTTGACTGAAACTAGTTTATAATATACTATGACTTTTGACCGAAACTTGCATTTCGAAAAGTTTCATAGAATCTAAGTTTCAGATGATTTTTTGCATGGACTTACTTCATAACCTTCCCTCGTAAAATATATAAATGATATGTGAAATTTCGTATCATTTCGAACAGTCCCCGGTTTAATTTGATTTTTGACCGAAACAAGTATAAACTAGTGCATAATATATTATGATTTTTTGGCCAAAACATGCATTTCGAAAAGTTTCATAGAATCTATTTTTCAGATGATTTTTTTTGCATGGACTTCCATCATAACCTTCCCTCTTATCATATATAAATTATATGAAAAGTCTCGTATCATTTTAAATAGTTCCCAATTAATTTTTTTTCCGAAACTAGTGTATAATATACTATGATTTTTGACCGAAACTTGCGTTTCAAAAAGTTTCATAGAATCTAATTTTCAGATGCTTTTTTGCATGGACTTACTTCATAACCTTCCCTCGTAAAATATATAAATGATATGTGAATTTTTGTATCATTTCATAGAGTCCCCGATTTAATTTAATATTTGATCGAAAAAAGTATAAACTAGTGTATAATATATTACGATTTTTTCCCGAAATTGCATTTAGAAAAGTTTCATAGAGTCTAGTTTTCAGATGATTTTTTTGTATGGACTTCCATCATAACCTTCCCTATTAACATATATAAATGATCTAAAAAGTCTCATATCATTTCAACTAGTCCCCAATTAAATTTTATATTTTTGACCAAAACTAGTGTATAATATACTATGATTTTTGACCGAAACTTACATTTCGAAAAGTTTCATAGAATCTAATTTTCAGATGTTTTTTTGCATGGACTTACTTCATAACCTTCCCTCGTAAAATATATAAATGATATGTGATGTTTCGTATCATTTCGAACAGTCCCCGATTTAATTTGATTTTTTATCGAAACTAGTATAAACTAGTGTATAATATATTATGATTTTTTGACCAAACCTTGCATTTCGAAATGTTTCATAGAATCTAATTTTCAGATGATTTTTTTGCATGGACATCCATCATAACCTTACCTCTTAACATATATAAATTATCTGAAAAGTCTCGTATCATTTCAAATAGTCCCCAATTAAATTTTATATTTTTTGCCAAAACTAGTGTATAATATACTATGATTTTTGACCGAAACTTGCATTTCGAAAAGTTTCATAGAATCTAAGTTTCAGATGATTTTTTTTGCATGGACTTACTTCATAACCTTCCTGTTCTGGACTAGCCCAATCCCCACAATTGGGCCAAGCAAACCAATCCAATAGCTATGCTCGACGTCGGGCAGAATTAGGAACAATGGTCTCTGTCAAGCATAAGCATTCCGACCACGACGAAGTTCCCTAACGGCTAGTCTTGATTGTTGCCTATTTTTACGGATTCCTCGATCTGCGCCTCACAGTATGGACCAATAGTCTTCCATTTAGCCCCTTATATAAACCCTCTCATTTGAGAGGGTCAGGTATTCAATTTCTCTGACCTTTATTCTCGTACTTGCCCACTCTTTGCTCGGTTACTTACTTTAGCATTAGAGTGTCTTGCAGGTACACACCTTTCTCCTCACCGACCGTCTTTCATCAGCTCTCGAAGCCATCCGCATCGGATCCTGATCTCCAGGTACCACCAGGTGGCGCCATCTGTGGGAAACTGATTTCCCCGTTCTTCTTTCAAAATCTTCAAGGAACCAAAGTTTTAACAAGATCCATGGCTGCTCGGGACAACCAAGAAAACCGATCAAATGATGGCATGATTCACACACAACGTGAGAGCAATATCCATCCTCCCCCGCACGAGGAAACTGTGCAAGACCACCCGGACGGGAAGACAACATCGCCTTTACCCGATCGCGATCAACCTCTGGAAAGTCGCCCGAAAACTCTTTTTCCCTCGACTCCTTCAGGATCGGATTTTGCCGCGCTGGCCGAGATCCTGAATCAGACAAACTTGCTACTCCTCGCCCATGGAGAGAAAATCGCTTGTCTCGAAGATAATTCTCGTCGACCACAGTCTGCTGCAAGACCCCAAAGAAAGCATACTCCTTCTCCTGCCAGGAAGAAGAGGAAAGGGCACGCTGACGAATAAATGGGCGACAAACGTCTTCGTCAGTCTTCCCCACGATCTTCTCCTACAAGAAAATCAAGAAGGAGCAGGTCAAGATCTGCCTCTCCCCGACGAACGAAGAAACATGCTCACAGGTCTCCTTCATTCAACTCCAGCATCGACGAGGACGCTCGGGTTCCCCTCTCGTCTGAAATCATGGCAGCTAAGCTTCCAAGAGGTTTAGAAAAGCCCCCACCGCTAGGCTCGTACGACGGAACCACAGATCTAGACGAGCACATCGAGAATATCGATGCGCTGCTCGACTATCGAGGTGTACGAGGGGCAATCAAATGTCGCCTTTTTCCTACGACGCTGAGGAAAGGAGCGATGACATGGTACAAAAGCCTCGAAGCTGAGTCCATCACCTCCTGGAAACAACTTGGACGCACGTTCTCCAGGCACTTCACTGCATCAAGGCGGCACCCGAAGATAGAAGCTTCGCTTGAAGCGATCATCCAGGGGAGGTACGAACCTTTACGAACCTACATCGAAAGGTTCAATAAAGAAGCGGTCCATGTATCCACGACCAACGACATGAAAAAATACTTGCTGGAACGAGGATTACGCCCGTCGACTGATTTTCATCGGGTGGTCGGCATTGAGACCCCGGCCACCCTCGACGCGTTCCTACTGAAAGCCCAAGCCTACATTCAGTATGAGGAAAAACAAGCGGCCAGTTCGGTAAGAGACGCTCGACGCCGTGAAGATGCCAAGCCTCACCGAGTCAACGAACCTTCGACATCTCGTCGAGGAGGAGACAAAAGAAAGGACGATCGCTCCCGTGAACCGCGGGAGCACCGAGGACCCGTTGGTCGGTTCCACGAGTACACACCTCTCCTAGCCTCCAAGGAGAAAATTTTGTCTAAATGTGCCAATTCGGAATTCAAACAAGCAGGGGTACATTTTCCGAGGCAGCAACCCAACAAACTCGGCACGGATAAAACAAAATACTGCAGATTCCACAAGAGTCACGGCCACAACACAGAGGACTGCATCCACCTCAAGGATGCAATCAAAATCTTCATCAAGGACGGGCACCTAAAACAGTTCACCAAATCCAGAGACACTCCTCGACAAGAAGCGTAGGAGACCCAAAAAGTCGAGGAAGCCATACCCATCCCTGCAGATGCTAACATGCAGGTCGCTCTAAGCATTTATCGCCCGGAGGATTTCTTCCTACCGGACCACGCCGAGAATCCGGGGTACTTCTCCTCCCATAGTCCATGGGAAACTTTCCCTTCCGCAATGGTCATCTCGGGAGGAGGGTTCAATAAAATCACGGTCAGATCCGTGAAACGGAAATTTGACTAGTTGATTGCAAAGGGGCCCACGCAAACCGCCACCCTGGATCCACAAAGGGAAGGCTCGGTACCCCTTACCTTTTACCGATAAGAGCTCCTGGGAGGGGCGCCCAATGCCAGCATTCCTCTGCTCATCCGGGCACGCATGGCAAACTTCGATGTGAGAAGAATCCTAGTGGACCAGGGCAGCTCCTGCGACATTATGTACTCCTAGCTATTTTCGACACTCCAGCTGAACGAGACACACTTAACTCCATACGTCGGATCAGACCTGCAGGGTTTCAACGGAGCAGTCTCCCGACCATGGGGCTATGTCGATCTATTTGTCACCTTCGGGGAAGGTGAGATAGCCAGGACGGTCAGGGTCCAGTTCCTAGTCGTGGACTGCCCGTCGCTATACCAATGCATCCTAGGACGCCCAACATTGGCCGAGCTAATCGCCGTGCCATCCACCGTCCACCTAAAGATGAAATATTACACTACTTCAGGTAAGGTCGCCACATTACACGGAGACGTCGACGCTGCCCGCAGGTGTTTCGAAGCAGCATCTAAGGGTCTCAGCTCAATATCATACCAACCGAATCCTCCAACATCAAATTCGCCAGATGTTCCTAGGGCTTTCCCTCAGGTGGACTCGATCGACCTAGACTGCAGATTCTCAGACAGTAGCGAGGGCATCAAAAGCCCAACAGAGTCGCTATCCCGACCAATACCAGATGGAGAGTTCAAATTAATTCCTCTGGGAGAGGACCCAGCTCGGTGCGTTAAAATCGGGGCACATATTCCCGACTTGGTGAAGCGACAGCTGGAAGCTTGCCTCAGAGGGAACGCAAGATTTATTTGCCTGGAGCGCCGCAGAAATGCCAGGGCTCGACCCCGAGACAGCCTGCCACCACCTCTCCATTGACCCAACACACAAGGCGGTCGCTCAACGCAGAAGGAAGCAGTCGACCGAGAAAACTAAAGCAGCTGAATCTGCTGTTAAAGACCTCCTAGAGGCTAAATTTGTAACCGAGGCCAGGTACACGACCTGGCTCTCAAATGTTGTACTTGTGAAAAAATCTAGTGGAAAATGGAGAATGTGCGTTGACTATACCGATCTCAATCGGGCGTGCCCGAAAGATGCATACCCTTTACCTAACATTGATAAATTGGTCGACAATTCGTCCGGCTTCAAGCTATTGTCCTTCATGGACGCGTACTCAGGATATAATCAGATACCCATGGCCGAGTCTGACAAAAAATACACGGCCTTAATGACCGAATCGGGCAATTACTTTTACAACGTTATGCCCTTCGGTCTGAAAAACGCGGGCGCGACATATTAGCACATGATGAATAAAGTTTTCCGGGTAGAAATCAGAGATATGCTCGAAGTATACATGGACGACATGATCGTCAAATCTCAACAAGAAATGGACCACACGTCCCACTTACGAAAGGTGTTCGATCAGGCACGAAAGTGCAAGATGCGTTTCAACCCTGAAAAATGCACATTTGGGGTCCGAGCAGGGAAATTCCTCGGATTCTACTTGACTGAACGAGGCATCAAGGCCAACCCCGACAAATGTCGGGCATTCGTGGAACTCCCAACACCTACTTCTAAAAAATCCATACAGTCACTAAACGAGGTCCTTACCTCCCTCGCTCGGTTCGTAGCTAAATCCGCTCAACACGCTCTCCCCTTCTACAAGCTCCTTCGCAAAGAAGCAACTTTCGAATGGACAGAGGAGTGCGAGCTGGCGTTGTCCCACCTAAAAAAGGCACTGAGTGAACCCCTAGTCTTGTCTAGACCCGAAGAAGGGGAGATACTTTATCTCTACCTCGCCGTTGCAAACGAGGCAGTAAGCGCGGCACTCGTGCGCGACCTACCCGAGGGGCAAAAGCCTGTATATTTTACAAGTAAAGCACTCCATGGCCCAAAAATCTGATATCTCCAGATAGAAATGGTGGCTTTAGCCCTCCTTCTCGTAGCCAGAAGGCTACGCCATTACTTCCTGGCTCACACCATCATCGTAAGAACCGATCAACCCATAAGACAATTGCTCGGTCGACCGGACATGGCCGGAAGAATGTTAAAGTGGTCATTGGAACTATCCGAGTTTGAAGTCAAATTCGAGGGAAGGCAAGCTCTCAAAGCTCAAGCGCTGGCCGACTTCGTGGCCGAACTTACTTTCACCGATCAAGAGCCGAAATTCTCATCCAGGTGGGTTATTTTCGTGGACGGAGCATCTGGTCCAGCAAGTAGCGGGGCTGGAATTATCTTGGAGAACGAAGAGGGAAACGTCATCGAAGTGTCCCTAACCTTATCTTTCCCCACTTCTAACAACCAGGCAGAATACGAAGCTTTTCTAGCGGGCATACAGCTTGCGACCGATTTGGAAGAAGAAGAGATCACAATCTGCACGGATTCTCAGTTGGTCGCGAGCCAAGTTCGAGGAGATTTTCAAGCCAAAAACGATAACATGGCCGAATATTTGGCCCTCGTAAAAGGCAAACTGAAACGGTTCAAAAGTGTGGAAGTCAAACAGATCCTGCGAGAGAACAACATCCGCGCAGACATCCTTTCCAAATTGGCGAGCACTAAAAGGAAAGGAAACAACAAATCCGTCATACAGAAAACGCTTCCCCGACCTAGCATCGGGCAATCATCGGTCCACATAGACACTAACCTCGTGGGCGACACAAGCTGCTGGATGACCCCAATATTTAACTACCTGACTAAGGGAGAACTACCGACTGACCCAAAAGCGTCTAGTACCATACGCCGAAGGGCATGTCTGTATTCCCTAGTAGGTGGACGAATGTATCGTCGAGGATTCTCTACACCCCTCCTCAGGTGCGTAGAAGAGGAAAACGTCCCACACGTACTGAGAGAAGTCCACGAAGGAATCAACGCGCAACATCCTGGCGGAAGGTCGTTGGCTCGAAAAATTCTTCGGGCAGGGTATTATTGGCCCACACTACAACACGACGCGAAGGAGCACGTGAAAAGGTGCGACAAATGCAAACGGCACGGGGACGTGCACGTAGCACCCCCATCCGAGTTGAAATCACTGTCATCACCTTGGCCATTCGCATGGTTGATATCTTAGGACCATTCATCGTCGGGTCTGGTCAAAATAAGTACTTAATTGTGGGCGTCGACTATTTCACCAAGTGGATAGAAGCCGAGGCTTTAGCTAAAATCACTGCGCTCAACATACTACGTTTCTTCAAGAGAAACATCCTCGCCCAGTTCGGGGTACCGCTCGCCATCGTGACCGACAACGGCACTCAGTTCACGGATAAACACTTCAAAGAATTTGTCGCATCAATAGGAACGAAACAACATTTCGCGTCGGTCGAGCACCCCCAAACTAATGGACAAGCAGAGGCTGCAAATAGAGTAATCCTAAGAGGTTTAAAACGAAGATTGGACGAGCATAAGAAGCATTGGGTCGAGGAGTTACACAGCGTACTATGGGCGTATAGGACCACACCCCACTCAACAACCGGGGAATCCCCATTTCGATTAGCATATGGAACCGAGGCGATGATCCCTATAGAAATGCACGTCCTATCCAAACGCACAAAATCCCCTATGGACCAAGACACCAACTCCGAAGCTTTGAGGGACGAGCTCGACATGATCGAAGAAGTTCGGTCAGAAGCTGCTCTTCGAGAAACCATTCTCAAAAAAAAAATAGCTGCTCGATATGATTCTAAGGTCATAAGACGAACGTTCGAGGTAGGCAGTCTTGTCCTCAGAAGGAATCAAAGGGATCCCCGCGAGGGAAAATTTACAC
Source organism: Lathyrus aphaca (assembly GCA_963966055.1). Taxonomy (NCBI): domain Eukaryota; kingdom Viridiplantae; phylum Streptophyta; class Magnoliopsida; order Fabales; family Fabaceae; genus Lathyrus; species Lathyrus aphaca. The sequence continues at coordinate 18,142,970 of OZ014523.1, read as the reverse complement.
CCAACTGGGAGGGCCTGTATCGCGTCCGAGCAAAAACCGAGAACGGAGCCTATTATTTAGAAAATTTACACGGGGAAGATCTTGCTCGGCCTTGGAACGCCGAGAAACTCAAACAATATTACAGCTAAATCACAAAGTCGCCCTGCTCAACTTTCAAGCAAGGAGCAAAGGGACCGACTGAAAACTGTGTGCCTAGGTACGAGCACGACAACCCAAAAATAATAGTCAAGCAAGATCTCCTTTCAAGGGAAAGAGAAACCTGCCGCACGGACGGATACTCAAACGAGTCCGACGTCGCCTAAGTACCACGACCAAGCAGAACCCAGCTCGCGATGGGATGTTCAAGCCACGGAGCCCGGGCCATTACCTTGGCCCGGGCACCGACCAGGAGTAAAACTCCAAAATCTGATTGGTCCCCCTAACCAACGGATCACATACACACCCCGTATTTATTCAATCACATCCAATTAATGCAAAGATGCATACCAAACACTTAGTAAAAATAACAGATAAAATATGTCCTCCGACGGACGCATCATTACGAACAAATGAAATATAGAAACCGACCATTAAGGTCGTATATATGAAATTAAAGATGCGACCCAAAGGGACGACTTGTTCAGGATTACATGCAAAGGGGTCCACGCCCCCAAAAAGAAACATAATAAATTACATGGCACGCAGGCCAGAAACTAATTACCATCGCCCTCCGGGCGGTCTTCTTCATGGCGAGCCTCTTCCTGCTCCGGTTGCGCTTCGGGCTGTTCTAACTGAGCAATCGACCCCCGCTGAGAATCAGCTACCACCAGGTCCGAAGGAACCATAATCTGGCCGTTTTCTACCTTGTACAGATAGTTGATTCGACCAACGTCCAAAGCCAGGTCAGGATGGAGGACCTTCATCTGATCCACAGTTTTCTGGAAGCTGAGCTCAGTTGATGAGTTTAGATATTCCATGTCTTGGTCGATCCGAGCAAGCAGCTGAGCCCTCGTTACCAGATTTTTGGTTTCTTCATCCTCATCCTCCTTAGGGCAGAAAGCGTCCTTCAGCTTTTTATTTTGCTCCAGCACCCTTTTCTTGTCGACCTCCAACTTGGCGATGACATTGGCCCGTTCAGTCAACTCCTTGGCCGCGGCTTTAGCCTCCTCGGTGGCCGTTGTCAGTTTCGCCTCAGTGGCAGCCAGCTGCTCCTTCATCCTACCCATCTCTCGCTCCTGTCCAGGGCTCCCTTCGGCTGTCAGCCAGGCCATTTTCAGGACCCGCATAACCGCGCTTGCGTCCTGGACCAGAGATAATCGCCGGGCAGGACAGTCCATACCCTCCAGAAACAAGGAATCCGCACGGTCCACCTCCATGCTCGTTCCTTCGAAGAAATTGCGCTTCACGAAGCACGGAGGCAGCCCATGCTTCGGCTTTGGGGGTGCGTTGGCCGTCAAGTCCACAGTGGCTGCGGACTTATGTTTCTTCATCAAAGAGCCGGTCGAGGCGCTCGGAGTGTAACACCCACTTTTCCCATTTTCTAAAATAACATAAGTTTTCAGATAAATCAGAGTTTAATTAACATGTGAGTAACTACATTTTCAAAATCAACCAAAAGTATAATCATTTATTAAAAACAGCAGAAATATCTTTTTATTCAACAATCGGCAATTCGCCAAATATCCACAAATTCATCGATTCACTTAATTTATATGTTTCAACAAAATATGATACGTAACTATTACTAACAAGAATAATTAAATAACAAATACCCCCTTCCCGTGTTACGTATCAGAGCGACTCCTAGGACTCGACCAAACAACTTGTACTCCGAGCATACTCAAGTACCTGAATCATCTGTACTTCCGAAGAAGCACAGATGCAACCAAACAACAAAGGGGTGAGAAAACAATTCAATATATTAACGGTGCAAATAACATCTTACAGGGTAGTCTCACCTCTATTCATCAAATACACATCATACATCATACAATTAATCAATATCTCAAATAGTTCATCAACACATATCATACATCATTAATTCAATCAATGCAAAGTGACTCAATGACACAATGCAAATGCGGTACCGACTCACAGTAACGGTTCATCAAATAGAACCCCGAATGCATCGTTAACGTCTCCAACAAGACACGATCATCCCTGCAACCACGATTCTCAACGAATCCCGAACAATCACATCCACGACATGATTATTCCATCAAACGTATGCGCATGCAGACACAACAACGCATACCATATCATAACATACATGAACACATCATGCTTTATGATCCTCATGATCCTCATCAAAACATATATGTCATTTCATCATATAAATAGCACTAAACACATAGTACACATCAACATAATTACACATGAATACAATCATGTCAACACGATCCTCATGATCTAACACATATCCCATCACGTGGATCACATAGATAGTCCAACAATATTCATACACATTGTCAACACCATTAATATGGTTCACCATTAAGAGTCATGCAAAACAACATAAGCACGTATATTCATACACGCTAATTACCAAATGTCATATCTTATGGATTCCTCATTAATTCCACTCTCATTTATTCCCTATACATATATTCTAATACCACACGATCCTTCTGATCCTCACCGCTACCAACACTTACATCATGGGGTCTAAGCAAGACATATAATCAACTATATTACCAATCATCACGATCCTCTTCGTTTATCACTATTCCTTCATATAATTGTGCAAGACTTATAGTAAACATTTCCATCATCAACACCTTCTAATCGACATAGTAATAAATTTATAATATCTCCAATAATCACATAACACGCACACGCTTATTATCGGTCATCAGGTCCTATAGTTAAACATGGATGCTATCCTCAAGGCCTTAGACTAATGGTACAAGTATCGAACAAGAACTCGGGATTAAACCACTTAAAATACAGAAAAATTCCTCAAAAAAGAGGCCTGACACGGCCCCCCGTGTCCCATGACACGGCCCGTGTCATGCGGCCTAGGACACGACCCTCTAAATCATCAAAACACATTTTCCAGGAGGCTGACACGGCTGCCCGTGTTGTACAACACTGCCCGTGTCAGGCCAAATCATCAAAAACACATTTTCCAGGAGGCTGACACGGTCGCCCGTGTTGTACAACACTGCCCGTGTTGTGGCACCCGAAGCCAACTTCCCAAATTTCCATTTTTTAGCATAATGCCCGTAGCCTGACACTGCCCGTGTTGTACAACACTGCCCGTGTCAGGGCACCTGTACCCCCAAAATTCAGCTTTTTCTAAAACTCACTTTTCTCTCCCAATTTCATACCAGTTCGAATTCTATCACTTATCTCTCACTTTTATCACCCAAAACACTCCAAATATTGTCCTTATACTTATTTTATGCATCTAATCCCTCATTATCTTCTCAACCTAACATCACAAATTAAATTAGGAAAATTCCAGGTTTCTCTTCCTCTTCTCAATTTACATCATCCACAACCACATTTGTGACCAAGTTCTCATAATACACACATCATGGAATTTAATTATCAAACTTCAAGAATATACAATCAATAATCATAATATTCATACTCATATCATGAACTCATCAACAACAATCAAATTCATATAATCCCGAAGAGAGTAAGGACCTCTCAATTACCCTTTCATGTTAGATTACCAATAAAGAACCCTTTCTCCCCCTTACCTCGAATTTGACAAAATCCTTGCAAAGCCTTAATCTTGAAGCTTTACGATTCTTGATTTCCCTTCTCCTTTCCCTTTTTCTCCAGAGCCCTCTTTCCTTCGTCAAAATACGATAATGAGAAAATGTATCGTGTTCTCCCCTTTTCATAACAAAATCAAATTACAACCTTGCCCCCCAATCCTCCAACTTATATTTTATTTAATTTATTAAATAACAATATTATAATAATAATACCACCTCATTATATTATCATTATTTAAATAAAATACCACGTCCACTTATTATTCAAAATACATCATCATACTCTTGATATTTATTTTATAAAAATACTTTATAAAATTGGGGCGTTACACGGAGAACCTTGAACCAAGGGACCCGACCCCGAGCCACTTGTCTCCGACAGCTTGGTCTGCACGACCCTTGATCTTTTCTTCTACTGCTGAAGCAGGCGTTCTTGAATTTTATCCAGTGGGTTCGACAGAGAGCCTGAAAAAGGAGAAAGATCAGATTAGTCGTGGAAGACAAAGTTAAAAAATTTGACTAATATAGATAAACAGATACCAAAGAAGTCAGACACTTCCTGCCCGGTATGGCAGGCCAGCAACTCGGTAACATTAATCAAGGGACGCTCCACAGCTTCCCCCCCATCCTGCTCAAGTATAACTTTTCCATCTCCGTCCAGCAGGGGTGTCGGAGTGAAGGACGCTATCAATTTTTTGAAGGCCTCGAAACTGGCCGCGTCATCATCATTCAATGAGTCCCCCACCTGAACGAACTCACCGACAGGTTTCTCATAGTGAGCATAGCTCCAGCTAAACAGGAACAGCCACAACCTCCTCGAGATCACCTGCCCTTGATCATCGAGCTTAGGCTCATCATTCTCGTCGGTGTCTATCCCCACGAAGCTCATTGCCCTCACGGCCACCATGCTCGCGGGTTTGATCAGAAAGTAATCAGTTTTGAAGGCCCAGATAGATTCTGAATGGGCCTTAAAGATTTTAGTCCGCTGCTTGAAGGACACGAATCCCTTCCTCGCCCGACTTGGCGCTGCAGGGAGAACAGGAGGAAAAATAGAGGAAGCGTGGCACCAACACCCAGATGGGCGCACGTCATCTCAAACGCTCTCAGGAACGCGTATGAATTGGGATGCAACTGGGAAGGGGCGACGCATAGGTGCCCGAGCACGGCACTCACAAATTCACTGAAGGGAAAAGTTCCCCCCAGGATTGAGACTGCGTATTCATACATGGAGAAAGCACGACCGCGGAAATCTGAGAAGATGCGGTCATCGTCCCCCGGGCAGGTTACAACCCAATCGGCAGGGTCACCGACAACAGGCAGTGGTTCTGTTCGGGGTCTCGAAAATGAGGACACCTTGTCCAACAAATCCTCCACCACCCATTCTTCGGGCGAGACCCTCGTCTGGTCGGGACATTGGGGAAAATCTATTGATGCTCCTGTAGTACTCGTATCCGAATTCCCCGAGGAACTCCCAGAGCCAGAAGGGACGGACACAGATGATCCTGAATCTTCCGAGGACGTCTCTTCCGAAGACACGTCCAATGGATCCACGAGCGAGTTTTCACCTGAAAAGAAGAGGAAAGGCGTCAGTGAATTCGATTAAGAATATCAAATCCACCCTTCCACCGTCGACAAGTGAAAGGGTGCGCATCAGCTCAGAGATTAGGTCCCGAGCTATAGCCCTGGCTGACCATCGCTCGGAGCGACGGCTTACGCCCAACATTTTAAATCAAGGATCTAACCTAGATATTTGTCAAAACCTAAGTCGAGGTTGACCAGCACCTACGTTGATCCTGAGCTAGGGTTTGCAACCGACCAACTACGGTGGCAGAAGTCCTAAAGTTTACCGGTTCTAAATTTAAAACTACCGTCAAAACTATCCTAAACCACATGCATTTCTACGAAACCTAAGCTATAAACACCTAAAACGGTGAAAATGAACCGTACCTTACGCTTGGGAAGACATTTTTGAAGAAGAAAAGCGTTCTGGAAGTGGTGGTCGGCAAGGAAATGCGGTGGTCGACGGCTGAAGTGGTGGCAGTTGAACGGGCAGAGCGTCGGAGAAGAAGATGAAGCGAAAAAGTGTAGAATGGGCCCTGAGAACCCTATTTATAAGAGGGAAAACACGTGCAAGCACGCATGACCCCTACACACTAGCCCCTAGGCTAGCTGTCAAATCATTAATAAGCGCGAATTCCCAGATATTCCAGCTTTTCGTTTCATATTCTACTGTCGAGCAACGTACCAGCTGCCCGTTCCCCGAAGATCTGCAGCGTAAATTCTTGGCCTTAACACTGCTCATCGCCGAGCACAAAATCATTTCTAAGTCACTGCTCTTCCACACGAGCAATAACTTGGGGGGGCTCCTGTTCTGGACTAGCCCAATCCCCACAATTGGGCCAAGCAAACCAATCCAATAGCTATGCTCGACATCGGGCAGAATTAGGAACAATGGTCTCTGTCGAGCATAAGCATTCCGACCACGATGAAGTTCCCAAACGGCTAGTCTTGACCGTTGCCTATTTTTACGGATTCCTCGACCCGCGCCTCACAATATGGACCAATAGTCTTCCATTTAGCCCCTTATATAAACCCTCTCATTTGAGAGGGTCAGGAATTCAATTTCTCAGACCTTTATTCTCGTACTTGCCCACTCTTTGCTCGGTTACTTACATTAGCATCGGAGTGTCTTGCAGGTACACCCCCTTTCTCCTCACCGACCGTCTTTCATCAGCTCTCGAAGCCAGCCGCATCGGATCCTGATCTCAAGGTACGATCACTTCCCTTGTAAAATATATAAATGATATGCGAAGTTTCGTATCATTTCGAACAATCCCCGATTAAATTTGATTTTTGAACGAAACTAGTATAAACTAGTGTATAATATATTATGATTTTTTGACCAAAATTTGCATTTCGAAATGTTTCAAAGAATCTAATTTTCAGATGATTTTTTTTGCATAAGCTTCCATCATAACCTTCCCTCTTAACATATATAAATTATCTGAAAAGTCTCGTATCATATCAAAAAGTCCCCAATTAATTTTGATATTTTTGACCGAAATTAGTGTATAGTATACTATGATTTTTGAATGAAACATGCATTTCGGAGAGTTTCATAGAATCTAATTTTCAGATGATTTTTTGCATGGACTTACATCATACTCTTCCCTCGTAAAATATATAAATGATATGTGAATTTTCGTATCATTTCGAACAATCCTCGATTTAATTTGATTTTTGACCGAAACTAGTATAAACTAGTGTATAATATATTATGTTTTTTGGCCGAAACTTGCATTTCGAAAAGTTTCATAGAATCTAATTTTCAAATGATTTTTTGCATGGACTTACTTCATAACCTTCCCTCGTAAAATATATAAATGACATGTGATGTTTCGTATCATTTCGAACAGTCCCCAATTTAATTTGATTTTTGATCGAAACTAGTATAAACTAGTGTATAATATATTAGGATTTTTTGACCAAAACTTGCATTTCGAAATGTTTCATAGAATCTAATTTTCAGATGATATTTTTGCGTGAACTTCCGTCATAACCTTCCCTATTATCATATATAAATGATATGAAAAGTCTCGTATCATTTCAAATAGTCCCCAATTAAATTTGATTTTTTTTGCCGAAACTAGTGTATAATATACTATGATTTTTGACCGAAACTTGCATTTCGAAAAGTTTCATAGAATCTAAGTTTCCGATGATTTTTTTGCATGGACTTACTTCATAACCTTCCCTCGTAAAATATATAAATGATATGCGATGTTTCGTATCATTTCGAACAATCCCCGATTTAATTTGATTTTTGAACGAAACTAGTATAAACTAGTGTATAATATATTATGATTTTTTGACCAAAATTTGCATTTCGAAATGTTTCAAAGAATCTAATTTTCAGATGATTTTTTTGCATAGGCTTCCATCATAACCTTCCCTCTTAACATATATAAATTATCTGAAAAGTCTCGTAACATATCAAATAGTCCCCAATTAATTTTGATATTTTTGACCGAAATTAGTGTATAATATACTATGATTTTTGAATGAAACTTGCATTTCGGAAAGTTTCATAGAATCTAATTTTCAGTTGATTTTTTGCATGGACTTACATCATACTCTTCCCTCGTAAAATATATAAATGATATGTGAATTTTCGTATCATTTCGAACAATCCCCAATTTAATTTGATTTTTGACCGAAACTAGTATAAACTAATGTATAATAAATTATGTTTTTTTGGCAGAAACTTGCATTTCGAAAAGTTTCATAGAATCTAATTTTCAGATGATTTTTTGCATGGACTTACTTCATAATCTTCCCTCGTAAAATATATAAATGATATGTGATGTTTCGTATCATTTCGAACAGTACCTAATTTAATTTGATTTTTGATCAAAACTAGTATAAACTAGTGTATAATATATTATGATTTTTTGACCAAAACTTGCATTTCGAAATGTTTCATAGAATCTAATTTTCAGATGATTTTTTTGCATGGACTTCCATCATAAATTTACCTCTTAACATATATAAATTATCTGAAAAGTCTCGTATCATTTCAAATAGTCCCCAATTAAATTTTATATTTTTTACTGAAACTAGTGTATAATATACTATGATTTTTGATCAAAACTTGCATTTCGAAAAGTTTCATAGAATCTAGTTTTGAGATTATTTTTTTGCATGGACTTCTGTCATAACCATCCCTATTATCATATATAAATGATATGAAAAGTCTCGAATCATTTCAAATAGTCCCCAATTAAATTTGATTTTTTTGCCGAAACTAGTGTATAATATACTATGATTTTTGACCGAAACTTGCATTTCGAAAAGTTTCATAGAATCTAAGTTTCAGATGATTTTTTTTGCATGGACTTACTTCATAACCTTCCCTCGTAAAATATATAAATGATATATAAAGTTTCGTATCATTTCGAACAATCCCCGATTTAATTTTATTTTTGAAAGAAACTAGTATAAACTAGTGTATAATATATTATGATTTTTTGACCAAAATTTGCATTTCAAAATGTTTCAAAGAATCTAATTTTCAGATGATTTTTTTGCATAGGCTTCCATCATAACCTTCCCTCTTAACATTTATAAATTATCTGAAAAGTCTCGTATCTTATCAAATAGTCACCAATTAATTTTGATATTTTTCACCGAAATTAGTGTATGATATACTATGATTTTTGAATGAAACTTGCATTTCAGAAAGTTTCATAGAATCTAATTTTCAGATGATTTTTTGCATGGACTTACATCATACGGTTCCCTCGTAAAATATATAAATGATATGTGAATTTTCGTATCATTTTGAACAATCCCCGATTTAATTTGATTTTTGACCGAAACTAGTATAAACTAATGTATAATATATTATGTTTTTTTGGCCGAAACTTGCATTTCGAAAAGTTTCATAGAATCTAATTTCCAGATGCTTTTTTGCATGGACTTACTTCATAACCTTCCCTCGTAAAATATATAAATGATATGTGATGTTTCGTATCATTTCCAACCGTCCCCGATTTAATTTGATTTTTGATCGAAACTAGTATAAACTAGTGTAAAATATATTATGATTTTTTGACTAAAACTTGCATTTCGAAATGTTTCATAAAATCTAATTTTCAGATGATTTTTTTGCATGGACTTCCATCATATCCTTACATCTTAACATATATAAATTATCTGAAAAGTCTCGTATCATTTCAAATAGTCCCCAATTAAATTTTATATTTTTTTACCGAAACTAGTGTATAATATACTATGATTTTTGATCAAAACTTGCATTTCGGAAAGTTTCATAGAATCTAATTTTGAGATTATTTTTTTGCATGGACTTCCGTCATAACCTTCCCTATTATCATATATAAATGATATGAAAAGTCTCGTATCATTTCAAATAGTCCCCAATTAAATTTGATTTTTTTTTGCCGAAACTAGTGTATAATATACTATGATTTTTGACCGAAACTTGCATTTCGAAAAGTTTAATAGAATCTAAGTTTCAGATGATTTTTTTGCATGGACTTACTTCATAACCTTCCCTCGTAAAATATATAAATGATATGTGAAGTTTCGTATCATTTCGAACAATCTCCGATTTAATTTGATTTTTGAACGAAACTAGTATAAACTTGTGTATAATATATTATGATTTTTTGACCAAAATTTGCATTTCGAAATGTTTCAAAGAATCTAATTTTCAGATGATTTTTTTGCATAGGCTTCCATCATAAACTTCCCTCTTAACATATATAAATTATCTGAAAAGTCTCGTATCTTATCAAATAGTCCCCAATTAATTTTAATATTTTTGACCGAAATTAGTGTAAAATATACTATGATTTTTGAGTGAAACTTGCATTTCGGAAAGTTTCATAGAATCTAATTTTCAGATGATTTTTTTGCATGGGCTTACATCATACTCTTCCCTCGTAAAATATATAAATGATATGTGAATTTTCGTATCATTTCGAACAATCCCCGATTTAATTTGATTTTTGACCGAAACTAGTATAAACTAATGTATAATATATTATGTTTTTTTGGCCGAAACATGCATTTCGAAAAGTTTCATAGAATCTAATTTTCAGATGATTTTTTGCATGGACTTACTTCATAACCTTCCCTCGTAAAATATATAAATGATATGTGATGTTTCGTATCATTTCGAACAGTCCCCAATTTAATTTGATTTTTGATCGAAACTAGTATAAACTAGTGTATAATATATTATGATTTTTTACCAAAACTTGCATTTCGAAATGTTTCATAGAATCTAATTTTCAGATGATTTTTTTTGCATGGACTTCCATCATAACTTTACCTCTTAACATGTATAAATTATCTGAAAAGTCTCGTATCATTTCAAATAGTCCCCAATTAAATTTTATATTTTTTACTGAAACTAGTGTATAATATACTATTATTTTTGATCAAAACTTGCATTTCGAAAAGTTTCATAGAATCTAGTTTTGAGATTATTTTTTTACATGGATTTCCGTCATAACCTTCCCTATTATCATATATAAATGATATGAAAAGTCTCGTATCATTTCAAATAGTCCCCAATTAAATTTGATTTTTTTTTGCCGAAACTAGTGTATAATATACTATGATTTTTGACCGAAACTTGCATTTCGAAAAGTTTAATAGAATCTAAGTTTCAGATGATTTTTTTGCATGGACTTACTTCATAACCTTCCCTCGTAAAATATATAAATGATATGTGAAGTTTCGTATCATTTCGAACAATCTCCGATTTAATTTGATTTTTGAACGAAACAAGTATAAACTTGTGTATAATATATTATGATTTTTTGACCAAAATTTGCATTTCGAAATGTTTCAAAGAATCTAATTTTCAGATGATTTTTTTGCATAGGCTTCCATCATAAACTTCCCTCTTAACATATATAAATTATCTGAAAAGTCTTGTATCTTATCAAATAGTCCCCAATTAATTTTAATATTTTTGACCGAAATTAGTGTAAAATATACTATGATTTTTGAGTGAAACTTGCATTTCGGAAAGTTTCATAGAATCTAATTTTCAGATGATTTTTTTGCATGGGCTTACATCATACTCTTCCCTCGTAAAATATATAAATGATATGTGAATTTTCGTATCATTTCGAACAATCCCCGATTTAATTTGATTTTTGACCGAAACTAGTATAAACTAATGTATAATATATTATGTTTTTTTGGCCGAAACATGCATTTCGAAAAGTTTCATAGAATCTAATTTTCAGATGATTTTTTGCATGGACTTACTTCATAACCTTCCCTCGTAAAATATATAAATGATATGTGATGTTTCGTATCATTTCGAACAGTCCCCAATTTAATTTGATTTTTGATCGAAACTAGTATAAACTAGTGTATAATATATTATGATTTTTTACCAAAACTTGCATTTCGAAATGTTTCATAGAATCTAATTTTCAGATGATTTTTTTTGCATGGACTTCCATCATAACTTTACCTCTTAACATGTATAAATTATCTGAAAAGTCTCGTATCATTTCAAATAGTCCCCAATTAAATTTTATATTTTTTACTGAAACTAGTGTATAATATACTATTATTTTTGATCAAAACTTGCATTTCGAAAAGTTTCATAGAATCTAGTTTTGAGATTATTTTTTTACATGGATTTCCGTCATAACCTTCCCTATTATCATATATAAATGATATGAAAAGTCTCGTATCATTTCAAATAGTCCCCAATTAAATTAGATTTTTTTTTGCCGAAACTAGTGTATAATATACTATGATTTTTGACCGAAACTTGCATTTCGAAAAGTTTCATAGAATCTAAGTTTCAGATGATTTTTTTTGCATGGACTTACTTCATAACCTTCCATCGTAAAATATATAAATGATATGCGTAGTTTCGTATCATTTCGAACAATCCCCGATTTAATTTGATTTTTGAACGAAACTAGTATAAACTAGTGTATAATATATTATGATTTTTTGACCAAAATTTGCATTTCGAAATGTTTCAAAGAATCTAATTTTCAGATGATTTTTTTGCATAGGCTTCCATCATAACCTTCCCTCTTAACATATATAAATTATCTGAAAAGTCTCGTATCTTATCAAATAGTCCCCAATTAATTTTAATATTTTTGACCGAAATTAGTGTATAATATACTATGATTTTTGAGTGAAACTTGCATTTCGGAAAGTTTAATAGAATCTAATTTTCAGATGATTTTTTGCATGGACTTACATCATACTCTTCCCTCGTAAAATATATAAATGATATGTGAATTTTCGTATCATTTCGAACAATCCCCGATTTAATTTGATTTTTGACCGAAACTAGTATAAACTAATGTATAATATATTATGTTTTTTTGGCCGAAACATGCATTTCGAAAAGTTTCATAGAATCTAATTTTCAGATGATTTTTTGCATGGACTTACTTCATAACCTTCCCTCGTAAAATATATAAATGATATGTGATGTTTCGTATCATTTCGAACAGTCCCCAATTTAATTTGATTTTTGATCGAAACTAGTATAAACTAGTGTATAATATATTATGATTTTTTTGACCAAAACTTGCATTTCGAAATGTTTCATAGAATCTAATTTTCAGATGATTTTTTTGGGTGGACTTCCATCATAACTTTACCTCTTAACATATATAAATTATCTGAAAAGTCTCGTATCATTTCAAATAGTCCCCACTTAAATTTTATATCTTTTACTGAAACTAGTGTATAATATATTATGATTTTTGATCTAAATATGCATTTCGAAAAGTTTCATAGAATCTAGTTTTGAGATTATTTTTTTGCATGGACTTCCGTCATAACCTTCCCTATTATCATATATAAATGATATGAAAAGTCTCGTATCATTTCAAATAGTCCCCAATTAAATTTGATTTTTTTTTTGCCGAAACTAGTGTATAATATACTATGATTTTTGACCGAAACTTGCATTTCGAAAAGTTTCATAGAATCAAAGTTTCAGATGATTTTTTTGCATGGACTTACTTCATAACCTTCCCTCGTAAAATATATAAATGATATGCGAAGTTTCGTATCATTTCGAACAATCTCCGATTTAATTTGATTTTTGAACGAAACTAGTATAAACTAGTGTATAATATATTATGATTTTTTGACCAAAATTTGCATTTCGAAATGTTTCAAAGAATCTAATTTTCAGATGATTTTTTTGCATAGGCTTCCATCATAACCTTCCCTCTTAACATATATAAATTATCTGAAAAGTCTTGAATCTTATCAAATAGTCCCCAATTAATTTTCATATTTTTGACCGAAATTAGTGTATAATATACTATGATTTTTGAATGAAACTTGCATTTCGGAAAGTTTCAAAGAATCTAATTTTCAGATTATTTTTTGCATGGACTTACATCATACTCTTCCCTCGTAAAATATATAAATGATATGTGAATTTTCGTATCATTTCGAACAATCCCCGATTTAATTTGATTTTTGACCGAAACTAGTATAAACTAATGTATAATATATTATGTTTTTTTGGCCGAAACTTGCATTTCGAAAAGTTTCATAAAATCTAATTTTCAGATGATTTTTTGCATGGACTTACTTCATAACCTTCCCTCGTAAAATATATAAATGATATGTGATGTTTCGTATCATTTCGAACAGTCCCCAATTTAATTTGATTTTTGATCGAAACTAGTATAAACTAGTGTATAATATATTATGATTTTTTGACCAAAACTTGCATTTCAAAATATTTCATAGAATCTAATTTCCAGATGATTTTTTTGCGTGGACTTCCATCATAACTTTAACTCTTAACATATATAAATTATCTGAAAAGTCTCGTATCATTTCAAATAGTCCCCAATTAAATTATATATTTTTTTACTGAAACTAGTGTATAATATATTATGATTTTTGATCTAAATATGCATTTCGAAAAGTTTCATAGAATCTAGTTTTGAGATTATTTTTTTGCATGGACTTCCGTCATAACCTTCCCTATTATCATATATAAATGATATGAAAAGTCTCGTATCATTTCAAATAGTCCCCAATTAAATTTGATTTTTTTTTTGCCGAAACTAGTGTATAATATACTATGATTTTTGACCGAAACTTGCATTTCGAAAAGTTTCATAGAATCAAAGTTTCAGATTATTTTTTTGCATGGACTTACTTCATAACCTTCCCTCATAAAATATATAAATGATATGCGAAGTTTCGTATCATTTCGAACAATCTCCGATTTAATTTGATTTTTGAACGAAACTAGTATAAACTAGTGTATAATATATTATGATTTTTTGACCAAAATTTGCATTTCGAAATGTTTCAAAGAATCTAATTTTCAGATGATTTTTTTGCATAGGCTTCCATCATAACCTTCCCTCTTAACATATATAAATTATCTGAAAAGTCTTGAATCTTATCAAATAGTCCCCAATTAATTTTCATATTTTTGACCGAAATTAGTGTATGATATACTATGATTTTTGAATGAAACTTGCATTTCGGAAAGTTTCAAAGAATCTAATTTTCAGATGATTTTTTGCATGGACTTACATCATACTCTTCCCTCGTAAAATATATAAATGATATGTGAATTTTCGTATCATTTCGAACAATCCCCGATTTAATTTGATTTTTGACTGAAACTAGTATAAACTAATGTATAATATATTATGTTTTTTTGGCCGAAACTTGCATTTCGAAAAGTTTCATAAAATCTAATTTTCAGATGATTTTTTGCATGGACTTACTTCATAACCTTCCCTCGTAAAATATATAAATGATATGTGATGTTTCGTATCATTTCGAACAGTCCCACATTTAATTTGATTTTTGATCGAAACTAGTATAAACTAGTGTATAATATATTATGATTTTTTGACCAAAACTTGCATTTCAAAATGTTTCATAGAATCTAATTTCCAGATGATTTTTTTGCGTGGACTTCCATCATAACTTTAACTCTTAACATATATAAATTATCTGAAAAGTCTCGTATCATTTCAAATAGTCCCCAATTAAATTTTATATCTTTTACTGAAACTAGTGTATAATATATTACGATTTTTGATCTAAATATGCATTTCGAAAAGTTTCATAGAATCTAGTTTTGAGATTAATTTTTTGCATGGACTTCCGTCATAACCTTCCCTATTATCATATATAAATGATATGAAAAGTCTCGTATCATTTCAAATAGTCCCCAATTAAATTAGATTTTTTTTTTGCCGAAACTAGTGTATAATATACTATGATTTTTGACCGAAACTTGCATTTCGAAAAGTTTCATAGAATCAAAGTTTCAGATGATTTTTTTGCATGGACTTACTTCATAACCTTCCCTCGTAAAATATATAAATGATATGCGAAGTTTCGTATCATTTCGAACAATCTCCGATTTAATTTGATTTTTGAACGAAACTAGTATAAACTAGTGTATAATATATTATGATTTTTTGACCAAAATTTGCATTTCGAAATGTTTCAAAGAATCTAATTTTCAGATGATTTTTTTGCATAGGCTTCCATCATAACCTTCCCTCTTAACATATATAAATTATCTGAAAAGTCTTGAATCTTATCAAATAGTCCCCAATTAATTTTCATATTTTTGACCGAAATTAGTGTATAATATACTATGATTTTTGAATGAAACTTGCATTTCGGAAAGTTTCAAAGAATCTAATTTTCAGATGATTTTTTGCATGGACTTACATCATACTCTTCCCTCGTAAAATATATAAATGATATGTGAATTTTCGTATCATTTCGAACAATCCCCGATTTAATTTGATTTTTGACTGAAACTAGTATAAACTAATGTATAATATATTATGTTTTTTTGGCCGAAACTTGCATTTCGAAAAGTTTCATAAAATCTAATTTTCAGATGATTTTTTGCATGGACTTACTTCATAACCTTCCCTCGTAAAATATATAAATGATATGTGATGTTTCGTATCATTTCGAACAGTCCCCAATTTAATTTGATTTTTGATCGAAACTAGTATAAACTAGTGTATAATATATTATGATTTTTTGACCAAAACTTGCATTTCAAAATATTTCATAGAATCTAATTTCCAGATGATTTTTTTACGTGGACTTCCATCATAACTTTAACTCTTAACATATATAAATTATCTGAAAAGTCTCGTATCATTTCAAATAGTCCCCAATTAAATTTTATATTTTTTACTGAAACTAGTGTATAATATATTATGATTTTTGATCTAAATATGCATTTCGAAAAGTTTCATAGAATCTAGTTTTGAGATTATTTTTTTGCATGGACTTCCGTCATAACCTTCCCTATTATCATATATAAATGATATGAAAAGTTTCGTATCATTTCAAATAGTCCCCAATTAAATTTGATTTTTTTTTTGCCGAAACTAGTGTATAATATACTATGATTTTTGACCGAAACTTGCATTTCGAAAAGTTTCATAGAATCAAAGTTTCAGATTATTTTTTTGCATGGACTTACTTCATAACCTTCCCTCATAAAATATATAAATGATATGCGAAGTTTCGTATCATTTCGAACAATCTCCGATTTAATTTGATTTTTGAACGAAACTAGTATAAACTAGTGTATAATATATTATGATTTTTTGACCAAAATTTGCATTTCGAAATGTTTCAAAGAATGTAATTTTCAGATGATTTTTTTGCATAGGCTTCCATCATAACCTTCCCTCTTAACATATTTAAATTATCTGAAAAGTCTTGAATCTTATCAAATAGTCCCCAATTAATTTTCATATTTTTGACCGAAATTAGTGTATGATATACTATGATTTTTGAATGAAACTTGCATTTCGGAAAGTTTCAAAGAATCTAATTTTCAGATGATTTTTTGCATGGACTTACATCATACTCTTCCCTCGTAAAATATATAAATGATATGTGAATTTTCGTATCATTTCGAACAATCCCCGATTTAATTTGATTTTTGACTGAAACTAGTATAAACTAATGTATAATATATTATGTTTTTTTGGCCGAAACTTGCATTTCGAAAAGTTTCATAAAATCTAATTTTCAGATGATTTTTTGCATGGACTTACTTCATAACCTTCCCTCGTAAAATATATAAATGATATGTGATGTTTCGTATCATTTCGAACAGTCCCACATTTAATTTGATTTTTGATCGAAACTAGTATAAACTAGTGTATAATATATTATGATTTTTTGACCAAAACTTGCATTTCAAAATGTTTCATAGAATCTAATTTCCAGATGATTTTTTTGCGTGGACTTCCATCATAACTTTAACTCTTAACATATATAAATTATCTGAAAAGTCTCGTATCATTTCAAATAGTCCCCAATTAAATTTTATATCTTTTACTGAAACTAGTGTATAATATATTATGATTTTTGATCTAAATATGCATTTCGAAAAGTTTCATAGAATCTAGTTTTGAGATTATTTTTTTGCATGGACTTCCGTCATAACCTTCCCTATTATCATATATAAATGATATGAAAAGTCTCGTATCATTTCAAATAGTCCCCAATTAAATTAGATTTTTTTTTTTGCCGAAACTAGTGTATAATATACTATGATTTTTGACCGAAACTTGCATTTCGAAAAGTTTCATAGAATCAAAGTTTCAGATGATTTTTTTGCATGGACTTACTTCATAACCTTCCCTCGTAAAATATATAAATGATATGCGAAGTTTCGTATCATTTCGAACAATCTCCGATTTAATTTGATTTTTGAACGAAACTAGTATAAACTAGTGTATAATATATTATGATTTTTTGACCAAAATTTGCATTTCGAAATGTTTCAAAGAATCTAATTTTCAGATGATTTTTTTGCATAGGCTTCCATCATAACCTTCCCTCTTAACATATATAAATTATCTGAAAAGTCTTGAATCTTATCAAATAGTCCCCAATTAATTTTCATATTTTTGACCGAAATTAGTGTATAATATACTATGATTTTTGAATGAAACTTGCATTTCGGAAAGTTTCAAAGAATCTAATTTTCAGATGATTTTTTGCATGGACTTACATCATACTCTTCCCTCGTAAAATATATAAATGATATGTGAATTTTCGTATCATTTCGAACAATCCCCGATTTAATTTGATTTTTGACCGAAACTAGTATAAACTAATGTATAATATATTATGTTTTTTTGGCCGAAACTTGCATTTCGAAAAGTTTCATAAAATCTAATTTTCAGATGATTTTTTGCATGGACTTACTTCATAACCTTCCCTCGTAAAATATATAAATGATATGTGATGTTTCGTATCATTTCGAACAGTCCCCAATTTAATTTGATTTTTGATCGAAACTAGTATAAACTAGTGTATAATATATTATGATTTTTTGCCAAAACTTGCATTTCAAAATATTTCATAGAATCTAATTTCCAGATGATTTTTTTGCGTGGACTTCCATCATAACTTTAACTCTTAACATATATAAATTATCTGAAAAGTCTCGTATCATTTCAAATAGTCCCCAATTAAATTTTATATTTTTTACTGAAACTAGTGTATAATATATTATGATTTTTGATCTAAATATGCATTTCGAAAAGTTTCATAGAATCTAGTTTTGAGATTATTTTTTTGCATGGACTTCCGTCATAACCTTCCCTATTATCATATATAAATGATATGAAAAGTCTCGTATCATTTCAAATAGTCCCCAATTAAATTTGATTTTTTTTTTGCCGAAACTAGTGTATAATATACTATGATTTTTGACCGAAACTTGCATTTCGAAAAGTTTCATAGAATCAAAGTTTCAGATGATTTTTTTGCATGGACTTACTTCATAACCTTCCCTCGTAAAATATATAAATGATATGCGAAGTTTCGTATCATTTCGAACAATCTCCGATTTAATTTGATTTTTGAACGAAACTAGTATAAACTAGTGTATAATATATTATGATTTTTTGACCAATATTTGCATTTCGAAATGTTTCAAAAAATCTAATTTTCAGATGATTTTTTTGCATAGGCTTCCATCATAACCTTCCCTCTTAACATATATAAATTATCTGAAAAGTCTTGAATCTTATCAAATAGTCCCCAATTAATTTTCATATTTTTGACCGAAATTAGTGTATAATATACTATGATTTTTGAATGAAACTTGTATTTCGGAAAGTTTCAAAGAATCTAATTTTCAGATGATTTTTTGCATGGACTTACATCATACTCTTCCCTCGTAAAATATATAAATGATATGTGAATTTTCGTATCATTTCGAACAATCCCCGATTTAATTTGATTTTTGACCGAAACTAGTATAAACTAATGTATAATATATTATGTTTTTTTGGCCGAAACATGCATTTCGAAAAGTTTCATAAAATCTAATTTTCAGATGATTTTTTGCATGGACTTACTTCATAACCTTCCCTCGTAAAATATATAAATGATATGTGATGTTTCGTATCATTTCGAACAGTCCCCAATTTAATTTGATTTTTGATCGAAACTAGTATAAACTAGTGTATAATATATTATGATTTTTTGACCAAAACTTGCATTTCAAAATATTTCATAGAATCTAATTTCCAGATTATTTTTTTGCGTGGACTTCCATCATAACTTTAACTCTTAACATATATAAATTATCTGAAAAGTCTCGTATCATTTCAAATAGTTCCCAATTAAATTTTATATTTTTTACTGAAACTAGTGTATAATATATTATGATTTTTGATCTAAATATGCATTTCGAAAAGTTTCATAGAATCTAGTTTTGAGATTATTTTTTTGCATGGACTTCCGTCATAACCTTCCCTATTATCATATATAAATGATATGAAAAGTTTCGTATCATTTCAAATAGTCCCCAATTAAATTTGATTTTTTTTTTGCCGAAACTAGTGTATAATATACTATGATTTTTGACCGAAACTTGCATTTCGAAAAGTTTCATAGAATCAAAGTTTCAGATTATTTTTTTGCATGGACTTACTTCATAACCTTCCCTCATAAAATATATAAATGATATGCGAAGTTTCGTATCATTTCGAACAATCTCCGATTTAATTTGATTTTTGAACGAAACTAGTATAAACTAGTCTATAATATATTATGATTTTTTGACCAAAATTTGCATTTCGAAATGTTTCAAAGAATCTAATTTTCAGATGATTTTTTTGCATAGGCTTCCATCATAACCTTCCCTCTTAACATATATAAATTATCTGAAAAGTCTTGAATCTTATCAAATAGTCCCCAATTAATTTTCATATTTTTGACCGAAATTAGTGTATGATATACTATGATTTTTGAATGAAACTTGCATTTCGGAAAGTTTCAAAGAATCTAATTTTCAGATGATTTTTTGCATGGACTTACATCATACTCTTCCCTCGTAAAATATATAAATGATATGTGAATTTTCGTATCATTTCGAACAATCCCCGATTTAATTTGATTTTTGACTGAAACTAGTATAAACTAATGTATAATATATTATGTTTTTTTGGCCGAAACTTGCATTTCGAAAAGTTTCATAAAATCTAATTTTCAGATGATTTTTTGCATGGACTTACTTCATAACCTTCCCTCGTAAAATATATAAATGATATGTGATGTTTCGTATCATTTCGAACAGTCCCACATTTAATTTGATTTTTGATCGAAACTAGTATAAACTAGTGTATAATATATTATGATTTATTGACCAAAACTTGCATTTCAAAATGTTTCATAGAATCTAATTTCCAGATGATTTTTTTGCGTGGACTTCCATCATAACTTTAACTCTTAACATATATAAATTATCTGAAAAGTCTCGTATCATTTCAAATAGTCCCCAATTAAATTTTATATCTTTTACTGAAACTAGTGTATAATATATTATGATTTTTGATCTAAATATGCATTTCGAAAAGTTTCATAGAATCTAGTTTTGAGATTATTTTTTTGCATGGACTTCCGTCATAACCTTCCGTATTATCATATATAAATGATATGAAAAGTCTCGTATCATTTCAAATAGTCCCCAATTAAATTTGATTTTTTTTTGCCGAAACTAGTGTATAATATACTATGATTTTTGACCGAAACTTGCATTTCGAAAAGTTTCATAGAATCAAAGTTTCAGATGATTTTTTTGCATGGACTTACTTCATAACCTTCCCTCGTAAAATATATAAATGATATGCGAAGTTTCGTATCATTTCGAACAATCTCCGATTTAATTTGATTTTTGAACGAAACTAGTATAAACTAGTGTATAATATATTATGATTTTTTGACCAAAATTTGCATTTCGAAATGTTTCAAAGAATCTAATTTTCAGATGATTTTTTTGCATAGGCTTCCATCCTAACCTTCCCTCTTAACATATATAAATTATCTGAAAAGTCTTGAATCTTATCAAATAGTCCCCAATTAATTTTCATATTTTTGACCGAAATTAGTGTATAATATACTATGATTTTTGAATGAAACTTGCATTTCGGAAAGTTTCAAAGAATCTAATTTTCAGATGATTTTTTGCATGGACTTACATCATACTCTTCCCTCGTAAAATATATAAATGATATGTGAATTTTCGTATCATTTCGAACAATCCCCGATTTAATTTGATTTTTGACCGAAACTAGTATAAACTAATGTATAATATATTATGTTTTTTTGGCCGAAACTTGCATTTCGAAAAGTTTCATAAAATCTAATTTTCAGATGATTTTTTGCATGGACTTACTTCATAACCTTCCCTCGTAAAATATATAAATGATATGTGATGTTTCGTATCATTTCGAACAGTCCCCAATTTAATTTGATTTTTGATCGAAACTAGTATAAACTAGTGTATAATATATTATGATTTTTTGACCAAAACTTGCATTTCAAAATATTTCATAGAATCTAATTTCCAGATGATTTTTTTGCGTGGACTTCCATCATAACTTTAACTCTTAACATATATAAATTATCTGAAAAGTCTCGTATCATTTCAAATAGTCCCCAATTAAATTTTATATTTTTTACTGAAACTAGTGTATAATATATTATGATTTTTGATCTAAATATGCATTTCGAAAAGTTTCATAGAATCTAGTTTTGAGATTATTTTTTTGCATGGACTTCCGTCATAACCTTCCCTATTATCATATATAAATGATATGAAAAGTCTCGTATCATTTTAAATAGTCCCCAATTAAATTTGATTTTTTTTTTGCCGAAACTAGTGTATAATATACTATGATTTTTGACCGAAACTTGCATTTCGAAAAGTTTCATAGAATCAAAGTTTCAGATGATTTTTTTGCATGGACTTACTTCATAACCTTCCCTCGTAAAATATATAAATGATATGCGAAGTTTCGTATCATTTCGAACAATCTCCGATTTAATTTGATTTTTGAACGAAACTAGTATAAACTAGTGTATAATATATTATGATTTTTTGACCAAAATTTGCATTTCGAAATGTTTCAAAGAATCTAATTTTCAGATGATTTTTTTGCATAGGCTTCCATCATAACCTTCCCTCTTAACATATATAAATTATCTGAAAAGTCTTGAATCTTATCAAATAGTCCCCAATTAATTTTCATATTTTTGACCGAAATTAGTGTATAATATACTATGATTTTTGAATGAAACTTGCATTTCGGAAAGTTTCAAAGAATCTAATTTTCAGATGATTTTGTGCATGGACTTACATCATACTCTTCCCTCGTAAAATATATAAATGATATGTGAATTTTCGTATCATTTCGAACAATCCCCGATTTAATTTTATTTTTGACCGAAACTAGTATAAACTAATGTATAATATATTATGTTTTTTTGGCCGAAACTTGCATTTCGAAAAGTTTCATAAAATCTAATTTTCAGATGATTTTTTGCATGGACTTTCTTCATAACCTTCCCTCGTAAAATATATAAATGATTTGTGATGTTTCGTATCATTTCGAACAGTCCCCAATTTAATTTGATTTTTGATCGAAACTAGTATAAACTAGTGTATAATATATTATGATTGTTTGACCAAAACTTGCATTTCAAAATATTTCATAGAATCTAATTTCCAGATGATTTTTTTGCGTGGACTTCCATCATAACTTTAACTCTTAACATATATAAATTATCTGAAAAGTCTCGTATCATTTCAAATAGTCCCCAATTAAATTTTATATTTTTTACTGAAACTAGTGTATAATATATTATGATTTTTGATCTAAATATGCATTTCGAAAAGTTTCATAGAATCTAGTTTTGAGATTATTTTTTTGCATGGACTTCCGTCATAACCTTCCCTATTATCATATATAAATGATATGAAAAGTCTCGTATCATTTCAAATTGTCCCCAATTAAATTTGATTTTTTTTTTTTTGCCGAAACTAGTGTATAATATACTATGATTTTTGACCGAAACTTGCATTTCGAAAAGTTTCATAGAATCAAAGTTCCAGATGATTTTTTTGCATGGACTTACTTCATAACCTTCCCTCGTAAAATATATAAATGATATGCGATGTTTCGTATCATTTCGAACAATCTCCGATTTAATTTGATTTTTGAACGAAACTAGTATAAACTAGTGTATAATATATTATGATTTTTTGACCAAAATTTGCATTTCGAAATGTTTCAAAGAATCTAATTTTCAGATGATTTTTTTGCATAGGCTTCCATCATAACCTTCCCTCTTAACATATATAAATTATCTGAAAAGTCTTGAATCTTATCAAATAGTCCCCAATTAATTTTCAATTTTTTGACCGAAATTTGTGTATAATATACTATGATTTTTGAATGAAACTTGCATTTCGGAAAGTTTCAAAGAATCTAATTTTCAGATGATTTTTTGCATGGACTTACATCATACTCTTCCCTCGTAAAATATATAAATGATATGTGAATTTTCGTATCATTTCGAACAATCCCCGATTTAATTTGATTTTTGACCGAAACTAGTATAAACTAATGTATAATATATTATGTTTTTTTGGCCGAAACATGCATTTCGAAAAGTTTCATAAAATCTAATTTTCAGATGATTTTTTGCATGGACTTACTTCATAACCTTCCCTCGTAAAATATATAAATGATATGTGATGTTTCGTATCATTTCGAACAGTCCCCAATTTAATTTGATTTTTGATCGAAACTAGTATAAACTAGTGTATAATATATTATGATTTTTTACCAAAACTTGCATTTCGAAATGTTTCATAGAATCTAATTTTCAGATGATTTTTTTTGCGTGGACTTCCATCATAACTTTACCTCTTAACATGTATAAATTATCTGAAAAGTCTCGTATCATTTCAAATAGTCCCCAATTAAATTTTATATTTTTTACTGAAACTAGTGTATAATATACTATTATTTTTGATCAAAACTTGCATTTCGAAAAGTTTCATAGAATCTAGTTTTGAGATTATTTTTTTACATGGATTTCCGTCATAACCTTCCCTATTATCATATATAAATGATATGAAAAGTCTCGTATCATTTCAAATAGTCCCCAATTAAATTTGATTTTTTTTTGCCGAAACTAGTGTATAATATACAATGATTTTTGACTGAAACTTGCATTTCGAAAAGTTTCATAGAATCTAAGTTTCAGATGATTTTTTTTGCATGGACTTACTTCATAACCTTCCATCGTAAAATATATAAATGATATGCGTAGTTTCATATCATTTCGAACAATCCCCGATTTAATTTGATTTTTGAACGAAACTAGTATAAACTAGTGTATAATATATTATGATTTTTTGACCAAAATTTGCATTTCGAAATGTTTCAAAGAATCTAATTTTCAGATGATTTTTTTGCATAGGCTTCCATCATAAACTTCCCTCTTAACATATATAAATTATCTGAAAAGTCTCGTATCTTATCAAATAGTCCCCAATTAATTTTAATTTTTTTGACCGAAATTAGTGTATAATATACTATGATTTTTGAGTGAAACTTGCATTTCGGAAAGTTTCATAGAATCTAATTTTCAGATGATTTTTTGCATGGACTTACATCATACTCTTCCCTCGTAAAATATATAAATAATATGTGAATTTTCGTATCATTTCGAACAATCCCCGATTTAATTTGATTTTTGACCGAAACTAGTATAAACTAATGTATAATATATTATGTTTTTTTGGCCGAAACAGGCATTTCGAAAAGTTTCATAGAATCTAATTTTCAGATGATTTTTTGCATGGACTTACTTCATAACCTTCCCTCGTAAAATATATAAATGATATGTGATGTTTCGTATCATTTCGAACAGTCCCCAATTTAATTTGATTTTTGATCGAAACTAGTATAAACTAGTGTATATTATATTATGATTTTTTGTCCAAAACTTGCATTTCGAAATGTTTCATAGAATCTAATTTTCAGATGATTTTTTTGCGTGGACTTCCATCATAACTTTACCTCTTAACATATAGAAATTATCTGAAAAGTCTCGTATCATTTCAAATAATCCCCAATTAAATTTTATATTTTTTACTGAAACTAGTGTATAATATATTATGATTTTTTGACCAAAACTTGCATTTCGAAATGTTTCATAGAATCTAATTTTCAGATGATTTTTTTGCGTGGACTTCCATCATAACTTTACCTCTTAACATGTATAAATTATCTGAAAAGTCTCGTATCATTTCAAATAATCCCCAATTAAATTTTATATTTTTTACTGAAACTAGTGTATAATATACTATGATTTTTGATCAAAACTTGCATTTCGAAAAGTTTCATAGAATCTAGTTTTGAGATTATATTTTTGCATGGACTTCCGTCATAACCTTCCCTATTATCATATATAAATGATATGAAAAGTCTCGTATCATTTCAAATAGTCCCCAATTAAATTTGATTTTTTTTTGCCGAAACTAGTGTATAATATACTATGATTTTTGACCGAAACTTGCATTTCGAAAAGTTTCATAGAATCTAAGTTTCAGATGATTTTTTTTGCATGGACTTACTTCATAACCTTCTATCGTAAAATATATAAATGATATGCGTAGTTTCGTATCATTTCGAACAATCCCCGATTTAATTTGATTTTTGAACGAAACTAGTATAAACTAGTGTATAATATATTATGATTTTTTGACCAAAATTTGCATTTCGAAATGTTTCAAAGAATCTAATTTTCAGATGATTTTTTTGCATAGGCTTCCATCATAAACTTCCCTCTTAACATATATAAATTATCTGAAAAGTCTCGTATCTTATCAAATAGTCCCCAATTAATTTTAATATTTTTGACCGAAATTAGTGTATAATATACTATGATTTTTGAGTGAAACTTGCATTTCGGAAAGTTTCATAGAATCTAATTTTCAGTTGATTTTTTTGCATGGGCTTACATCATACTCTTCCCTCGTAAAATATATAAATGATATGTGAATTTTCGTATCATTTCGAACAATCCCCGATTTAATTTGATTTTTGACCGAAACTAGTATAAACTAATGTATAATATATTATGTTTTTTTGGCCGAAACATGCATTTCGAAAAGTTTCATAGAATCTAATTTTCAGATGATTTTTTGCATGGACTTACTTCATAACCTTCCCTCGTAAAATATATAAATGATATGTGATGTTTCGTATAATTTCGAACAGTCCCCAATTTAATTTGATTTTTGATCGAAACTAGTATAAACTAGTGTATAATATATATTATGATTTTTTTCCAAAACTTGCATTTCGAAATGTTTCATAGAATCTAATTTTCAGATGATTTTTTTTGCGTGGACTTCCATCATAACTTTACCTCTTAACATGTATAAATTATCTGAAAAGTCTCGTATCATTTCAAATAGTCCCCAATTAAATTTTATATTTTTTACTGAAACTAGTGTATAATATACTATTATTTTTGATCAAAACTTGCATTTCGAAAAGTTTCATAGAATCTAGTTTTAAGATTATTTTTTTACATGGATTTCCGTCATAACCTTCCCTATTATCATATATAAATGATATGAAAAGTCTCGTATCATTTCAAATAGTCCCCAATTAAATTTGATTTTTTTTTGCCGAAACTAGTGTATAATATACTATGATTTTTGACCGAAACTTGCATTTCGAAAAGTTTCATAGAATCTAAGTTTCAGATGATTTTTTTTGCATGGACTTACTTCATAACCTTCCATTGTAAAATATATAAATGATATGCGTAGTTTCATATCATTTCGAACAATCCCCGATTTAATTTGATTTTTGAACGAAACTAGTATAAACTAGTGTATAATATATTATGATTTTTTGACCAAAATTTGCATTTCGAAATGTTTCAAAGAATCTAATTTTCAGATGATTTTTTTGCATAGGCTTCCATCATAAACTTCCCTCTTAACATATATAAATTATCTGAAAAGTCTCGTATCTTATCAAATAGTCCCCAATTAATTTTAATATTTTTGACCGAAATTAGTGTATAATATACTATGATTTTTGAGTGAAACTTGCATTTCGGAAAGTTTCATAGAATCTAATTTTCAGATGATTTTTTTGCATGGACTTACATCATACTCTTCCCTCGTAAAATATATAAATGATATGTGAATTTTCGTATCATTTCGAACAATCCCCGATTTAATTTGATTTTTGACCGAAACTAGTATAAACTAATGTATAATATATTATGTTTTTTTGGCCGAAACATGCATTTCGAAAAGTTTCATAGAATCTAATTTTCAGATGATTTTTTGCATGGACTTACTTCATAAACTTCCCTCGTAAAATATATAAATGATATGTGATGTTTCGTATCATTTCGAACAGTCCCCAATTTAATTTGATTTTTGATCGAAACTAGTATAAACTAGTGTATAATATATTATGATTTTTTACCAAAACTTGCATTTCGAAATGTTTCATAGAATCTAATTTTCAGATGATTTTTTTTGCGTGGACTTCCATCATAACTTTACCTCTTAACATGTATAAATTATCTGAAAAGTCTCGTATCATTTCAAATAGTCCCCAATTAAATTTTATATTTTTTACTGAAACTAGTGTATAATATACTATTATTTTTGATCTAAACTTGCATTTCGAAAAGTTTCATAGAATCTAGTTTTGAGATTATTTTTTTACATGGATTTCCGTCATAACCTTCCCTATTATCATATATAAATGATATGAAAAGTCTCGTATCATTTCAAATAGTCCCCAATTAAATTTGATTTTTTTTTGCCGAAACTAGTGTATAATATACTATGATTTTTGACCGAAACTTGCATTTCGAAAAGTTTCATAGAATCTAAGTTTCAGATGATTTTTTTTGCATGGACTTACTTCATAACCTTCCATCGTAAAATATATAAATGATATGCGTAGTTTCATATCATTTCGAACAATCCCCGATTTAATTTGATTTTTGAACGAAACTAGTATAAACTAGTGTATAATATATTATGATTTTTTGACCAAAATTTGCATTTCGAAATGTTTCAAAGAATCTAATTTTCAGATGATTTTTTTGCATAGGCTTCCATCATAAACTTCCCTCTTAACATATATAAATTATCTGAAAAGTCTCGTATCTTATCAAATAGTCCCCAATTAATTTTAATTTTTTTGACCGAAATTAGTGTATAATATACTATGATTTTTGAGTGAAACTTGCATTTCGGAAAGTTTCATAGAATCTAATTTTCAGATGATTTTTTGCATGGACTTACATCATACTCTTCCCTCGTAAAATATATAAATAATATGTGAATTTTCGTATCATTTCGAACAATCCCCGATTTAATTTGATTTTTGACCGAAACTAGTATAAACTAATGGATTATATATTATGTTTTTTTGGCCGAAACATGCATTTCGAAAAGTTTCATAGAATCTAATTTTCAGATGATTTTTTGCATGGACTTACTTCATAACCTTCCCTCGTAAAATATATAAATGATATGTGATGTTTCGTATCATTTCGAACAGTCCCCAATTTAATTTGATTTTTGATCGAAACTAGTATAAACTAGTGTATATTATATTATGATTTTTTGACCAAAACTTGCATTTCGAAATGTTTCATAGAATCTAATTTTCAGATGATTTTTTTGCGTGGACTTCCATCATAACTTTACCTCTTAACATATAGAAATTATCTGAAAAGTCTCGTATCATTTCAAATAATCCCCAATTAAATTTTATATTTTTTACTGAAACTAGTGTATAATATATTATGATTTTTTGACCAAAACTTGCATTTCGAAATGTTTCATAGAATCTAATTTTCAGATGATTTTTTTGCGTGGACTTCCATCATAACTTTACCTCTTAACATGTATAAATTATCTGAAAAGTCTCGTATCATTTCAAATAATCCCCAATTAAATTTTATATTTTTTACTGAAACTAGTGTATAATATACTATGATTTTTGATCAAAACTTGCATTTCGAAAAGTTTCATAGAATCTAGTTTTGAGATTATTTTTTTGCATGGACTTCCGTCATAACCTTCCCTATTATCATATATAAATGATATGAAAAGTCTCGTATCATTTCAAATAGTCCCCAATTAAATTTGATTTTTTTTTGCCGAAACTAGTGTATAATATACTATGATTTTTGACCGAAACTTGCATTTCGAAAAGTTTCATAGAATCTAAGTTTCAGATGATTTTTTTTGCATGGACTTACTTCATAACCTTCCATCGTAAAATATATTAATGATATGCGTTGTTTCGTATCATTTCGAACAATCCCCGATTTAATTTGATTTTTGAACGAAACTAGTATAAACTAGTGTATAATATATTATGATTTTTTGACCAAAATTTGCATTTCGAAATGTTTCAAAGAATCTAATTTTCAGATGATTTTTTTGCATAGGCTTCCATCATAAACTTCCCTCTTAACATATATAAATTATCTGAAAAGTCTCGTATCTTATCAAATAGTCCCCAATTAATTTTAATATTTTTGACCGAAATTAGTGTATAATATACTATGATTTTTGAGTGAAACTTGCATTTCGGAAAGTTTCATAGAATCTAATTTTCAGATGATTTTTTTGCATGGGCTTACATCATACTATTCCCTCGTAAAATATATAAATGATATGTGAATTTTCATATCATTTCGAACAATCCCCGATTTAATTTGATTTTTGACCGAAACTAGTATAAACTAATGTATAATATATTATGTTTTTTTGGCCGAAACATGCATTTCGAAAAGTTTCATAGAATCTAATTTTCAGATGATTTTTTGCATGGACTTACTTTATAACCTTCCCTCGTAAAATATATAAATGATATGTGATGTTTCGTATCATTTCGAACAGTCCCCAATTTAATTTGATTTTTGATCGAAACTAGTATAAACTAGTGTATAATATATTATGATTTTTTGACCAAAACTTGCATTTCGAAATGTTTCATAGAATCTAATTTTCAGATGATTTTTTTTGCGTGGACTTCCATCATAACTTTACCTCTTAACATGTATAAATTATCTGAAAAGTCTCGTATCATTTCAAATAGTCCCCAATTAAATTTTATATTTTTTACTGAAACTAGTGTATAATATATTATTATTTTTGATCTAAACTTGCATTTCGAAAAGTTTCATAGAATCTAGTTTTGAGATTATTTTTTTACATGGACTTCCGTCATAACCTTCCCTATTATCATATATAAATGATATTAAAAGTCTCGTATCATTTCAAATAGTCCCCAATTAAATTTGATTTTTTTTTGCCGAAACTAGTGTATAATATACTATGATTTTTGACCGAAACTTGCATTTCGAAAAGTTTCATAGAATCTAAGTTTCAGATGATATTTTTGCATGGACTTACTTCATAACCTTCCCTCGTAAAATATATAAATGATATGCGAAGTTTCGTATCATTTCGAACAATCCCCGATTTAATTTGATTTTTGAACGAAACTAGTATAAACTAGTGTATAATATATTATGATTTTTTGACCAAAATTTGCATTTCGAAATGTTTCAAAGAATCTAATTTTCAGATGATTTTTTTGCATAGGCTTCCATCATAAACTTCCCTCTTAACATATATAAATTATCTGAAAAGTCTCGTATCTTATCAAATAGTCCCCAATTTATTTTAATTTTTTTGACCGAAATTAGTGTATAATATACTATGATTTTTTAGTGAAACTTGCATTTCGGAAAGTTTCATAGAATCTAATTTTCAGATGATTTTTTGCATGGACTTACATCATACTCTTCCCTCGTAAAATATATAAATAATATGTGAATTTTCGTATCATTTCGAACAATCCCCGATTTAATTTGATTTTTGACCGAAACTAGTATAAACTAATGTATAATATATTATGTTTTTTTGGCCGAAACATGCATTTCGAAAAGTTTCATAGAATCTAATTTTCAGATGATTTTTTGCATGGACTTACTTCATAACCTTCCCTCGTAAAATATATAAATGATATGTGATGTTTCGTATCATTTCGAACAGTCCCCAATTTAATTTGATTTTTGATCGAAACTAGTATAAACTAGTGTATATTATATTATGATTTTTTGACCAAAACTTGCATTTCGAAATGTTTCATAGAATCTAATTTTCAGATGATTTTTTTGCGTGGACTTCCATCATAACTTTACCTCTTAACATATAGAAATTATCTGAAAAGTCTCGTATCATTTCAAATAATCCCCAATTAAATTTTATATTTTTTACTGAAACTAGTGTATAATATATTATGATTTTTTGACCAAAACTTGCATTTCGAAATGTTTCATAGAATCTAATTTTCAGATGATTTTTTTGCGTGGACTTCCATCATAACTTTACCTCTTAACATGTATAAATTATCTGAAAAGTCTCGTATCATTTCAAATAATCCCCAATTAAATTTTATATTTTTTACTGAAACTAGTGTATAATATACTATGATTTTTGATCAAAACTTGCATTTCGAAAAGTTTCATAGAATCTAGTTTTGAGATTATTTTTTTGCATGGACTTCCGTCATAACCTTCCCTATTATCATATATAAATGATATGAAAAGTCTCGTATCATTTCAAATAGTCCCCAATTAAATTTGATTTTTTTTTGCCGAAACTAGTGTATAATATACTATGATTTTTGACCGAAACTTGCATTTCGAAAAGTTTCATAGAATCTAAGTTTCAGATGATTTTTTTTGCATGGACTTACTTCAAAACCTTCCATCGTAAAATATATAAATGATATGCGTAGTTTCGTATCATTTCGAACAATCCCCGATTTAATTTGATTTTTGAACGAAACTAGTATAAACTAGTGTATAATATATTATGATTTTTTGACCAAAATTTGCATTTCGAAATGTTTCAAAGAATCTAATTTTCAGATGATTTTTTTGCATAGGCTTCCATCATAAACTTCCCTCTTACCATATATAAATTATCTGAAAAGTCTCGTATCTTATCAAATAGTCCCCAATTAATTTTAATATTTTTGACCGAAATTAGTGTATAATATACTATGATTTTTGAGTGAAACTAGCATTTCGGAAAGTTTCATAGAATCTAATTTTCAGATGATTTTTTGCATGGGCTTACATCATACTCTTCCCTCGTAAAATATATAAATGATATGTGAATTTTCGTATCATTTCGAACAATCCCCGATTTAATTTGATTTTTGACCGAAACTAGTATAAACTAATGTATAATATATTATGTTTTTTGGCCGAAACATGCATTTCGAAAAGTTTCATAGAATCTAATTTTCAGATGATTTTTTGCATGGACTTACTTCATAACCTTCCCTCGTAAAATATATAAATGATATGTGATGTTTCGTATCATTTCGAACAGTCCCCAATTTAATTTGATTTTTGATCGAAACTAGTATAAACTAGTGTATAATATATTATGATTTTTTGACCAAAACTTGCATTTCGAAATGTTTCATAGAATCTAATTTTCAGATGATTTTTTTTGCGTGGACTTCCATCATAACTTTACCTCTTAACATGTATAAATTATCTGAAAAGTCTCGTATCATTTCAAATAGTCCCCAATTAAATTTTATATTTTTTTACTGAAACTATTGTATAATATACTATGATTTTTGATCAAAACTTGCATTTCGAAAAGTTTCATAGAATCTAGTTTTGAGATTATTTATTTGCATGGACTTCCGTCATAACCTTCCCTATTATCATATATAAATGATATGAAAAGTCTCGTATCATTTCAAATAGTCCGCAATTAAATTTGATTTTTTTTTGCCGAAACTAGTGTATAATATACTTTGATTTTTGACCGAAACTTGCATTTCTAAAAGTTTCATAGAATCTAAGTTTCAGATGATTTTTTTGCATGGACTTACTTCATAACCTTCCATCGTAAAATATATAAATGATATGCGAAGTTTCGTATCATTTCGAACAATCCCCGATTTAATTTGATTTTTGAACGAAACTAGTATAAACTAGTGTATAATATATTATGATTTTTTGACCAAAATTTACATTTCGAAATGTTTCAAAGAATCTAATTTTCAGATGATTTTTTTGCATAGGCTTCCATCATAAACTTCCCTCTTACCATATATAAATTATCTGAAAAGTCTCGTATCTTATCAAATAGTCCCCAATTTATTTTAATACTTTTGACCGAAATTAGTGTATAATATACTATGATTTTTGAGTGAAACTTGCATTTCGGAAAGTTTCATAGAATCTAATTTTCAGATGATTTTTGAATGGACTTACATCATACTCTTCCCTCGTAAAGTATATAAATGATATGTGAATTTTCGTATCATTTCGAACAATCCCCGATTTAATTTGATTTTTGACCGAAACTAGTATAAACTAATGTATAATATATTATGTTTTTTTGGCCGAAACATGCATTTCGAAAAGTTTCATAGAATCTAATTTTCAGATGATTTTTTGCATGGACTTACTTCATAACCTTCCCTCGTAAAATATATAAATGATATGTGATGTTTCGTATCATTTCGAACAGTCCCCAATTTAATTTGATTTTTGATCGAAACTAGTATAAACTAGTGTATAATATATTATGGTTTTTTGACCAAAACTTGCATTTCGAAATGTTTCATAGAATCTAATTTTCAGATGATTTTTTTGCGTGGACTTCCATCATAACTTTACCTCTTAACATATATAAATTATCTGAAAAGTCTCGTATCATTTCAAATAGTCCCCAATTAAATTTTATATTTTTTACTGAAACTAGTGTATAATATACTATGATTTTTGATCAAAACTTGCATTTCGAAAAGTTTCATAGAATCTAGTTTTGATATTATTTTTTTGCATGGACTTCTGTCATAACATTCCCTATTATCATATATAAATGATATGAAAAGTCTCGTATCATTTCAAATAGTCCCCAATTAAATTTGATTTTTTTTTTGCCGAAACTAGTGTATAATATACTATGATTTTTGACCGAAACTTGCATTTCGAAAAGTTTCATAGAATCTAAGTTTCAGATGATTTTTTTGCATGGACTTACTTCATAACCTTACCTCGTAAAATATATAAATGATATGCGAAGTTTCGTATCATTTCGAACAATCCCCGATTTAATTTGATTTTTGAACGAAACTAGTATAAACTAGTGTATAATATATTATGATTTTTTGACCAAAATTTGCATTTCGAAATGTTTCAAAGAATCTAATTTTCAGATGATTTTTTTGCATAGGCTTCCATCATAACCTTCCCTCTTAACATATATAAATTATCTGAAAAGTCTCGTATCTTATCAAATAGTCCCCAATTAATTTTAATATTTTTGACCGAAATTAGTGTATAATATACTATGATTTTTGAGTGAAACTTGCATTTCGGAAAGTTTCATAGAATCTAATTTTCAGATGATTTTTTGCATGGACTTACATCATACTCTTCCCTCGTAAAATATATAAATGATATGTGAATTTTCGTATCATTTCGAACAATCCCCGATTTAATTTGATTTTTGACCGAAACTAGTATAAACTAATGTATAATATATTATGTTTTTTTGGCCGAAACATGCATTTCGAAAAGTTTCATAGAATCTAATTTTCAGATGATTTTTTGCATGGACTTACTTCATAACCTTCCCTCGTAAAATATATAAATGATATGTGATGTTTCGTATCATTTCGAACAGTCCCCAATTTAATTTGATTTTTGATCGAAACTAGTATAAACTAGTGTATAATATATTATGGTTTTTTGACCAAAACTTGCAATTCGAAATGTTTCATAGAATCTAATTTTCAGATGATTTTTTTGCGTGGACTTCCATCATAACTTTACCTCTTAACATATATAAATTATCTGAAAAGTCTCGTATCATTTCAAATAGTCCCCAATTAAATTTTATATTTTTTACTGAAACTAGTGTATAATATACTATGATTTTTGATCAAAATTTGCATTTCGAAAAGTTTCATAGAATCTAGTTTTGATATTATTTTTTTGCATGGACTTCTGTCATAACCTTCCCTATTATCATATATAAATGATATGAAAAGTCTCGTATCATTTCAAATAGTCCCCAATTAAATTTGATTTTTTTTTTGCCGAAACTAGTGTATAATATACTATGATTTTTGACCGAAACTTGCATTTCGAAAAGTTTCATAGAATCTAAGTTTCAGATGATTTTTTTGCATGGACTTACTTCATAACCTTCCCTCGTAAAATATATAAATGATATGCGAAGTTTCGTATCATTTCGAACAATCCCCGATTTAATTTGATTTTTGAACGAAACTAGTATAAACTAGTGTATAATATATTATGATTTTTTGACCAAAATTTGCATTTCGAAATGTTTCAAAGAATCTAATTTTCAGATGATTTTTTTGCATAGGCTTCCATCATAACCTTCCCTCTTAACATATATAAATTATCTGAAAAGTCTCGTATCTTATCAAATAGTCCCCAATTAATTTTAATATTTTTGACCGAAATTAGTGTATAATATACTATGATTTTTGAGTGAAACTTGCATTTCGGAAAGTTTCATAGAATCTAATTTTCAGATGATTTTTTGCATGGACTTACATCATACTCTTCCCTCGTAAAATATATAAATGATATGTGAATTTTCATATCATTTCGAACAATCCCCGATTTAATTTGATTTTTGACCGAAACTAGTATAAACTAATGTATAATATATTATGTTTTTTTGGCCGAAACATGCATTTCGAAAAGTTTCATAGAATCTAATTTTCAGATGATTTTTTGCATGGACTTACTTCATAACCTTCCCTCGTAAAATATATAAATGATATGTGATGTTTCGTATCATTTCGAACAGTCCCCAATTTAATTTGATTTTTGATGGAAACTAGTATAAACTAGTGTATAATATATTATGATTTTTTTGACCAAAACTTGCATTTCGAAATGTTTCATAGAATCTAATTTTCAGATGATTTTTTTGGGTGGACTTCCATCATAACTTTACCTCTTAACATATATAAATTATCTGAAAAGTCTCGTATCATTTCAAATAGTCCCCAATTAAATTTTATATTTTTTACTGAAACTAGTGTATAATATACTATGATTTTTGATCAAAACATGCATTTCGAAAAGTTTCATAGAATCTAGTTTTGAGATTATTTTTTTGCATGGACTTCCATCATAACCTTCCCTATTATCATATATAAATGATATGAAAAGTCACGTATCATTTCAAATAGTCCCCAATTAAATTTGATTTTTTTTTGCCGAAACTAGTGTATAATATACTATGATTTTTGACCGAAACTTGCATTTCGAAAAGTTTCATAGAATCTAAGTTTCAGATGATTTTTTTGCATGGACTTACTTCATAACCTTCCCTCGTAAAATATATAAATGATATGCGAAGTTTCGTATCATTTCGAACAGTCCCCAATTTAATTTGATTTTTGATCGAAACTAGTATAAACTAGTGTATAATATATTATGATTTTTTTGACCAAAACTTGCATTTCGAAATGTTTCATAGAATCTAATTTTCAGATGATTTTTTTGCATGGACTTCCATCATAACTTTACCTCTTAACATATATAAATTATCTGAAAAGTCTCGTATAATTTCAAATAGTCCCCAATTAAATTTTATATTTTTTACTGAAACTAGTGTATAATATACTATGATTTTTGATCAAAACTTGCATTTCGAAAAGTTTCATAGAATCTAGTTTTGAGATTATTTTTTTGCATGGACTTCCGTCATAACCTTCCCTATTATCATACATAAATGATATGAAAAGTCTCGTATCATTTCAAATAGTCCCCAATTAAATTTGATTTTTTTTTGCCGAAACTAGTGTATAATATACTATGATTTTTGACCGAAACTTACATTTCGAAAAGTTTCATAGAATCTAAGTTTCAGATGATTTTTTTGCATGGACTTACTTTATAACCTTCCCTCGTAAAATATATAAATGATATGCGAAGTTTCGTATCATTTCGAACAATCCCCGATTTAATTTGATTTTTGAACGAAACTAGTATAAACTAGTGTATAATATATTGATTTTTTGACCAAAATTTGCATTTCGAAATGTTTCAAAGAATCTAATTTTCAGATGATTATTTTGCATAGGCTTCCATCATAACCTTCCCTCTTAACATATATAAATTATCTGAAAAGTCTCGTATCTTATCAAATAGTCCCCAATTAATTTTAATATTTTTGACCGAACTTAGTGTATAATATACTATGATTTTTGAGTGAAACTTGCATTTCGGAAAGTTTCATAGAATCTAATTTTCAGATGATTTTTTGCATGGACTTACATCATACTCTTCCCTCGTAAAATATATTAATGATATGTGAATTTTCGTATCATTTCGAACAATCCCCGATTTAATTTGATTTTTGACCGAAACTAGTATAAACTAATGTATAATATATTATGTTTTTTTGGCCGAAACATGCATTTCGAAAAGTTTCATAGAATCTAATTTTCAGATGATTTTTTGCATGGACTTACTTCATAACCTTCCCTCGTAAAATATATAAATGATATGTGATGTTTCGTATCATTTCGAACAGTCCCCAATTTAATTTGATTTTTGATCGAAACTAGTATAAACTAGTGTATAATATATTATGGTTTTTTGACCAAAACTTGCATTTCGAAATGTTTCATAGAATCTAATTTTCAGATGATTTTTTTGCGTGGACTTCCATCATAACTTTACCTCTTAACATATATAAATTATCTGAAAAGTCTCGTATCATTTCAAATAGTCCCCAATTAAATTTTATATTTTTTACTGAAACTAGTGTATAATATACTATGATTTTTGATCAAAACTTGCATTTCGAAAAGTTTCATAGAATCTAGTTTTGATATTATTTTTTTGCATGGACTTCTGTCATAACATTCCCTATTATCATATATAAATGATATGAAAAGTCTCGTATCATTTCAAATAGTCCCCAATTAAATTTGATTTTTTTTTTGCCGAAACTAGTGTATAATATACTATGATTTTTGACCGAAACTTGCATTTCGAAAAGTTTCATAGAATCTAAGTTTCAGATGATTTTTTTGCATGGACTTACTTCATAACCTTACCTCGTAAAATATATAAATGATATGCGAAGTTTCGTATCATTTCGAACAATCCCCGATTTAATTTGATTTTTGAACGAAACTAGTATAAACTAGTGTATAATATATTATGATTTTTTGACCAAAATTTGCATTTCGAAATGTTTCAAAGAATCTAATTTTCAGATGATTTTTTTGCATAGGCTTCCATCATAACCTTCCCTCTTAACATATATAAATTATCTGAAAAGTCTCGTATCTTATCAAATAGTCCCCAATTAATTTTAATATTTTTGACCGAAATTAGTGTATAATATACTATGATTTTTGAGTGAAACTTGCATTTCGGAAAGTTTCATAGAATCTAATTTTCAGATGATTTTTTGCATGGACTTACATCATACTCTTCCCTCGTAAAATATATAAATGATATGTGAATTTTCGTATCATTTCGAACAATCCCCGATTTAATTTGATTTTTGACCGAAACTAGTATAAACTAATGTATAATATATTATGTTTTTTTGGCCGAAACATGCATTTCGAAAAGTTTCATAGAATCTAATTTTCAGATGATTTTTTGCATGGACTTACTTCATAACCTTCCCTCGTAAAATATATAAATGATATGTGATGTTTCGTATCATTTCGAACAGTCCCCAATTTAATTTGATTTTTGATCGAAACTAGTATAAACTAGTGTATAATATATTATGGTTTTTTGACCAAAACTTGCATTTCGAAATGTTTCATAGAATCTAATTTTCAGATGATTTTTTTGCGTGGACTTCCATCATAACTTTACCTCTTAACATATATAAATTATCTGAAAAGTCTCGTATCATTTCAAATAGTCCCCAATTAAATTTTATATTTTTTACTGAAACTAGTGTATAATATACTATGATTTTTGATCAAAACTTGCATTTCGAAAAGTTTCATAGAATCTAGTTTTGATATTATTTTTTTGCATGGACTTCTGTCATAACCTTCCCTATTATCATATATAAATGATATGAAAAGTCTCGTATCATTTCAAATAGTCCCCAATTAAATTTGATTTTTTTTTTTGCCGAAACTAGTGTATAATATACTATGATTTTTGACCGAAACTTGCATTTCGAAAAGTTTCATAGAATCTAAGTTTCAGATGATTTTTTTGCATGGACTTACTTCATAACCTTCCATCGTAAAATATATAAATGATATGCGAAGTTTCGTATCATTTCGAACAATCCCCGATTTAATTTGATTTTTGAACGAAACTAGTATAAACTAGTGTATAATATATTATGATTTTTTGACCAAAATTTGCATTTCGAAATGTTTCAAAGAATCTAATTTTCAGATGATTTTTTTGCATAGGCTTCCATCATAAACTTCCCTCTTAACATATATAAATTATCTGAAAAGTCTCGTATCTTATCAAATAGTCCCCAATTAATTTTAATATTTTTGACCGAAATTAGTGTATAATATACTATGATTTTTGAGTGAAACTTGCATTTCGGAAAGTTTCATAGAATCTAATTTTCAGATGATTTTTTGCATGGACTTACATCATACTCTTCCCTCGTAAAATATATAAATGATATGTGAATTTTCGTATCATTTCGAACAATCCCCGATTTAATTTGATTTTTGACCGAAATTAGTATAAACTAATGTATAATATATTATGTTTTTTTGGCCGAAACATGCATTTCGAAAAGTTTCATAGAATCTAATTTTCAGATGATTTTTTGCATGGACTTACTTCATAACCTTCCCTCGTAAAATATATAAATGATATGTGATGTTTCGTATCATTTCGAACAGTCCCCAATTTAATTTGATTTTTGATCGAAACTAGTATAAACTAGTGTATAATATATTATGATTTTTTTGACCAAAACTTGCATTTCGAAATGTTTCATAGAATCTAATTTTCAGATTATTTTTTTGCGTGGACTTCCATCATAACTTTACCTCTTAACATATATAAATTATCTGAAAAGTCTCGTATCATTTCAAATAGTCCCCAATTAAATTTTATATTTTTTACTGAAACTAGTGTATAATATACTATGATTTTTGATCAAAACTTGCATTTCGAAAAGTTTCATAGAATCTAGTTTTGAGATTATTTTTTTGCATGGACTTCCATCATAACCTTCCCTATTATCATATATAAATGATATGAAAAGTCACGTATCATTTCAAATAGTCCCCAATTAAATTTGATTTTTTTTTGCCGAAACTAGTGTATAATATACTATGATTTTTGACCGAAACTTGCATTTCGAAAAGTTTCATAGAATCTAAGTTTCAGATGATTTTTTTGCATGGACTTACTTCATAACCTTCCCTCGTAAAATATATAAATGATATGCGAAGTTTCGTATCATTTCGAACAGTCCCCAATTTAATTTGATTTTTGATCGAAACTAGTATAAACTAGTGTATAATATATTATGATTTTTTTGACCAAAACTTGCATTTCGAAATGTTTCATAGAATCTAATTTTCAGATGATTTTTTTGCGTGGACTTCCATCATAACTTTACCTCTTAACATATATAAATTATCTGAAAAGTCTCGTATCATTTCAAATAGTCCCCAATTAAATTTTATATTTTTTACTGAAACTAGTGTATAATATACTATGATTTTTGATCAAAACTTGCATTTCGAAAAGTTTCATAGAATCTATTTTGAGATTATTTTTTTGCATGGACTTCCGTCATAACCTTCCCTATTATCATACATAAATGATATGAAAAGTCTCGTATCATTTCAAATAGTCCCCAATTAAATTTGATTTTTTTTTGCCGAAACTAGTGTATAATATACTATGATTTTTGACCGAAACTTACATTTCGAAAAGTTTCATAGAATCTAAGTTTCAGATGATTTTTTTGCATGGACTTACTTTATAACCTTCCCTCGTAAAATATATAAATGATATGCGAAGTTTCGTATCATTTCGAACAATCCCCGATTTAATTTGATTTTTGAACGAAACTAGTATAAACTAGTGTATAATATATTGATTTTTTGACCAAAATTTGCATTTCGAAATGTTTCAAAGAATCTAATTTTCAGATGATTATTTTGCATAGGCTTCCATCATAACCTTCCCTCTTAACATATATAAATTATCTGAAAAGTCTCGTATCTTATCAAATAGTCCCCAATTAATTTTAATATTTTTGACCGAACTTAGTGTATAATATACTATGATTTTTGAGTGAAACTTGCATTTCGGAAAGTTTCATAGAATCTAATTTTCAGATGATTTTTTGCATGGACTTACATCATACTCTTCCCTCGTAAAATATATTAATGATATGTGAATTTTCGTATCATTTCGAACAATCCCCGATTTAATTTGATTTTTGACCGAAACTAGTATAAACTAATGTATAATATATTATGTTTTTTTGGCCGAAACATGCATTTCGAAAAGTTTCATAGAATCTAATTTTCAGATGATTTTTTGCATGGACTTACTTCATAACCTTCCCTCGTAAAATATATAAATGATATGTGATGTTTCGTATCATTTCGAACAGTCCCCAATTTAATTTGATTTTTGATCGAAACTAGTATAAACTAGTGTATAATATATTATGATTTTTTTGACCAAAACTTGCATTTCGAAATGTTTCATAGAATCTAATTTTCAGATGATTTTTTTGCGTGGACTTCCATCATAACTTTACCTCTTAACATATATAAATTATCTGAAAAGTCTCGTATCATTTCAAATAGTCCCCAATTAAATTTTATATTTTTTACTGAAACTAGTGTATAATATACTATGATTTTTGATCAAAACTTGCATTTCGAAAAGTTTCATAGAATCTAGTTTTGAGATTATTTTTTTGCAAGGACTTCCGTCATAACCTTCCCTATTATCATACATAAATGATATGAAAAGTCTCGTATCATTTCAAATAGTCCCCAATTAAATTTGATTTTTTTTTGCCGAAACTAGTGTATAATATACTATGATTTTTGACCGAAACTTGCATTTCGAAAAGTTTCATAGAATCTAAGTTTCAGATGATTTTTTTGCATGGACTTACTTCATAACCTTCCCTCGTAAAATATATAAATGATATGCGATGTTTCGTATCATTTCGAACAGTCCCCAATTTAATTTGATTTTTGATCGAAACTAGTATAAACTAGTGTATAATATATTATGATTTTTTTGACCAAAACTTGCATTTCGAAATGTTTCATAGAATCTAATTTTCAGATGATTTTTTTGCGTGGACTTCCATCATAACTTTACCTCTTAACATATATAAATTATCTGAAAAGTCTCGTATCATTTCAAATAGTCCCCAATTAAATTTTATATTTTTTACTGAAACTAGTGTATAATATACTATGATTTTTGATCAAAACTTGCATTTCGAAAAGTTTCATAGAATCTAGTTTTGAGATTATTTTTTTGCATGGACATCCGTCATAACCTTCCCTATTATCATATATAAATGATATGAAAAGTCTCGTATCATTTCAAATAGTCCCCAATTAAATTTGATTTTTTTTTTGCCGAAACTAGTGTATAATATACTATGATTTTTGACCGAAACTTGCATTTCGAAAAGTTTCATAGAATCTAAGTTTAAGATGATTTTTTTGCATGGACTTACTTCATAACCTTCCCTCGTAAAATATATAAATGATATGCGAAGTTTCGTATCATTTCGAACAATCCCCGATTTAATTTGATTTTTGAACGAAACTAGTATAAACTAGTGTATAATATATTATGATTTTTTGACCAAAATTTGCATTTCGAAATGTTTCAAAGAATCTAATTTTCAGATGATTTTTTTGCATAGGCTTCCATCATAAACTTCCCTCTTAACATATATAAATTATCTGAAAAGTCTCGTATCTTATCAAATAGTCCCCAATTAATTTTAATTTTTTTGACCGAAATTAGTGTATAATATACTATGATTTTTGAGTGAAACTTGCATTTCGGAAAGTTTCATAGAATCTAATTTTCAGATGATTTTTTGCATGGACTTACATCATACTCTTCCCTCGTAAAATATATAAATAATATGTGAATTTTCGTATCATTTCGAACAATCCCCGATTTAATTTAATTTTTGACCGAAACTAGTATAAACTAATGTATAATATATTATGTTTTTTTGGCCGAAACATGCATTTCGAAAAGTTTCATAGAATCTAATTTTCAGATGATTTTTTGCATGGACTTACTTCATAACCTTCCCTCGTAAAATATATAAATGATATGTGATGTTTCGTATCATTTCGAACAGTCCCCAATTTAATTTGATTTTTGATCGAAACTAGTATAAACTAGTGTATAATATATTATGATTTTTTGACCAAAACTTGCATTTCGAAATGTTTCATAGAATCTGATTTTCAGATGATTTTTTTTGCGTGGACTTCCATCATAACTTTACCTCTTAACATGTATAAATTATCTGAAAAGTCTCGTATCATTTCAAATAGTCCCCAATTAAATTTTATATTTTTTACTGAAACTAGTGTATAATATACTATGATTTTTGATCAAAACTTGCATTTCGAAAAGTTTCATAGAATCTAGTTTTGAGATTATTT
The DNA here is from genome assembly GCA_963966055.1 of Lathyrus aphaca. NCBI lineage: Eukaryota > Viridiplantae > Streptophyta > Magnoliopsida > Fabales > Fabaceae > Lathyrus > Lathyrus aphaca. Next base: position 18,098,587 of record OZ014523.1, on the reverse strand, counting down.
TTTTGCATGGACTTCCGTCATAACCTTCCCTATTATCATATATAAATGATATGAAAAGTCTCGTATCATTTCAAATAGTCCCCAATTAAATTTGATTTTTTTTGACGAAACTAGTGTATAATATACTATGATTTTTGACCGAAACTTGCATTTCTAAAAGTTTCATAGAATCTAAGTTTCAGATGATTTTTTTGCATGGACTTACTTCATAACCTTCCATCGTAAAATATATAAATGATATGCGAAGTTTCGTATCATTTCGAACAATCCCCGATTTAATTTGATTTTTGAACGAAACTAGTATAAACTAGTGTATAATATATTATGATTTTTTGACCAAAATTTGCATTTCGAAATGTTTCAAAGTATCTAATTTTCAGATGATTTTTTTGCATAGGCTTCCATCATAAACTTCCCTCTTACCATATATAAATTATCTGAAAAGTCTCGTATCTTATCAAATAGTCTCCAATTAATTTTAATACTTTTGACCGAAATTAGTGTATAATATACTATGATTTTTGACCGAAACTTGCATTTCGAAAAGTTTCATAGAATCTAAGTTTCAGATGATTTTTTTGCATGGACTTACTTCATAACCTTCCCTCGTAAAATATATAAATGATATGCGATGTTTCGTATCATTTCGAACAGTCCCCAATTTAATTTGATTTTTGATCGAAACTAGTATAAACTAGTGTATAATATATTATGATTTTTTTGACCAAAACTTGCATTTCGAAATGTTTCATAGAATCTAATTTTCAGATGATTTTTTTGCGTGGACTTCCATCATAACTTTACCTCTTAACATATATAAATTATCTGAAAAGTCTCGTATCATTTCAAATAGTCCCCAATTAAATTTTATATTTTTTACTGAAACTAGTGTATAATATACTATGATTTTTGATCAAAACTTGCATTTCGAAAAGTTTCATAGAATCTAGTTTTGAGATTATTTTTTTGCATGGACATCCGTCATAACCTTCCCTATTATCATATATAAATGATATGAAAAGTCTCGTATCATTTCAAATAGTCCCCAATTAAATTTGATTTTTTTTTTGCCGAAACTAGTGTATAATATACTATGATTTTTGACCGAAACTTGCATTTCGAAAAGTTTCATAGAATCTAAGTTTAAGATGATTTTTTTGCATGGACTTACTTCATAACCTTCCCTCGTAAAATATATAAATGATATGCGAAGTTTCGTATCATTTCGAACAATCCCCGATTTAATTTGATTTTTGAACGAAACTAGTATAAACTAGTGTATAATATATTATGATTTTTTGACCAAAATTTGCATTTCGAAATGTTTCAAAGAATCTAATTTTCAGATGATTTTTTTGCATAGGCTTCCATCATAAACTTCCCTCTTAACATATATAAATTATCTGAAAAGTCTCGTATCTTATCAAATAGTCCCCAATTAATTTTAATTTTTTTGACCGAAATTAGTGTATAATATACTATGATTTTTGAGTGAAACTTGCATTTCGGAAAGTTTCATAGAATCTAATTTTCAGATGATTTTTTGCATGGACTTACATCATACTCTTCCCTCGTAAAATATATAAATAATATGTGAATTTTCGTATCATTTCGAACAATCCCCGATTTAATTTAATTTTTGACCGAAACTAGTATAAACTAATGTATAATATATTATGTTTTTTTGGCCGAAACATGCATTTCGAAAAGTTTCATAGAATCTAATTTTCAGATGATTTTTTGCATGGACTTACTTCATAACCTTCCCTCGTAAAATATATAAATGATATGTGATGTTTCGTATCATTTCGAACAGTCCCCAATTTAATTTGATTTTTGATCGAAACTAGTATAAACTAGTGTATAATATATTATGATTTTTTGACCAAAACTTGCATTTCGAAATGTTTCATAGAATCTGATTTTCAGATGATTTTTTTTGCGTGGACTTCCATCATAACTTTACCTCTTAACATGTATAAATTATCTGAAAAGTCTCGTATCATTTCAAATAGTCCCCAATTAAATTTTATATTTTTTACTGAAACTAGTGTATAATATACTATGATTTTTGATCAAAACTTGCATTTCGAAAAGTTTCATAGAATCTAGTTTTGAGATTATTTTTTTGCATGGACTTCCGTCATAACCTTCCCTATTATCATATATAAATGATATGAAAAGTCTCGTATCATTTCAAATAGTCCCCAATTAAATTTGATTTTTTTTGACGAAACTAGTGTATAATATACTATGATTTTTGACCGAAACTTGCATTTCTAAAAGTTTCATAGAATCTAAGTTTCAGATGATTTTTTTGCATGGACTTACTTCATAACCTTCCATCGTAAAATATATAAATGATATGCGAAGTTTCGTATCATTTCGAACAATCCCCGATTTAATTTGATTTTTGAACGAAACTAGTATAAACTAGTGTATAATATATTATGATTTTTTGACCAAAATTTGCATTTCGAAATGTTTCAAAGTATCTAATTTTCAGATGATTTTTTTGCATAGGCTTCCATCATAAACTTCCCTCTTACCATATATAAATTATCTGAAAAGTCTCGTATCTTATCAAATAGTCTCCAATTAATTTTAATACTTTTGACCGAAATTAGTGTATAATATACTATGATTTTTGAGTGAAACTTGCATTTCGGAAAGTTTCATAGAATCTAATTTTCAGATGATTTTTAAATGGACTTACATCATACTCTTCCCTCGTAAAATATATAAATGATATGTGAATTTTCGTATCATTTCGAACAATCCCCGATTTAATTTGATTTTTGACCGAAACTAGTATAAACTAATGTATAATATATTATGTTTTTTTGGCCGAAACATGCATTTCGAAAAGTTTCATAGAATCTAATTTTCAGATGATTTTTTGCATGGACTTACTTCATAACCTTCCCTCGTAAAATATATAAATGATATGTGATGTTTCGTATCATTTCGAACAGTCCCCAATTTAATTTGATTTTTGATCGAAACTAGTATAAACTAGTGTATAATATATTATGGTTTTTTGACCAAAACTTGCATTTCGAAATGTTTCATAGAATCTAATTTTCAGATGATTTTTTTGCGTGGACTTCCATCATAACTTTACCTCTTAACATATAGAAATTATCTGAAAAGTCTCGTATCATTTCAAATAATCCCCAATTAAATTTTATATTTTTTACTGAAACTAGTGTATAATATATTATGATTTTTTGACCAAAACTTGCATTTCGAAATGTTTCATAGAATCTAATTTTCAGATGATTTTTTTGCGTGGACTTCCATCATAATTTTACCTCTTAACATGTATAAATTATCTGAAAAGTCTCGTATCATTTCAAATAATCCCCAATTAAATTTTATATTTTTTACTGAAACTAGTGTATAATATACTATGATTTTTGATAAAAACTTGCATTTCAAAAAGTTTCATAGAATCTAGTTATGAGATTATTTTTTTGCATGGACTTCTGTCATAACCTTCCCTATTATCATATATAAATTATATGAAAAGTCTCGTATCATTTCAAATAGTCCCCAATTAAATTTGATTTTTTTTTGCCGAAACTAGTGTATAATATACTATGATTTTTGACCGAAACTTGCATTTCGAAAAGTTTCATAGAATCTAAGTTTCAGATGATTTTTTTTGCATGGACTTACTTCATAACCTTCCATCGTAAAATATATAAATGATATGCGTAGTTTCGTATCATTTCGAACAATACCCGATTTAATTTGATTTTTGAACGAAACTAGTATAAACTAGTGTATAATATATTATGATTTTTTGACCAAAATTTGCATTTCGAAATGTTTCAAAGAATCTAATTTTCAGATGATTTTTTTGCATAGGCTTCCATCATAAACTTCCCTCTTAACATATATAAATTATCTGAAAAGTCTCGTATCTTATCAAATAGTCCCCAATTAATTTTAATATTTTTGACCGAAATTAGTGTATAATATACTATGATTTTTGAGTGAAACTTGCATTTCGGAAAGTTTCATAGAATCTAATTTTCAGATGATTTTTTGCATGGGCTTACATCATACTCTTCCCTCGTAAAATATACAAATGATATGTGAATTTTCGTATCATTTCGAACAATCCCCGATTTAATTTGATTTTTGACCGAAACTAGTATAAACTAATGTATAATATATTATGTTTTTTTGGCCGAAACATGCATTTCGAAAAGTTTCATAGAATCTAATTTTCAGATGATTTTTTGCATGGACTTACTTCATAACCTTCCCTCGTAAAATATATAAATGATATGTGATGTTTCGTATCATTTCGAACAGTCCCCAATTTAATTTGATTTTTGATCGAAACTAGTATAAACTAGTGTATAATATATTATGATTTTTTGACCAAAACTTGCATTTCGAAATGTTTCATAGAATCTGATTTTCAGATGATTTTTTTTGCGTGGACTTCCATCATAACTTTACCTCTTAACATGTATAAATTATCTGAAAAGTCTCGTATCATTTCAAATAGTCCCCAATTAAATTTTATATTTTTTACTGAAACTAGTGTATAATATACTATGATTTTTGATCAAAACTTGCATTTCGAAAAGTTTCATAGAATCTAGTTTTGAGATTATTTTTTTGCATGGACTTCCGTCATAACCTTCCCTATTATCATATATAAATGATATGAAAAGTCTCGTATCATTTCAAATAGTCCCCAATTAAATTTGATTTTTTTTTGACGAAACTAGTGTATAATATACTATGATTTTTGACCGAAACTTGCATTTCTAAAAGTTTCATAGAATCTAAGTTTCAGATGATTTTTTTGCATGGACTTACTTCATAACCTTCCATCGTAAAATATATAAATGATATGCGAAGTTTCGTATCATTTCGAACAATCCCCGATTTAATTTGATTTTTGAACGAAACTAGTATAAACTAGTGTATAATATATTATGATTTTTTGACCAAAATTTGCATTACGAAATGTTTCAAAGTATCTAATTTTCAGATGATTTTTTTGCATAGGCTTCCATCATAAACTTCCCTCTTACCATATATAAATTATCTGAAAAGTCTCGTATCTTATCAAATAGTCTCCAATTAATTTTAATACTTTTGACCGAAATTAGTGTATAATATACTATGATTTTTGAGTGAAACTTGCATTTCGGAAAGTTTCATAGAATCTAATTTTCAGATGATTTTTAAATGGACTTACATCATACTCTTCCCTCGTAAAATATATAAATGATATGTGAATTTTCGTATCATTTCGAACAATCCCCGATTTAATTTGATTTTTGACCGAAACTAGTATAAACTAATGTATAATATATTATGTTTTTTTGGCCGAAACATGCATTTCGAAAAGTTTCATAGAATCTAATTTTCAGATGATTTTTTGCATGGACTTACTTCATAACCTTCCCTCGTAAAATATATAAATGATATGTGATGTTTCGTATCATTTCGAACAGTCCCCAATTTAATTTGATTTTTGATCGAAACTAGTATAAACTAGTGTATAATATATTATGGTTTTTTGACCAAAACTTGCATTTCGAAATGTTTCATAGAATCTAATTTTCAGATGATTTTTTTGCGTGGACTTCCATCATAACTTTACCTCTTAACATATATAAATTATCTGAAAAGTCTCGTATCATTTCAAATAGTCCCCAATTAAATTTTATATTTTTTACTGAAACTAGTGTATAATATACTATGATTTTTGATCAAAACTTGCATTTCGAAAAGTTTCATAGAATCTCGTTTTGAGATTATTTTTTTGCATGGACTTCCGTCATAACCTTCCCTATTATCATATATAAATGATATGAAAAGTCTCGTATCATTTCAAATAGTCCCCAATTAAATTTGATTTTTTTTTTGACGAAACTAGTGTATAATATACTATGATTTTTGACCGAAACTTGCATTTCTAAAAGTTTCATAGAATCTAAGTTTCAGATGATTTTTTTGCATGGACTTACTTCATAACCTTCCATCGTAAAATATATAAATGATATGCGAAGTTTCGTATCATTTCGAACAATCCCCGATTTAATTTGATTTTTGAACGAAACTAGTATAAACTAGTGTATAATATATTATGATTTTTGACCAAAATTTGCATTTCGAAATGTTTCAAAGAATCTAATTTTCAGATGATTTTTTTGCATAGGCTTCCATCATAAACTTCCCTCTTACCATATATAAATTATCTGAAAAGTCTCGTATCTTATCAAATAGTCTCCAATTAATTTTAATACTTTTGACCGAAATTAGTGTATAATATACTATGATTTTTGAGTGAAACTTGCATTTCGGAAAGTTTCATAGAATCTAATTTTCAGATGATTTTTAAATGGACTTACATCATACTCTTCCCTCGTAAAATATATAAATGATATGTGAATTTTCGTATCATTTCGAACAATCCCCGATTTAATTTGATTTTTGACCGAAACTAGTATAAACTAATGTATAATATATTATGTTTTTTTGGCCGAAACATGCATTTCGAAAAGTTTCATAGAATCTAATTTTCAGATGATTTTTTGCATGGACTTCTTTCATAACCTTCCCTCGTAAAATATATAAATGATATGTGATGTTTCGTATCATTTCGAACAGTCCCCAATTTAATTTGATTTTTGATCGAAACTAGTATAAACTAGTGTATAATATATTATGGTTTTTTGACCAAAACATGCATTTCGAAATGTTTCATAGAATCTAATTTTCAGATGATTTTTTTGCGTGGACTTCCATCATAACTTTACCTCTTAACATATATAAATTATCTGAAAAGTCTCGTATCATTTCAAATAGTCCCCAATTAAATTTTATATTTTTTACTGAAACTAGTGTATAATATACTATGATTTTTGATCAAAACTTGCATTTCGAAAAGTTTCATAGAATCTCGTTTTGAGATTATTTTTTTGCATGGACTTCCGTCATAACCTTCCCTATTATCATATATAAATGATATGAAAAGTCTCGTATCATTTCAAATAGTCCCCAATTAAATTTGATTTTTTTTTGACGAAACTAGTGTATAATATACTATGATTTTTGACCGAAACTTGCATTTCTAAAAGTTTCATAGAATCTAAGTTTCAGATGATTTTTTTGCATGGACTTACTTCATAACCTTCCATCGTAAAATATATAAATGATATGCGAAGTTTCGTATCATTTCGAACAATCCCCGATTTAATTTGATTTTTGAACGAAACTAGTATAAACTAGTGTATAATATATTATGATTTTTTGACCAAAATTTGCATTTCGAAATGTTTCAAAGAATCTAATTTTCAGATGATTTTTTTGCATAGGCTTCCATCATAAACTTCCCTCTTACCATATATAAATTATCTGAAAAGTCTCGTATCTTATCAAATAGTCTCCAATTAATTTTAATACTTTTGACCGAAATTAGTGTATAATATACTATGATTTTTGAGTGAAACTTGCATTTCGGAAAGTTTCATAGAATCTAATTTTCAGATGATTTTTAAATGGACTTACATCATACTCTTCCCTCGTAAAATATATAAATGATATGTGAATTTTCGTATCATTTCGAACAATCCCCGATTTAATTTGATTTTTGACCGAAACTAGTATAAACTAATGTATAATATATTATGTTTTTTTGGCCGAAACATGCATTTCGAAAAGTTTCATAGAATCTAATTTTCAGATGATTTTTTGCATGGACTTACTTCATAACCTTCCCTCGTAAAATATATAAATGATATGTGATGTTTCGTATCATTTCGAACAGTCCCCAATTTAATTTGATTTTTGATCGAAACTAGTATAAACTAGTGTATAATATATTATGATTTTTTTGACCAAAACTTGCATTTCGAAATGTTTCATAGAATCTAATTTTCAGATGATTTTTTTGCGTGGACTTCCATCATAACTTTACCTCTTAACATATATAAATTATCTGAAAAGTCTCGTATCATTTCAAATAGTCCCCAATTAAATTTTATATTTTTTACTGAAACTAGTGTATAATATACTATGATTTTTGATCAAAACTTGCATTTCGAAAAGTTTCATAGAATCTAGTTTTGAGATTATTTTTTTGCATGGACTTCCGTCATAACCTTCCCTATTATCATATATAAATGATATGAAAAGTCTCGTATCATTTCAAATAGTCCCCAATTAAATTTGATTTTTTTTTTGCCGAAACTAGTGTATAATATACTATGATTTTTGACCGAAACTTGCATTTCTAAAAGGTTCATAGAATCTAAGTTTCAGATGATTTTTTTGCATGGACTTACTTCATAACCTTCCCTCGTAAAATATATAAATGATATGCGAAGTTTCGTATCATTTCGAACAATCCCCGATTTAATTTGATTTTTGAACGAAACTAGTATAAACTAGTGTATAATATATTATGATTTTTTGACCAAAATTTGCATTTCGAAATGTTTCAAAGAATCTAATTTTCAGATGATTTTTTTGCATAGGCTTCCATCATAACCTTCCCTCTTAACATATATAAATTATCTGAAAAGTCTCGTATCTTATCAAATAGTCCCCAATTAATTTTAATATTTTTGACCGAAATTAGTGTATAATATACTATGATTTTTGAATGAAACTTGCATTTCGGAAAGTTTCATAGAATCTATTTTTCAAATGATTTTTTGCATGGACTTACATCATACTCTTCCCTCGTAAAATATATAAATGATATGTGAATTTTCGTATCATTTCGAACAATCCCCGATTTAATTTGATTTTTGACCGAAACTAGTATAAACTAGTGTATATTATATTATGTTTTTTTGGCCGAAACTTGCATTTCGAAAAGTTTCATAGAATCTAATTTTCAGATGATTTTTTTCATGGACTTACTTCATAACCTTCCCTCGTAAAATATATAAATGATATGTGATGTTTCGTATCATTTCGAACAGTCCCCGATTTAATTTGATTTTTGATCGAAACTAGTATAAACTAGTGTATAATATATTATGATTTTTTTGACCAAAACTTGCATTTCGAAATGTTTCATAGAATCTAATTTTCAGATGATTTTTTTGCGTGGACTTCCATCATAACCTTACATCGTAACATAAATAAATTATCTGAAAAGTCTCGTATCATTTCAAATTGTCCCCAATTAAATTTTATTTTTTTTACTGAAACTAGTGTATAATATACTATGACTTTTGATCAAAACTTGCATTTCGAAAAGTTTCATAGAATCTAGTTTTGAGATTATTTTTTTGCACGGACATCCGTCATAACCTTCCCTATTATCATATATAAATGATATGAAAAGTCTCGTATCATTTCAAATAGTGCCCAATTAAATTTGATTTTTTTTTGCCGAAACTAGTGTATAATATACTATGATTTTTGACCCAAATTTGCATTTCGAAAAGTTTCATAGAATCTAAGTTTCAGATGATTTTTTTGCATGGACTTACTTCATAACCTTCCCTCGTAAAATATATAAATGATATGCGAAGTTTCGTATCATTTCGAACAATCCCCGATTTAATTTGATTTTTGAACGAAACTAGTATAAACTAGTGTATAATATATTATGATTTTTTGACCAAAATTTGCATTTCGAAATGTTTCAAAGAATCTAATTTTCAGATGATTTTTTTGCATAGGCTTCCATCATAACCTTCCCTCTTAACATATATAAATGATCTGAAAAGTCTCGTATCATATCAAAAAGTCCCCAATTAATTTTGATATTTTTGACCGAAATTAGTGTATAATATACTATGAATTTTGAATGAAACTTGCATTTCGGAAAGTTTCATAGAATCTAATTTTCAGATGATTTTTTGCATGGACTTACATCATACTCTTCCCTCGTAAAATATATAAATGATATGTGAATTTTCGTATCATTTCGAACAATCACCGATTTAATTTAATTTTTGACCGAAACTAGTATAAACTAGTGTATAATATATTGTTTTTTTGGCCGAAACTTGCATTTCGAAAAGTTTCATAGAATCTAATTTTCAGATGATTTTTTTCATGGACATACTTCATAACCTTCCCTCGTAAAATATATAAATGATATGTGATGTTTCGTATCATTTCGAACAGTCCCCGATTTAATTTGATTTTTGATCGAAACTAGTATAAACTAGTGTATAATATATTATGATTTTTTGACCAAAACTTGCATTTCGAAATGTTTCATAGAATCTAATTTTCAGATGATTTTATTGCATGGACTTCCATCATAACCTTACATCGTAACATAAATAAATTATCTGAAAAGTCTCGTATCATTTCAAATAGTCCCCAATTAAATTTTATTTTTTTTACTGAAACTAGTGTATAATATACTATGACTTTTGATCAAAACTTGCATTTCGAAAAGTTTCATAGAATCTAGTTTTGAGATTATTTTTTTGCACGGACATCCGTCATAACCTTCCCTATTATCATATATAAATGAGATGAAAAGTCTCGTATCATTTCAAATAGTCCCCAATTAAATTTGTTTTTTTTTGCCGAAACTAGTGTATAATATACTATGATTTTTGACCCAAATTTGCATTTCGAAAAGTTTCATAGAATCTAAGTTTCAGATGATTTTTTTGCATGGACTTACTTCATAACCTTCCCTCGTAAAATATATAAATGATATGCGAAGTTTCGTATCATTTCGAACAATCCCCGATTTAATTTGATTTTTGAACGAAACTAGTATAAACTAGTGTATAATATATTATGATTTTTTGACCAAAATTTGCATTTCGAAATGTTTCAAAGAATCTAATTTTCAGATGATTTTTTTGCATAGGCTTCCATCATAACCTTCCCTCTTAACATATATAAATGATCTGAAAAGTCTCGTATCATATCAAAAAGTCCCCAATTAATTTTGATATTTTTGACCGAAATTAGTGTATAATATACTATGATTTTTGAATGAAACTTGCATTTCGGAAAGTTTCATAGAATCTAATTTTCAGATGATTTTTTGCATGGACTTACATCATACTCTTCCCTCGTAAAATATATAAATGATATGTGAATTTTCGTATCATTTCGAACAATCCCCGATTTAATTTAATTTTTGACCGAAACTAGTATAAACTAGTGTATAATATATTATGTTTTTTTGGCCGAAACTTGCATTTCGAAAAGTTTCATAGAATCTAATTTTCAGATGATTTTTTTCATGGACATACTTCATAACCTTCCCTCGTAAAATATATAAATGATATGTGATGTTTCGTATCATTTCGAACAGTCCCCGATTTAATTTGATTTTTGATCGAAACTAGTATAAACTAGTGTATAATATATTATGATTTTTTGACCAAAACTTGCATTTCGAAATGTTTCATAGAATCTAATTTTCAGATGATTTTTTTGCATGGACTTCCATCATAACCTTACATCGTAACATAAATAAATTATCTGAAAAGTCTCGTATCATTTCAAATAGTCCCCAATTAAATTTTATTTTTTTTTACTGAAACTAGTGTATAATATACTATGACTTTTGATCAAAACTTGCATTTCGAAAAGTTTCATAGAATCTAGTTTTGAGATTATTTTTTTGCACGGACATCCGTCATAACCTTCCCTATTATCATATATAAATGATATGAAAAGTCTCATATCATTTCAAATAGTCCCCAATTAAATTTGATTTTTTTTTGCCGAAACTAGTGTATAATATACTATGATTTTTGACCCAAATTTGCATTTCGAAAAGTTTCATAGAATCTAAGTTTCAGATGATTTTTTTGCATGGACTTACTTCATAACCTTCCCTCGTAAAATATATAAATGATATGCGAAGTTTCGTATCATTTCGAACAATCCCCGATTTAATTTGATTTTTGAACGAAACTAGTATAAACTAGTGTATAATATATTATGATTTTTTGACCAAAATTTGCATTTCGAAATGTTTCAAAGAATCTAATTTTCAGATGATTTTTTTGCATAGGCTTCCATCATAACCTTCCCTCTTAACATATATAAATGATCTGAAAAGTCTCGTATCATATCAAAAAGTCCCCAATTAATTTTGATATTTTTGACCGAAATTAGTGTATAATATACTATGATTATTGAATGAAACTTGCATTTCGGAAAGTTTCATAGAATCTAATTTTCAGATGATTTTTTGCATGGACTTACATCATACTCTTCCCTCGTAAAATATATAAATGATATGTGAATTTTCGTATCATTTCGAACAATCCCCGATTTAATTTAATTTTTGACCGAAACTAGTATAAACTAGTGTATAATATATTATGTTTTTTTGGCCGAAACTTGCATTTCGAAAAGTTTCATAGAATCTAATTTTCAGATGATTTTTTTCATGGACTTACTTCATAACCTTCCCTCGTAAAATATATAAATGATATGTGATGTTTCGTATCATTTCGAACAGTCCCCGATTTAATTTGATTTTTGATCGAAACTAGTATAAACTAGTGTATAATATATTATGATTTTTTGACCAAAACTTGCATTTCGAAATGTTTCATAGAATCTAATTTTCAGATGATTTTATTGCATGGACTTCCATCATAACCTTACATCGTAACATAAATAAATTATCTGAAAAGTCTCGTATCATTTCAAATAGTCCCCAATTAAATTTTATTTTATTTACTGAAACTAGTGTATAATATACTATGACTTTTGATCAAAACTTGCATTTCGAAAAGTTTCATAGAATCTAGTTTTGAGATTATTTTTTTGCATGGACTTCCGTCATAACCTTCCCTATTATCATATATAAATGATATGAAAAGTCTCGTATCATTTCAAATAGTCCCCAATTAAATTTGATTTTTTTTTGCCGAAACTAGTGTATAATATACTATGATTTTTGACCGAAATTTGCATTTCAAAAAGTTTCATAGGATCTAAGTTTCAGATGATTTTTTTGCATGGACTTACTTCATAACGTACCCTCGTAAAATATATAAATGATATGCGAAGTTTCGTATCATTTCGAACAATCCCCGATTTAATTTTATTTTTGAACGAAACTAGTATAAACTAGTGTATAATATATTATTATTTTTTGACCAAAATTTGCATTTCGAAATGTTTCAAAGAATCTAATTTTCAGATGATTTTTTTGCATAGGCTTCCATCATAACCTTCCCTCTTAACATATATAAATGATCTGAAAAGTCTCGTATCATTTCAAAAAGTCCCCAATTAATTTTGATATTTTTGACCGAAATTAGTGTATAATATACTATGATTTTTGAGTGAAACTTGCATTTCGGAAAGTTTCATAGAATCTAATTTTCAGATGATTTTTTGCATGGACTTACATCATACTCTTCCCTCGTAAAATATATAAATGATATGTGAATTTTCGTATCATTTCGAACAATCCCCGATTTAATTTGATTTTTGACCGAAACTAGTATAAACTAGTGTATAATATATTATGTTTTTTTGGCCGAAACTTGCATTTCGAAAAGTTTCATAGAATCTAATTTTCAGATGATTTTTTTCATGGACTTACTTCATAACCTTCCCTCGTAAAATATATAAATGATATGTGATGTTTCGTATCATTTCGAACAGTCCCCGATTTAATTTGATTTTTGATCGAAACTAGTATAAACTAGTGTATAATATATTATGATTTTTTGACCAAAACTTGCATTTCGAAATGTTTCATAGAATCTAATTTTCAGATGATTTTATTGCATGGACTTCCATCATAACCTTACATCGTAACATAAATAAATTATCTGAAAAGTCTCGTATCATTTCAAATAGTCCCCAATTAAATTTTATTTTATTTACTGAAACTAGTGTATAATATACTATGACTTTTGATCAAAACTTGCATTTCGAAAAGTTTCATAGAATCTAGTTTTGAGATTATTTTTTTGCATGGACTTCCGTCATAACCTTCCCTATTATCATATATAAATGATATGAAAAGTCTCGTATCATTTCAAATAGTCCCCAATTAAATTTGATTTTTTTTTGCCGAAACTAGTGTATAATATACTATGATTTTTGACCGAAATTTGCATTTCAAAAAGTTTCATAGGATCTAAGTTTCAGATGATTTTTTTGCATGGACTTACTTCATAACGTACCCTCGTAAAATATATAAATGATATGCGAAGTTTCGTATCATTTCGAACAATCCCCGATTTAATTTTATTTTTGAACGAAACTAGTATAAACTAGTGTATAATATATTATTATTTTTTGACCAAAATTTGCATTTCGAAATGTTTCAAAGAATCTAATTTTCAGATGATTTTTTTGCATAGGCTTCCATCATAACCTTCCCTCTTAACATATATAAATGATCTGAAAAGTCTCGTATCATTTCAAAAAGTCCCCAATTAATTTTGATATTTTTGACCGAAATTAGTGTATAATATACTATGATTTTTGAGTGAAACTTGCATTTCGGAAAGTTTCATAGAATCTAATTTTCAGATGATTTTTTGCATGGACTTACATCATACTCTTCCCTCGTAAAATATATAAATGATATGTGAATTTTCGTATCATTTCGAACAATCCCCGATTTAATTTGATTTTTGACCGAAACTAGTATAAACTAGTGTATAATATATTATGTTTTTTTGGCCGAAACTTGCATTTCGAAAAGTTTCATAGAATCTAATTTTCAGATGATTTTTTTCATGGACTTACTTCATAACCTTCCCTCGTAAAATATATAAATGATATGTGATGTTTCGTATCATTTCGAACAGTCCCCGATTTAATTTGATTTTTGATCGAAACTAGTATAAACTAGTGTATAATATATTATGATTTTTTGACCAAAACTTGCATTTCGAAATGTTTCATAGAATCTAATTTTCAGATGATTTTATTGCATGGACTTCCATCATAACCTTACATCGTAACATAAATAAATTATCTGAAAAGTCTCGTATCATTTCAAATAGTCCCCAATTAAATTTTATTTTTTTTACTGAAACTAGTGTATAATATACTATGACTTTTGATCAAAACTTGCATTTCGAAAAGTTTCATAGAATCTAGTTTTGAGATTATTTTTTTGCATGGACTTCCGTCATAACCTTCCCTATTATCATATATAAATGATATGAAAAGTCTCGTATCATTTCAAATAGTCCCCAATTAAATTTGATTTTTTTTTGCCGAAACTAGTGTATAATATACTATGATTTTTGACCGAAATTTGCATTTCAAAAAGTTTCATAGGATCTAAGTTTCAGATGATTTTTTTGCATGGACTTACTTCATAACGTACCCTCGTAAAATATATAAATGATATGCGAAGTTTCGTATCATTTCGAACAATCCCCGATTTAATTTTATTTTTGAACGAAACTAGTATAAACTAGTGTATAATATATTATTATTTTTTGACCAAAATTTGCATTTCGAAATGTTTCAAAGAATCTAATTTTCAGATGATTTTTTTGCATAGGCTTCCATCATAACCTTCCCTCTTAACATATATAAATGATCTGAAAAGTCTCGTATCATTTCAAAAAGTCCCCAATTAATTTTGATATTTTTGACCGAAATTAGTGTATAATATACTATGATTTTTGAGTGAAACTTGCATTTCGGAAAGTTTCATAGAATCTAATTTTCAGATGATTTTTTGCATGGACTTACATCATACTCTTCCCTCGTAAAATATATAAATGATATGTGAATTTTCGTATCATTTCGAACAATCCCCGATTTAATTTGATTTTTGACCGAAACTAGTATAAACTAGTGTATAATATATTATGTTTTTTTGGCCGAAACTTGCATTTCGAAAAGTTTCATAGAATCTAATTTTCAGATGATTTTTTTCATGGACTTACTTCATAACCTTCCCTCGTAAAATATATAAATGATATGTGATGTTTCGTATCATTTCGAACAGTCCCCGATTTAATTTGATTTTTGATCGAAACTAGTATAAACTAGTGTATAATATATTATGATTTTTTGACCAAAACTTGCATTTCGAAATGTTTCATAGAATCTAATTTTCAGATGATTTTATTGCATGGACTTCCATCATAACCTTACATCGTAACATAAATAAATTATCTGAAAAGTCTCGTATCATTTCAAATAGTCCCCAATTAAATTTTATTTTTTTTACTGAAACTAGTGTATAATATACTATGACTTTTGATCAAAACTTGCATTTCGAAAAGTTTCATAGAATCTAGTTTTGAGATTATTTTTTTGCATGGACTTCCGTCATAACCTTCCCTATTATCATATATAAATGATATGAAAAGTCTCGTATCATTTCAAATAGTCCCCAATTAAATTTGATTTTTTTTTGCCGAAACTAGTGTATAATATACTATGATTTTTGACCGAAATTAGCATTTCGAAAAGTTTCATAGGATCTAAGTTTCAGATGATTTTTTTGCATGGACTTACTTCATAACGTACCCTCGTAAAATATATAAATGATATGCGAAGTTTTGTATCATTTCGAACAATCCCCGATTTAATTTGATTTTTGAACGAAACTAGTATAAACTAGTGTATAATATATTATTATTTTTTGACCAAAATTTGCATTTCGAAATGTTTCAAAGAATCTAATTTTCAGATGATTTTTTTGCATAGGCTTCCATCATAACCTTCCCTCTTAACATATATAAATGATCTGAAAAGTCTCGTATCTTATCAAAAAGTCCCCAATTAATTTTGATATTTTTGACCGAAATTAGTGTATAATATACTATGATTTTTGAATGAAACTTGCATTTCTGAAAGTTTCATAGAATCTAATTTTCAGATGATTTTTTGCATGGACTTACATCATTCTCTTCCCTCGTAAAATATATAAATGATACGTGAATTTTCGTATCATTTCGAACAATCCCCGATTTAATTTAATTTTTGACCGAAACTAGTATAAACTAGTGTATAATATATTATGTTTTTTTGGCCGAAACTTGCATTTCGAAAAGTTTCATAGAATATAATTTTTAGATGATTTTTTGCATGGACTTACTTCATAACCTTCCATCGTAAAATATATAAATGATATGTGATGTTTCGTATCATTTCGAACAGTCCCCGATTTAATTTGATTTTTGATCGAAACTAGTATAAACTAGTGTATAATATATTATGATTTTTTGACCAAAACTTGCATTTCGAAATGTTTCATAGAATCTAATTTTCAGATGATTTTATTGCATGGACTTCCATCATAACCTTACATCGTAACATATATAAATTATCTGAAAAGTCTCGTATCATTTCAAATAGTCCCCAATTAAATTTTATTTTTTTACTGAAACTAGTGTATAATATACTATGATTTTTGATCAAAACTTGCATTTCGAAAAGTTTCATAGAATCTAGTTTTGAGATTATTTTTTTGCATGGACTTCCATCATAACCTTCCCTATTATCATATATAAATGATATGAAAAGTCTCGTATCATTTCAAATAGTCCCCAATTAAATTTGATTTTTTTTACCGAAAAAGTGTATAATATACTATGATTTTTGACCGAAACTTGCATTTCGAAAAGTTTCATAGAATCTAAGTTTCAGATGATTTTTTTGCATGGACTTACTTCATAACCTTCCCTCGTAAAATATATAAATGATATGTGACGTTTCGTATCATTTCGAACAGTCCCCGATTTAATTTGATTTTTGATCGAAACTAGTATAAACTAGTGTATAATATATTATGATTTTTTGAACAAAACTTGCATTTCGAAATGTTTCATAGAATCTAATTTTCAGATGATTTTATTGCATGGACTTCCATCATAACCTTACATCGTAACATATATAAATTATCTGAATAGTCTCGTATCATTTCAAACAGTCCCCAATTAAATTTTATTTTTTTACTGAAACTAGTGTATAATATACTATGATTTTTGATCAAAACTTGCATTTCGAAAAGTTTCATAGAATCTAGTTTTGAGATTATTTTTTTGCATGGACTTCCGTCATAACCTTCCCTATTATCATATATAAATGATATGAAAAGTCTCGTATCATTTCAAATAGTCCCCAATTAAATTTGATTTTTTTTTGCCGAAACTAGTGTATAATATACTATGATTTTTGACCGAAATTAGCATTTCGAAAAGTTTCATAGGATCTAAGTTTCAGATGATTTTTTTGCATGGACATACTTCATAACGTACCCTCGTAAAATATATAAATGATATGCGAAGTTTCGTATCATTTCGAACAATCCCCGATTTAATTTGATTTTTGAACTAAACTAGTATAAACTAGTGTATAATATATTATTATTTTTTGACCAAAATTTGCATTTCGAAATGTTTCAAAGAATCTAATTTTCAGATGATTTTTTTGCATAGGCTTCCATCATAACCTTCCCTCTTAACATATATAAATGATCTGAAAAGTCTCGTATCATATCAAAAAGTCCCCAATTAATTTTGATATTTTTGACCGAAATTAGTGTATAATATACTATGATTTTTGAATGAAACTTGCATTTCTGAAAGTTTCATAGAATCTAATTTTCAGATGATTTTTTGCATGGACTTACATCATTCTCTTCCCTCGTAAAATATATAAATGATACGTGAATTTTAGTATAATTTCGAACAATCCCCGATTTAATTTAATTTTTGACCGAAACTAGTATAAACTAGTGTATAATATATTATGTTTTTTTGGCCGAAACTTGCATTTCGAAAAGTTTCATAGAATATAATTTTTAGATGATTTTTTGCATGGACTTACTTCATAACCTTCCCTCGTAAAATATATAAATGATATGTGATGTTTCGTATCATTTCGAACAGTCCCCGATTTAATTTGATTTTTGATCGAAACTAGTATAAACTAGTGTATAATATATTATGATTTTTTGACCAAAACTTGCATTTCGAAATGTTTCATAGAATCTAATTTTCAGATGATTTTTTTGCGTGGACTTCCATCATAACTTTACCTCTTAACATATATAAATTATCTGAAAAGTCTCGTATCATTTCAAATAGTCCCCAATTAAATTTTATATTTTTTACTGAAACTAGTGTATAATATACTATGATTTTTGATCAAAACTTGCATTTCGAAAAGTTTCATAGAATCTAGTTTTGATATTATTTTTTTGCATGGACTTCTGTCATCACCTTCCCTATTATCATATATAAATGATATGAAAAGTCTCGTATCATTTCAAATAGTCCCCAATTAAATTTGATTTTTTTTTTGCCGAAACTAGTGTATAATATACTATGATTTTTGACCGAAACTTGCATTTCGAAAAGTTTCATAGAATCTAAGTTTCAGATGATTTTTTTGCATGGACTTACTTCATAACCTTCCCTCGTAAAATATATAAATGATATGCGAAGTTTCGTATCATTTCGAACAATCCCCGATTTAATTTGATTTTTGAACGAAACTAGTATAAACTAGTGTATAATATATTATGATTTTTTGACCAAAATTTGCATTTAGAAATGTTTCAATGAATCTAATTTTCAGATGATTTTTTTGCATAGGCTTCCATCATAACCTTCCCTCTTAACATATATAAATTATCTGAAAAGTCTCGTATCTTATCAAATAGTCCCAAATTAATTTTAATATTTTTGACCGAAATTAGTGTATAATATACTATGATTTTTGAATGAAACTTGCATTTCGGAAAGTTTCATAGAATCTATTTTTCAAATGATTTTTTGCATGGACTTACATCATACTCTTCCCTCGTAAAATATATAAATGATATGTGAATTTTCGTATCATTTCGAACAATCCCCGATTTAATTTGATTTTTGACCGAAACTAGTATAAACTAGTGTATATTATATTATGTTTTTTTGGCCGAAACTTGCATTTCGAAAAGTTTCATAGAATCTAATTTTCAGATGATTTTTTTCATGGACTTACTTCATAACCTTCCCTCGTAAAATATATAAATGATATGTGATGTTTCGTATCATTTCGAACAGTCCCCGATTTAATTTGATTTTTGATCGAAACTAGTATAAACTAGTGTATAATATATTATGATTTTTTTGACCAAAACTTGCATTTCGAAATGTTTCATAGAATCTAATTTTCAGATGATTTTTTTGCGTGGACTTCCATCATAACCTTACATCGTAACATAAATAAATTATCTGAAAAGTCTCGTATCATTTCAAATTGTCCCCAATTAAATTTTATTTTTTTTACTGAAACTAGTGTATAATATACTATGACTTTTGATCAAAACTTGCATTTCGAAAAGTTTCATAGAATCTAGTTTTGAGATTATTTTTTTGCACGGACATCCGTCATAACCTTCCCTATTATCATATATAAATGATATGAAAAGTCTCGTATCATTTCAAATAGTGCCCAATTAAATTTGATTTTTTTTTGCCGAAACTAGTGTATAATATACTATGATTTTTGATCCAAATTTGCATTTCGAAAAGTTTCATAGAATCTAAGTTTCAGATGATTTTTTTGCATGGACTTACTTCATAACCTTCCCTCGTAAAATATATAAATGATATGCGAAGTTTCGTATCATTTCGAACAATCCCCGATTTAATTTGATTTTTGAACGAAACTAGTATAAACTAGTGTATAATATATTATGATTTTTTGACCAAAATTTGCATTTCGAAATGTTTCAAAGAATCTAATTTTCAGATGATTTTTTTGCATAGGCTTCCATCATAACCTTCCCTCTTAACATATATAAATGATCTGAAAAGTCTCGTATCATATCAAAAAGTCCCCAATTAATTTTGATATTTTTGACCGAAATTAGTGTATAATATACTATGATTTTTGAATGAAACTTGCATTTCGGAAAGTTTCATAGAATCTAATTTTCAGATGATTTTTTGCATGGACTTACATCATACTCTTCCCTCGTAAAATATATAAATGATATGTGAATTTTCGTATCATTTCGAACAATCACCGATTTAATTTAATTTTTGACCGAAACTAGTATAAACTAGTGTATAATATATTGTTTTTTTGGCCGAAACTTGCATTTCGAAAAGTTTCATAGAATCTAATTTTCAGATGATTTTTTTCATGGACATACTTCATAACCTTCCCTCGTAAAATATATAAATGATATGTGATGTTTCGTATCATTTCGAACAGTCCCCGATTTAATTTGATTTTTGATCGAAACTAGTATAAACTAGTGTATAATATATTATGATTTTTTGACCAAAACTTGCATTTCGAAATGTTTCATAGAATCTAATTTTCAGATGATTTTTTTGCGTGGACTTCCATCATAACCTTACATCGTAACATAAATAAATTATCTGAAAAGTCTCGTATCATTTCAAATAGTCCCCAATTAAATTTTATTTTTTTTACTGAAACTAGTGTATAATATACTATGACTTTTGATCAAAACTTGCATTTCGAAAAGTTTCATAGAATCTAGTTTTGAGATTATTTTTTTGCACGGACATCCGTCATAACCTTCCCTATTATCATATATAAATGAGATGAAAAGTCTCGTATCATTTCAAATAGTGCCCAATTAAATTTGTTTTTTTTTGCCGAAACTAGTGTATAATATACTATGATTTTTGACCCAAATTTGCATTTCGAAAAGTTTCATAGAATCTAAGTTTCAGATGATTTTTTTGCATGGACTTACTTCATAACCTTCCCTCGTAAAATATATAAATGATATGCGAAGTTTCGTATCATTTCGAACAATCCCCGATTTAATTTGATTTTTGAACGAAACTAGTATAAACTAGTGTATAATATATTATGATTTTTTGACCAAAATTTGCATTTCGAAATGTTTCAAAGAATCTAATTTTCAGATGATTTTTTTGCATAGGCTTCCATCATAACCTTCCCTCTTAACATATATAAATGATCTGAAAAGTCTCGTATCATATCAAAAAGTCCCCAATTAATTTTGATATTTTTGACCGAAATTAGTGTATAATATACTATGATTTTTGAATGAAACTTGCATTTCGGAAAGTTTCATAGAATCTAATTTTCAGATGATTTTTTGCATGGACTTACATCATACTCTTCCCTCGTAAAATATATAAATGATATGTGAATTTTCGTATCATTTCGAACAATCCCCGATTTAATTTAATTTTTGACCGAAACTAGTATAAACTAGTGTATAATATATTATGTTTTTTTGGCCGAAACTTGCATTTCGAAAAGTTTCATAGAATCTAATTTTCAGATGATTTTTTTCATGGACATACTTCATAACCTTCCCTCGTAAAATATATAAATGATATGTGATGTTTCGTATCATTTCGAACAGTCCCCGATTTAATTTGATTTTTGATCGAAACTAGTATAAACTAGTGTATAATATATTATGATTTTTTGACCAAAACTTGCATTTCGAAATGTTTCATAGAATCTAATTTTCAGATGATTTTATTGCATGGACTTCCATCATAACCTTACATCGTAACATAAATAAATTATCTGAAAAGTCTCGTATCATTTCAAATAGTCCCCAATTAAATTTTATTTTTTTTACTGAAACTAGTGTATAATATACTATGACTTTTGATCAAAACTTGCATTTCGAAAAGTTTCATAGAATCTAGTTTTGAGATTATTTT
Organism: Lathyrus aphaca; assembly: GCA_963966055.1. Taxonomy (NCBI): domain Eukaryota; kingdom Viridiplantae; phylum Streptophyta; class Magnoliopsida; order Fabales; family Fabaceae; genus Lathyrus; species Lathyrus aphaca. The sequence goes on along the minus strand of OZ014523.1, from coordinate 18,075,980 downwards.
TTTGCACGGACATCCGTCATAACCTTCCCTATTATCATATATAAATGATATGAAAAGTCTCGTATCATTTCAAATAGTCCCCAATTAAATTTGATTTTTTTTTGCCGAAACTAGTGTATAATATACTATGATTTTTGACCCAAATTTGCATTTCGAAAAGTTTCATAGAATCTAAGTTTCAGATGATTTTTTTGCATGGACTTACTTCATAACCTTCCCTCGTAAAATATATAAATGATATGCGAAGTTTCGTATCATTTCGAACAATCCCCGATTTAATTTGATTTTTGAACGAAACTAGTATAAACTAGTGTATAATATATTATGATTTTTTGACCAAAATTTGCATTTCGAAATGTTTCAAAGAATCTAATTTTCAGATGATTTTTTTGCATAGGCTTCCATCATAACCTTCCCTCTTAACATATATAAATGATCTGAAAAGTCTCGTATCATATCAAAAAGTCCCCAATTAATTTTGATATTTTTGACCGAAATTAGTGTATAATATACTATGATTTTTGAATGAAACTTGCATTTCGGAAAGTTTCATAGAATCTAATTTTCAGATGATTTTTTGCATGGACTTACATCATACTCTTCCCTCGTAAAATATATAAATGATATGTGAATTTTCGTATCATTTCGAACAATCCCCGATTTAATTTAATTTTTGACCGAAACTAGTATAAACTAGTGTATAATATATTATGTTTTTTTGGCCGAAACTTGCATTTCGAAAAGTTTCATAGAATCTAATTTTCAGATGATTTTTTTCATGGACATACTTCATAACCTTCCCTCGTAAAATATATAAATGATATGTGATGTTTCGTATCATTTCGAACAGTCCCCGATTTAATTTGATTTTTGATCGAAACTAGTATAAACTAGTGTATAATATATTATGATTTTTTGACCAAAACTTGCATTTCGAAATGTTTCATAGAATCTAATTTTCAGATGATTTTTTGCATGGACTTCCATCATAACCTTACATCGTAACATAAATAAATTATCTGAAAAGTCTCGTATCATTTCAAATAGTCCCCAATTAAATTTTATTTTTTTTACTGAAACTAGTGTATAATATACTATGACTTTTGATCAAAACTTGCATTTCGAAAAGTTTCATAGAATCTAGTTTTGAGATTATTTTTTTGCACGGACATCCGTCATAACCTTCCCTATTATCATATATAAATGATATGAAAAGTCTCGTATCATTTCAAATAGTCCCCAATTAAATTTGATTTTTTTTTGCCGAAACTAGTGTATAATATACTATGATTTTTGACCGAAATTTGCATTTCAAAAAGTTTCATAGGATCTAAGTTTCAGATGATTTTTTTGCATGGACTTACTTCATAACCTTCCCTCGTAAAATATATAAATGATATGCGAAGTTTCGTATCATTTCGAACAATCCCCGATTTAATTTTATTTTTGAACGAAACTAGTATAAACTAGTGTATAATATATTATTATTTTTTGACCAAAATTTGCATTTCGAAATGTTTCAAAGAATCTAATTTTCAGATGATTTTTTTGCATAGGCTTCCATCATAACCTTCCCTCTTAACATATATAAATGATCTGAAAAGTCTCGTATCATATCAAAAAGTCCCCAATTAATTTTGATATTTTTGACCGAAATTAGTGTATAATATACTATGATTTTTGAGTGAAACTTGCATTTCGGAAAGTTTCATAGAATCTAATTTTCAGATGATTTTTTGCATGGACTTACATCATACTCTTCCCTCGTAAAATATATAAATGATATGTGAATTTTCGTATCATTTCGAACAATCCCCGATTTAATTTGATTTTTGACCGAAACTAGTATAAACTAGTGTATAATATATTATGTTTTTTTGGCCGAAACTTGCATTTCGAAAAGTTTCATAGAATCTAATTTTCAGATGATTTTTTTCATGGACTTACTTCATAACCTTCCCTCGTAAAATATATAAATGATATGTGATGTTTCGTATCATTTCGAACAGTCCCCGATTTAATTTGATTTTTGATCGAAACTAGTATAAACTAGTGTATAATATATTATGATTTTTTGACCAAAACTTGCATTTCGAAATGTTTCATAGAATCTAATTTTCAGATGATTTTATTGCATGGACTTCCATCATAACCTTACATCGTAACATAAATAAATTATCTGAAAAGTCTCGTATCATTTCAAATAGTCCCCAATTAAATTTTATTTTTTTTACTGAAACTAGTGTATAATATACTATGACTTTTGATCAAAACTTGCATTTCGAAAAGTTTCATAGAATCTAGTTTTGAGATTATTTTTTTGCATGGACTTCCGTCATAACCTTCCCTATTATCATATATAAATGATATGAAAAGTCTCGTATCATTTCAAATAGTCCCCAATTAAATTTGATTTTTTTTTGCCGAAACTAGTGTATAATATACTATGATTTTTGACCGAAATTTGCATTTCAAAAAGTTTCATAGGATCTAAGTTTCAGATGATTTTTTTGCATGGACTTACTTCATAACGTACCCTCGTAAAATATATAAATGATATGCGAAGTTTCGTATCATTTCGAACAATCCCCGATTTAATTTTATTTTTGAACGAAACTAGTATAAACTAGTGTATAATATATTATTATTTTTTGACCAAAATTTGCATTTCGAAATGTTTCAAAGAATCTAATTTTCAGATGATTTTTTTGCATAGGCTTCCATCATAACCTTCCCTCTTAACATATATAAATGATCTGAAAAGTCTCGTATCATTTCAAAAAGTCCCCAATTAATTTTGATATTTTTGACCGAAATTAGTGTATAATATACTATGATTTTTGAGTGAAACTTGCATTTCGGAAAGTTTCATAGAATCTAATTTTCAGATGATTTTTTGCATGGACTTACATCATACTCTTCCCTCGTAAAATATATAAATGATATGTGAATTTTCGTATCATTTCGAACAATCCCCGATTTAATTTGATTTTTGACCGAAACTAGTATAAACTAGTGTATAATATATTATGTTTTTTTGGCCGAAACTTGCATTTCGAAAAGTTTCATAGAATCTAATTTTCAGATGATTTTTTTCATGGACTTACTTCATAACCTTCCCTCGTAAAATATATAAATGATATGTGATGTTTCGTATCATTTCGAACAGTCCCCGATTTAATTTGATTTTTGATCGAAACTAGTATAAACTAGTGTATAATATATTATGATTTTTTGACCAAAACTTGCATTTCGAAATGTTTCATAGAATCTAATTTTCAGATGATTTTATTGCATGGACTTCCATCATAACCTTACATCGTAACATAAATAAATTATCTGAAAAGTCTCGTATCATTTCAAATAGTCCCCAATTAAATTTTATTTTTTTTACTGAAACTAGTGTATAATATACTATGACTTTTGATCAAAACTTGCATTTCGAAAAGTTTCATAGAATCTAGTTTTGAGATTATTTTTTTGCATGGACTTCCGTCATAACCTTCCCTATTATCATATATAAATGATATGAAAAGTCTCGTATCATTTCAAATAGTCCCCAATTAAATTTGATTTTTTTTTGCCGAAACTAGTGTATAATATACTATGATTTTTGACCGAAATTTGCATTTCAAAAAGTTTCATAGGATCTAAGTTTCAGATGATTTTTTTGCATGGACTTACTTCATAACGTACCCTCGTAAAATATATAAATGATATGCGAAGTTTCGTATCATTTCGAACAATCCCCGATTTAATTTTATTTTTGAACGAAACTAGTATAAACTAGTGTATAATATATTATTATTTTTTGACCAAAATTTGCATTTCGAAATGTTTCAAAGAATCTAATTTTCAGATGATTTTTTTGCATAGGCTTCCATCATAACCTTCCCTCTTAACATATATAAATGATCTGAAAAGTCTCGTATCATTTCAAAAAGTCCCCAATTAATTTTGATATTTTTGACCGAAATTAGTGTATAATATACTATGATTTTTGAGTGAAACTTGCATTTCGGAAAGTTTCATAGAATCTAATTTTCAGATGATTTTTTGCATGGACTTACATCATACTCTTCCCTCGTAAAATATATAAATGATATGTGAATTTTCGTATCATTTCGAACAATCCCCGATTTAATTTGATTTTTGATGAAACTAGTATAAACTAGTGTATAATATATTATGTTTTTTTGGCCGAAACTTGCATTTCGAAAAGTTTCATAGAATCTAATTTTCAGATGATTTTTTTCATGGACTTACTTCATAACCTTCCCTCGTAAAATATATAAATGATATGTGATGTTTCGTATCATTTCGAACAGTCCCCGATTTAATTTGATTTTTGATCGAAACTAGTATAAACTAGTGTATAATATATTATGATTTTTTGACCAAAACTTGCATTTCGAAATGTTTCATAGAATCTAATTTTCAGATGATTTTATTGCATGGACTTCCATCATAACCTTACATCGTAACATAAATAAATTATCTGAAAAGTCTCGTATCATTTCAAATAGTCCCCAATTAAATTTTATTTTTTTTACTGAAACTAGTGTATAATATACTATGACTTTTGATCAAAACTTGCATTTCGAAAAGTTTCATAGAATCTAGTTTTGAGATTATTTTTTTGCATGGACTTCCGTCATAACCTTCCCTATTATCATATATAAATGATATGAAAAGTCTCGTATCATTTCAAATAGTCCCCAATTAAATTTGATTTTTTTTTGCCGAAACTAGTGTATAATATACTATGATTTTTGACCGAAATTAGCATTTCGAAAAGTTTCATAGGATCTAAGTTTCAGATGATTTTTTTGCATGGACTTACTTCATAACGTACCCTCGTAAAATATATAAATGATATGCGAAGTTTTGTATCATTTCGAACAATCCCCGATTTAATTTGATTTTTGAACGAAACTAGTATAAACTAGTGTATAATATATTATTATTTTTTGACCAAAATTTGCATTTCGAAATGTTTCAAAGAATCTAATTTTCAGATGATTTTTTTGCATAGGCTTCCATCATAACCTTCCCTCTTAACATATATAAATGATCTGAAAAGTCTCGTATCATATCAAAAAGTCCCCAATTAATTTTGATATTTTTGACCGAAATTAGTGTATAATATACTATGATTTTTGAATGAAACTTGCATTTCTGAAAGTTTCATAGAATCTAATTTTCAGATGATTTTTTGCATGGACTTACATCATTCTCTTCCCTCGTAAAATATATAAATGATACGTGAATTTTCGTATCATTTCGAACAATCCCCGATTTAATTTAATTTTTGACCGAAACTAGTATAAACTAGTGTATAATATATTATGTTTTTTTGGCCGAAACTTGCATTTCGAAAAGTTTCATAGAATATAATTTTTAGATGATTTTTTGCATGGACTTACTTCATAACCTTCCCTCGTAAAATATATAAATGATATGTGATGTTTCGTATCATTTCGAACAGTCCCCGATTTAATTTGATTTTTGATCGAAACTAGTATAAACTAGTGTATAATATATTATGATTTTTTGACCAAAACTTGCATTTCGAAATGTTTCATAGAATCTAATTTTCAGATGATTTTATTGCATGGACTTCCATCATAACCTTACATCGTAACATATATAAATTATCTGAAAAGTCTCGTATCATTTCAAATAGTCCCCAATTAAATTTTATTTTTTTACTGAAACTAGTGTATAATATACTATGATTTTTGATCAAAACTTGCATTTCGAAAAGTTTCATAGAATCTAGTTTTGAGATTATTTTTTTGCATGGACTTCCATCATAACCTTCCCTATTATCATATATAAATGATATGAAAAGTCTCGTATCATTTCAAATAGTCCCCAATTAAATTTGATTTTTTTTACCGAAAAAGTGTATAATATACTATGATTTTTGACCGAAACTTGCATTTCGAAAAGTTTCATAGAATCTAAGTTTCAGATGATTTTTTTGCATGGACTTACTTCATAACCTTCCCTCGTAAAATATATAAATGATATGTGACGTTTCGTATCATTTCGAACAGTCCCCGATTTAATTTGATTTTTGATCGAAACTAGTATAAACTAGTGTATAATATATTATGATTTTTTGACCAAAACTTGCATTTCGAAATGTTTCATAGAATCTAATTTTCAGATGATTTTATTGCATGGACTTCCATCATAACCTTACATCGTAACATATATAAATTATCTGAATAGTCTCGTATCATTTCAAACAGTCCCCAATTAAATTTTATTTTTTTACTGAAACTAGTGTATAATATACTATGATTTTTGATCAAAACTTGCATTTCGAAAAGTTTCATAGAATCTAGTTTTGAGATTATTTTTTTGCATGGACTTCCGTCATAACCTTCCCTATTATCATATATAAATGATATGAAAAGTCTCGTATCATTTCAAATAGTCCCCAATTAAATTTGATTTTTTTTTGCCGAAACTAGTGTATAATATACTATGATTTTTGACCGAAATTAGCATTTCGAAAAGTTTCATAGGATCTAAGTTTCAGATGATTTTTTTGCATGGACTTACTTCATAACGTACCCTCGTAAAATATATAAATGATATGCGAAGTTTCGTATCATTTCGAACAATCCCCGATTTAATTTGATTTTTGAACTAAACTAGTATAAACTAGTGTATAATATATTATTATTTTTTGACCAAAATTTGCATTTCGAAATGTTTCAAAGAATCTAATTTTCAGATGATTTTTTTGCATAGGCTTCCATCATAACCTTCCCTCTTAACATATATAAATGATCTGAAAAGTCTCGTATCATATCAAAAAGTCCCCAATTAATTTTGATATTTTTGACCGAAATTAGTGTATAATATACTATGATTTTTGAATGAAACTTGCATTTCTGAAAGTTTCATAGAATCTAATTTTCAGATGATTTTTTGCATGGACTTACATCATTCTCTTCCCTCGTAAAATATATAAATGATACGTGAATTTTCGTATAATTTCGAACAATCCCCGATTTAATTTAATTTTTGACCGAAACTAGTATAAACTAGTGTATAATATATTATGTTTTTTTGGCCGAAACTTGCATTTCGAAAAGTTTCATAGAATATAATTTTTAGATGATTTTTTGCATGGACTTACTTCATAACCTTCCCTCGTAAAATATATAAATGATATGTGATGTTTCGTATCATTTCGAACAGTCCCCGATTTAATTTGATTTTTGATCGAAACTAGTATAAACTAGTGTATAATATATTATGATTTTTTGACCAAAACTTGCATTTCGAAATGTTCCATAGAATCTAATTTTCAGATGATTTTATTGCATGGACTTCCATCATAACCTTACATCGTAACATATATAAATTATCTGAAAAGTCTCGTATCATTTCAAATAGTCCCCAATTAAATTTTATTTTTTTACTGAAACTAGTGTATAATATACTATGATTTTTGATCAAAACTTGCATTTCGAAAAGTTTCATAGAATCTAGTTTTGAGATTATTTTTTTGCATGGACTTCCATCATAACCTTCCCTATTATCATATATAAATGATATGAAAAGTCTCGTATCATTTCAAATAGTCCCCAATTAAATTTGATTTTTGTTACCGAAAAAGTGTATAATATACTATGATTTTTGACCGAAACTTGCATTTCGAAAAGTTTCATAGAATCTAAGTTTCAGATGATTTTTTTTGCATGGACTTACTTCATAACCTTCCCTCGTAAAATATATAAATGATATGTGATGTTTCGTATCATTTCGAACAGTCCCCGATTTAATTTGATTTTTGATCGAAACTAGTATAAACTAGTGTATAATATATTATGATTTTTTGACCAAAACTTGCATTTCGAAATGTTTCATAGAATCTAATTTTCAGATGATTTTATTGCATGGACTTCCATCATAACCTTACATCGTAACATATATAAATTATCTGAATAGTCTCGTATCATTTCAAACAGTCCCCAATTAAATTTTATTTTTTTACTGAAACTAGTGTATAATATACTATGATTTTTGATCAAAACTTGCATTTCGAAAAGTTTCATAGAATCTAGTTTTGAGATTATTTTTTTGCATGGACTTCCGTCATAACCTTCCCTATTATCATATATAAATGATATGAAAAGTCTCGTATCATTTCTAATAGTCCCCAATTAAATTTGATTTTTTTTGCCGAAACTAGTGTATAATATACAATGATTTTTGACCAAAACATGCATTTCGAAAAGTTTCATAGAATCTAAGTTTCAGATGATTTATTTGCATGGACTTACTTCATAACCTTCCCTCGTAAAATATATAAATGATATGCGAAGTTTCGTATCATTTCGAACAATCCCCGATTTAATTTGATTTTTGAACGAAACTAGTATAAACTAGTGTATAATATATTATGATTTTTTGACCAAAATTTGCATTTCGAAATGTTTCAAAGAATCTAATTTTCAGATGATTTTTTTTGCATAGGCTTCCATCATAACCTTCCCTCTTAACATATATAAATTATCTGAAAAGTCTCGTATCTTATCAAATAGTCCCCAATTAATTTTAATATTTTTGACCGAAATTAGTGTATAATATACTATGATTTTTGAATGAAACTTGCATTTCGGAAAGTTTCATAGAATCTAATTTTCAAATGATTTTTTGCATGGACTTACATCATACTCTTCCCTCGTAAAATATATAAATGATATGTGAATTTTCGTATCATTTCGAACAATCCCCAATTTAATTTAATTTTTGACCGAAACTAGTATAAACTAGTGTATAATATATTATGTTTTTTTGGCCGAAACTTGCATTTCGAAAAGTTTCATAGAATATAATTTTTAGATGATTTTTTGCATGGACTTACTTCATAACCTTCCCTCGTAAAATATATAAATGATATGTGATGTTTCGTATCATTTCGAACAGTCCCCGATTTAATTTGATTTTTGATCGAAACTAGTATAAACTAGTGTATAATATATTATGATTTTTTGACCAAAACTTGCATTTCGAAATGTTTCATAGAATCTAATTTTCAGATGATTTTTTTGGGTGGACTTCCATCATAACTTTACCTCTTAACATATATAAATTATCTGAAAAGTCTCGTATCATTTCAAATAGTCCCCAATTAAATTTTATATTTTTTACTGAAACTAGTGTATAATATACTATGATTTTTGATCAAAACTTGCATTTCGAAAAGTTTCATAGAATCTAGTTTCGAGATTATTTTTTTGCATGGACTTCCGTCATAACCTTCCCTATTATCATATATAAATGATATGAAAAGTCTCGTATCATTTCAAATAGTCCCCAATTAAATTTGATTTTTTTTGCCGAAACTAGGGTATAATATACTATGATATTTGACCGAAACTTGCATTTCGAAAAGTTTCATAGAATCTATGTTTCAGATGATTTTTTTGCATGGACTTACTTCATAACCTTCCCTCGTAAAATATATAAATGATATGCGAAGTTTCGTATCATTTCGAACAATCCCCGATTTAATTTGATTTTTGAACGAAACTAGTATAAACAAGTGTATAATATATTATGATTTTTTGACCAAAATTTGCATTTCGAAATGTTTCAAAGAATCTAATTTTCAGATGATTTTTTTTGCATAGGCTTCCATCATAAGCTTCCCTCTTAACATATATAAATTATCTGAAAAGTCTCGTATCTTATCAAATAGTCCCCAATTAATTTTAATATTTTTGACCGAAATTAGTGTATAATATACTATGATTTTTGAATGAAACTTGCATTTCGGAAAGTTTCATAGAATCTAATTTTCAAATGATTTTTTGCATGGACTTACATCATACTCTTCCCTCGTAAAATATATAAATGATATGTGAATTTTCGTATCATTTCGAACAATCCCCGATTTAATTTAATTTTTGACCGAAACTAGTATAAACTAGTGTATAATATATTATGTTTTTTTGGCCGAAACTTGCATTTCGAAAAGTTTCATAGAATATAATTTTTAGATGATTTTTTGCATGGACTTACTTCATAACCTTCCCTCGTAAAATATATAAATGATATGTGATGTTTCGTATCATTTCGAACAGTCCCCAATTTAATTTGATTTTTGATCGAAACTAGTATAAACTAGTGTATAATATATTATGATTTTTTGACCAAAACTTGCATTTCGAAATGTTTCATAGAATCTAATTTTCAGATGATTTTTTTGGGTGGACTTCCATCATAACTTTACCTCTAAACATATATAAATTATCTGAAAAGTCTCGTATCATTTCAAATAGTCCCCAATTAAATTTTATATTTTTTACTGAAACTAGTGTATAATATACTATGATTTTTGATCAAAACTTGCATTGTGAAAAGTTTCATAGAATCTAGTTTTGAGATTATTTTTTTGCATGGACTTCCGTCATAACCTTCCCTATTATCATATATAAATGATATGAAAAGTCTCGTATCATTTCTAATAGTCTCCAATTAAATTTGATTTTTTTTGCCGAAACTAGTGTATAATATACTATGATTTTTGACCGAAACTTGCATTTTGAAAAGTTTCATAGAATCTAAGTTTCAGATGATTTATTTGCATGGACTTACTTCATAACCTTCCCTCGTAAAATATATAAATGATATGCGAAGTTTCGTATCATTTCGAACAATCCTCGATTTAATTTGATTTTTGAACGAAACTAGTATAAACTAGTGTATAATATATTATGATTTTTTGACCAAAATTTGCTTTTCGAAATGTTCCAAAGAATCTAATTTTCAGATGATTTTTTTTGCATAGGCTTCCATCATAACCTTCCCTCTTAACATATATAAATTATCTGAAAAGTCTCGTATCTTATCAAATAGTCCCCAATTAATTTTAATATTTTTGACCGAAATTAGTGTATAATATACTATGATTTTTGAATGAAACTTGCATTTCGGAAAGTTTCATAGAATCTAATTTTCAAATGATTTTTTGCATGGACTTACATCATACTCTTCCCTTGTAAAATATATAAATGATATGTAAATTTTCGTATCATTTCGAACAATCCCCGATTTAATTTGATTTTTTACCGAAACTAGTATAAACTAATGTTTAATATATTATGTTTTTTTGGCCGAAACTTGCATTTCGAAAAGTTTTATAGAATATAATTTTTAGATGATTTTTTGCATGGACTTACTTCATAACCTTCCCTCGTAAAATATATAAATGATATGTGATGTTTCGTATCATTTCGAACAGTCCCCAATTTAATTTGATTTTTGATCGAAACTAGTATAAACTAGTGTATAATATATTATGATTTTTTGACCAAAACTTGCATTTCGAAATGTTTCATAGAATCTAATTTTCAGATGATTTTTTTGGGTGGACTTCCATCATAACTTTACCTCTTAACATATATAAATTATCTGAAAAGTCTCGTATCATTTCAAATAGTCCCCAATTAAATTTTATATTTTTTACTGAAACTAGTGTATAATATACTATGATTATTGATCAAAACTTGCATTTCGAAAAGTTTCATAGAATCTAGTTTCGAGATTATTTTTTTGCATGGACTTCCGTCATAACCTTCCCTATTATCATATATAAATGATATGAAAAGTCTCGTATCATTTCAAATAGTCCCCAATTAAATTTGATTTTTTTTTCCGAAACTAGTGTATAATATACTATGATATTTGACCGAAACTTGCATTTCGAAAAGTTTCATAGAATCTAAGTTTCAGATGATTTTTTTGCATGGACTTACTTCATAACCTTCCCTCGTAAAATATATAAATGATATGCGAAGTTTCGTATCATTTCGAACAATCCCCGATTTAAATTGATTTTTGAACGAAACTAGTATAAACTAGTGTATAATATATTATGATTTTTTGACCAAAATTTGCATTTCGAAATGTTTCAAAGAATCTAATTTTCAGATGATTTTTTTCGCATAGGCTTCCATCATAACCTTCCCTCTTAACATATATAAATTATCTGAAAAGTCTCGTATCTTATCAAATAGTCCCCAATTAATTTTAATATTTTTGACCGAAATTAGTGTATAATATACTATGATTTTTGAATGAAACTTGCATTTCGGAAAGTTTCATAGAATCTAATTTTCAAATGATTTTTTGCATGGACTTATATCATACTCTTCCCTCGTAAAGTATATAAATGATATGTGAATTTTCGTATCATTTCGAACAATCCCCAATTTAATTTGATTTTTGACCGAAACTAGTATAAACTAATGTTTAATATATTATGTTTTTTTGGCCGAAACTTGCATTTCGAAAAGTTTCATAGAATCTAATTTTCAGATGATTTTTTGCATGGACTTACTTCATAACCTTCCCTCGTAAAATATATAAATGATATGTGATGTTTCGTATCATTTCGAACAGTTCCCAATTTAATTTGATTTTTGATCGAAACTTGTATAAACTAGTGTATAATATATTATGATTTTTTGACCAAAACTTGCATTTCGAAATGTTTCATAGAATCTAATTTTCAGATGATTTTTTTGGGTGGACTTCCATCATAACTTTACCTCAAAACATATATAAATTATCTGAAAAGTCTCGTATCATTTCAAATAGTCCCCAATTAAATTTTATATTTTTTACTGAAACTAGTGTATAATATATTATGATTTTTGATCAAAACTTGCATTTCGAAAAGTTTCATAGAATCTAGTTTCGAGATTATTTTTTTGCATGGACTTCCGTCATAACCTTCCCTATTATCATATATAAATGATATGAAAAGTCTCGTATCATTTCAAATATTCCCCAATTAAATTTGTTTTGTTTGCCGAAACTAGTGTATAATATACTATGATTTTTGACCGAAACTTGCATTTCGAAAAGTTTCATAGAATCTAAGTTTCAGATGATTTTTTTGCATGGACTTACTTCATAACCTTCCCTCGTAAAATATATAAATGATATGCGAAGTTTCGTATCATTTCGAACAATCCCCGATTTAATTTGATTTTTGAACGAAACTAGTATAAACTAGTGTATAATATATTATGATTTTTTGACCAAAATTTGCTTTTCGAAATGTTTCAAAGAATCTAATTTTTAGATGATTTTTTTGCATAGGCTTCCATCATAACCTTCCCTCTTAACATATATAAATTATCTGAAAAGTCTCGTATCTTATCAAATAGTCCCCAATTAATTTTAATATTTTTGACCGAAATTAGTGTATAATATACTATGATTTTTGAATGAAACTTGCATTTCAGAAAGTTTCATAGAATCTAATTTTCAAATGATTTTTTGCATGGACTTACATCATACTCTTCCCTCATAAAATATATAAATGATATGTGAATTTTCGTATCATTTCGAACAATCCCCGATTTAATTTGATTTTTGACCGAAACTAGTATAAACTAATGTTTAATATATTATGTATTTTTGGCCGAAACTTGCATTTCGAAAAGTTTCATAGAATCTAATTTTCAGATGATTTTTTGCATGGACTTACTTCATAACCTTCCCTCGTAAAATATATAAATGATATGTGATGTTTCGTATCATTTCGAACAGTCCCCAATTTAATTTGATTTTTGATCGAAACTAGTATAAACTATTGTATAATATATTATGATTTTTTGACCAAAACCTGCATTTCGAAATGTTTCATAGAATCTAATTTTCAGATGATTTTTTTGGGTGGACTTCCATCATAACTTTACCTCTTAACATATATAAATTATCTGAAAAGTCTCGTATCATTTCAAATAGTCCCCAATTAAATTTTATATTTTTTACTGAAACTAGTGTATAATATACTATGATTTTTGATCAAAACTTGCATTTCGAAAAGTTTCATAGAATCTAGTTTCGAGATTATTTTTTTGCATGGACTTCCGTCATAACCTTCCCTATTATCATATATAAATGATATGAAAAGTCTCGTATCATTTCAAATAGTCCCCAATTAAATTTGATTTTTTTTGCCGAAACTAGTGTATAATATACTATGATATTTGACCGAAACTTGCATTTCGAAAAGTTTCATAGAATCTAAGTTTCAGATGATTTTTTTGCATGGACTTACTTCATAACCCTCCCTCGTAAAATATATAAATGATATGCGAAGTTTTGTATCATTTCGAACAATCCCCGATTTAATTTGATTTTTGAACGAAACTAGTATAAACTAGTGTATAATATATTATGATTTTTTGACCAAAATTTGCATTTCGAAATGTTTCAAAGAATCTAATTTTCAGATGATTTTTTTTGCATAGGCTTCCATCATAACCTTCCCTCTTAACATATATAAATTATCTGAAAAGTCTCGTATCTTATCAAATAGTCCCCAATTAATTTTAATATTTTTGACCGAAACTAGTGTATAATATACTATGATTTTTGATTGAAACTTGCATTTCGGAAAGTTTCATAGAATCTAATTTTCAAATGATTTTTTGCATGGACTTACATCATACTCTTCCCTCGTAAAATATATAAATGATATGTGAATTTTCGTATCATTTCGAACAATCCCCGATTTAATTTGATTTTTGACCGAAACTAGTATAAACTAATGTTTAATATATTATGTTTTTTTGGCAGAAACTTGCATTTCGAAAAGTTTCATAGAATCTAATTTTCAGATGATTTTTTGCCTGGACTTACTTCATAACCTTCCCTCGTAAAATATATAAATGATATGTGATGTTTCGTATCATTTCGAACAGTCCCCAATTTAATTTGATTTTTGATCGAAACTAGTATAAACTAGTGTATAATATATTATGATTTTTTGACCAAAACTTGCATTTCGAAATGTTTCATAGAATCTAATTTTCAGATGATTTTTTTGGGTGGACTTCCATCATAACTTTACCTCTTAACATATATAAATTATCTGAAAAGTCTCGTATCATTTCAAATAGTCCCCAATTAAATTATATATTTTTTACTGAAACTAGTGTATAATATACTATGATTTTTGATCAAAACATGCATTTCGAAAAGTTTCATAGAATCTAGTTTCGAGATTATTTTTTTGCATGGACTTCCATCATAACCTTCCCTATTATCATATATAAATGATATGAAAAGTCTCGTATCATTTCAAATAGTCCCCAATTAAATTTGATTTTTTTGCCGAAACTAGTGGATAATATACTATGATATTTGACCGAAACTTGCATTTCGAAAAGTATCATAGAATCTAAGTTTCAGATGATTTTTTTGCATGGACTTACTTCATAATCTTCCCTCGTAAAATATATAAATGATATGCGAAGTTTCGTATCATTTCGAACAATCCCCGATTTAATTTGATTTTTGAACGAAACTAGTATAAACTAGTGTATAATATATTATGATTTTTTGACCAAAATTTGCATTTCGAAATGTTTCAAAGAATCTAATTTTCAGATGATTTTTTTTGCATAGGCTTCCATCATAACCTTCCCTCTTAACATATATAAATTATCGGAAAAGTCTCGTATCTTATCAAATAGTCCCCAATTAATTTTAATATTTTTGTCCGAAATTAGTGTATAATATACTATGGTTTTTGAATGAAACTTGCATTTCGGAAAGTTTCATAGAATCTAATTTTCAGATGATTTTTTGCATGGACTTACATCATACTCTTCCCTCGTAAAATATATAAATGATATGTGAATTTTCGTATCATTTCGAACAATCCCCGATTTAATTTGATTTTTGATCGAAACTAGTGTAAACTAGTGTATAATATATTATGATTTTTTGACCAAAACTTGCATTTCGAAATGTTTCATAGAATCTAATTTTCAGATGATTTTTTTGGGTGGACTTCCATCATAACCTTACATCGTAACATATATAAATTATCTGAAAAGTCTCGTATCATGTCAAATAGTCCCCAATTAAATTTTATATTTTTTACTGAAACTAGTGTATAATATACTATGATTTTTGATCAAAACTTGCATTTCGAAAAGTTTCATAGAATCTAGTTTCGAGATTATTTTTTTGCATGGACTTCCGTCATAACCTTCCCTATTATCATATATAAATGATATGAAAAGTCTCGTATCATTTCAAATAGTCCCCAATTAAATTTGATTTTTTTTGCCGAAACTAGTGTATAATATACTATGATATTTGACCGAAACTTGCATTTCGAAAAGTTTCATAGAATCTAAGTTTCAGATGATTTTTTTGCATGGACTTACTTCATAACCCTCCCTCGTAAAATATATAAATGATATGCGAAGTTTTGTATCATTTCGAACAATCCCCGATTTAATTTGATTTTTGAACGAAACTAGTATAAACTAGTGTATAATATATTATGATTTTTTGACCAAAATTTGCATTTCGAAATGTTTCAAAGAATCTAATTTTCAGATGATTTTTTTTGCATAGGCTTCCATCATAACCTTCCCTCTTAACATATATAAATTATCTGAAAAGTCTCGTATCTTATCAAATAGTCCCCAATTAATTTTAATATTTTTGACCGAAACTAGTGTATAATATACTATGATTTTTGATTGAAACTTGCATTTCGGAAAGTTTCATAGAATCTAATTTTCAAATGATTTTTTGCATGGACTTACATCATACTCTTCCCTCGTAAAATATATAAATGATATGTGAATTTTCGTATCATTTCGAACAATCCCCGATTTAATTTGATTTTTGACCGAAACTAGTATAAACTAATGTTTAATATATTATGTTTTTTTGGCAGAAACTTGCATTTCGAAAAGTTTCATAGAATCTAATTTTCAGATGATTTTTTGCCTGGACTTACTTCACAACCTTCCCTCGTAAAATATATAAATGATATGTGATGTTTCGTATCATTTCGAACAGTCCCCAATTTAATTTGATTTTTGATCGAAACTAGTATAAACTAGTGTATAATATATTATGATTTTTTGACCAAAACTTGCATTTCAAAATGTTTCATAGAATCTAATTTTCAGATGATTTTTTTGGGTGGACTTCCATCATAACTTTACCTCTTAACATATATAAATTATCTGAAAAGTCTCGTATCATTTCAAATAGTCCCCAATTAAATTATATATTTTTTACTGAAACTAGTGTATAATATACTATGATTTTTGATCAAAACATGCATTTCGAAAAGTTTCATAGAATCTAGTTTCGAGATTATTTTTTTGCATGGACTTCCATCATAACCTTCCCTATTATCATATATAAATGATATGAAAAGTCTCGTATCATTTCAAATAGTCCCCAATTAAATTTGATTTTTTTGCCGAAACTAGTGGATAATATACTATGATATTTGACCGAAACTTGCATTTCGAAAAGTATCATAGAATCTAAGTTTCAGATGATTTTTTTGCATGGACTTACTTCATAATCTTCCCTCGTAAAATATATAAATGATATGCGAAGTTTCGTATCATTTCGAACAATCCCCGATTTAATTTGATTTTTGAACGAAACTAGTATAAACTAGTGTATAATATATTATGATTTTTTGACCAAAATTTGCATTTCGAAATGTTTCAAAGAATCTAATTTTCAGATGATTTTTTTTGCATAGGCTTCCATCATAACCTTCCCTCTTAACATATATAAATTATCGGAAAAGTCTCGTATCTTATCAAATAGTCCCCAATTAATTTTAATATTTTTGTCCGAAATTAGTGTATAATATACTATGGTTTTTGAATGAAACTTGCATTTCGGAAAGTTTCATAGAATCTAATTTTCAGATGATTTTTTGCATGGACTTACATCATACTCTTCCCTCGTAAAATATATAAATGATATGTGAATTTTCGTATCATTTCGAACAATCCCCGATTTAATTTGATTTTTGATCGAAACTAGTGTAAACTAGTGTATAATATATTATGATTTTTTGACCAAAACTTGCATTTCGAAATGTTTCATAGAATCTAATTTTCAGATGATTTTTTTGGGTGGACTTCCATCATAACCTTACATCGTAACATATATAAATTATCTGAAAAGTCTCGTATCATGTCAAATAGTCCCCAATTAAATTTTATATTTTTTACTGAAACTAGTGTATAATATACTATGATTTTTGATCAAAACTTGCATTTCGAAAAGTTTCATAGAATCTAGTTTTGCGATTATTTTCTTGCATGGACTTCCGTCATAACTTTCCCTATTATCATATATAAATGATATGAAAAGTCTCGTATCACTTCAAATACTCCCCAATTAAATTTGATTTTTTTGTGCCGAAACTAGTGTATAATATACTATGATTTTTGACCGAAACTTGCATTTCGAAAAGTTTCATAGAATCTAAGTTTCAGATGATTTTTTTGCATGGACTTACTTCATAACCTTCCCTCGTAAAATATATAAATGATATGCAAAGTTTCGTATCATTTCGAACAATCCCCGATTTAATTTGATTTTTGAACGAAACTAGTATAAACTAGTGTATAATATATTATGATTTTTTGACCAAAATTTGCATTTCGAAATGTTTCAAAGAATCTAATTTTCAGATGATTTTTTTGCATAGGCTTCCATAATAACCTTTCCTCTTAACATATATAAATGATCTGAAAAGTCTCGTTTCATATCAAATAGTCCCCGATTAATTTTGATATTTTTGACCGAAATTAGTGTATAATATACTATGATTTTTGAATGAAACTTGCATTTCGGAAAGTTTCATAGAATCTAATTTTCAAATGATTTTTTGCATGGACTTACATCATACTCTTCCCTCGTAAAATATATAAATGATATGTGAATTTTCGTATCATTTCGAACAATCCCCGATTTAATTTGATTTTTGACCGAAACTAGTATAAACTAATGTTTAATATATTATGTTTTTTTGGCCGAAACTTGCATTTCGAAAAGTTTCATAGAATCTAATTTTCAGATGATTTTTTGCATGGACTTACTTCATAACCTTCCCTCGTAAAATATATAAATGATATGTGATGTTTCGTATCATTTCGAACAGTCCCCAATTTAATTGATTTTTAATCGAAACTAGTATAAACTAGTGTATAATATATTATGATTTTTTGACCAAAACTTGCATTTCGAAATGTTTCATAGAATCTAATTTTAAGATGATTTTTTTGGGTGGACTTCCATCATAACTTTACCTCTTAACATATATAAATTATCTGAAAAGTCTCGTATCATTTCAAATAGTCCCCAATTAAATTTTATATTTTTTACTGAAACTAGTGTATAATATACTATGATTTTTGATCAAAACTTGCATTTCGAAAAGTTTCATAGAATCTAATTTCGAGATTATTTTTTTGCATGGACTTCCGTCATAACCTTCCCTATTATCATATATAAATGATATGAAAAGTCTCGTATCATTTCAAATAGTCCCCAATTAAATTTGGTTTTTTTTGCCGAAACTAGTGGATAATATACTATGATATTTGACCGAAACTTGCATTTCGAAAAGTTTCATAGAATCTAAGTTTCAGATGTTTTTTTTGCATGGACTTACTTCATAACCTTCCCTCGTAAAATATATAAATGATATGCGAAGTTTCGTATCATTTCGAATAATCCCCGATTTAATTTGATTTTTGAACGAAACTAGTATAAACTAGTGTATAATATATTATGATTTTTTGACCAAAATTTCCATTTCGAAATGTTTCAAAGAATCTAATTTTCAGATGATTTTTTTTGCATAGGCTTCCATCATAACCTTCCCTCTTAACATATATAAATTATCGGAAAAGTCTCGTATCTTATCAAATAGTCCCCAATTAATTTTAATATTTTTGACCGAAATTAGTGTATAATATACTATGATTTTTGAATGAAACTTGCATTTCGGAAAGTTACATAGAATCTAATTTTCAGATGATTTTTTGCATGGACTTACATCATACTCTTCCCTCGTAAAATATATAAATGATATGTGAATTTTCGTATCATTTCGAACAATCCCCGATTTAATTTGATTTTTGATCGAAACTAGTGTAAACTAGTGTATAATATATTATGATTTTTTGACCAAAACTTGCATTTCGAAATGTTTCATAGAATCTAATTTTCAGATGTTTTTTTTTGGGTGGACTTCCATCATAACCTTACATCGTAACATATATAAATTATCTGAAAAGTCTCGTATCATTTCAAATAGTCCCCAATTAAATTTTATATTTTTTACTGAAACTAGTGTATAATATACTATGATTTTTGATCAAAACTTGCATTTCGAAAAGTTTCATAGAATCTAGTTTTGCGATTATTTTCTTGCATGGACTTCCGTCATAACTTTCCCTATTATCATATATAAATGATATGAAAAGTCTCGTATCACTTCAAATACTCCCCAATTAAATTTGATTTTTTTGTGCCGAAACTAGTGTATAATATACTATGATTTTTGACCGAAACTTGCATTTCGAAAAGTTTCATAGAATCTAAGTTTCAAATGATTTTTTTGCATGGACTTACTTCATAACCTTCCCTCGTAAAATATATAAATGATATGCAAAGTTTCGTATCATTTCGAACAATCCCCGATTTAATTTGATTTTTGAACGAAACTAGTATAAACTAGTGTATAATATATTATGATTTTTTGACCAAAATTTGCATTTCGAAATGTTTCAAAGAATCTAATTTTCAGATGATTTTTTTGCATAGGCTTCCATAATAACCTTTCCTCTTAACATATATAAATGATCTGAAAAGTCTCGTTTCATATCAAATAGTCCCCGATTAATTTTGATATTTTTGACCGAAATTAGTGTATAATATACTATGATTTTTGAATGAAACTTGCATTTCGGAAAGTTTCATAGAATCTAATTTTCAGATGATTTTTTGCATGGACTTACATCATACTCTTCCCTCGTAAAATATATAAATGATATGTGAATTTTCGTATCATTTCGAACAATCCCCGATTTAATTTGATTTTTGACCGAAACTAGTATAAACTAATGTTTAATATATTATGTTTTTTTGGCCGAAATTTGCATTTCGAAAAGTTTCATAGAATCTAATTTTCAGATGATTTTTTGCATGGACTTACTTCATAACCTTCCCTCGTAAAATATATAAATGATATGTGATGTTTCGTATCATTTCGAACAGTCCCCAATTTAATTGATTTTTGATCGAAACTAGTATAAACTAGTGTATAATATATTATGATTTTTTGACCAAAACTTGCATTTCGAAATGTTTCATAGAATCTAATTTTAAGATGATTTTTTTGGGTGGACTTCCATCATAACTTTACCTCTTAACATATATAAATTATCTGAAAAGTCTCGTATCATTTCAAATAGTCCCCAATTAAATTTTATATTTTTTACTGAAACTAGTGTATAATATACTATGATTTTTGATCAAAACTTGCATTTCGAAAAGTTTCATAGAATCTAATTTCGAGATTATTTTTTTGCATGGACTTCCGTCATAACCTTCCCTATTATCATATATAAATGATATGAAAAGTCTCGTATCATTTCAAATAGTCCCCAATTAAATTTGGTTTTTTTTGCCGAAACTAGTGGATAATATACTATGATATTTGACCGAAACTTGCATTTCGAAAAGTTTCATAGAATCTAAGTTTCAGATGTTTTTTTTGCATGGACTTACTTCATAACCTTCCCTCGTAAAATATATAAATGATATGCGAAGTTTCGTATCATTTCGAATAATCCCCGATTTAATTTGATTTTTGAACGAAACTAGTATAAACTAGTGTATAATATATTATGATTTTTTGACCAAAATTTCCATTTCGAAATGTTTCAAAGAATCTAATTTTCAGATGATTTTTTTTGCATAGGCTTCCATCATAACCTTCCCTCTTAACATATATAAATTATCGGAAAAGTCTCGTATCTTATCAAATAGTCCCCAATTAATTTTAATATTTTTGACCGAAATTAGTGTATAATATACTATGATTTTTGAATGAAACTTGCATTTCGGAAAGTTACATAGAATCTAATTTTCAGATGATTTTTTGCATGGACTTACATCATACTCTTCCCTCGTAAAATATATAAATGATATGTGAATTTTCGTATCATTTCGAACAATCCCCGATTTAATTTGATTTTTGATCGAAACTAGTGTAAACTAGTGTATAATATATTATGATTTTTTGACCAAAACTTGCATTTCGAAATGTTTCATAGAATCTAATTTTCAGATGTTTTTTTTTGGGTGGACTTCCATCATAACCTTACATCGTAACATATATAAATTATCTGAAAAGTCTCGTATCATTTCAAATAGTCCCCAATTAAATTTTATATTTTTTACTGAAACTAGTGTATAATATACTATGATTTTTGATCAAAACTTGCATTTCGAAAAGTTTCATAGAATCTAGTTTTGCGATTATTTTCTTGCATGGACTTCCGTCATAACTTTCCCTATTATCATATATAAATGATATGAAAAGTCTCGTATCACTTCAAATACTCCCCAATTAAATTTGATTTTTTTGTGCCGAAACTAGTGTATAATATACTATGATTTTTGACCGAAACTTGCATTTCGAAAAGTTTCATAGAATCTAAGTTTCAAATGATTTTTTTGCATGGACTTACTTCATAACCTTCCCTCGTAAAATATATAAATGATATGCAAAGTTTCGTATCATTTCGAACAATCCCCGATTTAATTTGATTTTTGAACGAAACTAGTATAAACTAGTGTATAATATATTATGATTTTTTGACCAAAATTTGCATTTCGAAATGTTTCAAAGAATCTAATTTTCAGATGATTTTTTTGCATAGGCTTCCATAATAACCTTTCCTCTTAACATATATAAATGATCTGAAAAGTCTCGTTTCATATCAAATAGTCCCCGATTAATTTTGATATTTTTGACCGCAATTAGTGTATAATATACTATGATTTTTGAATGAAACTTGCATTTCGGAAAGTTTCATAGAATCTAATTTTCAGATGATTTTTTGCATGGACTTACATCATACTCTTCCCTCGTAAAATATATAAATGATATGTGAATTTTCGTATCATTTCGAACAATCCCCGATTTAATTTGATTTTTGACCGAAACTAGTATAAACTAATGTATAATATATTAAGTTTTTTTGGCCGAAACTTGCATTTCGAAAAGTTTCATAGAATCAAATTTTCAGATGATTTTTTGCATGGACTTACTTCATAACCTTCCCTCGTAAAATATATAAATGATATGTGATGTTTCGTATCATTTCGAACAGTCCCCAATTTAATTTGATTTTTGATCGAAACTAGTATAAACTAGTGTATAATATATTATGATTTTTTGACCAAAACTTGCATTTCGAAATGTTTCATAGAATCTAATGTTCAGATGATTTTTTTGGGTGGACTTCCATCATAACTTAACCTCTTAACATATATAAATTATCTTAAAAGTCTCGTATCATTTCAAATAGTCCTCAATTAAATTTTATATTTTTTTACAAAAACTAGTGTATAATATACTATGATTTTTGATCAAAACTTGCATTTCGAAAAGTTTCATAGAATCTAGTTTTGAGATTATTTTTTGGCATGGACTTCCGTCATAACCTTCTCTATTATCATATATAAATGATATGAAAAGTCTCGTATCATTTCAAATAGTCCCCAATTAAATTTGATTTTTTTTTGCCGAAACTAGTGTATAATATACTATGATTTTTGACCGAAACTTGCATTTCGAAAAGTTTCATAGAATCTAAGTTTCAGATGATTTTTTTGCATGGACTTACTTCATAACCTTCCCTCGTAAAATATATAAATGATATGCGAAGTTTCGTATCATTTCGAACAATCCCCGATTTAGTTTGATTTTTGAATGAAACTAGTATAAACTAGTGTATAATATATTATGATTTTTTTACCAAAATTTGCATTTCGAAATGTTTCAAAGAATCTAATTTTCAGATGATTTTTTTGCATAGGCTTCCATCATAACCTTCCCTCTTAACATATATAAATTATCTGAAAAGTCTCGTAACATATCAAATAGTCCCCAATTAATTTTGATATTTTTGACCGATATTAGTGTATAATATACTATGATTTTTGAATGAAACTTGCATTCCGGAAAGTTTCATAGAATCTAATTTTCAGATGATTTTTTGCATGGACTTACATCATACTCTTCCCTTGTAAAATTATAAATGATATGTGAA
Source organism: Lathyrus aphaca (assembly GCA_963966055.1). Classification (NCBI taxonomy): domain Eukaryota; kingdom Viridiplantae; phylum Streptophyta; class Magnoliopsida; order Fabales; family Fabaceae; genus Lathyrus; species Lathyrus aphaca. The sequence goes on along the minus strand of OZ014523.1, from coordinate 18,051,795 downwards.
TTTTCGTATCATTTCGAATAATCCCCGATTTAATTTGATTTTGGACCGAAACTAGTATAAACTAGTGTATAATATATTATGTTTTTTGGCCGAAACTTGCATTTCGAAAAGTTTTATAGAATCTAATTTTCAGATGATTTTTTGCATGGACTTACTTCATAACCATCCGTCCTAAAATATATAAATGATATGTGATGTTTCGTATCATTTCGAACAGTCTCCAATTTAATTTGATTTTTGATCGAAACTAGTATAAACTAGTGTATAATATATTATGATTTTTCGACTTAAACTTGCATTTCGAAATGTTTCATAGAATCTAATTTTCAGATGATTCTTTTGCATGGACTTCCATCATAACCTTACCTCTTAACATATATACATTATCTCAAAAGTCTCGTATCATTTCAAATAGTCCCCAATTAAATTTTATATTTTTTACTGAAACTAGTGTATAATATACTATGATTTTTGATCAAAACTTGCATTTCGAAAAGTTTCATAGAATCTAGTTTTGATATTATTTTTTTGCATGGACTTCCGTCATAACCTTCCCTATTATCATATATAAATGATATGAAAAGTCTCGTATCATTTCAAATAGTCCCCAATTAAATTTGATTTTTTTTTGCCGAAACTAGTGTATAATATACTATGATTTTTGACCGAAACTTGCATTTCGAAAAGTTTCATAGAATCTAAGTTTCAGATGATTTTTTTGCATGGACTTACTTCATAACCTTCCCTCGTAAAATATATAAATGATATGCAAAGTCTCGTATCATTTCGAACAATCCCCGATTTAATTTGATTTTTGAACGAAACTAGTATAAACTAGTGTATAATATATTAAGATTTTTTGACCAAAATTTGCATTTCGAAATGTTTCAAAGAATCTAATTTTCAGATGATTTTTTTGCATAGGCTTCCATCATAACCTTCCCTATTAACATATATAAATTATCTGAAAAGTCTCGTATCATATCAAATAGTCCCCAATTAATTTTGATATTTTTGACTGATATTAGTGTATAATATACTATGATTTTTGAATGAAACTTGCATTTCGGAAAGTTTCATAGAATCTAATTTTCAGATGATTTTTTGCATGGACTTACATCATACTCTTCCCTCGTAAAATATATAAATGATATGTGAATTTTCCTATCATTTCGAACAATCCCCGATTTAATTTGATTTTTGACCGAAACTAGTATAAACTAATGTATAATATATTTTGTTTTTTTGGCCGAAACTTGCATTTCGAAAAGTTTCATAGAATCTAATTTTCAGATGATTTTTTGCATGGACTTACTTCATAACCTTCCCTCGTAAAATATATAAATGATATGTGATGTTTCGTATCATTTCGAACAGTCCCTAATTTAATTTGATTTTTGATCGAAACTATTATAAACTAGTGTATAAGATATTATGATTTTTTGACCAAAACTTGCATTTCGAAATGTTTCATAGAATCTAATTTTCAGATGATTTTTTTGGGTGGACTTCCATCATAACCTTACATCGTAACATATATAAATTATCTGAAAAGACTCGTATCATTTCAAATAGTCCCCAATTAAATTTTATATTTTTTACTGAAACTAGTGTATAATATACTATGATTTTTGATCAAAACTTGCATTTCGAAATGTTTCATAGAATCTAGTTTTGCGATTATTTTTTTGCATGTACTTCCGTCATAACCTTCCCTATTATCATATATAAATGATATGAAAAGTCTCGTATCATTTCAAATAGTCCCCAATTAAATTTGATTTTTTTTGCCGAAACTAGTGTATAATATACTATGATTTTTGACCGAAACTTGCATTTCGTAAAGTTTCATAGAATCTAAGTTTCAGATGTTTTTTTTGCATGGACTTACTTCATAACCTTCCCTCGTAAAATATATAAATGATATGCGAAGTTTCGTATCATTTCGAATAATCCCCGATTTAATTTGATTTTTGAACGAAACTAGTATAAACTAGTGTATAATATATTATGATTTTTTGACCAAAATTTCCATTTCGAAATGTTTCAAAGAATCTAATTTTCAGATGATTTTTTTTGCATAGGCTTCCATCATAACCTTCCCTCTTAACATATATAAATTATCGGAAAAGTCTCGTATCTTATCAAATAGTCCCCAATTAATTTTAATATTTTTGACCGAAATTAGTGTATAATATACTATGATTTTTGAATGAAACTTGCATTTCGGAAAGTTACATAGAATCTAATTTTCAGATGATTTTTTGCATGGACTTACATCATACTCTTCCCTCGTAAAATATATAAATGATATGTGAATTTTCGTATCATTTCGAACAATCCCCGATTTAATTTGATTTTTGATCGAAACTAGTGTAAACTAGTGTATAATATATTATGATTTTTTGACCAAAACTTGCATTTCGAAATGTTTCATAGAATCTAATTTTCAGATGTTTTTTTTTGGGTGGACTTCCATCATAACCTTACATCGTAACATATATAAATTATCTGAAAAGTCTCGTATCATTTCAAATAGTCCCCATTTAAATTTTATATTTTTTACTGAAACTAGTGTATAATATACTATGATTTTTGATCAAAACTTGCATTTCGAAAAGTTTCATAGAATCTAGTTTTGCGATTATTTTCTTGCATGGACTTCCGTCATAACTTTCCCTATTATCATATATAAATGATATGAAAAGTCTCGTATCATTTCAAATAGTCCCCAATTAAATTTTATTTTTTTGTGCCGAAACTAGTGTATAATATACTATGATTTTTGACTGAAACTTGCATTTCGAAAAGTTTCATAGAATTTAAGTTTCAGATGATTTTTTTGCATGGACTTACTTCATAACCTTCCCTCGTAAAATATATAAATGATATGCAAAGTTTCGTATCATTTCGAACAATCCCCGATTTAATTTGATTTTTGAACGAAACTAGTATAAACTAGTGTATAATATATTATGATTTTTTGACCAAAATTTGCATTTCGAAATGTTTCAAAGAATCTAATTTTCAGATGATTTTTTTGCATAGGCTTCCATAATAACCTTTCCTCTTAACATATATAAATGATCTGAAAAGTCTCGTTTCATATCAAATAGTCCCCGATTAATTTTTATATTTTTGACCGAAATTAGTGTATAATATACTATGATTTTTGAATGAAACTTGCATTTCGGAAAGTTTCATAGAATCTAATTTTCAGATGATTTTTTGCATGGACTTACATCATACTCTTCCCTCGTAAAATATATAAATGATATGTGAATTTTCGTATCATTTCGAACAATCCCCGATTTAATTTGATTTTTGACCGAAACTAGTATAAACTAATGTATAATATATTAAGTTTTTTTGGCCGAAACTTGCATTTCGAAAAGTTTCATAGAATCAAATTTTCAGATGATTTTTTGCATGGACTTACTTCATAACCTTCCCTCGTAAAATATATAAATGATATGTGATGTTTCGTATCATTTCGAACAGTCCCCAATTTAATTTGATTTTTGATCGAAACTAGTATAAACTAGTGTATAATATATTATGATTTTTTGACCAAAACTTGCATTTCGAAATGTTTCATAGAATCTAATTTTCAGATGATTTTTTTGGGTGGACTTCCATCATAACTTAACCTCTTAACATATATAAATTATCTTAAAAGTCTCGTATCATTTCAAATAGTCCTCAATTAAATTTTATATTTTTTTACAAAAACTAGTGTATAATATACTATGATTTTTGATCAAAACTTGCATTTCGAAAAGTTTCATAGAATCTAGTTTTGAGATTATTTTTTGGCATGGACTTCCGTCATAACCTTCTCTATTATCATATATAAATGATATGAAAAGTCTCGTATCATTTCAAATAGTCCCCAATTAAATTTGATTTTTTTTTGCCGAAACTAGTGTATAATATACTATGATTTTTGACCGAAACTTGCATTTCGAAAAGTTTCATAGAATCTAAGTTTCAGATGATTTTTTTGCATGGACTTACTTCATAACCTTCCCTCGTAAAATATATAAATGATATGCGAAGTTTCGTATCATTTCGAACAATCCCCGATTTAGTTTGATTTTTGAATGAAACTAGTATAAACTAGTGTATAATATATTATGATTTTTTTACCAAAATTTGCATTTCGAAATGTTTCAAAGAATCTAATTTTCAGATGATTTTTTTGCATAGGCTTCCATCATAACCTTCCCTCTTAACATATATAAATTATCTGAAAAGTCTCGTAACATATCAAATAGTCCCCAATTAATTTTGATATTTTTGACCGATATTAGTGTATAATATACTATGATTTTTGAATGAAACTTGCATTCCGGAAAGTTTCATAGAATCTAATTTTCAGATGATTTTTTGCATGGACTTACATCATACTCTTCCCTTGTAAAATTATAAATGATATGTGAATTTTCGTATCATTTCGAATAATCCCCGATTTAATTTGATTTTGGACCGAAACTAGTATAAACTAGTGTATAATATATTATGTTTTTTGGCCGAAACTTGCATTTCAAAAAGTTTTATAGAATCTAATTTTCAGATGATTTTTTGCATGGACTTACTTCATAACCATCCGTCCTAAAATATATAAATGATATGTGATGTTTCGTATCATTTCGAACAGTCTCCAATTTAATTTGATTTTTGATCGAAACTAGTATAAACTAGTGTATAATATATTATGATTTTTCGACTTAAACTTGCATTTCGAAATGTTTCATAGAATCTAATTTTCAGATGATTCTTTTGCATGGACTTCCATCATAACCTTACCTCTTAACATATATACATTATCTCAAAAGTCTCGTATCATTTCAAATAGTCCCCAATTAAATTTTATATTTTTTACTGAAACTAGTGTATAATATACTTTGATTTTTGATCAAAACTTGCATTTCGAAAAGTTTCATAGAATCTAGTTTTGATATTATTTTTTTGCATGGACTTCCGTCATAACCTTCCCTATTATCATATATAAATGATATGAAAAGTCTCGTATCATTTCAAATAGTCCCCAATTAAATTTGATTTTTTTTTGCCGAAACTAGTGTATAATATACTATGATTTTTGACCGAAACTTGCATTTCGAAAAGTTTCATAGAATCTAAGTTTCAGATGATTTTTTTGCATGGACTTACTTCATAACCTTCCCTCGTAAAATATATAAATGATATGCAAAGTCTCGTATCATTTCGAACAATCCCCGATTTAATTTGATTTTTGAACGAAACTAGTATAAACTAGTGTATAATATATTAAGATTTTTTGACCAAAATTTGCATTTCGAAATGTTTCAAAGAATCTAATTTTCAGATGATTTTTTTGCATAGGCTTCCATCATAACCTTCCCTATTAACATATATAAATTATCTGAAAAGTCTCGTATCATATCAAATAGTCCCCAATTAATTTTGATATTTTTGACTGATATTAGTGTATAATATACTATGATTTTTGAATGAAACTTGCATTTCGGAAAGTTTCATAGAATCTAATTTTCAGATGATTTTTTGCATGGACTTACATCATACTCTTCCCTCGTAAAATATATAAATGATATGTGAATTTTCGTATCATTTCGAACAATCCCCGATTTAATTTGATTTTTGACCGAAACTAGTATAAACTAATGTATAATATATTTTGTTTTTTTGGCCGAAACTTGCATTTCGAAAAGTTTCATAGAATCTAATTTTCAGATGATTTTTTGCATGGACTTACTTCATAACCTTCCCTCGTAAAATATACAAATGATATGTGATGTTTCGTATCATTTCGAACAGTCCCTAATTTAATTTGATTTTTGATCGAAACTATTATAAACTAGTGTATAAGATATTATGATTTTTTGACCAAAACTTGCATTTCGAAATGTTACCTAGAATCTAATTTTCAGATGATTTTTTTGGGTGGACTTCCATCATAACCTTACATCGTAACATATATAAATTATCTGAAAAGACTCGTATCATTTCAAATAGTCCCCAATTAAATTTTATATTTTTTACTGAAACTAGTGTATAATATACTATGATTTTTGATCAAAACTTGCATTTCGAAATGTTTCATAGAATCTAGTTTTGCGATTATTTTTTTGCATGTACTTCCGTCATAACCTTCCCTATTATCATATATAAATGATATGAAAAGTCTCGTATCATTTCAAATAGTCCTCAATTAAATTTGATTTTTTTTGCCGAAACTAGTGTATAATATACTATGATTTTTGACCGAAACTTGCATTTCGAAAAGTTTCATAGAATCTAAGTTTTAGATGATTTTTTTGCATGGACTTACTTCATAACCTTCCCTCGTAAAATATATAAATGATATGCAAAGTTTTGTATCATTTCGAACAATCCCCGATTTAATTTGATTTTTGAACGAAACTAGTATAAACTAGTGTATAATAGATTAAGATTTTTTGACCAAAATTTGCATTTCGAAATGTTTCAAAGAATCTAATTTTCAGATGATTTTTTTGCATAGGCTTCCATCATAACCTTCCCTATTAACATATATAAATTATCTGAAAAGTCTCGTATCATATCAAATAGTCCCCAATTAATTTTGATATTTTTGACCGATATTAGTGTATAATATACTATGATTTTTGAATGAAACTTGCATTTCGGAAAGTTTCATAGAATCTAATTTTCAGATGATTTTTTGCATGGACTTACATCATACTCTTCCCTTGTAAAATATATAAATGATATGTGAATTTTCGTATCATTTCGAATAATCCCCGATTTAATTTGATTTTGGACCGAAACAAGTATAAACTAGTGTATAATATATTATGTTTTTTGGCCGAACTTGCATTTCGGAAAGTTTCATAGAATCTAATTTTCAAATGATTTTTTGCATGGACTTACATCATACTCTTCCCTCGTAAAATATATAAATGATATGTGAATTTTCGTATCATTTCGAACAATCCCCGATTTAATTTGATTTTTGATCGAAACTAGTGTATAAGATATTATGATTTTTTTACCAAAACTTGCATTTCGAAATGTTTCATAGAATCTAATTTTCAGATGATTTTATTGGGTGGACTTCCATCATAACCTTACATCGTAACATCTATAAATTATCTGAAAAGACTCGTATCATTTCAAATAGTCCCCAATTAAATTTTATATTTTTTACTGAAACTAGTGTATAATATACTATGATTTTTGATCAAAACTTGCATTTCGAAATGTTTCATAGAATCTAGTTTTGCGATTATTTTTTTGCATGTACTTCCGTCATAACCTTCCCTATTATCATATATAAATGATATGAAAAGTCTCGTATCATTTCAAATAGTCCCCAATTAAATTTGATTTTTTTTGCCGAAACTAGTGTATAATATACTATGATTTTTGACCGAAACTTGCATTTCGAAAAGTTTCATAGAATCTAAGTTTTAGATGATTTTTTTGCACGGACTTACTTCATAACCTTCCCTCATAAAATATATAAATGATATGCAAAGTTTTGTATCATTTCGAACAATCCCCGATTTAATTTGATTTTTGAACGAAACTAGTATAAACTAGTGTATAATATATTATGATTTTTTGACCAAAATTTGCATTTCGAAATGTTTCAAAGAATCTATTTTTCAGATGATTTTTTTGCATAGGCTTCCATCATAACCTTCCCTCTTAACATATATAAATGATCTGAAAAGTCTCGTATCAAAACAAATAGTCCCCGATTAATTTTGATATGTTTGACCGAAATTAGTGTATAATATACTATGATTTTTGAATGAAACTTGCATTTCGGAATGTTTCATAGAATCTAATTTTCAGATGATTTTTTGCATGGACTTACATCATACTCTTCCCTCGTAAAATATATAAATGATATCTGAATTTTCGTATCATTTCGAACAATCCCCGATTTAATTTGATTTTTGACCGAAACTAGTATAAACTAATGTATAATATATTTTGTTTTTTTGGCCGAAACTTGCATTTCTAAAAGTTTCTAGAATCTAATTTTCAGATGATTTTTTGCATGGACTTACTTCATAACCTTCCCTCGTAAAATATATAAATGATATGTGATGTTTCGTATCATTTCGAACAGTCCCCAATTTAATTTGATTTTTGATCGAAACTAGTATAAACTAGTGTATAATATATTATGATTTTTTGACCAAAACTTGCATTTCGAAATGTTTCATAGAATCTAATTTTCAGATGATTTTTTTGGGTGGACTTCTATCATAACTTAACCTCTTAACATATATAAATTATCTGAAAAGTCTCGTATCATTTCAAATAGTCCCCAATTAAATTTTATATTTTTTACTGAAACTAGTGTATAATATACTATGATTTTTGATCAAAACTTGCATTTCGAAAAGTTTCATAGAATCTAGTTTTGAGATTATTTTTTTGCATGGACTTCTGTCATAACCATCCCTATTATCATATATAAATGATATGAAAAGTCTCGAATCATTTCAAATAGTCCCCAATTAAATTTGATTTTTTATCCGAAACTAGTGTATAATATACTATGATTTTTGACCGAAACTTGCATTTCAAAAAGTTTCATTGAATCTAAGTTTCAGAAGATTTTTTTGCATGGACTTACTTCATAACCTTCCCTCGTAAAATATATAAATGATATGCGAAGTTTCGTATCATTTCGAACAATCCCCGATTTAATTTGATTTTTGAACGAAACTAGTATAAACTAGTGTATAATAGATTAAGATTTTTTGACCAAAATTTGCATTTCAAAATGTTTTAAACAATCTAATTTTCAGATGATTTTTTTGCATAGGCTTCCATCATAACCTTCCCTCTTAACATATATAAATTATCTGAAAAGTCTCGTATCTTATCAAATAGTCCCCAATTAATTTTAATATTTTTGACCGAAATTAGTGTATAATATACTATGATTTTTGAATGAAACTTGCATTTCGGAACGTTTCATAGAATCTAATTTTCAGATGATTTTTTCCATGGACTTACATCATACTCTTCCCTCGTAAAATATATAAATGATATGTGAATTTTCGTATCATTTCGAACAATCCCCGATTTAATTTGATTTTTGACCGAAACTAGTATAAACTAATGTATAATATATTATGTTTTTTTGGCCGAAACTTGCATTTCGAAAAGTTTCATAGAATCTAATTTTCAGATGATGTTTTGCATGGACTTACTTCATAACCTTCCCTCGTAAAATATATAAATGATATGTGATGTTTCGTATCATTTCGAACAGTCCCCAATTTAATTTGATTTTTGATCGAAACTAGTATAAACTAGTGTATAATATATTATGATTTTTTGAACAAAACATGCATTTCGAAATGTTTCATAGAATCTAATTTTCAGATGATTTTTTTGGGTGGACTTCCATCATAACTTTACCTCTTAACATATATAAATTATCTGAAAAGTCTCCTATCATTTCAAATAGTCCCCAATTAAATTTTATATTTTTTACTGAAACTAGTGTATAATATACTATGATTTTTGATCAAAACTTGCATTTCGAAAAGTTTCATAGAATCTAGTTTTGAGATTATTTTTTTGCATGGACTTCCGTCATAACCTTCCCTATTATCATATATAAATGATATGAAAAGTCTCGTATCATTTCAAATAGTCCCCAATAAAATTTGATTTTTTTTGGCCGAAACTAGTGTATAATATACTATGATTTTTGACCGAAACTTGCATTTCGAAAAGTTTCATTGAATCTAAGTTTCAGAAGATTTTTTTGCATGGACTTACTTCATAACCTTCCCTCGTAAAATATATAAATGATATGCGAAGTTTCGTATCATTTCGAACAATCCCCGATTTAATTTGATTTTTGAACGAAACTAGTATAAACTAGTGTATAATATATTAAGATTTTTTGACCAAAATTTGCATTTCAAAATGTTTCAAACAATCTAATTTTCAGATGATTTTTTTGCATAGGCTTCCATCATAACCTTCCCTCTTAACATATATAAATTATCTGAAAAGTCTCGTATCTTATCAAATAGTCCCCAATTAATTTTAATATTTTTGACCGAAATTAGTGTATAATATACTATGATTTTTGAATGAAACTTGCATTTCGGAAAGTTTCATAGAATCTAATTTTCAGATGATTTTTTGCATGGACTTACATCATACTCTTCCCTCGTAAAATATATAAATGATATGTGAATTTTCGTATCATTTCGAACAATCCCCGATTTAATTTGATTTTTGACCGAAACTAGTATAAACTAATGTATAATATATTATGTTTTTTTGGCCGAAACTTGCATTTCGAAAAGTTTCATAGAATCTAATTTTCAGATGATGTTTTGCATGGACTTACTTCATAACCTTCCATCGTAAAATATATAAATGATATGTGATGTTTCGTATCATTTCGAACAGTCCCCAATTTAATTTGATTTTTGATCGAAACTAGTATAAACTAGTGTATAATATATTATGATTTTTTGAACAAAACTTGCATTTCGAAATGTTTCATAGAATCTAATTTTCAGATGATTTTTTTGGGTGGACTTCCATCATAACTTTACCTCTTAACATATATAAATTATCTGAAAAGTCTCGTATCATTTCAAATAGTCCCCAATTAAATTTTATATTTTTTACTGAAACTAGTGTATAATATACTATGATTTTTGATCAAAACTTGCATTTCGAAAAGTTTCATAGAATCTAATTTTGAGATTATTTTTTTGCATGGACTTCCGTCATAACCTTCCCTATTATCATATATAAATGATATGAAAAGTCTAGTATCATTTCAAATAGTCCCCAATTAAATTTGATTTTTTTTTTGCCGAAACTAGTGTATAATATACTATGATTTTTGACCTAAACTTGCATTTCGAAAAGTTTCATAGAATCTAAGTTACAGATGATTTTTTTGCATGGACTTACTTCATAACCTTCCCTCGTAAAATATATAAATGATATGCGAAGTTTCGTATCATTTCGAACAATCCCCGATTTAATTTGAATTTTGAACGAAACTAGTATAAACTAGTGTATAATATATTAAGATTTTTTGACCAAAATTTGCATTTCGAAATGTTTCAAAGAATCTAATTTTCAGATGATTTTTTTGCATAGGCTTCCATCATAACCTTCCCTCTTAACATATATAAATTATCTGAAAAGTCTCGTATCTTATCAAATAGTCCCCAATTAATTTTAATATTTTTGACCGAAATTAGTGTATAATATACAATGATTTTTGAATGAAACTTGCATTTCGGAAAGTTTCATAGAATCTAATTTTCAGATGATTTTTTGCATGGACTTACATCATACTCTTCCCTCGTAAAATATATAAATGATATGTGAATTTTCGTATCATTTCGAACAATCCCCGATTTAATTTAATTTTTGACCGAAACTAGTATAAACTAATGTATAATATATTATGTTTCTTTGGCCGAAACTTGCATTTCGAAAAGTTTCATAGAATCTAATTTTCAGATGATTTTTTGCATGGACTAAATTCATAACCTTCCCTCGTAAAATATATAAATGATATGTGATGTTTCGTATCATTTCGAACAGTCCCCAATTTAATTTGATTTTTGATCGAAACTAGTATAAACTAGTGTATAATATATTATGATTTTTTGACCAAAACTTGCATTTTGAAATGTTTCATAGAATCTAATTTTCAGATGATTTTTTTAGGTGGACTTCCATCATAACTTTACCTCTTAACATATATAAATTATCTGAAAAGTCTCGTATCATTTCAAATAGTCCCCAATTAAATTTTATATTTTTTACTGAAACTAGTGTATAATATACTATGATTTTTGATCAAAACTTGCATTTCGAAAAGTTTCATAGAATCTAGTTTTGAGATTATTTTTTTGCATGGACTTCCGTCATAACCTTGCATCGTAACGTATATAAATTATCTGAAAAGTCTCTTATCATTTCAAATAGTCCCCAATTAAATTTTATTTTTTTACTGAAACTAGTGTATAATATACTATGATTTTTGATCAAAACTTGCATTTCGAAAAGTTTCATAGTATCTAGTTTTCAGATTATTTTTTTGCATGGACTTCCGTCATAACCTTACATCGTAACATATATAAATTATATGAAAAGTCTCGTATCATTTCAAATAGTCCCCAATTAAATTTTATTTTTTTACTGAAACTAGTGTATAATATACTATGATTTTTGATCAAAACTTGCATTTCGAAAAGTTTCATAGAATCTAGTTTTCAGATTATTTTTTTGCATGGACTTCCGTCATAACCTTCCCTATTATCATATATAAATGATATGAAAAGTCTAGTTCATTTCAAATAGTCCCCAATTAAATTTGATTTTTTTTTGCCGAAACTAGTGTATAATATACTATGAATTTTGACCGAAACTTGCATTTCAAAAAGTTTCATAGAATCTAAGTTTCAGATGATTTTTTTGCATGGACTTACTTCATAACCTTCCCTCGTAAAATATATAAATGATATGTGAAGTTTCGTATCATTTCGAACAATCCCCGATTTAATTTGATTTTTGAACGAAACTAGTATAAACTAGTGTATAATATATTAAGATTTTTTGACCAAAATTTGCATTTCGAAATGTTTCAAAGAATCTAATTTTCAGATGATTTTTTTGCATAGGCTTCCATCATAACCTTCCCTCTTAACATATATAAATTATCTGAAAAGTCTCGTATCTTATCAAATAGTCCCCAATTAATTTTAATATTTTTGACCGAAATTAGTGTATAATATACAATGATTTTTGAATGAAACTTGCATTTCGGAAAGTTTCATAGAATCTAATTTTCAGATGATTTTTTGCATGGACTTACATCATACTCTTCCCTCGTAAAATATATAAATGATATGTGAATTTTCGTATCATTTCGAACAATCCCCGATTTAATTTGATTTTTGACCGAAACTAGTATAAACTAATGTATAATATATTATGTTTTTTTGGCCGAAACTTGCATTTCGAAAAGTTTCATAGAATCTAATTTTCAGATGATTTTTTGCATGGACTAACTTCATAACCTTCCCTCGTAAAATATATAAATGATATGTGATGTTTCGTATCATTTCGAACAGTCCCCAGTTTAATTTGATTTTTGATCGAAACTAGTATAAACTAGTGTATAATATATTATGATTTTTTGACCAAAACTTCCATTTCGAAATGTTTCATAGAATCTAATTTTCAGATGATATTTTTGCATTGACTTCCATCATAACCTTACCTCTTAAAATATATAAATTATCTGAAAAGTCTCGTATCATTTCAAATAGTCCCCAATTAAATTTTATATTTTTTACTGAAACTAGTGTATAATATACTATGATTTTTGATCAAAACTTGCATTTCGAAAAGTTTCATAGAATCTAGTTTTCAGATTATTTTTTTGCATGGACTTCCGTCATAAGCTTCCCTATTATCATATATAAATGATATGAAAAGTATCGTATCATTTCAAATAGTCCCCAATTAAATTTGATTTTTTTTGCCGAAACTAGTGTATAATATACTATGAATTTTGACCGAAACTTGCATTTCGAAAAGTTTCATAGAATCTAAGTTTCAGATGATTTTTTTGCATGGACTTATTTCATAACCTTCCTTCGTAAAATATATAAATGATATGGGAAGTTTCGTATCATTTCGAACAATCCCCGATTTAATTTGATTTTTGAACGAAACTAGTATAAACTAGTGTATAATATATTATGATATTTTGACCAAAATTTGCATTTCGAAATGTTTCAAAGAATCTAATATTCAGATGATTTTTTTGCATGGGCTTCCATCATAACCTTCCCTCTTAACATATATAAATTATCTGAAAAGTCTCGTATCATATCAAATAGTCCCCAATTAATTTTGATATTTTTGACCGATATTAGTGTATAATATACTATGATTTTTGAATGAAACTTGCATTCCGGAAAGTTTCATAGAATCTAATTTTCAGATGATTTTTTGCATGGACTTACATCATACTCTTCCCTTGTAAAATATATAAATGATATGTGAATTTTCGTATCATTTCGAATAATCCCCGATTTAATTTGATTTTGGACCGAAACTAGTATAAACTAATGTATAATATATTATGTTTTTTGGCCGAAACTTGCATTTCGAAAAGTTTTATAGAATCTAATTTTCAGATGATTTTTTGCATGGACTTACTTCATAACCATCCCTCCTAAAATATATAAATGATATGTGATGTTTCGTATCATTCCGAACAGTCCCCAATTTAATTTGATTTTTGATCGAAACTAGTATAAACTAGTGTATAATATATTATGATTTTTTGACCAAAACTTGCATTTCGAAATGTTTCATAGAATCTAATTTTCAGATGATTCTTTTGCATGGACTTCCATCATAACCTTACCTCTTAACATATATACATTATCTCAAAAGTCTCGTATCATTTCAAATAGTCCCCAATTAAATTTTATATTTTTTACTGAAACTAGTGTATAATATACTATCATTCTTGATCAAAACTTGCATTTCGAAAAGTTTCATAGAATCTAGTTTTCGGATTATTTTTTTGCATGGACTTTCGTCATAACCTTCCCTATTATCATATATAAATGATATGAAAAGTCTCGTATCATTTCAAATAGTCCCCAATTAAATTTGATTTTTTTTGTCGAAACTAGTGTATAATATACTATGATTTTTGACCGAAACTTGCATTTCGTAAAGTTTCATAGAATCTAAGTTTCAGATGATTTTTTTGCATGGACTTACTTCATAACCTTCCCTCGTAAAATATATAAATGATATGCGAAGTTTCGTATCATTTCGAACAATCCCCGATTTAATTTGATTTTTGAACGAAACTAGTATAAACTAGTGTATAATATATTATGATTTTTTGACCAAAATTTGCATTTCGAAATGTTTCAAAGAATCTAATTTTCAGATGATTTTTTTGCATAGGCTTCCATCATAACCTTCCCTCTTAACATATATAAATTATCTGAAAAGTCTCGTATCATATCAAATAGTCCCCGATTAATTTTGATATTTTTGACCGATATTAGTGTATAATATACTATGATTTTTGAATGAAACTTGCATTCCGGAAAGTTTCATAGAATCTAATTTTCAGATGATTTTTTGCATGGACTTACATCATACTCTTCCCTTGTAAAATATATAAATAATATGTGAATTTTCGTATCATTTCGAATAATCCCCGATTTAATTTGATTTTGGACCGAAACTAGTATAAACTAGTGTATAATATATTATGTTTTTTGGCCGAAACTTGCATTTCGAAAAGTTTTATAGAATCTAATTTTCAGATGATTTTTTGCATGGACTTACTTCATAACCATCCCTCCTAAAATATATAAATGATATGTGATGTTTCGTATCATTCCGAACAGTCCCCAATTTAATTTGATTTTTGATCGAAACTAGTATAAACTAGTGTATAATATATTATGATTTTTTGACCAAAACTTGCATTTCGAAATGTTTCATAGAATCTAATTTTCAGATGATTCTTTTGCATGGACTTCCATCATAACCTTACCTCTTAACATATATACATTATCTCAAAAGTCTCGTATCATTTCAAATAGTCCCCAATTAAATTTTATATTTTTTACTGAAACTAGTGTATAATATACTATCATTCTTGATCAAAACTTGCATTTCGAAAAGTTTCATAGAATCTAGTTTTCGGATTATTTTTTTGCATGGACTTCCGTCATAACCTTCCCTATTATCATATATAAATGATATGAAAATTCTCGTATCATTTCAAATAGTCCCCAATTAAATTTGATTTTTTTTGTCGAAACTAGTGTATAATATACTATGATTTTTGACCGAAACTTGCATTTCGTAAAGTTTCATAGAATCTAAGTTTCAGATGATTTTTTTGCATGGACTTACTTCATAACCTTCCCTCGTAAAATATATAAATGATATGCGAAGTTTCGTATCATTTCGAACAATCCCCGATTTAATTTGATTTTTGAACGAAACTAGTATAAACTAGTGTATAATATATTATGATTTTTTGACCAAAATTTGCATTTCGAAATGTTTCAAAGAATCTAATTTTCAGATGATTTTTTTGCATAGGCTTCCATCATAACCTTCCCTCTTAACATATATAAATTATCTGAAAAGTCTCGTATCTTATCAAATAGTCCCCGATTAATTTTGATATTTTTGACCGATATTAGTGTATAATATACTATGATTTTTGAATGAAACTTGCATTCCGGAAAGTTTCATAGAATCTAATTTTCAGATGATTTTTTGCATGGACTTACATCATACTCTTCCCTTGTAAAATATATAAATAATATGTGAATTTTCGTATCATTTCGAATAATCCCCGATTTAATTTGATTTTGGACCGAAACTAGTATAAACTAGTGTATAATATATTATGTTTTTTGGCCGAAACTTGCATTTCGAAAAGTTTTATAGAATCTAATTTTCAGATGATTTTTTGCATGGACTTACTTCATAACCATCCCTCCTAAAATATATAAATGATATGTGATGTTTCGTATCATTCCGAACAGTCCCCAATTTAATTTGATTTTTGATCGAAACTAGTATAAACTAGTGTATAATATATTATGATTTTTTGACCAAAACTTGCATTTCGAAATGTTTCATAGAATCTAATTTTCAGATGATTCTTTTGCATGGACTTCCATCATAACCTTACCTCTTAACATATATACATTATCTCAAAAGTCTCGTATCATTTCAAATAGTCCCCAATTAAATTTTATATTTTTTACTGAAACTAGTGTATAATATACTATCATTCTTGATCAAAACTTGCATTTCGAAAAGTTTCATAGAATCTAGTTTTCGGATTATTTTTTTGCATGGACTTCCGTCATAACCTTCCCTATTATCATATATAAATGATATGAAAAGTCTCGTATCATTTCAAATAGTCCCCAATTAAATTTGATTTTTTTTGTCGAAACTAGTGTATAATATACTATGATTTTTGACCGAAACTTGCATTTCGTAAAGTTTCATAGAATCTAAGTTTCAGATGATTTTTTTGCATGGACTTACTTCATAACCTTCCCTCGTAAAATATATAAATGATATGCGAAGTTTCGTATCATTTCGAACAATCCCCGATTTAATTTGATTTTTGAACGAAACTAGTATAAACTAGTGTATAATATATTATGATTTTTTGACCAAAATTTGCATTTCGAAATGTTTCAAAGAATCTAATTTTCAGATGATTTTTTTGCATAGGCTTCCATCATAACCTTCCCTCTTAACATATATAAATTATCTGAAAAGTCTCGTATCATATCAAATAGTCCCCAATTAATTTTGATATTTTTGACCGATATTAGTGTATAATATACTATGATTTTTGAATGAAACTTGCATTCCGGAAAGTTTCATAGAATCTAATTTTCAGATGATTTTTTGCATGGACTTACATCATACTCTTCCCTTGTAAAATATATAAATGATATGTGAATTTTCGTATCATTTCGAATAATCCCCGATTTAATTTGATTTTGGACCGAAACTAGTATAAACTAGTGTATAATATATTATATTTTTTGGCCGAAACTTGCATTTCGAAAAGTTTTATAGAATCTAATTTTCAGATGATTTTTTGCATGGACTTACTTCATAACCATCCCTCCTAAAATATATAAATGATATGTGATGTTTCGTATCATTTCGAACAGTCCCCAATTTAATTTGATTTTTGATCGAAACTAGTATAAACTAGTGTATAATATATTATGATTTTTCGACCAAAACTTGCATTTCGAAATGTTTCATAGAATCTAATTTTCAGATGATTCTTTTGCATGGACTTCCATCATAACCTTACCTCTTAACATATATACATTATCTCAAAAGTCTCGTATCATTTCAAATAGTCCCCAATTAAATTTTATATTTTTTACTGAAACTAGTGTATAATATACTATGATTCTTGATCAAAACTTGCATTTCAAAAAGTTTCATAGAATCTATTTTTCGGATTATTTTTTTGCATGGACTTCCGTCATAACCTTCCTTATTATCATATATAAATGATATGAAAAGTCTCGTATCATTTCAAATAGTCCCCAATTAAATTTGATTTTTTTTGCCGAAACTAGTGTATAATATACTATGATTTTTGACTGAAACTTGCATTTCGTAAAGTTTCATAGAATCTAAGTTTCAGATGATTTTTTTGCATGGACTTACTTCATAACCTTCCCTCGTAAAATATATAAATGATATGCGAAGTTTCGTATCATTTCGAACAATCCCCGATTTAATTTGATTTTTGAACGAAACTAGTATAAACTAGTGTATAATATATTATGATTTTTTGACCAAAATTTGCATTTCGAAATGTTTCAAAGAATCTAATTTTCAGATGATTTTTTTGCATAGGCTTCCATCATAACCTTCCCTCTTAACATATATAAATTATCTGAAAAGTCTCGTATCATATCAAATAGTCCCCAATTAATTTTGATATTTTTGACCGATATTAGTGTATAATATACTATGATTTTTGAATGAAACTTGCATTCCGGAAAGTTTCATAGAATCTAATTTTCAGATGATTTTTTGCATGGACTTACATCATACTCTTCCCTTGTAAAATATATAAATGATATGTGAATTTTCGTATCATTTCGAATAATCCCCGATTTAATTTGATTTTGGACCGAAACTAGTATAAACTAGTGTATAATATATTATATTTTTTGGCCGAAACTTGCATTTCGAAAAGTTTTATAGAATCTAATTTTCAGATGATTTTTTGCATGGACTTACTTCATAACCATCCCTCCTAAAATATATAAATGATATGTGATGTTTCGTATCATTTCGAACAGTCCCCAATTTAATTTGATTTTTGATCGAAACTAGTATAAACTAGTGTATAATATATTATGATTTTTCGACCAAAACTTGCATTTCGAAATGTTTCATAGAATCTAATTTTCAGATGATTCTTTTGCATGGACTTCCATCATAACCTTACCTCTTAACATATATACATTATCTCAAAAGTCTCGTATCATTTCAAATAGTCCCCAATTAAATTTTATATTTTTTACTGAAACTAGTGTATAATATACTATCATTCTTGATCAAAACTTGCATTTCGAAAAGTTTCATAGAATCTAGTTTTCGGATTATTTTTTTGCAGGGACTTCCGTCATAACCTTCCCTATTATCATATATAAATGATATGAAAAGTCTCGTATCATTTCAAATAGTCCCCAATTAAATTTGATTTTTTTTGTCGAAACTAGTGTATAATATACTATGATTTTTGACCGAAACTTGCATTTCGTAAAGTTTCATAGAATCTAAGTTTCAGATGATTTTTTTGCATGGACTTACTTCATAACCTTCCCTCGTAAAATATATAAATGATATGCGATGTTTCGTATCATTTCGAACAATCCCCGATTTAATTTGATTTTTGAAAGAAACTAGTATAAACTAGTGTATAATATATTATGATTTTTTGACCAAAATTTGCATTTCGAAATGTTTCAAAGGATCTAATTTTCAGATGATTTTTTTGCATAGGCTTCCATCATAACCTTCCCTCTTAACATATATAAATTATCTGAAAAGTCTCGTATCATATCAAATAGTCCCCAATTAATTTTGATATTTTTGACCGATATTAGTGTATAATATACTATGATTTTTGAATGAAACTTGCATTCCGGAAAGTTTCATAGAATCTAATTTTCAGATGATTTTTTGCATGGACTTACATCATACTCTTCCCTTGTAAAATATATAAATGATATGTGAATTTTCGTATCATTTCGAATAATCCCCGATTTAATTTGATTTTGGACCGAAACTAGTATAAACTAGTGTATAATATATTATGTTTTTTGGCCGAAACTTGCATTTCGAAAAGTTTTATAGAATCTAATTTTCAGATGATTTTTTGCATGGACTTACTTCATAACCATCCCTCCTAAAATATATAAATGATATGTGATGTTTCGTATCATTCCGAACAGTCCCCAATTTAATTTGATTTTTGATCGAAACTAGTATAAACTAGTGTATAATATATTATGATTTTTTGACCAAAACTTGCATTTCGAAATGTTTCATAGAATCTAATTTTCAGATGATTCTTTTGCATGGACTTCCATCATAACCTTACCTCTTAACATATATACATTATCTCAAAAGTCTCGTATCATTTCAAATAGTCCCCAATTAAATTTTATATTTTTTACTGAAACTAGTGTATAATATACTATCATTCTTGATCAAAACTTGCATTTCGAAAAGTTTCATAGAATCTAGTTTTCGGATTATTTTTTTGCATGGACTTCCGTCATAACCTTCCCTATTATCATATATAAATGATATGAAAAGTCTCGTATCATTTCAAATAGTCCCCAATTAAATTTTATTTTTTTTGCCGAAACTAGTGTATAATATACTATGATTTTTGACTGAAACTTGCATTTCGTAAAGTTTCATAGAATCTAAGTTTCAGATGATTTTTTTGCATGGACTTACTTCATAACCTTCCCTCGTAAAATATATAAATGATATGCGAAGTTTCGTATCCTTTCGAACAATCCCCGATTTAATTTGATTTTTGAACGAAACTAGTATAAACTAGTGTATAATATATTATGATTTTTTGACCAAAATTTGCATTTCGAAATGTTTCAAAGAATCTAATTTTCAGATGATTTTTTTGCATAGGCTTCCATCATAACCTTCCCTCTTAACATATATAAATTATCTGAAAAGTCTCGTATCATATCAAATAGTCCCCGATTAATTTTGATATTTTTGACCGATATTAGTGTATAATATACTATGATTTTTGAATGAAACTTGCATTCCGGAAAGTTTCATAGAATCTAATTTTCAGATGATTTTTTGCATGGACTTACATCATACTCTTCCCTTGTAAAATATATAAATAATATGTGAATTTTCGTATCATTTCGAATAATCCCCGATTTAATTTGATTTTGGACCGAAACTAGTATAAACTAGTGTATAATATATTATGTTTTTTGGCCAAAACTTGCATTTCGAAAAGTTTTATAGAATCTAATTTTCAGATGATTTTTTGCATGGACTTACTTCATAACCATCCCTCCTAAAATATATAAATGATATGTGATGTTTCGTATCATTCCGAACAGTCCCCAATTTAATTTGATTTTTGATCGAAACTAGTATAAACTAGTGTATAATATATTATGATTTTTTGACCAAAACTTGCATTTCGAAATGTTTCATAGAATCTAATTTTCAGATGATTCTTTTGCATGGACTTCCATCATAACCTTACCTCTTAACATATATACATTATCTCAAAAGTCTCGTATCATTTCAAATAGTCCCCAATTAAATTTTATATTTTTTACTGAAACTAGTGTATAATATACTATCATTCTTGATCAAAACTTGCATTTCGAAAAGTTTCATAGAATCTAGTTTTCGGATTATTTTTTTGCATGGACTTCCGTCATAACCTTCCCTATTATCATATATAAATGATATGAAAAGTCTCGTATCATTTCAAATAGTCCCCAATTAAATTTGATTTTTTTTGTCGAAACTAGTGTATAATATACTATGATTTTTGACCGAAACTTGCATTTCGTAAAGTTTCATAGAATCTAAGTTTCAGATGATTTTTTTGCATGGACTTACTTCATAACCTTCCCTCGTAAAATATATAAATGATATGCGAAGTTTCGTATCATTTCGAACAATCCCCGATTTAATTTGATTTTTGAACGAAACTAGTATAAACTAGTGTATAATATATTATGATTTTTTGACCAAAATTTGCATTTCGAAATGTTTCAAAGAATCTAATTTTCAGATGATTTTTTTGCATAGGCTTCCATCATAACCTTCCCTCTTAACATATATAAATTATCTGAAAAGTCTCGTATCATATCAAATAGTCCCCAATTAATTTTGATATTTTTGACCGATATTAGTGTATAATATACTATGATTTTTGAATGAAACTTGCATTCCGGAAAGTTTC
This sequence comes from Lathyrus aphaca, assembly GCA_963966055.1. NCBI lineage: Eukaryota > Viridiplantae > Streptophyta > Magnoliopsida > Fabales > Fabaceae > Lathyrus > Lathyrus aphaca. The sequence continues at coordinate 18,029,690 of OZ014523.1, read as the reverse complement.
ATAAAATCTAATTTTCAGATGATTTTTTGCATGGACTTACATCATACTCTTCCCTTGTAAAATATATAAATGATATGTGAATTTTCGTATCATTTCGAATAATCCCCGATTTAATTTGATTTTGGACCGAAACTAGTATAAACTAGTGTATAATATATTATATTTTTTGGCCGAAACTTGCATTTCGAAAAGTTTTATAGAATCTAATTTTCAGATGATTTTTTGCATGGACTTACTTCATAACCATCCCTCCTAAAATATATAAATGATATGTGATGTTTCGTATCATTTCGAACAGTCCCCAATTTAATTTGATTTTTGATCGAAACTAGTATAAACTAGTGTATAATATATTATGATTTTTCGACCAAAACTTGCATTTCGAAATGTTTCATAGAATCTAATTTTCAGATGATTCTTTTGCATGGACTTCCATCATAACCTTACCTCTTAACATATATACATTATCTCAAAAGTCTCGTATCATTTCAAATAGTCCCCAATTAAATTTTATATTTTTTACTGAAACTAGTGTATAATATACTATGATTCTTGATCAAAACTTGCATTTAAAAAAGTTTCATAGAATCTATTTTTCGGATTATTTTTTTGCATGGACTTCCGTCATAACCTTCCTTATTATCATATATAAATGATATGAAAAGTCTCGTATCATTTCAAATAGTCCCCAATTAAATTTGATTTTTTTTGCCGAAACTAGTGTATAATATACTATGATTTTTGACTGAAACTTGCATTTCGTAAAGTTTCATAGAATCTAAGTTTCAGATGATTTTTTTGCATGGACTTACTTCATAACCTTCCCTCGTAAAATATATAAATGATATGCGAAGTTTCGTATCATTTCGAACAATCCCCGATTTAATTTGATTTTTGAACGAAACTAGTATAAACTAGTGTATAATATATTATGATTTTTTGACCAAAATTTGCATTTCGAAATGTTTCAAAGAATCTAATTTTCAGATGATTTTTTTGCATAGGCTTCCATCATAACCTTCCCTCTTAACATATATAAATTATCTGAAAAGTCTCGTATCATATCAAATAGTCCCCAATTAATTTTGATATTTTTGACCGATATTAGTGTATAATATACTATGATTTTTGAATGAAACTTGCATTCCGGAAAGTTTCATAGAATCTAATTTTCAGATGATTTTTTGCATGGACTTACATCATACTCTTCCCTTGTAAAATATATAAATGATATGTGAATTTTCGTATCATTTCGAATAATCCCCGATTTAATTTGATTTTGGACCGAAACTAGTATAAACTAGTGTATAATATATTATATTTTTTGGCCGAAACTTGCATTTCGAAAAGTTTTATAGAATCTAATTTTCAGATGATTTTTTGCATGGACTTACTTCATAACCATCCCTCCTAAAATATATAAATGATATGTGATGTTTCGTATCATTTCGAACAGTCCCCAATTTAATTTGATTTTTGATCGAAACTAGTATAAACTAGTGTATAATATATTATGATTTTTCGACCAAAACTTGCATTTCGAAATGTTTCATAGAATCTAATTTTCAGATGATTCTTTTGCATGGACTTCCATCATAACCTTACCTCTTAACATATATACATTATCTCAAAAGTCTCGTATCATTTCAAATAGTCCCCAATTAAATTTTATATTTTTTACTGAAACTAGTGTATAATATACTATCATTCTTGATCAAAACTTGCATTTCGAAAAGTTTCATAGAATCTAGTTTTCGGATTATTTTTTTGCAGGGACTTCCGTCATAACCTTCCCTATTATCATATATAAATGATATGAAAAGTCTCGTATCATTTCAAATAGTCCCCAATTAAATTTGATTTTTTTTGTCGAAACTAGTGTATAATATACTATGATTTTTGACCGAAACTTGCATTTCGTAAAGTTTCATAGAATCTAAGTTTCAGATGATTTTTTTGCATGGACTTACTTCATAACCTTCCCTCGTAAAATATATAAATGATATGCGATGTTTCGTATCATTTCGAACAATCCCCGATTTAATTTGATTTTTGAAAGAAACTAGTATAAACTAGTGTATAATATATTATGATTTTTTGACCAAAATTTGCATTTCGAAATGTTTCAAAGGATCTAATTTTCAGATGATTTTTTTGCATAGGCTTCCATCATAACCTTCCCTCTTAACATATATAAATTATCTGAAAAGTCTCGTATCATATCAAATAGTCCCCAATTAATTTTGATATTTTTGACCGATATTAGTGTATAATATACTATGATTTTTGAATGAAACTTGCATTCCGGAAAGTTTCATAGAATCTAATTTTCAGATGATTTTTTGCATGGACTTACATCATACTCTTCCCTTGTAAAATATATAAATGATATGTGAATTTTCGTATCATTTCGAATAATCCCCGATTTAATTTGATTTTGGACCGAAACTAGTATAAACTAGTGTATAATATATTATGTTTTTTGGCCGAAACTTGCATTTCGAAAAGTTTTATAGAATCTAATTTTCAGATGATTTTTTGCATGGACTTACTTCATAACCATCCCTCCTAAAATATATAAATGATATGTGATGTTTCGTATCATTCCGAACAGTCCCCAATTTAATTTGATTTTTGATCGAAACTAGTATAAACTAGTGTATAATATATTATGATTTTTTGACCAAAACTTGCATTTCGAAATGTTTCATAGAATCTAATTTTCAGATGATTCTTTTGCATGGACTTCCATCATAACCTTACCTCTTAACATATATACATTATCTCAAAAGTCTCGTATCATTTCAAATAGTCCCCAATTAAATTTTATATTTTTTACTGAAACTAGTGTATAATATACTATCATTCTTGATCAAAACTTGCATTTCGAAAAGTTTCATAGAATCTAGTTTTCGGATTATTTTTTTGCAGGGACTTCCGTCATAACCTTCCCTATTATCATATATAAATGATATGAAAAGTCTCGTATCATTTCAAATAGTCCCCAATTAAATTTGATTTTTTTTGTCGAAACTAGTGTATAATATACTATGATTTTTGACCGAAACTTGCATTTCGTAAAGTTTCATAGAATCTAAGTTTCAGATGATTTTTTTGCATGGACTTACTTCATAACCTTCCCTCGTAAAATATATAAATGATATGCGATGTTTCGTATCATTTCGAACAATCCCCGATTTAATTTGATTTTTGAAAGAAACTAGTATAAACTAGTGTATAATATATTATGATTTTTTGACCAAAATTTGCATTTCGAAATGTTTCAAAGGATCTAATTTTCAGATGATTTTTTTGCATAGGCTTCCATCATAACCTTCCCTCTTAACATATATAAATTATCTGAAAAGTCTCGTATCATATCAAATAGTCCCCAATTAATTTTGATATTTTTGACCGATATTAGTGTATAATATACTATGATTTTTGAATGAAACTTGCATTCCGGAAAGTTTCATAGAATCTAATTTTCAGATGATTTTTTGCATGGACTTACATCATACTCTTCCCTTGTAAAATATATAAATGATATGTGAATTTTCGTATCATTTCGAATAATCCCCGATTTAATTTGATTTTGGACCGAAACTAGTATAAACTAGTGTATAATATATTATGTTTTTTGGCCGAAACTTGCATTTCGAAAAGTTTTATAGAATCTAATTTTCAGATGATTTTTTGCATGGACTTACTTCATAACCATCCCTCCTAAAATATATAAATGATATGTGATGTTTCGTATCATTCCGAACAGTCCCCAATTTAATTTGATTTTTGATCGAAACTAGTATAAACTAGTGTATAATATATTATGATTTTTTGACCAAAACTTGCATTTCGAAATGTTTCATAGAATCTAATTTTCAGATGATTCTTTTGCATGGACTTCCATCATAACCTTACCTCTTAACATATATACATTATCTCAAAAGTCTCGTATCATTTCAAATAGTCCCCAATTAAATTTTATATTTTTTACTGAAACTAGTGTATAATATACTATCATTCTTGATCAAAACTTGCATTTCGAAAAGTTTCATAGAATCTAGTTTTCGGATTATTTTTTTGCAGGGACTTCCGTCATAACCTTCCCTATTATCATATATAAATGATATGAAAAGTCTCGTATCATTTCAAATAGTCCCCAATTAAATTTGATTTTTTTTGTCGAAACTAGTGTATAATATACTATGATTTTTGACCGAAACTTGCATTTCGTAAAGTTTCATAGAATCTAAGTTTCAGATGATTTTTTTGCATGGACTTACTTCATAACCTTCCCTCGTAAAATATATAAATGATATGCGATGTTTCGTATCATTTCGAACAATCCCCGATTTAATTTGATTTTTGAAAGAAACTAGTATAAACTAGTGTATAATATATTATGATTTTTTGACCAAAATTTGCATTTCGAAATGTTTCAAAGGATCTAATTTTCAGATGATTTTTTTGCATAGGCTTCCATCATAACCTTCCCTCTTAACATATATAAATTATCTGAAAAGTCTCGTATCATATCAAATAGTCCCCAATTAATTTTGATATTTTTGACCGATATTAGTGTATAATATACTATGATTTTTGAATGAAACTTGCATTCCGGAAAGTTTCATAGAATCTAATTTTCAGATGATTTTTTGCATGGACTTACATCATACTCTTCCCTTGTAAAATATATAAATGATATGTGAATTTTCGTATCATTTCGAATAATCCCCGATTTAATTTGATTTTGGACCGAAACTAGTATAAACTAGTGTATAATATATTATGTTTTTTGGCCGAAACTTGCATTTCGAAAAGTTTTATAGAATCTAATTTTCAGATGATTTTTTGCATGGACTTACTTCATAACCATCCCTCCTAAAATATATAAATGATATGTGATGTTTCGTATCATTCCGAACAGTCCCCAATTTAATTTGATTTTTGATCGAAACTAGTATAAACTAGTGTATAATATATTATGATTTTTTGACCAAAACTTGCATTTCGAAATGTTTCATAGAATCTAATTTTCAGATGATTCTTTTGCATGGACTTCCATCATAACCTTACCTCTTAACATATATACATTATCTCAAAAGTCTCGTATCATTTCAAATAGTCCCCAATTAAATTTTATATTTTTTACTGAAACTAGTGTATAATATACTATCATTCTTGATCAAAACTTGCATTTCGAAAAGTTTCATAGAATCTAGTTTTCGGATTATTTTTTTGCATGGACTTCCGTCATAACCTTCCCTATTATCATATATAAATGATATGAAAAGTCTCGTATCATTTCAAATAGTCCCCAATTAAATTTTATTTTTTTTGCCGAAACTAGTGTATAATATACTATGATTTTTGACTGAAACTTGCATTTCGTAAAGTTTCATAGAATCTAAGTTTCAGATGATTTTTTTGCATGGACTTACTTCATAACCTTCCCTCGTAAAATATATAAATGATATGCGAAGTTTCGTATCCTTTCGAACAATCCCCGATTTAATTTGATTTTTGAACGAAACTAGTATAAACTAGTGTATAATATATTATGATTTTTTGACCAAAATTTGCATTTCGAAATGTTTCAAAGAATCTAATTTTCAGATGATTTTTTTGCATAGGCTTCCATCATAACCTTCCCTCTTAACATATATAAATTATCTGAAAAGTCTCGTATCATATCAAATAGTCCCCAATTAATTTTACTATTATTGACCGAAATTAGTGTATAATATACTATGATTTTTGAATGAAACTTGCATTCCGGAAAGTTTCATAGAATCTAATTTTCAGATGATTTTTTGCATGGACTTACATCATACTCTTCCCTTGTAAAATATATAAATGATATGTGAATTTTCGTATCATTTCGAATAATCCCCGATTTAATTTGATTTTGGACCGAAACTAGTATAAACTAGTGTATAATATATTATATTTTTTGTCCGAAACTTGCATTTCAAAAAGTTTCATAGAATCTAATTTTCAGATGATTTTTTGCATGGACTTACTTCATAACCATCCCTCCTAAAATATATAAATGATATGTGATGTTTCGTATCATTTCGAACAGTCCCCAATTTAATTTGATTTTTGATCGAAACTAGTATAAACTAGTGTATAATATATTATGATTTTTCGACCAAAACTTGCATTTCGAAATGTTTCATAGAATCTAATTTTCAGATGATTCTTTTGCATGGACTTCCATCATAACCTTACCTCTTAACATATATACATTATCTCAAAAGTCTCGTATCATTTCAAATAGTCCCCAATTAAATTTTATATTTTTTACTGAAACTAGTGTATAATATACTATCATTCTTGATCAAAACTTGCATTTCGAAAAGTTTCATAGAATCTAGTTTTCGGATTATTTTTTTGCATGGACTTCCGTCATAACCTTCCCTATTATCATATATAAATGATATGAAAAGTCTCGTATCATTTCAAATAGTCCCCAATTAAATTTGATTTTTTTTGTCGAAACTAGTGTATAATATACTATGATTTTTGACCGAAACTTGCATTTCGTAAAGTTTCATAGAATCTAAGTTTCAGATGATTTTTTTGCATGGACTTACTTCATAACCTTCCCTCGTAAAATATATAAATGATATGCGAAGTTTCGTATCATTTCGAACAATCCCCGATTTAATTTGATTTTTGAACGAAACTAGTATAAACTAGTGTATAATATATTATGATTTTTTGACCAAAATTTGCATTTCAAAATGTTTCAAAGAATCTAATTTTCAGATGATTTTTTTGCATAGGCTTCCATCATAACCTTCCCTCTTAACATATATAAATTATCTGAAAAGTCTCGTATCATATCAAATAGTCCCCAATTAATTTTGATATTTTTGACCGATATTAGTGTATAATATACTATGATTTTTGAATGAAACTTGCATTCCGGAAAGTTTCATAGAATCTAATTTTCAGATGATTTTTTGCATGGACTTACATCATACTCTTCCCTTGTAAAATATATAAATGATATGTGAATTTTCGTATCATTTCGAATAATCCCCGATTTAATTTGATTTTGGACCGAAACTAGTATAAACTAGTGTATAATATATTATGTTTTTTGGCCGAAACTTGCATTTCGAAAAGTTTTATAGAATCTAATTTTCAGATGATTTTTTGCATGGACTTACTTCATAACCATCCCTCCTAAAATATATAAATGATATGTGATGTTTCGTATCATTCCGAACAGTCCCCAATTTAATTTGATTTTTGATCGAAACTAGTATAAACTAGTGTATAATATATTATGATTTTTTGACCAAAACTTGCATTTCGAAATGTTTCATAGAATCTAATTTTCAGATGATTCTTTTGCATGGACTTCCATCATAACCTTACCTTTTAACATATATACATTATCTCAAAAGTCTCGTATCATTTCAAATAGTCCCCAATTAAATTTTATATTTTTTACTGAAACTAGTGTATAATATACTATCATTCTTGATCAAAACTTGCATTTCGAAAAGTTTCATAGAATCTAGTTTTCGGATTATTTTTTTGCATGGACTTCCGTCATAACCTTCCCTATTATCATATATAAATGATATGAAAAGTCTCGTATCATTTCAAATAGTCCCCAATTAAATTTTATTTTTTTTGCCGAAACTAGTGTATAATATACTATGATTTTTGACTGAAACTTGCATTTCGAAAAGTTTCATAGAATCTAAGTTTCAGATGATTTTTTTGCATGGACTTACTTCATAACCTTCCCTCGTAAAATATATAAATGATATGCGAAGTTTCGTATCCTTTCGAACAATCCCCGATTTAATTTGATTTTTGAACGAAACTAGTATAAACTAGTGTATAATATATTATGATTTTTTGACCAAAATTTGCATTTCGAAATGTTTCAAAGAATCTAATTTTCAGATGATTTTTTTGCATAGGCTTCCATCATAACCTTCCCTCTTAACATATATAAATTATCTGAAAAGTCTCGTATCTTATCAAATAGTCCCCAATTAATTTTACTATTATTGACCGAAATTAGTGTATAATATACTATGATTTTTGAATGAAACTTGCATTTCGGAAAGTTTCATAGAATCTAATTTTCAGATGATTTTTTGCATGGACTTACATCATACTCTTCCCTCGTAAAATATATAAATGATATGTGAATTTTCGTATCATTTCGAACAATCCCCGATTTAATTTAATTTTTGACCGAAACTAGTATAAACTAGTGTATAATATATTATGTTTTTTTGGCCGAAACTTGCATTTCAAAAAGTTTCATAGAATCTAATTTTCAGATGATTTTTTGCATGGACTTACTTCATAACCTTCCCTCGTAAAATATATAAATGATATGTGATGTTTCGTATCATTTTGAACAGTCCCCAATTTAATTTGTATTTTGATCGAAACTAGTATAAACTAGTGTATAATATATTATGATTTTTTGACAAAAACTTGCATTTCGAAATGTTTCATAGAATCTAATTTTCAGATGATTTTTTTAGGTGGACTTCCATCATTACTTAACCTCTTAACATATATAAATTATCTGAAAAGTCTCGTATCATTTCAAATAGTCCCCAATTAAATTTTATATTTTTTACTGAAACTAGTGTATAATATACTATGATTTTTGATCAAAACTCTCATTTCGAAAAGTTTCATAGAATCAAGTTTTGAGATTATTTTTTTGCATGGACTTCCGTCATAACCTTCCCTATTATCATATATAAATGATATGAAAAGTCTCGTATCATTTCAAATAGTCCCCAATAAAATTTGATTTTTTTTGGCCGAAACTAGTGTATAATATACTATGATTTTTGACAGAAACATGCATTTCGAAAAGTTTCATTGAATCTAAGTTTCAGAAGATTTTTTTGCATGAACTTACTTCATAGCCTTCCCTCGTAAAATATATAAATGATATGCGAAGTTTCGTATCATTTCGAACAATCCCCGATTTAATTTGATTTTTGAACGAAACTAGTATAAACTAGTGTATAATATATTAAGATTTTTTGACCAAAATTTGCATTTCAAAATGTTTCAAACAATCTAATTTCCAGATGATTTTTTTGCATAGGCTTCCATCATAACCTTCCCTCTTAACATATATAAATTATCTGAAAAGTCTCGTATCTTATCAAATAGTCCCCAATTAATTTTAATATTTTTGACCGAAATTAGTGTATAATATACTATGATTTTTGAATGAAACTTGCATTTCGGAAAGTTTCATAGAATCTAATTTTCAGATGATTTTTTGCATGGACTTACATCATACTCTTCCCTCGTAAAATATATAAATGATATCTGAATTTTCGTATCATTTCGAACAATCCCCGATTTAATTTGATTTTGGACCGAAACTAGTATAAACTAATGTATAATATATTATGTTTTTTTGGCCGAAACTTGCATTTCGAAAAGTTTCATAGAATCTAATTTTCAGATGATTTTTTGCATGGACTTACTTCATAACCTTCCCTCGTAAAATATATAAATGATATGTGATGTTTCGTATCATTTCGAACAGTCCCCAATTTAATTTGATTTTTGATCGAAACTATTATAAACTAGTGTATAATATATTATGATTTTTTGACCAAAACTTGCATTTCGAAATGTTTCATAGAATCTAATTTTCAGATGATTTTTTTGGGTGGACTTCCATCATAACTTAACCTCTTAACATATATAAATTATCTGAAAAGACTCGTATCATTTCAAATAGTCCCCAATTAAATTTTATATTTTTTACTGAAACTAGTGTATAATATACTATGATTTTTGATCAAAACTCTCATTTCGAAAAGTTTCATAGAATCAAGTTTTGAGATTATTTTTTTGCATGGACTTCCGTCATAACCTTCCCTATTATCATATATAAATGATACGAAAAGTCTCGTATCATTTCAAATAGTCCCCAATAAAATTTGATTTTTTTTGGCCGAAACTAGTGTATAATATACTATGATTTTTGACCGAAACATGCATTTCGAAAAGTTTCATTGAATCTAAGTTTCAGAAGATTTTTTTGCATGAACTTACTTCATAACCTTCCCTCGTAAAATATATAAATGATATGCGAAGTTTCGTATCATTTCGAACAATCCCCGATTTAATTTGATTTTTGAACGAAACTAGTATAAACTAGTGTATAATATATTAAGATTTTTTGACCAAAATTTGCATTTCAAAATGTTTCAAACAATCTAATTTTCAGATGATTTTTTTGCATAGGCTTCCATCATAACCTTCCCTCTTAACATATATAAATTATCTGAAAAGTCTCGTATCTTATCAAATAGTCCCCAATTAATTTTAATATTTTTGACCGAAATTAGTGTATAATATACTATGATTTTTGAATGAAACTTGCATTTCGGAAAGTTTCATAGAATCTAATTTTCAGATGATTTTTTGCATGGACTTACATCATACTCTTCCCTCGTAAAATATATAAATGATATCTGAATTTTCGTATCATTTCGAACAATCCCCGATTTAATTTGATTTTGGACCGAAACTAGTATAAACTAATGTATAATATATTATGTTTTTTTGGCCGAAACTTGCATTTCGAAAAGTTTCATAGAATCTAATTTTCAGATGATTTTTTGCATGGACTTACTTCATAACCTTCCCTCGTAAAATATATAAATGATATGTGATGTTTCGTATCATTTCGAACAGTCCCCAATTTAATTTGATTTTTGATCGAAACTATTATAAACTAGTGTATAATATATTATGATTTTTTGACCAAAACTTGCATTTCGAAATGTTTCATAGAATCTAATTTTCAGATGATTTTTTTGGGTGGACTTCCATCATAACTTAACCTCTTAACATATATAAATTATCTGAAAAGACTCGTATCATTTCAAATAGTCCCCAATTAAATTTTATATTTTTTACTGAAACTAGTGTATAATATACTATGATTTTTGATCAAAACTCTCATTTCGAAAAGTTTCATAGAATCAAGTTTTGAGATTATTTTTTTGCATGGACTTCCGTCATAACCTTCCCTATTATCATATATAAATGATACGAAAAGTCTCGTATCATTTCAAATAGTCCCCAATAAAATTTGATTTTTTTTGGCCGAAACTAGTGTATAATATACTATGATTTTTGACCGAAACATGCATTTCGAAAAGTTTCATTGAATCTAAGTTTCAGAAGATTTTTTTGCATGAACTTACTTCATAACCTTCCCTCGTAAAATATATAAATGATATGCGAAGTTTCGTATCATTTCGAACAATCCCCGATTTAATTTGATTTTTGAACGAAACTAGTATAAACTAGTGTATAATATATTAAGATTTTTTGACCAAAATTTGCATTTCAAAATGTTTCAAACAATCTAATTTTCAGATGATTTTTTTGCATAGGCTTCCATCATAACCTTCCCTCTTAACATATATAAATTATCTGAAAAGTCTCGTATCTTATCAAATAGTCCCCAATTAATTTTAATATTTTTGACCGAAATTAGTGTATAATATACTATGATTTTTGAATGAAATTTGCATTTCGGAAAGTTTCATAGAATCTAATTTTCAGATGATTTTTTGCATGGACTTACATCATACTCTTCCCTCGTAAAATATATAAATGATATGTGAATTTTCGTATCATTTCGAACAATCCCCGATTTAATTTGATTTTTGACCGAAACTAGTATAAACTAATGTATAATATATTATGTTTTTTTGGCCGAAACTTGCATTTCGAAAAGTTTCATAGAATCTAATTTTCAGATGATGTTTTGCATGGACTTACTTCATAACCTTCCCTCGTAAAATATATAAATGATATGCGATGTTTCGTATCATTTCGAACAGTCCCCAATTTAATTTGATTTTTGATCGAAACTAGTATAAACTAGTGTATAATATATTATGATTTTTTGAACAAAACTTGCATTTCGAAATGTTTCATAGAATCTAATTTTCAGATGATTTTTTTGGGTGGACTTCCATCATAACTTTACCTCTTAACATATATAAATTATCTGAAACGTCTCGTATCATTTCAAATAGTCCCCAATTAAATTTTATATTTTTTACTGAAACTAGTGTATAATATACTATGATTTTTGATCAAAACTTGCATTTCGAAAAGTTTCATAGAATCTAGTTTTGAGATTATTTTTTTGCATGGACTTCCGTCATAACCTTCCCTATTATCATATATAAATGATATGAAAAGTCTAGTATCATTTCAAATAGTCCCCAATTAAATTTGATTTTTTTTTGCCGAAACTAGTGTATAATATACTATGATTTTTGACCGAAACATGCATTTCGAAAAGTTTCATTGAATCTAAGTTTCAGAAGATTTTTTTGCATGAACTTACTTCATAGCCTTCCCTCGTAAAATATATAAATGATATGCGAAGTTTCGTATCATTTCGAACAATCCCCGATTTAATTTGATTTTTGAACGAAACTAGTATAAACTAGTGTATAATATATTAAGATTTTTTGACCAAAATTTGCATTTCAAAATGTTTCAAACAATCTAATTTTCAGATGATTTTTTTGCATAGGCTTCCATCATAACCTTCCCTCTTAACATATATAAATTATCTGAAAAGTCTCGTATCTTATCAAATAGTCCCCAATTAATTTTAATATTTTTGACCGAAATTAGTGTATAATATACTATGATTTTTGAATGAAATTTGCATTTCGGAAAGTTTCATAGAATCTAATTTTCAGATGATTTTTTGCATGGACTTACATCATACTCTTCCCTCGTAAAATATATAAATGATATGTGAATTTTCGTATCATTTCGAACAATCCCCGATTTAATTTGATTTTTGACCGAAACTAGTATAAACTAATGTATAATATATTATGTTTTTTTGGCCGAAACTTGCATTTCGAAAAGTTTCATAGAATCTAATTTTCAGATGATGTTTTGCATGGACTTACTTCATAACCTTCCCTCGTAAAATATATAAATGATATGCGATGTTTCGTATCATTTCGAACAGTCCCCAATTTAATTTGATTTTTGATCGAAACTAGTATAAACTAGTGTATAATATATTATGATTTTTTGAACAAAACTTGCATTTCGAAATGTTTCATAGAATCTAATTTTCAGATGATTTTTTTGGGTGGACTTCCATCATAACTTTACCTCTTAACATATATAAATTATCTGAAACGTCTCGTATCATTTCAAATAGTCCCCAATTAAATTTTATATTTTTTACTGAAACTAGTGTATAATATACTATGATTTTTGATCAAAACTTGCATTTCGAAAAGTTTCATAGAATCTAGTTTTGAGATTATTTTTTTGCATGGACTTCCGTCATAACCTTCCCTATTATCATATATAAATGATATGAAAAGTCTAGTATCATTTCAAATAGTCCCCAATTAAATTTGATTTTTTTTTGCCGAAACTAGTGTATAATATACTATGATTTTTGACCGAAACATGCATTTCGAAAAGTTTCATTGAATCTAAGTTTCAGAAGATTTTTTTGCATGAACTTACTTCATAACCTTCCCTCGTAAAATATATAAATGATATGCGAAGTTTCGTATCATTTCGAACAATCCCCGATTTAATTTGATTTTTGAACGAAACTAGTATAAACTAGTGTATAATATATTAAGATTTTTTGACCAAAATTTGCATTTCAAAATGTTTCAAACAATCTAATTTTCAGATGATTTTTTTGCATAGGCTTCCATCATAACCTTCCCTCTTAACATATATAAATTATCTGAAAAGTCTCGTATCTTATCAAATAGTCCCCAATTAATTTTAATATTTTTGACCGAAATTAGTGTATAATATACTATGATTTTTGAATGAAACTTGCATTTCGGAAAGTTTCATAGAATCTAATTTTCAGATGATTTTTTGCATGGACTTACATCATACTCTTCCCTCGTAAAATATATAAATGATATGTGAATTTTCGTATCATTTCGAACAATCCCCGATTTAATTTGATTTTTGACCGAAACTAGTATAAACTAATGTATAATATATTATGTTTTTTTGGCCGAAACTTGCATTTCGAAAAGTTTCATAGAATCTAATTTTCAGATGATGTTTTGCATGGACTTACTTCATAACCTTCCCTCGTAAAATATATAAATGATATGCGATGTTTCGTATCATTTCGAACAGTCCCCAATTTAATTTGATTTTTGATCGAAACTAGTATAAACTAGTGTATAATATATTATGATTTTTTGAACAAAACTTGCATTTCGAAATGTTTCATAGAATCTAATTTTCAGATGATTTTTTTGGGTGGACTTCCATCATAACTTTACCTCTTAACATATATAAATTATCTGAAACGTCTCGTATCATTTCAAATAGTCCCCAATTAAATTATATATTTTTTACTGAAACTAGTGTATAATATACTATGATTTTTGATCAAAACTTGCATTTCGAAAAGTTTCATAGAATCTAGTTTTGAGATTATTTTTTTGCATGGACTTCCGTCATAACCTTCCCTATTATCATATATAAATGATATGAAAAGTCTAGTATCATTTCAAAAAGTCCCCAATTAAATTTGATTTTTTTTTGCCGAAACTAGTGTATAATATACTATGATTTTTGACCGAAACTTGCATTTTGAAAAGTTTCATAGAATCTAAGTTTCAGATGATTTTTTTGCATGGACTTACTTCATAACCTTCCCTCGTAAAATATATAAATGATATGCGAAGTTTCGTATCATTTAGAACAATCCCCGATTTAATTTGAATTTTGAACGAAACTAGTATAAACTAGTGTATAATATATTAAGATTTTTTGACCAAAATTTGCATTTCAAAATGTTTCAAACAATCCAATTTTCAGATGATTTTTTTGCATAGGCTTCCATCATAACCTTCCCTCTTAACATATATAAATTATCTGAAAAGTCTCGTATCTTATCAAATAGTCCCCAATTAATTTTAATATTTTTGACCGAAATTAGTGTATAATATACTATGATTTTTGAATGAAACTTGCATTTCGGAAAGTTTCATAGAATCTAATTTTCAGATGATTTTTTGCATGGACTTACATCATACTCTTCCCTCGTAAAATATATAAATGATATCTGAATTTTCGTATCATTTCGAACAATCCCTGATTTAATTTGATTTTGGACCGAAACTAGTATAAACTAATGTATAATATATTATGTTTTTTTGGCCGAAACTTGCATTTCGAAAAGTTTCATAGAATCTAATTTTCAGATGATTTTTTGCATGGACTTACTTCATAACCTTCCCTCGTAAAATATATAAATGATATGTGATGTTTCGTATCATTTCGAACAGTCCCCAATTTAATTTGATTTTTGATCGAAACTAGTATAAACTAGTGTATAATATATTATGATTTTTTGACCAAAACTTGCATTTCGAAATGTTTCATAGAATCTAATTTTCAGATGATTTTTTTGGGTGGACTTCCATCATAACTTAACCTCTTAACATATATAAATTATTTGAAAAGTCTCGTATCATTTCAAATAGTCCCCAATTAAATTTTATATTTTTTACTGAAACTAGTGTATAATATACTATGATTTTTGATCAAAACTCTCATTTCGAAAAGTTTCATAGAATCAAGTTTTGAGATTATTTTTTTGCATGGACTTCCGTCATAACCTTCCCTATTATCATATATAAATGATATGAAAAGTCTCGTATCATTTCAAATAGTCCCCAATTAAATTTTATATTTTTTACTGAAACTAGTGTATAATATACTATGATTTTTGATCAAAACTTGCATTTCGAAAAGTTTCATAGAATCTAGTTTTGAGATTATTTTTTTGCATGGACTTCCGTCATAACCTTCCCTATTATCATATATAAATGATATGAAAAGTCTAGTATCATGTCAAATAGTCCCCAATTAAATTTGATTTTTTTTTGCCGAAACTAGTGTATAATATACTATGATTTTTGACCGAAACATGCATTTCGAAAAGTTTCATTGAATCTAAGTTTCAGAAGATTTTTTTGCATGAACTTACTTCATAACCTTCCCTCGTAAAATATATAAATGATATGCGAAGTTTCGTATCATTTCGAACAATCCCCGATTTAATTTGATTTTTGAACGAAACTAGTATAAACTAGTGTATAATATATTAAGATTTTTTGACCAAAATTTGCATTTCAAAATGTTTCAAACAATCTAATTTTCAGATGATTTTTTTGCATAGGCTTCCATCATAACCTTCCCTCTTAACATATATAAATTATCTGAAAAGTCTCGTATCTTATCAAATAGTCCCCAATTAATTTTAATATTTTTGACCGAAATTAGTGTATAATATACTATGATTTTTGAATGAAACTTGCATTTCGGAAAGTTTCATAGAATCTAATTTTCAGATGATTTTTTGCATGGACTTACATCATACTCTTCCCTCGTAAAATATATAAATGATATGTGAATTTTCGTATCATTTCGAACAATCCCCGATTTAATTTGATTTTTGACCGAAACTAGTATAAACTAATGTATAATATATTATGTTTTTTTGGCCGAAACTTGCATTTCGAAAAGTTTCATAGAATCTAATTTTCAGATGATGTTTTGCATGGACTTACTTCATAACCTTCCCTCGTAAAATATATAAATGATATGCGATGTTTCGTATCATTTCGAACAGTCCCCAATTTAATTTGATTTTTGATCGAAACTAGTATAAACTAGTGTATAATATATTATGATTTTTTGAACAAAACTTGCATTTCGAAATGTTTCATAGAATCTAATTTTCAGATGATTTTTTTGGGTGGACTTCCATCATAACTTTACCTCTTAACATATATAAATTATCTGAAACGTCTCGTATCATTTCAAATAGTCCCCAATTAAATTTTATATTTTTTACTGAAACTAGTGTATAATATACTATGATTTTTGATCAAAACTTGCATTTCGAAAAGTTTCATAGAATCTAGTTTTGAGATTATTTTTTTGCATGGACTTCCGTCATAACCTTCCCTATTATCATATATAAATGATATGAAAAGTCTAGTATCATGTCAAATAGTCCCCAATTAAATTTGATTTTTTTTTGCCGAAACTAGTGTATAATATACTATGATTTTTGACCGAAACATGCATTTCGAAAAGTTTCATTGAATCTAAGTTTCAGAAGATTTTTTTGCATGAACTTACTTCATAACCTTCCCTCGTAAAATATATAAATGATATGCGAAGTTTCGTATCATTTCGAACAATCCCCGATTTAATTTGATTTTTGAACGAAACTAGTATAAACTAGTGTATAATATATTAAGATTTTTTGACCAAAATTTGCATTTCAAAATGTTTCAAACAATCTAATTTTCAGATGATTTTTTTGCATAGGCTTCCATCATAACCTTCCCTCTTAACATATATAAATTATCTGAAAAGTCTCGTATCTTATCAAATAGTCCCCAATTAATTTTAATATTTTTGACCGAAATTAGTGTATAATATACTATGATTTTTGAATGAAACTTGCATTTCGGAAAGTTTCATAGAATCTAATTTTCAGATGATTTTTTGCATGGACTTACATCATACTCTTCCCTCGTAAAATATATAAATGATATCTGAATTTTCGTATCATTTCGAACAATCCCTGATTTAATTTGATTTTGGACCGAAACTAGTATAAACTAATGTATAATATATTATGTTTTTTTGGCCGAAACTTGCATTTCGAAAAGTTTCATAGAATCTAATTTTCAGATGATTTTTTGCATGGACTTACTTCATAACCTTCCCTCGTAAAATATATAAATGATATGTGATGTTTCGTATCATTTCGAACAGTCCCCAATTTAATTTGATTTTTGATCGAAACTAGTATAAACTAGTGTATAATATATTATGATTTTTTGACCAAAACTTGCATTTCGAAATGTTTCATAGAATCTAATTTTCAGATGATTTTTTTGGGTGGACTTCCATCATAACTTAACCTCTTAACATATATAAATTATTTGAAAAGTCTCGTATCATTTCAAATAGTCCCCAATTAAATTTTATATTTTTTACTGAAACTAGTGTATAATATACTATGATTTTTGATCAAAACTCTCATTTCGAAAAGTTTCATAGAATCAAGTTTTGAGATTATTTTTTTGCATGGACTTCCGTCATAACCTTCCCTATTATCATATATAAATGATATGAAAAGTCTCGTATCATTTCAAATAGTCCCCAATTAAATTTTATATTTTTTACTGAAACTAGTGTATAATATACTATGATTTTTGATCAAAACTTGCATTTCGAAAAGTTTCATAGAATCTAGTTTTGAGATTATTTTTTTGCATGGACTTCCGTCATAACCTTCCCTATTATCATATATAAATGATATGAAAAGTCTAGTATCATGTCAAATAGTCCCCAATTAAATTTGATTTTTTTTTGCCGAAACTAGTGTATAATATACTATGATTTTTGACCGAAACATGCATTTCGAAAAGTTTCATTGAATCTAAGTTTCAGAAGATTTTTTTGCATGAACTTACTTCATAACCTTCCCTCGTAAAATATATAAATGATATGCGAAGTTTCGTATCATTTCGAACAATCCCCGATTTAATTTGATTTTTGAACGAAACTAGTATAAACTAGTGTATAATATATTAAGATTTTTTGACCAAAATTTGCATTTCAAAATGTTTCAAACAATCTAATTTTCAGATGATTTTTTTGCATAGGCTTCCATCATAACCTTCCCTCTTAACATATATAAATTATCTGAAAAGTCTCGTATCTTATCAAATAGTCCCCAATTAATTTTAATATTTTTGACCGAAATTAGTGTATAATATACTATGATTTTTGAATGAAACTTGCATTTCGGAAAGTTTCATAGAATCTAATTTTCAGATGATTTTTTGCATGGACTTACATCATACTCTTCCCTCGTAAAATATATAAATGATATGTGAATTTTCGTATCATTTCGAACAATCCCCGATTTAATTTGATTTTTGACCGAAACTAGTATAAACTAATGTATAATATATTATGTTTTTTTGGCCGAAACTTGCATTTCGAAAAGTTTCATAGAATCTAATTTTCAGATGATGTTTTGCATGGACTTACTTCATAACCTTCCCTCGTAAAATATATAAATGATATGCGATGTTTCGTATCATTTCGAACAGTCCCCAATTTAATTTGATTTTTGATCGAAACTAGTATAAACTAGTGTATAATATATTATGATTTTTTGAACAAAACTTGCATTTCGAAATGTTTCATAGAATCTAATTTTCAGATGATTTTTTTGGGTGGACTTCCATCATAACTTTACCTCTAAACATATATAAATTATCTGAAACGTCTCGTATCATTTCAAATAGTCCCCAATTAAATTATATATTTTTTACTGAAACTAGTGTATAATATACTATGATTTTTGATCAAAACTTGCATTTCGAAAAGTTTCATAGAATCTAGTTTTGAGATTATTTTTTTGCATGGACTTCCGTCATAACCTTCCCTATTATCATATATAAATGATATGAAAAGTCTAGTATCATTTCAAATAGTCCCCAATTAAATTTGATTTTTTTTTGCCGAAACTAGTGTATAATATACTATGATTTTTGACCGAAACTTGCATTTTGAAAAGTTTCATAGAATCTAAGTTTCAGATGATTTTTTTGCATGGACTTACTTCATAACCTTCCCTCGTAAAATATATAAATGATATGCGAAGTTTCGTATCATTTAGAACAATCCCCGATTTAATTTGAATTTTGAACGAAACTAGTATAAACTAGTGTATAATATATTAAGATTTTTTGACCAAAATTTGCATTTCAAAATGTTTCAAACAATCCAATTTTCAGATGATTTTTTTGCATAGGCTTCCATCATAACCTTCCCTCTTAACATATATAAATTATCTGAAAAGTCTCGTATCTTATCAAATAGTCCCCAATTAATTTTAATATTTTTGACCGAAATTAGTGTATAATATACTATGATTTTTGAATGAAACTTGCATTTCGGAAAGTTTCATAGAATCTAATTTTCAGATGATTTTTTGCATGGACTTACATCATACTCTTCCCTCGTAAAATATATAAATGATATCTGAATTTTCGTATCATTTCGAACAATCCCTGATTTAATTTGATTTTGGACCGAAACTAGTATAAACTAATGTATAATATATTATGTTTTTTTGGCCGAAACTTGCATTTCGAAAAGTTTCATAGAATCTAATTTTCAGATGATTTTTTGCATGGACTTACTTCATAACCTTCCCTCGTAAAATATATAAATGATATGTGATGTTTCGTATCATTTCGAACAGTCCCCAATTTAATTTGATTTTTGATCGAAACTAGTATAAACTAGTGTATAATATATTATGATTTTTTGACCAAAACTTGCATTTCGAAATGTTTCATAGAATCTAATTTTCAGATGATTTTTTTGGGTGGACTTCCATCATAACTTAACCTCTTAACATATATAAATTATTTGAAAAGTCTCGTATCATTTCAAATAGTCCCCAATTAAATTTTATATTTTTTACTGAAACTAGTGTATAATATACTATGATTTTTGATCAAAACTCTCATTTCGAAAAGTTTCATAGAATCAAGTTTTGAGATTATTTTTTTGCATGGACTTCCGTCATAACCTTCCCTATTATCATATATAAATGATATGAAAAGTCTCGTATCATTTCAAATAGTCCCCAATTAAATTTTATATTTTTTACTGAAACTAGTGTATAATATACTATGATTTTTGATCAAAACTTGCATTTCGAAAAGTTTCATAGAATCTAGTTTTGAGATTATTTTTTTGCATGGACTTCCGTCATAACCTTCCCTATTATCATATATAAATGATATGAAAAGTCTAGTATCATTTCAAATAGTCCCCAATTAAATTTGATTTTTTTTTGCCGAAACTAGTGTATAATATACTATGATTTTTGACCGAAACATGCATTTCGAAAAGTTTCATTGAATCTAAGTTTCAGAAGATTTTTTTGCATGAACTTACTTCATAACCTTCCCTCGTAAAATATATAAATGATATGCGAAGTTTCGTATCATTTCGAACAATCCCCGATTTAATTTGATTTTTGAACGAAACTAGTATAAACTAGTGTATAATATATTAAGATTTTTTGACCAAAATTTGCATTTCAAAATGTTTCAAACAATCTAATTTTCAGATGATTTTTTTGCATAGGCTTCCATCATAACCTTCCCTCTTAACATATATAAATTATCTGAAAAGTCTCGTATCTTATCAAATAGTCCCCAATTAATTTTAATATTTTTGACCGAAATTAGTGTATAATATACTATGATTTTTGAATGAAACTTGCATTTCGGAAAGTTTCATAGAATCTAATTTTCAGATGATTTTTTGCATGGACTTACATCATACTCTTCCCTCGTAAAATATATAAATGATATGTGAATTTTCGTATCATTTCGAACAATCCCCGATTTAATTTGATTTTAGACCCAAACTAGTATAAACTAATGTATAATATATTATGTTTTTTTGGCCGAAACTTGCATTTCGAAAAGTTTCATAGAATCTAATTTTCAGATGATGTTTTGCATGGACTTACTTCATAACCTTCCCTCGTAAAATATATAAATGATATGCGATGTTTCGTATCATTTCGAACAGTCCCCAATTTAATTTGATTTTTGATCGAAACTAGTATAAACTAGTGTATAATATATTATGATTTTTTGAACAAAACTTGCATTTCGAAATGTTTCATAGAATCTAATTTTCAGATGATTTTTTTGGGTGGACTTCCATCATAACTTTACCTCTTAACATATATAAATTATCTGAAACGTCTCGTATCATTTCAAATAGTCCCCAATTAAATTATATATTTTTTTACTGAAACTAGTGTATAATATACTATGATTTTTGATCAAAACTTGCATTTCGAAAAGTTTCATAGAATCTAGTTTTGAGATTATTTTTTTGCATGGACTTCCGTCATAACCTTCCCTATTATCATATATAAATGATATGAAAAGTCTAGTATCATTTCAAATAGTCCCCAATTAAATTTGATTTTTTTTTGCCGAAACTAGTGTATAATATACTATGATTTTTGACCGAAACTTGCATTTTGAAAAGTTTCATAGAATCTAAGTTTCAGATGATTTTTTTGCATGGACTTACTTCATAACCTTCCCTCGTAAAATATATAAATGATATGCGAAGTTTCGTATCATTTAGAACAATCCCCGATTTAATTTGAATTTTGAACGAAACTAGTATAAACTAGTGTATAATATATTAAGAGTTTTTGACCAAAATTTGCATTTCAAAATGTTTCAAACAATCCAATTTTCAGATGATTTTTTTGCATAGGCTTCCATCATAACCTTCCCTCTTAACATATATAAATTATCTGAAAAGTCTCGTATCTTATCAAATAGTCCCCAATTAATTTTAATATTTTTGACCGAAATTAGTGTATAATATACTATGATTTTTGAATGAAACTTGCATTTCGGAAAGTTTCATAGAATCTAATTTTCAGATGATTTTTTGCATGGACTTACATCATACTCTTCCCTCGTAAAATATATAAATGATATCTGAATTTTCGTATCATTTCGAACAATCCCCGATTTAATTTGATTTTGGACCGAAACTAGTATAAACTAATGTATAATATATTATGTTTTTTTGGCCGAAACTTGCATTTCGAAAAGTTTCATAGAATCTAATTTTCAGATGATTTTTTGCATGGACTTACTTCATAACCTTCCCTCGTAAAATATATAAATGATATGTGATGTTTCGTATCATTTCGAACAGTCCCCAATTTAATTTGATTTTTGATCGAAACTAGTATAAACTAGTGTATAATATATTATGACTTTTTGACCAAAACTTGCATTTCGAAATGTTTCATAGAATCTAATTTTCAGATGATTTTTTTGGGTGGACTTCCATCATAACTTAACCTCTTAACATATATAAATTATTTGAAAAGTCTCGTATCATTTCAAATAGTCCCCAATTAAATTTTATATTTTTTACTGAAACTAGTGTATAATATACTATGATTTTTGATCAAAACTCTCATTTCGAAAAGTTTCATAGAATCAAGTTTTGAGATTATTTTTTTGCATGGACTTCCGTCATAACCTTCCCTATTATCATATATAAATGATATGAAAAGTCTCGTATCATTTCAAATAGTCCCCAATAAAATTTGATTTTTTTTGGCCGAAACTAGTGTATAATAACTATGATTTTTGACCGAAACATGCATTTCGAAAAGTTTCATTGAATCTAAGTTTCAGAAGATTTTTTTGCATGAACTTACTTCATAACCTTCCCTCGTAAAATATATAAATGATATGCGAAGTTTCGTATCATTTCGAACAATCCCCGATTTAATTTGATTTTTGAACGAAACTAGTATAAACTAGTGTATAATATATTAAGATTTTTTGACCAAAATTTGCATTTCAAAATGTTTCAAACAATCTAATTTTCAGATGATTTTTTTGCATAGGCTTCCATCATAACCTTCCCTCTTAACATATATAAATTATCTGAAAAGTCTCGTATCTTATCAAATAGTCCCCAATTAATTTTAATATTTTTGACCGAAATTAGTGTATAATATACTATGATTTTTGAATGAAACTTGCATTTCGGAAAGTTTCATAGAATCTAATTTTCAGATGATTTTTTGCATGGACTTACATCATACTCTTCCCTCGTAAAATATATAAATGATATGTGAATTTTCGTATCATTTCGAACAATCCCCGATTTAATTTGATTTTTGACCGAAACTAGTATAAACTAATGTATAATATATTATGTTTTTTTGGCCGAAACTTGCATTTCGAAAAGTTTCATAGAATCTAATTTTCAGATGATGTTTTGCATGGACTTACTTCATAACCTTCCCTAGTAAAATATATAAATGATATGCAATGTTTCGTATCATTTCGAACAGTCCCCAATTTAATTTGATTTTTGATCGAAACTAGTATAAACTAGTGTATAATATATTATGATTTTTTGAACAAAACTTGCATTTCGAAATGTTTCATAGAATCTAATTTTCAGATGATTTTTTTGGGTGGACTTCCATCATAACTTTACCTCTTAACATATATAAATTATCTGAAACGTCTCGTATCATTTCAAATAGTCCCCAATTAAATTTTATATTTTTTACTGAAACTAGTGTATAATATACTATGATTTTTGATCAAAACTCTCATTTCGAAAAGTTTCATAGAATCAAGTTTTGAGATTATTTTTTTGCATGGACTTCCGTCATAACCTTCCCTATTATCATATATAAATGATATGAAAAGTCTCGTATCATTTCAAATAGTCCCCAATAAAATTTGATTTTTTTTGGCCGAAACTAGTGTATAATAACTATGATTTTTGACCGAAACATGCATTTCGAAAAGTTTCATTGAATCTAAGTTTCAGAAGATTTTTTTGCATGAACTTACTTCATAACCTTCCCTCGTAAAATATATAAATGATATGCGAAGTTTCGTATCATTTCGAACAATCCCCGATTTAATTTGATTTTTGAACGAAACTAGTATAAACTAGTGTATAATATATTAAGATTTTTTGACCAAAATTTGCATTTCAAAATGTTTCAAACAATCTAATTTTCAGATGATTTTTTTGCATAGGCTTCCATCATAACCTTCCCTCTTAACATATATAAATTATCTGAAAAGTCTCGTATCTTATCAAATAGTCCCCAATTAATTTTAATATTTTTGACCGAAATTAGTGTATAATATACTATGATTTTTGAATGAAACTTGCATTTCGGAAAGTTTCATAGAATCTAATTTTCAGATGATTTTTTGCATGGACTTACATCATACTCTTCCCTCGTAAAATATATAAATGATATGTGAATTTTCGTATCATTTCGAACAATCCCCGATTTAATTTGATTTTTGACCGAAACTAGTATAAACTAATGTATAATATATTATGTTTTTTTGGCCGAAACATGCATTTCGAAAAGTTTCATAGAATCTAATTTTCAGATGATGTTTTGCATGGACTTACTTCATAACCTTCCCTCGTAAAATATATAAATGATATGCGATGTTTCGTATCATTTCGAACAGTCCCCAATTTAATTTGATTTTTGATCGAAACTAGTATAAACTAGTGTATAATATATTATGATTTTTTGAACAAAACTTGCATTTCGAAATGTTTCATAGAATCTAATTTTCAGATGATTTTTTTGGGTGGACTTCCATCATAACTTTACCTCTTAACATATATAAATTATCTGAAACGTCTCGTATCATTTCAAATAGTCCCCAATTAAATTTTATATTTTTTACTGAAACTAGTGTATAATATACTATGATTTTTGATCAAAACTCTCATTTCGAAAAGTTTCATAGAATCAAGTTTTGAGATTATTTTTTTGCATGGACTTCCGTCATAACCTTCCCTATTATCATATATAAATGATATGAAAAGTCTCGTATCATTTCAAATAGTCCCCAATAAAATTTGATTTTTTTTGGCCGAAACTAGTGTATAATAACTATGATTTTTGACCGAAACATGCATTTCGAAAAGTTTCATTGAATCTAAGTTTCAGAAGATTTTTTTGCATGAACTTACTTCATAACCTTCCCTCGTAAAATATATAAATGATATGCGAAGTTTCGTATCATTTCGAACAATCCCCGATTTAATTTGATTTTTGAACGAAACTAGTATAAACTAGTGTATAATATATTAAGATTTTTTGACCAAAATTTGCATTTCAAAATGTTTCAAACAATCTAATTTTCAGATGATTTTTTTGCATAGGCTTCCATCATAACCTTCCCTCTTAACATATATAAATTATCTGAAAAGTCTCGTATCTTATCAAATAGTCCCCAATTAATTTTAATATTTTTGACCGAAATTAGTGTATAATATACTATGATTTTTGAATGAAACTTGCATTTCGGAAAGTTTCATAGAATCTAATTTTCAGATGATTTTTTGCATGGACTTACATCATACTCTTCCCTCGTAAAATATATAAATGATATGTGAATTTTCGTATCATTTCGAACAATCCCCGATTTAATTTGATTTTTGACCGAAACTAGTATAAACTAATGTATAATATATTATGTTTTTTTGGCCGAAACTTGCATTTCGAAAAGTTTCATAGAATCTAATTTTCAGATGATGTTTTGCATGGACTTACTTCATAACCTTCCCTCGTAAAATATATAAATGATATGCGATGTTTCGTATCATTTCGAACAGTCCCCAATTTAATTTGATTTTTGATCGAAACTAGTATAAACTAGTGTATAATATATTATGATTTTTTGAACAAAACTTGCATTTCGAAATGTTTCATAGAATCTAATTTTCAGATGATTTTTTTGGGTGGACTTCCATCATAACTTTACCTCTTAACATATATAAATTATCTGAAACGTCTCGTATCATTTCAAATAGTCCCCAATTAAATTTTATATTTTTTACTGAAACTAGTGTATAATATACTATGATTTTTGATCAAAACTCTCATTTCGAAAAGTTTCATAGAATCAAGTTTTGAGATTATTTTTTTGCATGGACTTCCGTCATAACCTTCCCTATTATCATATATAAATGATATGAAAAGTCTCGTATCATTTCAAATAGTCCCCAATAAAATTTGATTTTTTTTGGCCGAAACTAGTGTATAATAACTATGATTTTTGACCGAAACATGCATTTCGAAAAGTTTCATTGAATCTAAGTTTCAGAAGATTTTTTTGCATGAACTTACTTCATAACCTTCCCTCGTAAAATATATAAATGATATGCGAAGTTTCGTATCATTTCGAACAATCCCCGATTTAATTTGATTTTTGAACGAAACTAGTATAAACTAGTGTATAATATATTAAGATTTTTTGACCAAAATTTGCATTTCAAAATGTTTCAAACAATCTAATTTTCAGATGATTTTTTTGCATAGGCTTCCATCATAACCTTCCCTCTTAACATATATAAATTATCTGAAAAGTCTCGTATCTTATCAAATAGTCCCCAATTAATTTTAATATTTTTGACCGAAATTAGTGTATAATATACTATGATTTTTGAATGAAACTTGCATTTCGGAAAGTTTCATAGAATCTAATTTTCAGATGATTTTTTGCATGGACTTACATCATACTCTTCCCTCGTAAAATATATAAATGATATGTGAATTTTCGTATCATTTCGAACAATCCCCGATTTAATTTGATTTTTGACCGAAACTAGTATAAACTAATGTATAATATATTATGTTTTTTTGGCCGAAACTTGCATTTCGAAAAGTTTCATAGAATCTAATTTTCAGATGATGTTTTGCATGGACTTACTTCATAACCTTCCCTCGTAAAATATATAAATGATATGCGATGTTTCGTATCATTTCGAACAGTCCCCAATTTAATTTGATTTTTGATCGAAACTAGTATAAACTAGTGTATAATATATTATGATTTTTTGAACAAAACTTGCATTTCGAAATGTTTCATAGAATCTAATTTTCAGATGATTTTTTTGGGTGGACTTCCATCATAACTTTACCTCTTAACATATATAAATTATCTGAAACGTCTCGTATCATTTCAAATAGTCCCCAATTAAATTTTATATTTTTTACTGAAACTAGTGTATAATATACTATGATTTTTGATCAAAACTTGCATTTCGAAAAGTTTCATAGAATCTAGTTTTGAGATTATTTTTTTGCATGGACTTCCGTCATAACCTTCCCTATTATCATATATAAATGATATGAAAAGTCTAGTATCATTTCAAATAGTCCCCAATTAAATTTGATTTTTTTTTGCCGAAACTAGTGTATAATATACTATGATTTTTGACCGAAACTTGCATTTTGAAAAGTTTCATAGAATCTAAGTTTCAGATGATTTTTTTGCATGGACTTACTTCATAACCTTCCCTCGTAAAATATATAAATGATATGCGAAGTTTCGTATCATTTAGAACAATCCCCGATTTAATTGGAATTTTGAACGAAACTAGTATAAACTAGTGTATAATATATTAAGATTATTTGACCAAAATTTGCATTTCGAAATGTTTCAAAGAATCTAATTTTCAGATGATTTTTTTGCATAGGCTTCCATCATAACCTTCCCTCTTAACATATATAAATTATCTGAAAAGTCTCGTATCTTATCAAATAGTCCCCAATTAATTTTAATATTTTTGACCGAAATTAGTGTATAATATACAATGATTTTTGAATGAAACTTGCATTTCGGAAAGTTTCATAGAATCTAATTTTCAGATGATTTTTTGCATGGACTTACATCATACTCTTCCCTCGTAAAATATAAAAATGATATGTGAATTTTCGTATCATTTCGAACAATCCCCGATTTAATTTGATTTTTGACCGAAACTAGTATAAACTAATGTATAATATATTATGTTTCTTTGGCCGAAACTTGCATTTCGAAAAGTTTCATAGAATCTAATTTTCAGATGATTTTTTGCATGGACTAACTTCATAACCTTCCCTCGTAAAATATATAAATGATATGTGATGTTTCGTATCATTTCGAACAATCCCCAATTTAATTTGATTTTTGATCGAAACTAGTATAAACTAGTGTATAATATATTATGATTTTTTGAACAAAACTTGCATTTCGAAATGTTTCATAGAATCTAATTTTCAGATGATTTTTTTGGGTGGACTTCCATCATAACTTTACCTCTTAACATATATAAATTATCTGAAAAGTCTCGTATCATTTCAAATAGTCCCCAATTAAATTTTATATTTTTTACTGAAACTAGTGTATAATATACTATGATTTTTGATCAAAACTTGCATTTCGAAAAGTTTCATAGAATCTAGTTTTGAGATTATTTTTTTGCATGGACTTCCGTCATAACCTTCCCTATTATCATATATAAATGATATGAAAAGTCTAGTATCATTTCAAATAGTCCCCAATTAAATTTGATTTTTTTTGCCGAAACTAGTGTATAATATACTATGATTTTTGACCGAAACTTGCATTTTGAAAAGTTTCATAGAATCTAAGTTTCAGATGATTTTTTTGCATGGACTTACTTCATAACCTTCCCTCGTAAAATATATAAATGATATGCGAAGTTTCGTATCATTTAGAACAATCCCCGATTTAATTTGAATTTTGAACGAAACTAGTATAAACTAGTGTATAATATATTAAGATTATTTGACCAAAATTTGCATTTCGAAATGTTTTAAAGAATCTAATTTTCAGATGATTTTTTTGCATAGGCTTCCATCATAACCTTCCCTCTTAACATATATAAATTATCTGAAAAGTCTCGTATCTTATCAAATAGTCCCCAATTAATTTTAATATTTTTGACCGAAATTAGTGTATAATATACAATGATTTTTGAATGAAACTTGCATTTCGGAAAAAGTTTCATAGAATCTAATTTTCAGATGATTTTTTGCATGGACTTACATCATACTCTTCCCTCGTAAAATATAAAAATGATATGTGAATTTTCGTATCATTTCGAACAATCCCCGATTTAATTTGATTTTTGACCGAAACTAGTATAAACTAATGTATAATATATTATGTTTCTTTGGCCGAAACTTGCATTTCGAAAAGTTTCATAGAATTTAATTTTCAGATGATTTTTTGCATGGACTAACTTCATAACCTTCCCTAGTAAAATATATAAATGATATGTGATGTTTCGTATCATTTCGAACAGTCCCCAATTTAATTTGATTTTTGATCGAAACTAGTATAAACTAGTGTATAATATATTATGATTTTTTGACCAAAACTTGCATTTTGAAATGTTTCATAGAATCTAATTTTCAGATGATTTTTTTAGGTGGACTTCCATCATAACTTTACCTCTTAACATATATAAATTATCTGAAAAGTTTCGTATCATTTCAAATAGTCCCCAATTAAATTTTATATTTTTTACTGAAACTAGTGTATAATATACTATGATTTTTGATCAAAACTTGCATTTCGAAAAGTTTCATAGAATCTAGTTTTGAGATTATTTTTTTGCATGGACTTCCGTCATAACCTTACATCGTAACATATATAAATTATCTGAAAAGTCTCTTATCATTTCAAATAGTCCCCAATTAAATTTTATTTTTTTACTGAAACTAGTGTATAATATACTATGATTTTTGATCAAAACTTGCATTTCGAAAAGTTTCATAGAATCTAGTTTTCAGATTATTTTTTTGCATGGACTTCCGTCATAAGCTTCCCTATTATCATATATAAATGATATGAAAAGTATCGTATCATTTCAAATAGTCCCCAATTAAATTTGATTTTTTTTGCCGAAACTAGTGTATAATATACTATGAATTTTGACCGAAACTTGCATTTCGAAAAGTTTCATAGAATCTAAGTTTCAGATGATTTTTTTGCATGGACTTATTTCATAACCTTCCTTCGTAAAATATATAAATGATATGCGAAGTTTCGTATCATTTCGAACAATCCCCGATTTAATTTGATTTTTGAACGAAACTAGTATAAACTAGTGTATAATATATTAAGATTTTTTGACCAAAATTTGCATTTCGAAATGTTTCAAAGAATCTAATTTTCAGATGATTTTTTTGCATAGGCTTCCATCATAACCTTCCCTCTTAACATATATAAATTATCTGAAAAGTCTCGTATCTTATCAAATAGTCCCCAATTAATTTTAATATTTTTGACCGAAATTTGTGTATAATATACAATGATTTTTGAATGAAACTTGCATTTCGGAAAGTTTCATAGAATCTAATTTTCAGATGATTTTTTGCATGGACTTACATCATACTCTTCCCTCGTAAAATATATAAATGATATGTGAATTTTCGTATCATTTCGAACAATCCCCGATTTAATTTGATTTTTGACCGAAACTAGTATAAACTAATGTATAATATATTATGTTTTTTTGGCCGAAACTTGCATTTCGAAAAGTTTCATAGAATCTAATTTTCAGATGATTTTTTGCATGGACTAACTTCATAACTTTCCCTCGTAAAATATATAAATGATATGTGATGTTTCGTATCATTTCGAACAGTCCCCAGTTTAATTTGATTTTTGATCGAAACTAGTATAAACTAGTGTATAATATATTATGATTTTTTGACCAAAACTTGCATTTCGAAATGTTTCATAGAATCTAATTTTCAGATGATATTTTTGCATTGACTTCCATCATAACCTTACCTCTTAACATATATAAATTATCTGAAAAGTCTCGTATGATTTCAAATAGTCCCCAATTAAATTTTATATTTTTTACTGAAACTAGTGTATAATATACTATGATTTTTGATCAAAACTTGCATTTCGAAAAGTTTCATAGAATCTAGTTTTAAGATTATTTTTTTGCATGGACTTCCGTCATAAGCTTCCCTATTATCATATATAAATGATATGAAAAGTATTGTATCATTTCAAATAGTCCCCAATTAAATTTGATTTTTTTTGCCGAAACTAGTGTATAATATACTATGAATTTTGACCGAAACTTGCATTTCGAAAAGTTTCATAGAATCTAAGTTTCAGATGATTTTTTTGCATGGACTTATTTCATAACCTTCCTTCGTAAAATATATAAATGATATGCGAAGTTTCGTATCATTTCGAACAATCCCCGATTTAATTTGATTTTTGAACGAAACTAGTATAAACTAGTGTATAATATATTAAGATTTTTTGACCAAAATTTGCATTTCGAAATGTTTCAAAGAATCTAATTTTCAGATGATTTTTTTGCATAGGCTTCCATCATAACCTTCCCTCTTAACATATATAAATTATCTGAAAAGTCTCGTATCTTATCAAATAGTCCCCAATTAATTTTAATATTTTTGACCGAAATTTGTGTATAATATACAATGATTTTTGAATGAAACTTGCATTTCGGAAAGTTTCATAGAATCTAATTTTCAGATGATTTTTTGCATGGACTTACATCATACTCTTCCCTCGTAAAATATATAAATGATATGTGAATTTTCGTATCATTTCGAACAATCCCCGATTTAATTTGATTTTTGACCGAAACTAGTATAAACTAATGTATAATATATTATGTTTTTTTGGCCGAAACTTGCATTTCGAAAAGTTTCATAGAATCTAATTTTCAGATGATTTTTTGCATGGACTAACTTCATAACTTTCCCTCGTAAAATATATAAATGATATGTGATGTTTCGTATCATTTCGAACAGTCCCCAGTTTAATTTGATTTTTGATCGAAACTAGTATAAACTAGTGTATAATATATTATGATTTTTTGACCAAAACTTGCATTTCGAAATGTTTCATAGAATCTAATTTTCAGATGATATTTTTGCATTGACTTCCATCATAACCTTACCTCTTAACATATATAAATTATCTGAAAAGTCTCGTATGATTTCAAATAGTCCCCAATTAAATTTTATATTTTTTACTGAAACTAGTGTATAATATACTATGATTTTTGATCAAAACTTGCATTTCGAAAAGTTTCATAGAATCTAGTTTTCAGATTATTTTTTTGCATGGACTTCCGTCATAAGCTTCCCTATTATCATATATAAATGATATGAAAAGTATTGTATCATTTCAAATAGTCCCCAATTAAATTTGATTTTTTTTGCCGAAACTAGTGTATAATATACTATGAATTTTGACCGAAACTTGCATTTCGAAAAGTTTCATAGAATCTAAGTTTCAGATGATTTTTTTGCATGGACTTATTTCATAACCTTCCTTCGTAAAATATATAAATGATATGCGAAGTTTCGTATCATTTCGAACAATCCCCGATTTAATTTGATTTTTGAACGAAACTAGTATAAACTAGTGTATAATATATTAAGATTTTTTGACCAAAATTTGCATTTCGAAATGTTTCAAAGAATCTAATTTTCAGATGATTTTTTTGCATAGGCTTCCATCATAACCTTCCCTCTTAACATATATACATTATCTGAAAAGTCTCGTATCTTATCAAATAGTCCCCAATTAATTTTAATATTTTTGACCGAAATTTGTGTATAATATACAATGATTTTTGAATGAAACTTGCATTTCGGAAAGTTTCATAGAATCTAATTTTCAGATGATTTTTTGCATGGACTTACATCATACTCTTCCCTCGTAAAATATATAAATGATATGTGAATTTTCGTATCATTTCGAACAATCCCCGATTTAATTTGATTTTTGACCGAAACTAGTATAAACTAATGTATAATATATTATGTTTTTTTGGCCGAAACTTGCATTTCGAAAAGTTTCATAGAATCTAATTTTCAGATGATTTTTTGCATGGACTAACTTCATAACTTTCCCTCGTAAAATATATAAATGATATGTGATGTTTCGTATCATTTCGAACAGTCCCCAGTTTAATTTGATTTTTGATCGAAACTAGTATAAACTAGTGTATAATATATTATGATTTTTTGACCAAAACTTGCATTTCGAAATGTTTCATAGAATCTAATTTTCAGATGATATTTTTGCATTGACTTCCATCATAACCTTACCTCTTAACATATATAAATTATCTGAAAAGTCTCGTATGATTTCAAATAGTCCCCAATTAAATTTTATATTTTTTACTGAAACTAGTGTATAATATACTATGATTTTTGATCAAAACTTGCATTTCGAAAAGTTTCATAGAATCTAGTTTTCAGATTATTTTTTTGCATGGACTTCCGTCATAAGCTTCCCTATTATCATATATAAATGATATGAAAAGTATTGTATCATTTCAAATAGTCCCCAATTAAATTTGATTTTTTTTGCCGAAACTAGTGTATAATATACTATGAATTTTGACCGAAACTTGCATTTCGAAAAGTTTCATAGAATCTAAGTTTCAGATGATTTTTTTGCATGGACTTACTTCATAACCTTCCCTCGTAAAATATATAAATGATATGCGAAGTTTCGTATCATTTAGAACAATCCCCGATTTAATTTGAATTTTGAACGAAACTAGTATAAACTAGTGTATAATATATTAAGATTATTTGACCAAAATTTGCATTTCGAAATGTTTTAAAGAATCTAATTTTCAGATGATTTTTTTGCATAGGCTTCCATCATAACCTTCCCTCTTAACATATATAAATTATCTGAAAAGTCTCGTATCTTATCAAATAGTCCCCAATTAATTTTAATATTTTTGACCGAAATTAGTGTATAATATACAATGATTTTTGAATGAAACTTGCATTTCGGAAAAAGTTTCATAGAATCTAATTTTCAGATGATTTTTTTCATGGACTTACATCATACTCTTCCCTCGTAAAATATAAAAATGATATGTGAATTTTCGTATCATTTCGAACAATCCCCGATTTAATTTGATTTTTGACCGAAACTAGTATAAACTAATGTATAATATATTATGTTTCTTTGGCCGATACTTGCATTTCGAAAAGTTTCATAGAATTTAATTTTCAGATGATTTTTTGCATGGACTAACTTCATAACCTTCCCTCGTAAAATATATAAATGATATGTGATGTTTCGTATCATTTCGAACAGTCCCCAATTTAATTTGATTTTTGATCGAAACTAGTATAAACTAGTGTATAATATATTATGATTTTTTGACCAAAACTTGCATTTTGAAATGTTTCATAGAATCTAATTTTCAGATGATTTTTTTAGGTGGACTTCCATCATAACTTTACCTCTTAACATATATAAATTATCTGAAAAGTCTCGTATCATTTCAAATAGTCCCCAATTAAATTTTATATTTTTTACTGAAACTAGTGTATAATATACTATGATTTTTGATCAAAACTTGCATTTCGAAAAGTTTCATAGAATCTAGTTTTGAGATTATTTTTTTGCATGGACTTCCGTCATAACCTTACATCGTAACATATATAAATTATCTGAAAAGTCTCTTATCATTTCAAATAGTCCCCAATTAAATTTTATTTTTTTACTGAAACTAGTGTATAATATACTATGATTTTTGATCAAAACTTGCATTTCGAAAAGTTTCATAGAATCTAGTTTTCAGATTATTTTTTTGCATGGACTTCCGTCATAAACTTCCCTATTATCATATATAAATGATATGAAAAGTATCGTATCATTTCAAATAGTCCCGAATTAAATTTGATTTTTTTTGCCGAAACTAGTGTATAATATACTATGAATTTTGACCGAAACTTGCATTTCGAAAAGTTTCATAGAATCTAAGTTTCAGATGATTTTTTTGCATGGACTTATTTCATAACCTTCCTTCGTAAAATATATAAATGATATGCGAAGTTTCGTATCATTTCGAACAATCCCCGATTTAATTTGATTTTTGAACGAAACTAGTATAAACTAGTGTATAATATATTAAGATTTTTTGATCAAAATTTGCATTTCGAAATGTTTCAAAGAATCTAATTTTCAGATGATTTTTTTGCATAGGCTTCCATCATAACCTTCCCTCTTAACATATATAAATTATCTGAAAAGTCTCGTATCTTATCAAATAGTCCCCAATTAATTTTAATATTTTTGACCGAAATTAGTGTATAATATACAATGATTTTTGAATGAAACTTGCATTTCGGAAAGTTTCATAGAATCTAATTTTCAGATGATTTTTTGCATGGACTTACATCATACTCTTCCCTCGTAAAATATATAAATGATATGTGAATTTTCGTATCATTTCGAACAATCCCCGATTTAATTTGATTTTTGACCGAAACTAGTATAAACTAATGTATAATATATTATGTTTTTTTGGCCGAAACTTGCATTTCGAAAAGTTTCATAGAATCTAATTTTCAGATGATTTTTTGCATGGACTAACTTCATAACTTTCCCTCGTAAAATATATAAATGATATGTGATGTTTCGTATCATTTCGAACAGTCCCCAGTTTAATTTGATTTTTGATCGAAACTAGTATAAACTAGTGTATAATATATTATGATTTTTTGACCAAAACTTGCATTTCGAAATGTTTCATAGAATCTAATTTTCAGATGATATTTTTGCATTGACTTCCATCATAACCTTACCTCTTAACATATATAAATTATCTGAAAAGTCTCGTATGATTTCAAATAGTCCCCAATTAAATTTTATATTTTTTACTGAAACTAGTTTATAATATACTATGATTTTTGATCAAAACTTGCATTTTGAAAAGTTTCATAGAATCTAGTTTTCAGATTATTTTTTTGCATGGACTTCCGTCATAAGCTTCCCTATTATCATTTATAAATGATATGAAAAGTATTGTATCATTTCAAATAGTCCCCAATTAAATTTGATTTTTTTTGCCGAAACTAGTGTATAATATACTATGAATTTTGACCGAAACTTGCATTTCGAAAAGTTTCATAGAATCTAAGTTTCAGATGATTTTTTTGCATGGACTTATTTCATAACCTTCCTTCGTAAAATATATAAATGATATGCGAAGTTTCGTATCATTTCGAACAATCCCCGATTTAATTTGATTTTTGAACGAAACTAGTATAAACTAGTGTATAATATATTAAGATTTTTTGACCAAAATTTGCATTTCGAAATGTTTCAAAGAATCTAATTTTCAGATGATTTTTTTGCATAGGCTTCCATCATAACCTTCCCTCTTAACATATATAAATTATCTGAAAAGTCTTGTATCTTATCAAATAGTCCCCAATTAATTTTAATATTTTTAACCGAAATTAGTGTATAATATACAATGATTTTTGAATGAAACTTGCATTTCGGAAAGTTTCATAGAATCTAATTTTCAGATGATTTTTTGCATGGACTTACATCATACTCTTCCCTCGTAAAATATATAAATGATATGTGAATTTTCGTATCATTTCGAACAATCCCCGATTTAATTTGATTTTTGACCGAAACTAGTATAAACTAATGTATAATATATTATGTTTTTTTGGCCGAAAATTGCATTTCGAAAAGTTTCATAGAATCTAATTTTCAGATGATTTTTTGCATGGACTAACTTCATAACTTTCCCTCGTAAAATATATAAATGATATGTGATGTTTCGTATCATTTCGAACAGTCCCCAGTTTAATTTGATTTTTGATCGAAACTAGTATAAACTAGTGTATAATATATTATGATTTTTTGACCAAAACTTGCATTTCGAAATGTTTCATAGAATCTAATTTTCAGATGATATTTTTGCATTGACTTCCATCATAACCTTACCTCTTAACATATATAAATTATCTGAAAAGTCTCGTATGATTTCAAATAGTCCCCAATTAAATTTTATATTTTTTACTGAAACTAGTGTATAATATACTATGATTTTTGATCAAAACTTGCATTTCGAAAAGTTTCATAAAATCTAGTTTTCAGATTATTTTTTTGCATGGACTTCCGTCATAAGCTTCCCTATTATCATATATAAATGATATGAAAAGTATTGTATCATTTCAAATAGTCCCCAATTAAATTTGATTTTTTTTGCCGAAACTAGTGTATAATATACTATGAATTTTGACCGAAACTTGCATTTCGAAAAGTTTCATAGAATCTAAGTTTCAGATGATTTTTTTGCATGGACTTATTTCATAACCTTCCTTCGTAAAATATATAAATGATATGCGAAGTTTCGTATCATTTCGAACAATTCCCGATTTAATTTGATTTTTGAACGAAACTAGTATAAACTAGTGTATAATATATTAAGATTTTTTGACCAAAATTTGCATTTCGAAATGTTTCAAAGAATCTAATTTTCAGATGATTTTTTTGCATAGGCTTCCATCATAACCTTCCCTCTTAACATATATAAATTATCTGAAAAGTCTCGTATCTTATCAAATAGTCCCCAATTAATTTTAATATTTTTAACCGAAATTAGTGTATAATATACAATGATTTTTGAATGAAACTTGCATTTCGGAAAGTTTCATAGAATCTAATTTTCAGATGATTTTTTGCATGGACTTACATCATACTCTTCCCTCGTAAAATATATAAATGATATGTGAATTTTCGTATCATTTCGAACAATCCCCGATTTAATTTGATTTTTGACCGAAACTAGTATAAACTAATGTATAATATATTATGTTTTTTTGGCCGAAACTTGCATTTCGAAAAGTTTCATAGAATCTAATTTTCAGATGATTTTTTGCATGGACTAACTTCATAACTTTCCCTCGTAAAATATATAAATGATATGTGATGTTTCGTATCATTTCGAACAGTCCCCAGTTTAATTTGATTTTTGATCGAAACTAGTATAAACTAGTGTATAATATATTATGATTTTTTGACCAAAACTTGCATTTCGAAATGTTTCATAGAATCTAATTTTCCGATGATATTTTTGCATTGACTTCCATCATAACCTTACCTCTTAACATATATAAATTATCTGAAAAGTCTCGTATGATTTCAAATAGTCCCCAATTAAATTTTATATTTTTTACTGAAACTAGTGTATAATATACTATGATTTTTGATCAAAACTTGCATTTCGAAAAGTTTCATAGAATCTAGTTTTCAGATTATTTTTTTGCATGGACTTCCGTCATAAGCTTCCCTATTATCATATATAAATGATATGAAAAGTATTGTATCATTTCAAATAGTCCCCAATTAAATTTGATTTTTTTTGCCGAAACTAGTGTATAATATACTATGAATTTTGACCGAAACTTGCATTTCGAAAAGTTTCATAGAATCTAAGTTTCAGATGATTTTTTTGCATGGACTTATTTCATAACCTTCCTTCGTAAAATATATAAATGATATGTGAAGTTTCGTATCATTTCGAACAATCCCCGATTTAATTTGATTTTTGAACGAAACTAGTATAAACTAGTGTATAATATATTATGATATTTTGACCAAAATTTGCATTTCGAAATGTTTCAAAGAATCTAATATTCAGATGATTTTTTTGCATGGGCTTCCATCATAACCTTCCCTCTTAACATATATACATTATCTGAAAAGTCTCGTATCATATCAAATAGTCCCCAATTAATTTTGATATTTTTGACCGAAATTAGTGTATAATATACTATGATTTTTGAATGAAACTTGCATTTCGGAAAGTTTCATAGAATCTAATTTTCAGATGATTTTTTGCATGGACTTACATCATACTCTTCCCTTGTAAAATATATAAATGATATGTGAATTTTCGTATCATTTCGAACAATCCCCGATTTAATTTGATTTTTGACCGAAACTAGTATAAACTAGTGTATAATATATTATGTTTTTTTGGCCGAAACTTGCATTTCGAAAAGTTTCATAGAATCTAATTTTTAGATGATTTTTTGCATGGACTTACTTCATAACCTTCCCTCGTATAATATATAAATGATATGTGATGTTTCGTATCATTTCGAACAGTCCCCGATTTAATTTGATTTTTGATCGAAACTAGTATAAACTATTGTATAATATATTATGATTTTTTGACCAAAACTTGCATTTCGAAATGTTTCATAGAATCTAATTTTCAGATGATATTTTTGCATTGAGTTCCATCATAACCTTACATCTTAACATATATAAATTATCTGAAAAGTCTCGTATCATTTCAAATAGTCCCAAATTAAATTTTATATTTTTAACTGAAACTAGTGTATAATATACTATGATTTTTGATCAAAACTTGCATTTCGAAAAGTTTCATAGTATCTAGTTTTCAGATTATTTTTTTGCATGGACTTCCGTCATAACCTTACATCGTAACATATATAAATTATCTGAAAAGTCTCGTATCATTTCAAATAGTCCCCAATTAAATTTTATTTTTTTACTGAAACTAGTGTATAATATACTATGATTTTTGATCAAAACTTGCATTTCGAAAAGTTTCATAGAATCTAGTTTTCAGATTATTTTTTTGCATGGACTTCCGTCATAACCTTCCCTATTATCATATATAAATGATATGAAAAGTCTAGTTCATTTCAAATAGTCCCCAATTAAATTTGATTTTTTTTTGCCGAAACTAGTGTATAATATACTATGAATTTTAACCAAAACTTGCATTTCAAAAAGAATCATAGAATCTAAGTTTCAGATGATTTTTTTGCATGGACTTCATAACCTTCCCTCGTAAAATATATAAATGATATGCGAAGTTTCGTAGCATTTCGAACAATCCCCGATTTAATTTGATTTTTGAACGAAACTAGTATAAACTAGTGTATAATATATTAAGATTTTTTGTTCAAAATTTGCATTTCGAAATGTTTCAAAGAATCTAATTTTCAGATGATTTTTTTGCATAGGCTTCCATCATAACCTTCCCTCTTAACATATATAAATTATCTGAAAAGTCTCGTATCTTATCAAATAGTCCCCAATTAATTTTAATATTTTTGACCGAAATTAGTGTATAATATACAATGATTTTTGAATGAAACTTGCATTTCGGAAAGTTTCATAGAATCTAAGTTTCAGATGATTTTTTTTCGTGGACTTCATAACCTTCCCTCGTAAAATATATAAATGATATGCGAAGTTTCGTAGCATTTCGAACAATCCCCGATTTAATTTGATTTTTGAACGAAACTAGTATAAACTAGTGTATAATATATTAAGATTTTTTGTCCAAAATTTGCATTTCGAAATGTTTCAAAGAATCTAATTTTCAGATGATTTTTTTGCATAGGCTTCCATCATAACCTTCCCTCTTAACATATATAAATTATCTGAAAAGTCTCGTATCTTATCAAATAGTCCCCAATTAATTTTAATATTTTTGACCGAAATTAGTGTATAATATACAATGATTTTTGAATGAAACTTGCATTTCGGAAAGTTTCATAGAATCTAATTTTCAGATGATTTTTTGCATGGACTTACATCATACTCTTCCCTCGTAAAATATATAAATGATATGTGAATTTTCGTATCATTTCGAACAATCCCCGATTTAATTTGATTTTTGACCGAAACTAGTATAAACTAATGTATAATATATTATGTTTTTTTGGCCGAAACTTGCATTTCGAAAAGTTTCATAGAATCTAATTTTCAGATGATTTTTTGCATGGACTAACTTCATAACTTTCCCTCGTAAAATATATAAATGATATGTGATGTTTCGTATCATTTCGAACAGTCCCCAGTTTAATTTGATTTTTGATCGAAACTAGTATAAACTAGTGTATAATATATTATGATATTTTGACCAAAATTTGCATTTCGAAATGTTTCAAAGAATCTAATATTCAGATGATTTTTTTGCATGGGCTTCCATCATAACCTTCCCTCTTAACATATATACATTATCTGAAAAGTCTCGTATCATATCAAATAGTCCCCAATTAATTTTGATATTTTTGACCGAAATTAGTGTATAATATACTATGATTTTTGAATGAAACTTGCATTTCGGAAAGTTTCATAGAATCTAATTTTCAGATGATTTTTTGCATGGACTTACATCATACTCTTCCCTTGTAAAATATATAAATGATATGTGAATTTTCGTATCATTTCGAACAATCCCCGATTTAATTTGATTTTTGACCGAAACTAGTATAAACTAGTGTATAATATATTATGTTTTTTTGGCCGAAACTTGCATTTCGAAAAGTTTCATAGAATCTAATTTTTAGATGATTTTTTGCATGGACTTACTTCATAACCTTCCCTCGTATAATATATAAATGATATGTGATGTTTCGTATCATTTCGAACAGTCCCCGATTTAATTTGATTTTTGATCGAAACTAGTATAAACTATTGTATAATATATTATGATTTTTTGACCAAAACTTGCATTTCGAAATGTTTCATAGAATCTAATTTTCAGATGATATTTTTGCATTGAGTTCCATCATAACCTTACATCTTAACATATATAAATTATCTGAAAAGTCTCGTATCATTTCAAATAGTCCCAAATTAAATTTTATATTTTTAACTGAAACTAGTGTATAATATACTATGATTTTTGATCAAAACTTGCATTTCGAAAAGTTTCATAGTATCTAGTTTTCAGATTATTTTTTTGCATGGACTTCCGTCATAACCTTACATCGTAACATATATAAATTATCTGAAAAGTCTCGTATCATTTCAAATAGTCCCCAATTAAATTTTATTTTTTTACTGAAACTAGTGTATAATATACTATGATTTTTGATCAAAACTTGCATTTCGAAAAGTTTCATAGAATCTAGTTTTCAGATTATTTTTTTGCATGGACTTCCGTCATAACCTTCCCTATTATCATATATAAATGATATGAAAAGTATTGTATCATTTCAAATAGTCCCCAATTAAATTTGATTTTTTTTGCCGAAACTAGTGTATAATATACTATGAATTTTGACCGAAACTTGCATTTCGAAAAGTTTCATAGAATCTAAGTTTCAGATGATTTTTTTGCATGGACTTATTTCATAACCTTCCTTCGTAAAATATATAAATGATATGTGAAGTTTCGTATCATTTCGAACAATCCCCGATTTAATTTGATTTTTGAACGAAACTAGTATAAACTAGTGTATAATATATTATGATATTTTGACCAAAATTTGCATTTCGAAATGTTTCAAAGAATCTAATATTCAGATGATTTTTTTGCATGGGCTTCCATCATAACCTTCCCTCTTAACATATATACATTATCTGAAAAGTCTCGTATCATATCAAATAGTCCCCAATTAATTTTGATATTTTTGACCGAAATTAGTGTATAATATACTATGATTTTTGAATGAAACTTGCATTTCGGAAAGTTTCATAGAATCTAATTTTCAGATGATTTTTTGCATGGACTTACATCATACTCTTCCCTTGTAAAATATATAAATGATATGTGAATTTTCGTATCATTTCGAACAATCCCCGATTTAATTTGATTTTTGACCGAAACTAGTATAAACTAGTGTATAATATATTATGTTTTTTTGGCCGAAACTTGCATTTCGAAAAGTTTCATAGAATCTAATTTTTAGATGATTTTTTGCATGGACTTACTTCATAACCTTCCCTCGTATAATATATAAATGATATGTGATGTTTCGTATCATTTCGAACAGTCCCCGATTTAATTTGATTTTTGATCGAAACTAGTATAAACTATTGTATAATATATTATGATTTTTTGACCAAAACTTGCATTTCGAAATGTTTCATAGAATCTAATTTTCAGATGATATTTTTGCATTGAGTTCCATCATAACCTTACATCTTAACATATATAAATTATCTGAAAAGTCTCGTATCATTTCAAATAGTCCCAAATTAAATTTTATATTTTTAACTGAAACTAGTGTATAATATACTATGATTTTTGATCAAAACTTGCATTTCGAAAAGTTTCATAGTATCTAGTTTTCAGATTATTTTTTTGCATGGACTTCCGTCATAACCTTACATCGTAACATATATAAATTATCTGAAAAGTCTCGTATCATTTCAAATAGTCCCCAATTAAATTTTATTTTTTTACTGAAACTAGTGTATAATATACTATGATTTTTGATCAAAACTTG
Organism: Lathyrus aphaca; assembly: GCA_963966055.1. Classification (NCBI taxonomy): domain Eukaryota; kingdom Viridiplantae; phylum Streptophyta; class Magnoliopsida; order Fabales; family Fabaceae; genus Lathyrus; species Lathyrus aphaca. The sequence continues at coordinate 17,986,078 of OZ014523.1, read as the reverse complement.
CATTTCGAAAAGTTTCATAGAATCTAGTTTTCAGATTATTTTTTTGCATGGACTTCCGTCATAACCTTCCCTATTATCATATATAAATGATATGAAAAGTCTAGTTCATTTCAAATAGTCCCCAATTAAATTTGATTTTTTTTTGCCGAAACTAGTGTATAATATACTATGAATTTTAACCAAAACTTGCATTTCAAAAAGAATCATAGAATCTAAGTTTCAGATGATTTTTTTGCATGGACTTCATAACCTTCCCTCGTAAAATATATAAATGATATGCGAAGTTTCGTAGCATTTCGAACAATCCCCGATTTAATTTGATTTTTGAACGAAACTAGTATAAACTAGTGTATAATATATTAAGATTTTTTGTTCAAAATTTGCATTTCGAAATGTTTCAAAGAATCTAATTTTCAGATGATTTTTTTGCATAGGCTTCCATCATAACCTTCCCTCTTAACATATATAAATTATCTGAAAAGTCTCGTATCTTATCAAATAGTCCCCAATTAATTTTAATATTTTTGACCGAAATTAGTGTATAATATACAATGATTTTTGAATGAAACTTGCATTTCGGAAAGTTTCATAGAATCTAAGTTTCAGATGATTTTTTTTCGTGGACTTCATAACCTTCCCTCGTAAAATATATAAATGATATGCGAAGTTTCGTAGCATTTCGAACAATCCCCGATTTAATTTGATTTTTGAACGAAACTAGTATAAACTAGTGTATAATATATTAAGATTTTTTGTCCAAAATTTGCATTTCGAAATGTTTCAAAGAATCTAATTTTCAGATGATTTTTTTGCATAGGCTTCCATCATAACCTTCCCTCTTAACATATATAAATTATCTGAAAAGTCTCGTATCTTATCAAATAGTCCCCAATTAATTTTAATATTTTTGACCGAAATTAGTGTATAATATACAATGATTTTTGAATGAAACTTGCATTTCGGAAAGTTTCATAGAATCTAATTTTCAGATGATTTTTTGCATGGACTTACATCATACTCTTCCCTCGTAAAATATATAAATGATATGTGAATTTTCGTATCATTTCGAACAATCCCCGATTTAATTTGATTTTTGACCGAAACTAGTATAAACTAATGTATAATATATTATGTTTTTTTGGCCGAAACTTGCATTTCGAAAAGTTTCATAGAATCTAATTTTCAGATGATTTTTTGCATGGACTAACTTCATAACTTTCCCTCGTAAAATATATAAATGATATGTGATGTTTCGTATCATTTCGAACAGTCCCCAGTTTAATTTGATTTTTGATCGAAACTAGTATAAACTAGTGTATAATATATTATGATATTTTGACCAAAATTTGCATTTCGAAATGTTTCAAAGAATCTAATATTCAGATGATTTTTTTGCATGGGCTTCCATCATAACCTTCCCTCTTAACATATATACATTATCTGAAAAGTCTCGTATCATATCAAATAGTCCCCAATTAATTTTGATATTTTTGACCGAAATTAGTGTATAATATACTATGATTTTTGAATGAAACTTGCATTTCGGAAAGTTTCATAGAATCTAATTTTCAGATGATTTTTTGCATGGACTTACATCATACTCTTCCCTTGTAAAATATATAAATGATATGTGAATTTTCGTATCATTTCGAACAATCCCCGATTTAATTTGATTTTTGACCGAAACTAGTATAAACTAGTGTATAATATATTATGTTTTTTTGGCCGAAACTTGCATTTCGAAAAGTTTCATAGAATCTAATTTTTAGATGATTTTTTGCATGGACTTACTTCATAACCTTCCCTCGTAAAATATATAAATGATATGTGATGTTTCGTATCATTTCGAACAGTCCCCGATTTAATTTGATTTTTGATCGAAACTAGTATAAACTATTGTATAATATATTATGATTTTTTGACCAAAACTTACATTTCGAAATGTTTCATAGAATCTAATTTTCAGATGATATTTTTGCATTGAGTTCCATCATAACCTTACATCTTAACATATATAAATTATCTGAAAAGTCTCGTATCATTTCAAATAGTCCCAAATTAAATTTTATATTTTTAACTGAAACTAGTGTATAATATACTATGATTTTTGATCAAAACTTGCATTTCGAAAAGTTTCATAGTATCTAGTTTTCAGATTATTTTTTTGCATGGACTTCCGTCATAACCTTACATCGTAACATATATAAATTATCTGAAAAGTCTCGTATCATTTCAAATAGTCCCCAATTAAATTTTATTTTTTTACTGAAACTAGTGTATAATATACTATGATTTTTGATCAAAACTTGCATTTCGAAAAGTTTCATAGAATCTAGTTTTCAGATTATTTTTTTGCATGGACTTCCGTCATAACCTTCCCTATTATCATATATAAATGATATGAAAAGTCTAGTTCATTTCAAATAGTCCCCAATTAAATTTGATTTTTTTTTGCCGAAACTAGTGTATAATATACTATGAATTTTGACCAAAACTTGCATTTCAAAAAGTTTCATAGAATCTAAGTTTCAGATGATTTTTTTGCATGGACTTCATAACCTTCCCTCGTAAAATATATAAATGATATGCGAAGTTTCGTAGCATTTCGAACAATCCCCGATTTAATTTGATTTTTGAACGAAACTAGTATAAACTAGTGTATAATATATTAAGATTTTTTGTCCAAAATTTGCATTTCGAAATGTTTCAAAGAATCTAATTTTCAGATGATTTTTTTGCATAGGCTTCCATCATAACCTTCCCTCTTAACATATATAAATTATCTGAAAAGTCTCATATCTTATCAAATAGTCCCCAATTAATTTTAATATTTTTGACCGAAATTAGTGTATAATATACAATGATTTTTGAATGAAACTTGCATTTCGGAAAGTTTCATAGAATCTAAGTTTCAGATGATTTTTTTTCATGGACTTCATAACCTTCCCTCGTAAAATATATAAATGATATGCGAAGTTTCGTAGCATTTCGAACAATCCCCGATTTAATTTGATTTTTGAACGAAACTAGTATAAACTAGTGTATAATATATTAAGATTTTTTGTCCAAAATTTGCATTTCGAAATGTTTCAAAGAATCTAATTTTCAGATGATTTTTTTGCATAGGCTTCCATCATAACCTTCCCTCTTAACATATATAAATTATCTGAAAAGTCTCGTATCTTATCAAATAGGCCCCAATTAATTTTAATATTTTTGACCGAAATTAGTGTATAATATACAATGATTTTTGAATGAAACTTGCATTTCGGAAAGTTTCATAGAATCTAATTTTCAGATGATTTTTTGCATGGACTTACATCATACTCTTCCCTCGTAAAATATATAAATGATATGTGAATTTTCGTATCATTTCGAACAATCCCCGATTTAATTTGATTTTTGACCGAAACTAGTATAAACTAATGTATAATATATTATGTTTTTTTGGCCGAAACTTGCATTTCGAAAAGTTTCATAGAATCTAATTTTCAGATGATTTTTTGCATGGACTAACTTCATAACTTTCCCTCGTAAAATATATAAATGATATGTGATGTTTCGTATCATTTCGAACAGTCCCCAGTTTAATTTGATTTTTGATCGAAACTAGTATAAACTAGTGTATAATATATTATGATTTTTTGACCAAAACTTGCATTTCGAAATGTTTCATAGAATCTAATTTTCAGATGATATTTTTGCATTGACTTCCATCATAACCTTACCTCTTAACATATATAAATTATCTGAAAAGTCTCGTATGATTTCAAATAGTCCCCAATTAAATTTTATATTTTTTACTGAAACTAGTGTATAATATACTATGATTTTTGATCAAAACTTGCATTTCGAAAAGTTTCATAGAATCTAGTTTTCAGATTATTTTTTTGCATGGACTTCCGTCATAAGCTTCCCTATTATCATATATAAATGATATGAAAATTATCGTATCATTTCAAATAGTACCCAATTAAATTTGATTTTTTTTGCCGAAACTAGTGTATAATATACTATGAATTTTGACCGAAACTTGCATTTCGAAAAGTTTCATAGAATCTAAGTTTCAGATGATTTTTTTGCATGGACTTATTTCATAACCTTCCTTCGTAAAATATATAAATGATATGTGAAGTTTCGTATCATTTCGAACAATCCCCGATTTAATTTGATTTTTGAACGAAATTAGTATAAACTAGTGTATAATATATTATGATATTTTGACCAAAATTTGCATTTCGAAATGTTTCAAAGAATCTAATATTCAGATGATTTTTTTGCATGGGCTTCCATCATAACCTTCCCTCTTAACATATATACATTATCTGAAAAGTCTCGTATCATATCAAATAGTCCCCAATTAATTTTGATATTTTTGACCGAAATTAGTGTATAATATACTATGATTTTTGAATGAAACTTGCATTTCGGAAAGTTTCATAGAATCTAATTTTCAGATGATTTTTTGCATGGACTTACATCATACTCTTCCCTTGTAAAATATATAAATGATATGTGAATTTTCGTATCATTTCGAACAATCCCCGATTTAATTTGATTTTTGACCGAAACTAGTATAAACTAGTGTATAATATATTATGTTTTTTTGGCCGAAACTTGCATTTCGAAAAGTTTCATAGAATCTAATTTTTAGATGATTTTTTGCATGGACTTACTTCATAACCTTCCCTCGTAAAATATATAAATGATATGTGATGTTTCGTATCATTTCGAACAGTCCCTGATTTAATTTGATTTTTGATCGAAACTAGTATAAACTATTGTATAATATATTATGATTTTTTGACCAAAACTTGCATTTCGAAATGTTTCATAGAATCTAATTTTCAGATGATATTTTTGCATTGAGTTCCATCATAACCTTACATCTTAACATATATAAATTATCTGAAAAGTCTCGTATCATTTCAAATAGTCCCAAATTAAATTTTATATTTTTAACTGAAACTAGTGTATAATATACTATGATTTTTGATCAAAACTTGCATTTCGAAAAGTTTCATAGTATCTAGTTTTCAGATTATTTTTTTGCATGGACTTCCGTCATAACCTTACATCGTAACATATATAAATTATCTGAAAAGTCTCGTATCATTTCAAATAGTCCCCAATTAAATTTTATTTTTTTACTGAAACTAGTGTATAATATACTATGATTTTTGATCAAAACTTGCATTTCGAAAAGTTTCATAGAATCTAGTTTTCAGATTATTTTTTTGCATGGACTTCCGTCATAACCTTCCCTATTATCATATATAAATGATATGAAAAGTCTAGTTCATTTCAAATAGTCCCCAATTAAATTTGATTTTTTTTTGCAGAAACTAGTGTATAATATACTATGAATTTTGACCGAAACTTGCATTTCAAAAAGTTTCATAGAATCTAAGTTTCAGATGATTTTTTTGCATGGACTTCATAACCTTCCCTCGTAAAATATATAAATGATATGCGAAGTTTCGTAGCATTTCGAACAATCCCCGATTTAATTTGATTTTTGAACGAAACTAGTATAAACTAGTGTATAATATATTAAGATTTTTTGACCAAAATTTGCATTTCGAAATGTTTCAAAGAATCTAATTTTCAGATGATTTTTTTGCATAGGCTTCCATCATAACCTTCCCTCTTAACATATATAAATTATCTGAAAAGTCTCGTATCTTATCAAATAGTCCCCAATTAATTTTAATATTTTTGACCGAAATTAGTGTATAATATACAATGATTTTTGAATGAAACTTGCATTTCGGAAAGTTTCATAGAATCTAATTTTCAGATGATTTTTTGCATGGACTTACATCATACTCTTCCCTCGTAAAATATATAAATGATATGTGAATTTTCGTATCATTTCGAACAATCCCCGATTTAATTTGATTTTTGACCGAAACTAGTATAAACTAATGTATAATATATTATGTTTTTTTGGCCGAAACTTGCATTTCGAAAAGTTTCATAGAATCTAATTTTCAGATGATTTTTTGCATGGACTAACTTCATAACTTTCCCTCGTAAAATATATAAATGATATGTGATGTTTCGTATCATTTCGAACAGTCCCCAGTTTAATTTGATTTTTGATCGAAACTAGTATAAACTAGTGTATAATATATTATGATTTTTTGACCAAAACTTACATTTCGAAATGTTTCATAGAATCTAATTTTCAGATGATATTTTTGCATTGACTTCCATCATAACCTTACCTCTTAACATATATAAATTATCTGAAAAGTCTCGTATGATTTCAAATAGTCCCCAATTAAATTTTATATTTTTTACTGAAACTAGTGTATAATATACTATGATTTTTGATCAAAACTTGCATTTCGAAAAGTTTCATAGAATCTAGTTTTCAGATTATTTTTTTGCATGGACTTCCGTCATAAGCTTCCCTATTATCATATATAAATGATATGAAAAGTATCGTATCATTTCAAATAGTACCCAATTAAATTTGATTTTTTTTGCCGAAACTAGTGTATAATATACTATGAATTTTGACCGAAACTTGCATTTCGAAAAGTTTCATAGAATCTAAGTTTCAGATGATTTTTTTGCATGGACTTATTTCATAACCTTCCTTCGTAAAATATATAAATGATATGTGAAGTTTCGTATCATTTCGAACAATCCCCGATTTAATTTGATTTTTGAACGAAACTAGTATAAACTAGTGTATAATATATTATGATATTTTGACCAAAATTTGCATTTCGAAATGTTTCAAAGAATCTAATATTCAGATGATTTTTTTGCATGGGCTTCCATCATAACCTTCCCTCTTAACATATATACATTATCTGAAAAGTCTCGTATCATATCAAATAGTCCCCAATTAATTTTGATATTTTTGACCGAAATTAGTGTATAATATACTATGATTTTTGAATGAAACTTGCATTTCGGAAAGTTTCATAGAATCTAATTTTCAGATGATTTTTTGCATGGACTTACATCATACTCTTCCCTTGTAAAATATATAAATGATATGTGAATTTTCGTATCATTTCGAACAATCCCCGATTTAATTTGATTTTTGACCGAAACTAGTATAAACTAGTGTATAATATATTATGTTTTTTTGGCCGAAACTTGCATTTCGAAAAGTTTCATAGAATCTAATTTTTAGATGATTTTTTGCATGGACTTACTTCATAACCTTCCCTCGTAAAATATATAAATGATATGTGATGTTTCGTATCATTTCGAACAGTCCCCGATTTAATTTGATTTTTGATCGAAACTAGTATAAACTATTGTATAATATATTATGATTTTTTGACCAAAACTTGCATTTCGAAATGTTTCATAGAATCTAATTTTCAGATGATATTTTTGCATTGAGTTCCATCATAACCTTACATCTTAACATATATAAATTATCTGAAAAGTCTCGTATCATTTCAAATAGTCCCAAATTAAATTTTATATTTTTAACTGAAACTAGTGTATAATATACTATGATTTTTGATCAAAACTTGCATTTCGAAAAGTTTCATAGTATCTAGTTTTCAGATTATTTTTTTGCATGGACTTCCGTCATAACCTTACATCGTAACATATATAAATTATCTGAAAAGTCTCGTATCATTTCAAATAGTCCCCAATTAAATTTTATTTTTTTACTGAAACTAGTGTATAATATACACTGATTTTTGATCAAAACTTGCATTTCGAAAAGTTTCATAGAATCTAGTTTTCAGATTATTTTTTTGCATGGACTTCCGTCATAACCTTCCCTATTATCATATATAAATGATATGAAAAGTCTAGTTCATTTCAAATAGTCCCCAATTAAATTTGATTTTTTTTTGCCGAAACTAGTGTATAATATACTATGAATTTTGACCGAAACTTGCATTTCAAAAAGTTTCATAGAATCTAAGTTTCAGATGATTTTTTTGCATGGACTTCATAACCTTCCCTCGTAAAATATATAAATGATATGCGAAGTTTCGTAGCATTTCGAACAATCCCCGATTTAATTTGATTTTTGAACGAAACTAGTATAAACTAGTGTATAATATATTAAGATTTTTTGACCAAAATTTGCATTTCGAAATGTTTCAAAGAATCTAATTTTCAGATGATTTTTTTGCATAGGCTTCCATCATAACCTTCCCTCTTAACATATATAAATTATCTGAAAAGTCTCGTATCTTATCAAATAGTCCCCAATTAATTTTAATATTTTTGACCGAAATTAGTGTATAATATACAATGATTTTTGAATGAAACTTGCATTTCGGAAAGTTTCATAGAATCTAATTTTCAGATGATTTTTTGCATGGACTTACATCATACTCTTCCCTCGTAAAATATATAAATGATATGTGAATTTTCGTATCATTTCGAACAATCCCCGATTTAATTTGATTTTTGACCGAAACTAGTATAAACTAATGTATAATATATTATGTTTTTTTGGCCGAAACTTGCATTTCGAAAAGTTTCATAGAATCTAATTTTCAGATGATTTTTTGCATGGACTAACTTCATAACTTTCCCTCGTAAAATATATAAATGATATGTGATGTTTCGTATCATTTCGAACAGTCCCCAGTTTAATTTGATTTTTGATCGAAACTAGTATAAACTAGTGTATAATATATTATGATTTTTTGACCAAAACTTGCATTTCGAAATGTTTCATAGAATCTAATTTTCAGATGATATTTTTGCATTGACTTCCATCATAACCTTACCTCTTAACATATATAAATTATCTGAAAAGTCTCGTATGATTTCAAATAGTCCCCAATTAAATTTTATATTTTTTACTGAAACTAGTGTATAATATACTATGATTTTTGATCAAAACTTGCATTTCGAAAAGTTTCATAGAATCTAGTTTTCAGATTATTTTTTTGCATGGACTTCCGTCATAAGCTTCCCTATTATCATATATAAATGATATGAAAAGTATCGTATCATTTCAAATAGTACCCAATTAAATTTGATTTTTTTTGCCGAAACTAGTGTATAATATACTATGAATTTTGACCGAAACTTGCATTTCGAAAAGTTTCATAGAATCTAAGTTTCAGATGATTTTTTTGCATGGACTTATTTCATAACCTTCCTTCGTAAAATATATAAATGATATGTGAAGTTTCGTATCATTTCGAACAATCCCCGATTTAATTTGATTTTTGAACGAAACTAGTATAAACTAGTGTATAATATATTATGATATTTTGACCAAAATTTGCATTTCGAAATGTTTCAAAGAATCTAATATTCAGATGATTTTTTTGCATGGGCTTCCATCATAACCTTCCCTCTTAACATATATACATTATCTGAAAAGTCTCGTATCATATCAAATAGTCCCCAATTAATTTTGATATTTTTGACCGAAATTAGTGTATAATATACTATGATTTTTGAATGAAACTTGCATTTCGGAAAGTTTCATAGAATCTAATTTTCAGATGATTTTTTGCATGGACTTACATCATACTCTTCCCTTGTAAAATATATAAATGATATGTGAATTTTCGTATCATTTCGAACAATCCCCGATTTAATTTGATTTTTGACCGAAACTAGTATAAACTAGTGTATAATATATTATGTTTTTTTGGCCGAAACTTGCATTTCGAAAAGTTTCATAGAATCTAATTTTTAGATGATTTTTTGCATGGACTTACTTCATAACCTTCCCTCGTAAAATATATAAATGATATGTGATGTTTCGTATCATTTCGAACAGTCCCCGATTTAATTTGATTTTTGATCGAAACTAGTATAAACTATTGTATAATATATTATGATTTTTTGACCAAAACTTGCATTTCGAAATGTTTCATAGAATCTAATTTTCAGATGATATTTTTGCATTGAGTTCCATCATAACCTTACATCTTAACATATATAAATTATCTGAAAAGTCTCGTATCATTTCAAATAGTCCCAAATTAAATTTTATATTTTTAACTGAAACTAGTGTATAATATACTATGATTTTTGATCAAAACTTGCATTTCGAAAAGTTTCATAGTATCTAGTTTTCAGATTATTTTTTTGCATGGACTTCCGTCATAACCTTACATCGTAACATATATAAATTATCTGAAAAGTCTCGTATCATTTCAAATAGTCCCCAATTAAATTTTATTTTTTTACTGAAACTAGTGTATAATATACACTGATTTTTGATCAAAACTTGCATTTCGAAAAGTTTCATAGAATCTAGTTTTCAGATTATTTTTTTGCATGGACTTCCGTCATAACCTTCCCTATTATCATATATAAATGATATGAAAAGTCTAGTTCATTTCAAATAGTCCCCAATTAAATTTGATTTTTTTTTGCCGAAACTAGTGTATAATATACTATGAATTTTGACCGAAACTTGCATTTCAAAAAGTTTCATAGAATCTAAGTTTCAGATGATTTTTTTGCATGGACTTCATAACCTTCCCTCGTAAAATATATAAATGATATGCGAAGTTTCGTAGCATTTCGAACAATCCCCGATTTAATTTGATTTTTGAACGAAACTAGTATAAACTAGTGTATAATATATTAAGATTTTTTGACCAAAATTTGCATTTCGAAATGTTTCAAAGAATCTAATTTTCAGATGATTTTTTTGCATAGGCTTCCATCATAACCTTCCCTCTTAACATATATAAATTATCTGAAAAGTCTCGTATCTTATCAAATAGTCCCCAATTAATTTTAATATTTTTGACCGAAATTAGTGTATAATATACAATGATTTTTGAATGAAACTTGCATTTCGGAAAGTTTCATAGAATCTAATTTTCAGATGATTTTTTGCATGGACTTACATCATACTCTTCCCTCGTAAAATATATAAATGATATGTGAATTTTCGTATCATTTCGAACAATCCCCGATTTAATTTGATTTTTGACCGAAACTAGTATAAACTAATGTATAATATATTATGTTTTTTTGGCCGAAACTTGCATTTCGAAAAGTTTCATAGAATCTAATTTTCAGATGATTTTTTGCATGGACTAACTTCATAACTTTCCCTCGTAAAATATATAAATGATATGTGATGTTTCGTATCATTTCGAACAGTCCCCAGTTTAATTTGATTTTTGATCGAAACTAGTATAAACTAGTGTATAATATATTATGATTTTTTGACCAAAACTTGCATTTCGAAATGTTTCATAGAATCTAATTTTCAGATGATATTTTTGCATTGACTTCCATCATAACCTTACCTCTTAACATATATAAATTATCTGAAAAGTCTCGTATGATTTCAAATAGTCCCCAATTAAATTTTATATTTTTTACTGAAACTAGTGTATAATATACTATGATTTTTGATCAAAACTTGCATTTCGAAAAGTTTCATAGAATCTAGTTTTCAGATTATTTTTTTGCATGGACTTCCGTCATAAGCTTCCCTATTATCATATATAAATGATATGAAAAGTATCGTATCATTTCAAATAGTACCCAATTAAATTTGATTTTTTTTGCCGAAACTAGTGTATAATATACTATGAATTTTGACCGAAATTTGCATTTCGAAAAGTTTCATAGAATCTAAGTTTCAGATGATTTTTTTGCATGGACTTATTTCATAACCTTCCTTCGTAAAATATATAAATGATATGTGAAGTTTCGTATCATTTCGAACAATCCCCGATTTAATTTGATTTTTGAACGAAACTAGTATAAACTAGTGTATAATATATTATGATATTTTGACCAAAATTTGCATTTCGAAATGTTTCAAAGAATCTAATATTCAGATGATTTTTTTGCATGGGCTTCCATCATAACCTTCCCTCTTAACATATATACATTATCTGAAAAGTCTCGTATCATATCAAATAGTCCCCAATTAATTTTGATATTTTTGACCGAAATTAGTGTATAATATACTATGATTTTTGAATGAAACTTGCATTTCGGAAAGTTTCATACAATCTAATTTTCAGATGATTTTTTGCATGGACTTACATCATACTCTTCCCTTGTAAAATATATAAATGATATGTGAATTTTCGTATCATTTCGAACAATCCCCGATTTAATTTGATTTTTGACCGAAACTAGTATAAACTAGTGTATAATATATTATGTTTTTTTGGCCGAAACTTGCATTTCGAAAAGTTTCATAGAATCTAATTTTTAGATGATTTTTTGCATGGACTTACTTCATAACCTTCCCTCGTAAAATATATAAATGATATGTGATGTTTCGTATCATTTCGAACAGTCCCCGATTTAATTTGATTTTTGATCGAAACTAGTATAAACTATTGTATAATATATTATGATTTTTTGACCAAAACTTGCATTTCGAAATGTTTCATAGAATCTAATTTTCAGATGATATTTTTGCATTGAGTTCCATCATAACCTTACATCTTAACATATATAAATTATCTGAAAAGTCTCGTATCATTTCAAATAGTCCCAAATTAAATTTTATATTTTTAACTGAAACTAGTGTATAATATACTATGATTTTTGATCAAAACTTGCATTTCGAAAAGTTTCATAGTATCTAGTTTTCAGATTATTTTTTTGCATGGACTTCCGTCATAACCTTACATCGTAACATATATAAATTATCTGAAAAGTCTCGTATCATTTCAAATAGTCCCCAATTAAATTTTATTTTTTTACTGAAACTAGTGTATAATATACTATGATTTTTGATCAAAACTTGCATTTCGAAAAGTTTCATAGAATCTAGTTTTCAGATTATTTTTTTGCATGGACTTCCGTCATAACCTTCCCTATTATCATATATAAATGATATGAAAAGTCTAGTTCATTTCAAATAGTCCCCAATTAAATTTGATTTTTTTTTGCCGAAACTAGTGTATAATATACTATGAATTTTGACCGAAACTTGCATTTCAAAAAGTTTCATAGAATCTAAGTTTCAGATGATTTTTTTGCATGGACTTCATAACCTTCCCTCGTAAAATATATAAATGATATGCGATGTTTCGTAGCATTTCGAACAATCCCCGATTTAATTTGATTTTTGAACGAAACTAGTATAAACTAGTGTATAATATATTAAGATTTTTTGACCAAAATTTGCATTTCGAAATGTTTCAAAGAATCTAATTTTCAGATGATTTTTTTGCATAGGCTTCCATCATAACCTTCCCTCTTAACATATATAAATTATCTGAAAAGTCTCGTATCTTATCAAATAGTCCCCAATTAATTTTAATATTTTTGACCGAAATTAGTGTATAATATACAATGATTTTTGAATGAAACTTGCATTTCGGAAAGTTTCATAGAATCTAATTTTCAGATGATTTTTTGCATGGACTTACATCATACTCTTCCCTCGTAAAATATATAAATGATATGTGAATTTTCGTATCATTTCGAACAATCCCCGATTTAATTTGATTTTTGACCGAAACTAGTATAAACTAATGTATAATATATTATGTTTTTTTGGCCGAAACTTGCATTTCGAAAAGTTTCATAGAATCTAATTTTCAGATGATTTTTTGCATGGACTAACTTCATAACTTTCCCTCGTAAAATATATAAATGATATGTGATGTTTCGTATCATTTCGAACAGTCCCCAGTTTAATTTGATTTTTGATCGAAACTAGTATAAACTAGTGTATAATATATTATGATTTTTTGACCAAAACTTGCATTTCGAAATGTTTCATAGAATCTAATTTTCAGATGATATTTTTGCATTGACTTCCATCATAACCTTACCTCTTAACATATATAAATTATCTGAAAAGTCTCGTATGATTTCAAATAGTCCCCAATTAAATTTTTTATTTTTTACTGAAACTAGTGTATAATATACTATGATTTTTGATCAAAACTTGCATTTCGAAAAGTTTCATAGAATCTAGTTTTCAGATTATTTTTTTGCATGGACTTCCGTCATAAGCTTCCCTATTATCATATATAAATGATATGAAAAGTATTGTATCATTTCAAATAGTACCCAATTAAATTTGATTTTTTTTGCCGAAACTAGTGTATAATATACTATGAATTTTGACCGAAACTTGCATTTCGAAAAGTTTCATAGAATCTAAGTTTCAGATGATTTTTTTGCATGGACTTATTTCATAACCTTCCTTCGTAAAATATATAAATGATATGTGAAGTTTCGTATCATTTCGAACAATCCCCGATTTAATTTGATTTTTGAACGAAACTAGTATAAACTAGTGTATAATATATTATGATATTTTGACCAAAATTTGCATTTCGAAATGTTTCAAAGAATCTAATATTCAGATGATTTTTTTGCATGGGCTTCCATCATAACCTTCCCTCTTAACATATATACATTATCTGAAAAGTCTCGTATCATATCAAATAGTCCCCAATTAATTTTGATATTTTTGACCGAAATTAGTGTATAATATTCTATGATTTTTGAATGAAACTTGCATTTCGGAAAGTTTCATAGAATCTAATTTTCAGATGATTTTTTGCATGGACTTACATCATACTCTTCCCTTGTAAAATATATAAATGATATGTGAATTTTCGTATCATTTCGAACAATCCCCGATTTAATTTGATTTTTGACCGAAACTAGTATAAACTAGTGTATAATATATTATGTTTTTTTGGCCGAAACTTGCATTTCGAAAAGTTTCATAGAATCTAATTTTTAGATGATTTTTTGCATGGACTTACTTCATAACCTTCCCTCGTAAAATATATAAGTGATATGTGATGTTTCGTATCATTTCGAACAGTCCCCGATTTAATTTGATTTTTGATCGAAACTAGTATAAACTATTGTATAATATATTATGATTTTTTGACCAAAACTTGCATTTCGAAATGTTTCATAGAATCTAATTTTCAGATGATATTTTTGCATTGAGTTCCATCATAACCTTACATCTTAACATATATAAATTATCTGAAAAGTCTCGTATCATTTCAAATAGTCCCAAATTAAATTTTATATTTTTAACTGAAACTAGTGTATAATATACTATGATTTTTGATCAAAACTTGCATTTCGAAAAGTTTCATAGTATCTAGTTTTCAGATTATTTTTTAACATGGACTTCCATCATAACCTTACATCGTAACATATATAAATTATCTGAAAAGTCTCGTATCATTTCAAATAGTCCCCAATTAAATTTTATTTTTTTACTGAAACTAGTGTATAATATACTATGATTTTTGATCAAAACTTGCATTTCGAAAAGTTTCATAGAATCTAGTTTTCAGATTATTTTTTTGCATGGACTTCCGTCATAACCTTCCCTATTATCATATATAAATGATATGAAAAGTCTAGTTCATTTCAAATAGTCCCCAATTAAATTTGATTTTTTTTTGCCGAAACTAGTGTATAATATACTATGAATTTTGACCGAAACTTGCATTTCAAAAAGTTTCATAGAATCTAAGTTTCAGATGATTTTTTTGCATGGACTTTATAACCTTCCCTCGTAAAATATATAAATGATATGCGAAGTTTCGTATCATTTCGAACAATCCCCGATTTAATTTGATTTTTGAACGAAACTAGAATAAACTAGTGTATAATATATTAAGATTTTTTGACCAAAATTTGCATTTCGAAATGTTTCAAAGAATCTAATTTTCAGATGATTTTTTTGCATAGGCTTCCATCATAACCTTCCCTCTTAACATATATAAATTATCTGAAAAGTCTCGTATCTTATCAAATAGTCCCCAATTAATTTTAATATTTTTGACCGAAATTAGTGTATAATATACAATGATTTTTGAATGAAACTTGCATTTCGGAAAGTTTCATAGAATCTAATTTTCAGATGATCTTTTGCATGGACTTACATCATACTCTTCTCTCGTAAAATATATAAATGATATGTGAATTTTCGTATCATTTCGAACAATCCCCGATTTAATTTGATTTTTGACCGAAACTAGTATAAACTAATGTATAATATATTATGTTTTTTTGGCCGAAACTTGCATTTCGAAAAGTTTCATAGAATCTAATTTTCAGATGATTTTTTGCATGGACTAACTTCATAACTTTCCCTCGTAAAATATATAAATGATATGTGATGTTTCGTATCATTTCGAACAGTCCCCAGTTTAATTTGATTTTTGATCGAAACTAGTATAAACTAGTGTATAATATATTATGATTTTTTGACCAAAACTTCCATTTCGAAATGTTTCATAGAATCTAATTTTCAGATGATATTTTTGCATTGACTTCCATCATAACCTTACCTCTTAACATATATAAATTATCTGAAAAGTCTCGTATGATTTAAAATAGTCCCCAATTAAATTTTATATTTTTTACTGAAACTAGTGTATAATATACTATGATTTTTGATCAAAACTTGCATTTCGAAAAGTTTCATAGAGTCTAGTTTTCAGATTATTTTTTTGCATGGACTTCCGTCATAAGCTTCCCTATTATCATATATAAATGATATGAAAAGTATTGTATCATTTCAAATAGTCCCCAATTAAATTTGATTTTTTTTGCCGAAACTAGTGTATAATATACTATGAATTTTGACCGAAACTTGCATTTCGAAAAGTTTCATAGAATCTAAGTTTCAGATGATTTTTTTGCATGGACTTATTTCATAACCTTCCCTCTTAACATATATACATTATCTGAAAAGTCTCGTATCATATCAAATAGTCCCCAATTAATTTTGATATTTTTGACCGAAATTAGTGTATAATATACTATGATTTTTGAATGAAACTTGCATTTCGGAAAGTTTCATAGAATCTAATTTTCAGATGATTTTTTGCATGGACTTACATCATACTCTTCCCTTGTAAAATATATAAATGATATGTGAATTTTCGTATCATTTCGAACAATCCCCGATTTAATTTGATTTTTGACCGAAACTAGTATAAACTAGTGTATAATATATTATGTTTTTTTGGCCGAAACTTGCATTTCGAAAAGTTTCATAGAATCTAATTTTTAGATGATTTTTTGCATGGACTTACTTCATAACCTTCCCTCGTAAAATATATAAATGATATGTGATGTTTCGTATCATTTCGAACAGTCCCCGATTTAATTTGATTTTTGATCGAAACTAGTATAAACTATTGTATAATATATTATGATTTTTTGACCAAAACTTGCATTTCGAAATGTTTCATAGAATCTAATTTTCAGATGATATTTTTGCATTGAGTTCCATCATAACCTTACATCTTAACATATATAAATTATCTGAAAAGTCTCGTATCATTTCAAATAGTCCCCAATTAAATTTTATTTTTTTACTGAAACTAGTGTATAATATACTATGATTTTTGATCAAAACTTGCATTTCGAAAAGTTTCATAGAATCTAGTTTTCAGATTATTTTTTTGCATGGACTTCCGTCATAACCTTCCCTATTATCATATATAAATGATATGAAAAGTCTAGTTCATTTCAAATAGTCCCCAATTAAATTTGATTTTTTTTTGCCGAAACTAGTGTATAATATACTATGAATTTTGACCGAAACTTGCATTTCAAAAAGTTTCATAGAATCTAAGTTTCAGATGATTTTTTTGCATGGACTTTATAACCTTCCCTCGTAAAATATATAAATGATATGCGAAGTTTCGTATCATTTCGAACAATCCCCGATTTAATTTGATTTTTGAACGAAACTAGAATAAACTAGTGTATAATATATTAAGATTTTTTGACCAAAATTTGCATTTCGAAATGTTTCAAAGAATCTAATTTTCAGATGATTTTTTTGCATAGGCTTCCATCATAACCTTCCCTCTTAACATATATAAATTATCTGAAAAGTCTCGTATCTTATCAAATAGTCCCCAATTAATTTTAATATTTTTGACCGAAATTAGTGTATAATATACAATGATTTTTGAATGAAACTTGCATTTCGGAAAGTTTCATAGAATCTAATTTTCAGATGATCTTTTGCATGGACTTACATCATACTCTTCCCTCGTAAAATATATAAATGATATGTGAATTTTCGTATCATTTCGAACAATCCCCGATTTAATTTGATTTTTGACCGAAACTAGTATAAACTAATGTATAATATATTATGTTTTTTTGGCCGAAACTTGCATTTCGAAAAGTTTCATAGAATCTAATTTTCAGATGATTTTTTGCATGGACTAACTTCATAACTTTCCCTCGTAAAATATATAAATGATATGTGATGTTTCGTATCATTTCGAACAGTCCCCAGTTTAATTTGATTTTTGATCGAAACTAGTATAAACTAGTGTATAATATATTATGATTTTTTGACCAAAACTTGCATTTCGAAATGTTTCATAGAATCTAATTTTCAGATGATATTTTTGCATTGACTTCCATCATAACCTTACCTCTTAACATATATAAATTATCTGAAAAGTCTCGTATGATTTCAAATAGTCCCCAATTAAATTTTATATTTTTTACTGAAACTAGTGTATAATATACTATGATTTTTTATCAAAACTTGCATTTCGAAAAGTTTCATAGAGTCTAGTTTTCAGATTATTTTTTTGCATGGACTTCCGTCATAAGCTTCCCTATTATCATATATAAATGATATGAAAAGTATTGTATCATTTCAAATAGTCCCCAATTAAATTTGATTTTTTTTGCCGAAACTAGTGTATAATATACTATGAATTTTGACCAAAACTTGCATTTCGAAAAGTTTCATAGAATCTAAGTTTCAGATGATTTTTTTGCATGGACTTATTTCATAACCTTCCCTCTTAACATATATACATTATCTGAAAAGTCTCGTATCATATCAAATAGTCCCCAATTAATTTTGATATTTTTGACCGAAATTAGTGTATAATATACTATGATTTTTGAATGAAACTTGCATTTCGGAAAGTTTCATAGAATCTAATTTTCAGATGATTTTTTGCATGGACTTACATCATACTCTTCCCTTGTAAAATATATAAATGATATGTGAATTTTCGTATCATTTCGAACAATCCCCGATTTAATTTTATTTTTGACCGAAACTAGTATAAACTAGTGTATAATATATTATGTTTTTTTGGCCGAAACTTGCATTTCGAAAAGTTTCATAGAATCTAATTTTTAGATGATTTTTTGCATGGACTTACTTCATAACCTTCCCTCGTAAAATATATAAATGATATGTGATGTTTCGTATCATTTCGAACAGTCCCCGATTTAATTTGATTTTTGATCGAAACTAGTATAAACTATTGTATAATATATTATGATTTTTTGACCAAAACTTGCATTTCGAAATGTTTCATAGAATCTAATTTTCAGATGATATTTTTGCATTGAGTTCCATCATAACCTTACATCTTAACATATATAAATTATCTGAAAAGTCTCGTATCATTTCAAATAGTCCCAAATTAAATTTTATATTTTTAACTGAAACTAGTGTATAATATACTATGATTTTTGA
This sequence comes from Lathyrus aphaca, assembly GCA_963966055.1. NCBI lineage: Eukaryota > Viridiplantae > Streptophyta > Magnoliopsida > Fabales > Fabaceae > Lathyrus > Lathyrus aphaca. The sequence continues at coordinate 17,966,655 of OZ014523.1, read as the reverse complement.
TCAAAACTTGCATTTCGAAAAGTTTCATAGTATCTAGTTTTCAGATTATTTTTTTGCATGGACTTCCGTCATAACCTTACATCGTAACATATATAAATTATCTGAAAAGTCTTGTATCATTTCAAATAGTCCCCAATTAAATTTTATTTTTTTACTGAAACTAGTGTATAATATACTATGATTTTTGATCAAAACTTGCATTTCGAAAAGTTTCATAGAATCTAGTTTTCAGATTATTTTTTTGCATGGACTTCCGTCATAACCTTCCCTATTATCATATATAAATGATATGAAAAGTCTAGTTCATTTCAAATAGTCCCCAATTAAATTTGATTTCTTTTTTGCCGAAACTAGTGTATAATATACTATGAATTTTGACCGAAACTTGCATTTCAAAAAGTTTCATAGAATCTAAGTTTCAGATGATTTTTTTGCATGGACTTCATAACCTTCCCTCGTAAAATATATAAATGATATGCGAAGTTTCGTAGCATTTCGAACAATCCCCGATTTAATTTGAATTTTGAACGAAACTAGTATAAACTAGTGTATAATATATTAAGATTTTTTGACCAAAATTAGCATTTCGAAATGTTTCAAAGAATCTAATTTTCAGATGATTTTTTTGCATAGGCTTCCATCATAACCTTCCCTCTTAACATATATAAATTATCTGAAAAGTCTCGTATCTTATCAAATAGTCCCCAATTAATTTTAATATTTTTGACCGAAATTAGTGTATAACATACAATGATTTTTGAATGAAACTTGCATTTCGGAAAGTTTCATAGAATCTAATTTTCAGATGATTTTTTGCGTGGACTTACATCATACTCTTCCCTCGTAAAATATATAAATGATATGTGAATTTTCGTATCATTTCGAACAATCCCCGATTTAATTTGATTTTTGACCGAAACTAGTATAAACTAATGTATAATATATTATGTTTTTTTGGCCGAAACTTGCATTTCGAAAAGTTTCATAGAATCTAATTTTCAGATGATTTTTTGCATGGACTAACTTCATAACTTTCCCTCGTAAAATATATAAATGATATGTGATGTTTCGTATCATTTCGAACAGTCCCCAGTTTAATTTGATTTTTGATCGAAACTAGTATAAACTATTGTATAATATATTATGATTTTTTGACCAAAACTTGCATTTCGAAATGTTTCATAGAATCTAATTTTCAGATGATATTTTTGCATTGACTTCCATCATAACCTTACCTCTTAACATATATAAATTATTTGAAAAGTCTCGTATGATTTCAAATAGTCCCCAATTAAATTTTATATTTTTTACTGAAACTAGTGTATAATATACTATGATTTTTGATCAAAACTTGCATTTCGAAAAGTTTCATAGAATCTAGTTTTCAGATTATTTTTTTGCATGGACTTCCGTCATAAGCTTCCCTATTATCATATATAAATGATATGAAAAGTATCGTATCATTTCAAATAGTCCCCAATTAAATTTGATTTTTTTTGCCGAAACTAGTGTATAATATACTATGAATTTTGACCGAAACTTGCATTTCGAAAAGTTTCATAGAATCTAAGTTTCAGATGATTTTTTTGCATGGACTTATTTCATAACCTTCCTTCGTAAAATATATAAATGATATGTGAAGTTTCGTATCATTTCGAACAATCCCCGATTTAATTTGATTTTTGAACGAAACTAGTATAAACTAGTGTATAATATATTATGATATTTTGACCAAAATTTGCATTTCGAAATGTTTCAAAGAATCTAATATTCAGATGATTTTTTTGCATGGGCTTCCATCATAACCTTCCCTCTTAACATATATACATTATCTGAAAAGTCTCGTATCATATCAAATAGTCCCCAATTAATTTTGATATTTTTGACCGAAATTAGTGTATAATATACTATGATTTTTGAATGAAACTTGCATTTCGGAAATTTTCATAGAATCTAATTTTCAGATGATTTTTTGCATGGACTTACATCATACTCTTCCCTTGTAAAATATATAAATGATATGTGAATTTTCGTATCATTTCGAACAATCCCCGATTTAATTTGATTTTTGACCGAAACTAGTATAAACTAGTGTATAATATATTATGTTTTTTTGGCCGAAACTTGCATTTCGAAAAGTTTCATAGAATCTAATTTTTAGATGATTTTTTGCATGGACTTACTTCATAACCTTCCCACGTAAAATATATAAATGATATGTGATGTTTCGTATCATTTCGAACAGTCCCCTATTTAATTTGATTTTTGATCGAAACTAGTATAAACTATTGTATAATATATTATGATTTTTTGACCAAAACTTGCATTTCGAAATGTTTCATAGAATCTAATTTTCAGATGATATTTTTGCATTGAGTTCCATCATAACCTTACATCTTAACATATATAAATTATCTGAAAAGTCTCGTATCATTTCAAATAGTCCCAAATTAAATTTTATATTTTTAACTGAAACTAGTGTATAATATACTATGATTTTTGATCAAAACTTGCATTTCGAAAAGTTTCATAGTATCTAGTTTTCAGATTATTTTTTTGCATGGACTTCCGTCATAACCTTACATCGTAACATATATAAATTATCTGAAAAGTCTCGTATCATTTCAAATAGTCCCCAATTTAAATTTTTTTTTTTTACTGAAACTAGTGTATAATATACTATGATTTTTAATCAAAACTTGCATTTCGAAAAGTTTCATAGAATCTAGTTTTCAGATTATTTTTTTGCATGGACTTCCGTCATAACCTTCCCTATTATCATATATAAATGATATGAAAAGTCTAGTTCATTTCAAATAGTCCCCAATTAAATTTGATTTTTTTTTGCCGAAACTAGTGTATAATATACTATGAATTTTGACCGAAACTTGCATTTCAAAAAGTTTCATAGAATCTAAGTTTCAGATGATTTTTTTGCATGGACTTCATAACCTTCCCTCGTAAAATATATAAATGATATGCGAAGTTTCGTATCATTTCGAACAATCCCCGATTTAATTTGATTTTTGAACGAAACTAGTATAAACTAGTGTATAATATATTAAGATTTTTTGACCAAAATTTGCATTTCGAAATGTTTCAAAGAATCTAATTTTCAGATGATTTTTTTGCATAGGCTTCCATCATAACCTTCCCTCTTAACATATATAAATTATCTGAAAAGTCTCGTATCTTATCAAATAGTCCCCAATTAATTTTAATATTTTTGACCGAAATTAGTGTATAATATACAGATTTTTGAATGAAACTTGCATTTCGGAAAGTTTCATAGAATCTGATTTTCAGATGATCTTTTGCATGGACTTACATCATACTCTTCCCTCGTAAAATATATAAATGATATGTGAATTTTTGTATCATTTCGAACAATCCCCGATTTAATTTGATTTTTGACCGAAACAAGTATAAACTAATGTATAATATATTATGTTTTTTTGGCCGAAACTTGCATTTCGAAAAGTTTCATAGAATCTAATTTTCAGAAGATTTTTTGCATGGACTAACTTCATAACTTTCCCTCGTAAAATATATAAATGATATGTGATGTTTCGTATCATTTCGAACAGTCCCCAGTTTAATTTGATTTTTGATCGAAACTAGTATAAACTAGTGTATAATATATTATGATTTTTTGACCAAAACTTGCATTTCGAAATGTTTCATAGAATCTAATTTTCAGATGATATTTTTGCATTGACTTCCATCATAACCTTACCTCTTAACATATATAAATTATCTGAAAAGTCTCGTATGATTTCAAATAGTCCCCAATTAAATTTTATATTTTTTACTGAAACTAGTGTATAATATACTATGATTTTTGATCAAAACTTGCATTTCGAAAAGTTTCATAGAATCTAGTTTTCAGATTATTTTTTTGCATGGACTTCCATCATAAGCTTCCCTATTATCATATATAAATGATATGAAAAGTATCGTATCATTTCAAAAAGTCCCCAATTAAATTTGATTTTTTTTGCCGAAACTAGTGTATAATATACTATGAATTTTGACCGAAACTTGCATTTCGAAAAGTTTCATAGAATCTAAGTTTCAGATGATTTTTTTGCATGGACTTATTTCATAACCTTCCTTCGTAAAATATATAAATGATATGTGAAGTTTCGTATCATTTCGAAAAATCCCCGATTTAATTTGATTTTTGAACGAAACTAGTATAAACTAGTGTATAATATATTATGATATTTTGACCAAAATTTGCATTTCGAAATGTTTCAAAGAATCTAATATTCAGATGATTTTTTTGCATGGGCTTCCATCATAACCTTCCCTCTTAACATATATAAATTATCTGAAAAGTCTCGTATCATATCAAATAGTCCCCAATTAATTTTGATATTTTTGACCGAAATTAGTGTATAATATACTATGATTTTTGAATGAAACTTGCATTTCGGAAAGTTTCATAGAATCTAATTTTCAGATGATTTTTTGCATGGACTTACATTATACTCTTCCCTTGTAAAATATATAAATGATATGTGAATTTTCGTATCATTTCGAACAATCCCCGATTTAATTTGATTTTTGACCGAAACTAGTATAAACTAGAGTATAATATATTATGTTTTTTTGGCCGAAACTTGCATTTCGAAAAGTTTCATAGAATCTAATTTTCAGATGATTTTTTGCATGGACTTACTTCATGACCTTCCCTCGTAAAATATATAAATGATTTGTGATGTTTCGTATCATTTTGAACAGTCCCCGATTTAATTTGATTTTTGATCGAAACTAGTATAAACTATTGTATAATATATTATGATTTTTTGACCAAAAATAGCATTTCGAAATGTTTCATAGAATCTAATTTTCAGATGATATTTTTGCATTGAGTTCCATCATAACCTTACATCTTAACATATATAAATTATCTAAAAAGTCTCGTATCATTTCAAATAGTCCCAAATTAAATTTTATATTTTTAACTGAAACTAGTGTATAATATACTATGATTTTTGATCAAAACTTGCATTTCGAAAAGTTTCATAGAATCTAATTTTCAGATTATTTTTTTGCATGGACTTCCGTCATAAGTTTACATCGTAACATATATAAATTATCTGAAAAGTCTCGTATCATTTCAAATAGTCCCCAATTAAATTTTATTTTTTTACTGAAACTAGTGTATAATATACTATGATTTTTGATCAAAACTTGCATTTCGAAAATTTCATAGAATCTAGTTTTCAGATTATTTTTTTGCATGGACTTCCGTCATAACCTTCCCTATTATCATATATAAATGGTATGAAAAGTATCGTATCATTTCAAATAGTCCCCAATTAAATTTGATTTTTTTTGCCGAAACTAGTGTATAATATAATATGAATTTTGACCGAAACTTGCATTTCGAAAAGTTTCATAGAATCTAAGTTTCAGATGATTTTTTTCCATGGACTTATTTCATAACCTTCCTTCGTAAAATATATAAATGATATGTGAAGTTTCGTATCATTTCGAACAGTCCCCGATTTAATTTGATTTTTGAACGAAACTAGTATAAACTAGTGTATAATATATTATGATATTTTGACCAAAATTTGCATTTCGAAATGTTTCAAAGAATCTAATATTCAGATGATTTTTTTGCATGGGCTTCCATCATAACCTTCCCTCTTAACATATATAAATTATCTGAAAAGTCTCGTATCATATCAAATAGTCCCCAATTAATTTTGATATTTTTGACCGAAATTAGTGTATAGTATACTATGATTTTTCAATGAAACTTGCATTTCGGAAAGTTTCATAGAATCTAATTTTCAGATGATTTTTTGCATGGACTTACATCATACTCTTCCCTCGTAAAATATATAAATGATATGTGAATTTTCGTATCATTTCGAATAATCCCCGATTTAATTTGATTTTGGACCGAAACTAGTATAAACTAGTGTATAATATATTATGCTTTTTGGCCGAAACTTGCATTTCGAAAATTTTTATAGAATCTAATTTTCAGATGATTTTTTGCATGGACTTACTTCATAACCATCCCTCCTAAAATATATAAATGATATGTGATGTTTCGTATCATTTTGAACAGTCCCCAATTTAATTTGATTTTTGATCGAAACTAGTATAAACTAGTGTATAATATATTATGATTTTTTGACCAAAACTTGCATTTCGAAATGTTTCATAGAATCTAATTTTCAGATGATTATTTTGCATGGACTTCCATCATAACCTTACCTCTTAACATATATAAATTATCTCAAAAGTCTCGTATCATTTCAAATAGTCCCCAATTAAATTTTATATTTTTTACTGAAACTAGTGTATAATATACTATGATTTTTGATCAAAACTTGCATTTCGAAAAGTTTCATAGAATCTAGTTTTCAGATTATTTTTTTGCATGGACTTCCGTCATAACCTTCCCTATTATCATATATAAATGATATGAAAAGTATCGTATCATTTCAAAAAGTCCCCAATTAAATTTGATTTTTTTTGCCGAAACTAGTGTATAATATACTATGAATTTTGACCGAAACTTGCATTTCGAAAAGTTTCATAGAATCTAAGTTTCAGATGATTTTTTTGCATGGACTTATTTCATAACCTTCCTTCGTAAAATATATAAATGATATGTGAAGTTTCGTATCATTTCGAAAAATCCCCGATTTAATTTGATTTTTGAACGAAACTAGTATAAACTAGTGTGAAATTCTGTGATCAGGTATGAGATGTCCTAATAGATGTCCCAACACTTAATAGGACATTTGACAAATTTAACCAGAACTTAAACAGCAAGAAAAGTAAACAACACAGAAGTTTGTTAACCCAGTTCAGTGTATAACCACACCTACATCTGGAGGCTACCAAGCCAGGAGGAAATCCACTATTAGTAATATTAATTCTAGACTTAAACCACCCTGTTTAATCTATCACTTAATACTTACCCAATGCAATTTCTACCTAAGACTCACTTAGATAAGAGTACCCTACTCACTCCCCCTCAATCACCCAGTGATCAAGTTTACAAGTTTACTGAAATTGAAGACATCCTTCAAACAAAAACAGCTTGATCTTACTTCACAGTTTCAATCAAGTCACAAATGCACTTTTGCTTAAAAGCTCATAAAGTGGTACATAAAAACAACCTGCTATTAAAACACTAGACACCCTATTTGGTCTTCTGAAATTCGTACTCAATTCTATGAGTTTCTGTTGCTTAAATAGGTATCTGAATTTTGGGCTTTCTGTAGAATGATCCAGCCCTAATGTGCAGCAGCTGTCACCTTGAATTTAGGGTTTGTTACCTCCTATATTCTAGGTGCATTAGGTCTTCTGTTTTAATCTGAATCTTCAATTTAAAACTCCCTACAGATGCGCCTTGTTCTGTTTTATATCCATCATTAATTAATTCCAGATAATTCTCCTTAAATATCTCTGATCTGTTAATCAATAATTAATTCTGGTAGCAGGTCTGAGATGTCTCAACATCTGTTGGGACATCCTGAAAAACTGAACTTAATTTATTCACACAATGTCCCAACATCTGATGAGACATCCTGAAATAAATTCACATACTCTGTTTGATAATGTCCCAACATCTGATAGGACATTCTGAACTGAATTTAACATTTCTTGTTTGGTCAAAAATTCTGCCAATTCTTAAACATCTACAAACTCCCCCTTTGGCTAATTTTTGGCTAACATCTTTTCTGGATTTCAGAGTGCAGCAGAAGTTCTTTTTATCAGAGTATAGCATTACTTTTCTGTTGATTCTTATTTGAGATTACTCCCCCTCAAACAAATATGTGTCCAGTCTTGTTGCAACAGAAATACACACTGATTCAGTTCAGACAGAAACAAACAGATTTCATTCAAAATAACCAGCAGTATAAATTTGTTGTTGTTCTCCCCCTTGGTAGGCATAAAATTAGGGGCCAAAGAAATATTATCCAGAATTACAAATCATTGCTGTCATTACAAATGCCTCACATACAAAGATCACTCAGAATCATCACTCTCAGTTGCTTCCTCCACTTCAGTGTCTTCACCAGATGCAGCATTCTGATCTTCTTCACTTTCCAACATTTGAATGATTTCCTCCAGCTTCTGCTTTCTAGCTTCAAGCTCTTTGCAGGTGCCTTTGAGTTCAGCAATTAAAGACTTCCTGGAGATTGGATTCTTAACAGTGGAGGGACCAGCAGATGTCCCAGAAGGTGCTTCAACATCTGCAGCATGGTGACTTAGGAATAATTTGTAGTGAAAAGCCAGGGGGCTCTCTCTCTTGCATGCAGTATCCTTGTCAGTTAAAATCCCAGGATATTGATTGAGTACTATACCACACAACAATGATGGAAAGGCTATTGGTAGCTTGGTTGCAGAGGAGCTGGCATGCTTCATGGTTTGATCAAAGATAAAAGCTCCAAAGTCCAGCTTGGTTTGAGTCCCCACAGCATAGATGAATCTGGCCAGACCAGTTGAGATTGATGAAGTGTGGTTGGTAGGCACCCAATTAGAAGTACCAATCCTGTTCAGCATGGCATACTTTCTGGTAAGCATGCTTACAGATAGCTTTCCCTTCACAGGCCATGCCTTGACCTGATCAGCAGTTATCACCTTACAGACTTGATTATCTGTCTTGCCTAGCTCATTTGGTCCATCTGTTTCTCTTCCTAGATACTGATTTATGATTTGGGGAGAAAACTCCACACATCTACCTCTAACATAAACTTTTCTAAACTCAGAGGACTTACCATTTGAACAATCCTCCTGAAGATTCACAATGAACTCTTTGACAAGAAGTTCATAGCAGGGAGAGAACTCTGAGACTGTCTTGAATAGTCCTGCAGCAGAGATTAGGTCAATGAGTTCTGTGCACTCAAGTGCATTGCTGCTTAGTTCTCTTTCCAAAGCAACCCTTCTTTGGTACACAAACTTCCACTTGTTCACACTAGAGACATGGTGGAAAGATATGTTGTCTAATGGAGCTTCTGGAACAGCTGTTGAAGCCCTAGATGGGGCTGGTCTCTTCTTGGGAGGAGATGTTGGGACATCTGATTCAACATCTGAGTCAGATGGGGTGACAGCTTTCCTTTTCTGAGTTTGGACTTTGCTCCATGGTTTTGTTGGACCAAAGGTAGCTTTAGCCTTGCCTTTCTTTGGACTAACCTTCTTCTTCTCAGGGATTGCTGCTTCAGCTTGCATCTTGCCTTTCCTGGATCTTAGCCTCTTGGCTATGCTTGGTTTAACAGATGATATGATTTCTGCATCAGAGTCCTGCTCCAGATTGACCACTGGAGGAGAATGAGCAGTCTCTCCTTCAGTTCTTTGATCAGCAGGGATTTGATCTTCATTTGATGCTTTGATCTGATCCTCAGAGGTTTCTTTATCACTTTCACTTGAGACCTTTTTCTGGTCCTCAGTCTGTTCAGTATCAGCATCAGATGAATTTTCTTTCTCTTCTGCAGATGTTCCAACATCTCTTGGGACATCTTGTTCTGCAGGAGTGTCCTCTGCAGTTTGAGCTAGTTCTTCTTGAGGTGCAGGCATGGTATTCAAAGGAACTGAGATCCCACTCACCACTCTTTGTTCAAAGAGAATTTGGTTGACAATCTCCTTGATGGAATCATCAACATATTTGGAGGATTTTGGGGGCATGTTAACAGGAGAGGGAATGCCTTTAGCTTTGCTTCTGACTTGATCTTTACCTCTCTTTGGAGTTCTTGCCTTTTTAGTATGAGAAGCGCTTCCCCTGAGTTCGTCCAATGGTGTTGATTGCATTGGTACCACAGAGATGGGAGTGGCATGAACTACGTCTTCCTGGTTGAGAACTTCCTCAGTAGTTTTAGGGTTTTGAGACATTGTAGAGGAAGATAGATGAACAGCTTTAGGGTTTATGATTTCTGAAGGAATGCTAGTTAATGTGAATCGCTTGTGATAGTAGGATGGGAATCTTGATAGCTGATTATAAGCAGTTACTAAATAAGTAACCGTTACAGTACAAATGATTAGAGCTGGAATTCCCAAGGATCTTGTCCAGATTAGTTTTGCCATCTGGACCTTATGCCAACAAATGTCATATGACATGTTGGCACATCTCATTAACTGCTAGATATCACATAAGCAGATTCCAAGTTTGCCCCTTAAGTTCTCAAATTGTGTAGCATCCAATGCTTTGGTAAAGATATCAGCTAACTGCAGATTTGTAGCTACATGCTCCAGTGAAATCACCTTTTCTTCTACAAGATCTCTGATGAAATGATGTCTGATATCAATATGCTTTGTCCTGCTATGTTGGATAGGATTTTTAGATATGTTGATTGCACTTAAGTTGTCACAGTACAATGTCATGACATCCTGTGGGACATTGTACTCAGTGAGCATCTGCTTCATCCAAACCAACTGTGAACAACTGCTACCTGCTGCTATGTACTCAGCTTCAGCTGTAGACAAGGATACACAATTCTGTTTCTTACTGAACCAAGAAATCAGATTGTTTCCTAGAAAGAAGCATCCTCCTGAAGTACTTTTTCTATCATCAGCACTTCCTGCCCAATCAGCATCACAGAAGCCAGTGAGAATTGGTTTGCACCCATGAAAGTACATTATGCCATAGTCACAAGTACCATTAACATATTTAAGGATTCTCTTGACTTGATTGAGATGACTGACTTTTGGATCAGCTTGATATCTTGCACAAACTCCTACTGCAAATGCAATGTCTGGTCTGCTAGCAGTCAAGTATAACAAGCTTCCAATCATGCTTCTATATAAACTTTGATCTACATTCTCACCCTTTTCATCTTTAGTCAGCTTTAAATGTGTGGGAGCAGGAGTTCTTTTATGAGAAGCATTTTCCATTCCAAATTTCTTCACTATGTTCTTGGAATACTTACTTTGGGAAATAAACATTGAGTCTTCCATTTGCTTTACTTGCAGCCCAAGAAAGTAGGTTAATTCACCTACTAGACTCATTTCAAATTCAGATTCCATCTGCTTGACAAAATGTTTGACCATCTTATCAGACATCCCACCAAACACAATGTCATCAACATATATTTGAGCAATCATGACATTTCCTTCTTCATCTTTAACAAATAGGGTTTTATCAATCCCACCTTTTCTGTATCCTTGCTTGATAAGATATGTGGTCAGTCTTTCATACCATGCCCTTGGAGCTTGCTTCAGACCATAAAGTGCTTTCTTTAATTTGTATACATGATTTGGACAGCTTGGATCAACAAATCCTTTAGGCTGTTCTACATATACCTCTTCATTAAGATAACCATTAAGAAAGGCACTTTTCACATCCATTTGAAATAGCTTGAACTTTAAGATACAAGCAATTCCCAACAGTAGTCTTATTGATTCAAGCCTTGCTACTGGTGCAAAGGTTTCATCAAAGTCCACCCCTTCAATTTGAGTGTATCCTTGAGCCACAAGTCTAGCTTTGTTCTTTGTAACAATTCCTTGTTCATTTGACTTGTTCTTATACACCCATTTTGTACCAATCACATTTATGTCATCAGGTCTAGGTACAAGATTCCACACTTCATTCCTTGTGAATTGACCTAATTCTTCTTGCATAGCACAAATCCAGTATTCATCAGTGAGAGCTTCCTTGATATTTTTAGGTTCTATTTTGGAAACAAAACAAGAACCTGAAATCACTTCTCTTGATCTAGTGCTCACACCTCTGTTGGGATCACCAATTATTAAATCTTTGGGATGATCCTTCTGTATTCTGATGGAGGGAGGTTTGCTTGAATCTTCTGACTTTGTATCATTTTGAGTGAAGTTATATTGATCATTCTTTTCTTCAGCTTCAATCTTGATATCAGCAGATGTTCCAACATCTTCTAGGACATCTGTAGGAGCATCATCAATTATCACATTTATGGACTCCATGATAACATTTGTTCTGTAGTTAAATACTCTATATGCTCTGCTGTTTATAGAGTATCCAAGGAAAATTCCTTCATCACTTTTAGGATCCATTTTTCTCCTTTGCTCCCTATCTGCCAGAATATAGCATTTACTTCCAAACACATGAAAGTACTTCACTGTGGGTTTTCTGCCCTTCCATACTTCATATATTGTGGACAAGGTTCCTTTCCTTAAAGTAACTCTGTTATGGATGTAGCAGGCAGTGTTCATAGCTTCAGCCCAGAAATACAGAGGTAACTTTTTAGCATGGATCATAGCTCTTGCTGATTCTTGAATGGTTCTATTCTTCCTTTCAACAATCCCATTCTGTTGAGGAGTGATAGGTGAAGAATACTCATGGTTGATTCCTTCTGAAGAGCAGAAATCTAAAAACTTTTGATTCTCAAATTCTTTTCCATGATCACTTCTAATTCTGATCACACAGCTGGATTTTTCCCTTTGTAATCTTTGACATAATTCCTTGAATACATCAAAGACATCTGACTTTTCTTTAATGAAATTTATCCATGTATATCTTGAAAAGTCATCAACCACCACATATGCATACCTCTTACCACCAAGGCTTTCAACTTGCATAGGTCCCATGAGATCCATATGTAACAATTCCAAAACTTTGGAAGTTGTCAGATGTTGGAGCTTTGGATGGGACATCTTGGTTTGTTTGCCTATTTGACATTCACCACAGATTTTGCCATCATCAATCTTCAGTTTAGGGATACCTCTTACAGCATCCATAGATATGATCTTCTTTATGCCTCTGAAATGAAGATGACCTAGCCTTTGGTGCCATAGTTTTACTTCTTCTTCTCTAGCTAGAGAACAAGTTGAAGTGGGACTGAAGTCTAGTGGCTCCCACATGTAACAGTTGTCTTTAGATCTGGCTCCTTTCATGACAACCTCTTGTTCTTTGTTAGTCACTATGCATTCAGATTTGGTAAAGTTTACACTGTATCCTTGATCACATAGTTGACTTATGCTGATCAGATTAGCAGTTAAACCTTTAACAAGCAGCACATCATCTAATCTTGGAACATCTTGACAATTCAAGGTTCCAACTCCCTTGATTTCTCCTTTAGCTCCATCTCCAAAGGTAACATACCTGGATGAATGTGGCTTTAAGTTTACTAGCAAATTCTTCAATCCAGTCATGTGTCTTGAGCATCCACTGTCAAAGTACCAGTCTTCTTTAGCTGATACTTTCAATGATGTATGTGCTATGTATGCAGTACTTTTATTTGACCAGATGAGTTGAGATTTCTTTTGATGCCTCTGCTCTAAGTGTTGTTCAGCTGATCTCCAAGCTTGATTGTTGATCTTGTTCTTGGGTATGTGGCTTTGATCAGTCTGAATGTCAGCTTTTGGTCTCCAAACTTTCTTGATTACTTCTGTCTTTTGCTTAGGAGGTTGCTGATTTCTAAGCAGCACTTTCTTGGTACCTTCTACTTTCTGCTTGGAAGGTTGCTGACACATCTGATTTGGATATCCATGTAACTTATAACAGTGAGGTTTGATATGCCCAAATCTTCCACAGTGATGGCATCTCCATCTTTGATACTTCTTCTTCATTTTGTTCTTTCCAGAATGTTGAGACATCTGTTGGAACATTATGTTAGTCTTTGTGTTCTGATGTTGAAGCATTTGTTGGGACATCTTGTTTGACTGTGTAATTTTTGAAGTAGCTTTGCTAGAGCTGGCTTCATCTCTGTTATATCCCAGTCCACTTTTGTCCCCAGAATGTTTATTATTGCAGAGAATAACATCCAGTGTATTTGAGCTGCTGTTCATCATTCTAACAGATTTGGACATATGTTCCATCTTAGAATTGAGAAGAGTTACTTCACTTTTCAAGGTATCAATAATTACTTGATCACTTGCTTTTTCCTCTTCTAGTATTTCATTCTGCTTCTTTAGCTTTATAACTTCACTGCATATTTCAGAGCTTCTTTTGTATAAATCTTTGAATGCTTGCTCAAGTTGTTCATAAGTAAGCTCTCCACAACTGGAATCACTATCATATTCACACAGTCCAACTAAAGCAGTAATATGCTTAGCTGATTCTTCTTCTGAATCTCCTCCTGAGTCTTCATCAGACCAGGTTACAGATAGTCCCTTCTTTTGTCTTTTTAAGAAGTTAGGACATTCCTTCTTGATGTGTCCATATCCTTCACATTCATGGCACTTGATTCCTTTTTCTTGACTGGTCTTTTCAGCAAGATTTGATCTTCTGTTAGCATCATAGGTTCTCTTGTTTTCAGAAGAGTTTGTGAATCTTCCACTGGAATTTGATTTACCTTCCATACCTCTGAGAATCTGTTTGAACTGTCTTGTAATCAATGCAAGGTTTTCTGATAAGCTTTTATCATTTGCTAGTTCATCATCTTCTTCTTCATCTGCATTTGAAACCAAGGCAATGCTTTTGTTCTTTTTAGCATGTGTGTCATTCATTCCCATCTCAAAAGTTTGAAGGGAACCAATTAGTTCTTCAGCTTTCATGGAGCATATGTCTTGTGCTTCTTCTATTGCTGTGACTTTCATGTCAAATCTTTTTGGCAAAGATCTGAGAATCTTCCTTACAAGCTTTTCATCAGTCATCTTTTCTCCCAAGGCTCCAGAAGTATTGGCTATATCCAAGATGTTCAAGTAGAACTCATGAATTGATTCATCTTCCTTCATTCTCAAGTTCTCAAACTTGGTGGTGAGAAGTTGAAGTCTTGACATTTTTACTTTTGATGTTCCTTCATGAGTTGTCTTGAGGGTATCCCACACATCTTTGGCCAGCTCACAATGATGCACTAGTCTGAAAATATTTCTATCAATGCCATTGAATAAAGCATTTAGGGCTTTTGAGTTGCCTAGTTCTGAATCTTCTTCCTCTTTACTCCATTCTTCTTCTGGTTTCAGAACTATTGATCCATCTTTGGTGTCTTGAACAGGATGTTTCCATCCAACATTTACTGCTCTCCATGCCCTGTTGTCAAGTGACTTTAAGAATGCAATCATTCTTGGCTTCCAGTAGTCATAATTAGAACCATCCAGTATAGGTGGTCTATTTACTGACCCTATATCTCTGTCCATGTTACAGAATTTGTTTTCCCTAGATCTCACCCAGTATAAACAGGCAGGGTGCCTGCTCTGATGCCAATTGAAATTCTGTGATCAGGTATGAGATGTCCTAATAGATGTCCCAACACTTAATAGGACATTTGACAAATTTAACCAGAACTTAAACAGCAAGAAAAGTAAACAACACAGAAGTTTGTTAACCCAGTTCAGTGTATAACCA
Source organism: Lathyrus aphaca (assembly GCA_963966055.1). Classification (NCBI taxonomy): domain Eukaryota; kingdom Viridiplantae; phylum Streptophyta; class Magnoliopsida; order Fabales; family Fabaceae; genus Lathyrus; species Lathyrus aphaca. Next base: position 17,951,420 of record OZ014523.1, on the reverse strand, counting down.
CACCTACATCTGGAGGCTACCAAGCCAGGAGGAAATCCACTATTAGTAATATTAATTCTAGACTTAAACCACCCTGTTTAATCTATCACTTAATACTTACCCAATGCAATTTCTACCTAAGACTCACTTAGATAAGAGTACCCTACTCACTCCCCCTCAATCACCCAGTGATCAAGTTTACAAGTTTACTGAAATTGAAGACATCCTTCAAACAAAAACAGCTTGATCTTACTTCACAGTTTCAATCAAGTCACAAATGCACTTTTGCTTAAAAGCTCATAAAGTGGTACATAAAAACAACCTGCTATTAAAACACTAGACACCCTATTTGGTCTTCTGAAATTCGTACTCAATTCTATGAGTTTCTGTTGCTTAAATAGGTATCTGAATTTTGGGCTTTCTGTAGAATGATCCAGCCCTAATGTGCAGCAGCTGTCACCTTGAATTTAGGGTTTGTTACCTCCTATATTCTAGGTGCATTAGGTCTTCTGTTTTAATTTGAATCTTCAATTTAAAACTCCCTACAGATGCGCCTTGTTCTGTTTTATATCCATCATTAATTAATTCCAGATAATTCTCCTTAAATATCTCTGATCTGTTAATCAATAATTAATTCTGGTAGCAGGTCTGAGATGTCTCAACATCTGTTGGGACATCCTGAAAAACTGAACTTAATTTATTCACACAATGTCCCAACATCTGATGAGACATCCTGAAATAAATTCACATACTCTGTTTGATAATGTCCCAACATTTGATAGGACATTCTGAACTGAATTTAACATTTCTTGTTTGGTCAAAAATTCTGCCAATTCTTAAACATCTACATAGTGTATAATATATTATGATATTTTGACCAAAATTTGCATTTCGAAATGTTTCAAAGAATCTAATATTCAGATGATTTTTTTGCATGGGCTTCCATCATAACCTTCCCTCTTAACATATATAAATTATCTGAAAAGTCTCGTATCATATCAAATAGTCCCCAATTAATTTTGATATTTTTGACCGATATTAGTGTATAATATACTATGATTTTTGAATGAAACTTGCATTTCGGAAAGTTTCATAGAATCTAATTTTCAGATGATTTTTTGCATGGAGTTACATCATACTCTTCCCTTGTAAAATATATAAATGATATGTGAATTTTCGTATCATTTCGAACAATCCCCGATTTAATTTGATTTTTGACCGAAACTAGTATAAACTAGAGTATAATATATTATGTTTTTTTGGCCGAAACTTGCATTTCGAAAAGTTTCATAGAATCTAATTTTCAGATGATTTTTTGCATGGACTTACTTCATGACCTTCCCTCGTAAAATATATAAATGATTTGTGATGTTTCGTATCATTTTGAACAGTCCCCGATTTAATTTGATTTTTGATCGAAACTAGTATAAACTATTGTATAATATATTATGATTTTTTGACCAAAAATAACATTTCGAAATGTTTCATAGAATCTAATTTTCAGATGATATTTTTGCATTGAGTTCCATCATAACCTTACATCTTAACATATATAAATTATCTAAAAAGTCTCGTATCATTTCAAATAGTCCCAAATTAAATTTTATATTTTTAACTGAAACTAGTGTATAATATACTATGATTTTTGATCAAAACTTGCATTTCGAAAAGTTTCATAGAATCTAATTTTCAGATTATTTTTTTGCATGGACTTCCGTCATAAGTTTACATCGTAACATATATAAATTATCTGAAAAGTCTCGTATCATTTCAAATAGTCCCCAATTAAATTTTATTTTTTTACTGAAACTAGTGTATAATATACTATGATTTTTGATCAAAACTTGCATTTCGAAAATTTCATAGAATCTAGTTTTCAGATTATTTTTTTGCATGGACTTCCGTCATAACCTTCCCTATTATCATATATAAATGGTATGAAAAGTATCGTATCATTTCAAATAGTCCCCAATTAAATTTGATTTTTTTTGCCGAAACTAGTGTATAATATAATATGAATTTTGACCGAAACTTGCATTTCGAAAAGTTTCATAGAATCTAAGTTTCAGATGATTTTTTTCCATGGACTTATTTCATAACCTTCCTTCGTAAAATATATAAATGATATGTGAAGTTTCGTATCATTTCGAACAGTCCCCGATTTAATTTGATTTTTGAACGAAACTAGTATAAACTAGTGTATAATATATATGATATTTTGACCAAAATTTGCATTTCGAAATGCTTCAAAGAATCTAATATTCAGATGATTTTTTTGCATGGGCTTCCATCATAACCTTCCCTCTTAACATATATAAATTATCTGAAAAGTCTCGTATCATATCAAATAGTCCCCAATTAATTTTGATATTTTTGACCGAAATTAGTGTATAGTATACTATGATTTTTCAATGAAACTTGCATTTCGGAAAGTTTCATAGAATCTAATTTTCAGATGATTTTTTGCATGGACTTACATCATACTCTTCCCTCGTAAAATATATAAATGATATGTGAATTTTCGTATCATTTCGAATAATCCCCGATTTAATTTGATTTTGGACCGAAACTAGTATAAACTAGTGTATAATATATTATGCTTTTTGGCCGAAACTTGCATTTCGAAAATTTTTATAGAATCTAATTTTCAGATGATTTTTTGCATGGACTTACTTCATAACCATCCCTCCTAAAATATATAAATGATATGTGATGTTTCGTATCATTTTGAACAGTCCCCAATTTAATTTGATTTTTGATCGAAACTAGTATAAACTAGTGTATAATATATTATGATTTTTTGACCAAAACTTGCATTTCGAAATGTTTCATAGAATCTAATTTTCAGATGATTATTTTGCATGGACTTCCATCATAACCTTACCTCTTAACATATATAAATTATCTCAAAAGTCTCGTATCATTTCAAATAGTCCCCAATTAAATTTTATATTTTTTACTGAAACTAGTGTATAATATACTATGATTTTTGATCAAAACTTGCATTTCGAAAAGTTTCATAGAATCTAGTTTTCGGATTATTTTTTTGCAACGACTTCCGTCATAACCTTCCCTATTATCATATATAAATGATATGAAAAGTCTCGTATCATTTCAAATAGTCCCCAATTAAATTTGATTTTTTTTGCCGAAACTAGTGTATAATATACTATGATTTTTGACCGAAACTTGCATTTCGAAAAGTTTCATAGAATCTAAGTTTCAGATGATTTTTTTGCATGGACTTACTTCATAACCTTCCCTCGTAAAATATATAAATGATATGCGAAGGTTCGTATCATTTCGAACAGTCCCCGATTTAATTTGATTTTTGAACGAAACTAGTATAAACTAGTGTATAATATATTATGATATTTTGACCAAAATTTGCATTTCGAAATGTTTCAAAGAATCTAATATTCAGATGATTTTTTTGCATAGGCTTCCATCATAACCTTCCCTCTTAACATATATAAATTATCTGAAAAGTCTTGTATCATATCAAATAGTCCCCAATTAATTTTGATATTTTTGACCGATATTAGTGTATAATATACTATGATTTTTGAATGAAACTTGCATTTCGGAAAGTTTCATAGAATCTAATTTTCAGATGATTTTTTGCATGGAGTTACATCATACTCTTCCCTTGTAAAATATATAAATGATATGTGAATTTTCGTATCATTTCGAACAATCCCCGATTTAATTTGATTTTTGACCGAAACTAGTATAAACTAGAGTATAATATATTATGTTTTTTTGGCCGAAACTTGCATTTCGAAAAGTTTCATAGAATCTAATTTTCAGATGATTTTTTGCATGGACTTACTTCATGACCTTCCCTCGTAAAATATATAAATGATTTGTGATGTTTCGTATCATTTTGAACAGTCCCCGATTTAATTTGATTTTTGATCGAAACTAGTATAAACTATTGTATAATATATTATGATTTTTTGACCAAAAATAACATTTCGAAATGTTTCATAGAATCTAATTTTCAGATGATATTTTTGCATTGAGTTCCATCATAACCTTACATCTTAACATATATAAATTATCTAAAAAGTCTCGTATCATTTCAAATAGTCCCAAATTAAATTTTATATTTTTAACTGAAACTAGTGTATAATATACTATGATTTTTGATCAAAACTTGCATTTCGAAAAGTTTCATAGAATCTAATTTTCAGATTATTTTTTTGCATGGACTTCCGTCATAAGTTTACATCGTAACATATATAAATTATCTGAAAAGTCTCGTATCATTTCAAATAGTCCCCAATTAAATTTTATTTTTTTACTGAAACTAGTGTATAATATACTATGATTTTTGATCAAATCTTGCATTTCGAAAATTTCATAGAATCTAGTTTTCAGATTATTTTTTTGCATGGACTTCCGTCATAACCTTCCCTATTATCATATATAAATGGTATGAAAAGTATCGTATCATTTCAAATAGTCCCCAATTAAATTTGATTTTTTTTGCCGAAACTAGTGTATAATATAATATGAATTTTGACCGAAACTTGCATTTCGAAAAGTTTCATAGAATCTAAGTTTCAGATGATTTTTTTCCATGGACTTATTTCATAACCTTCCTTCGTAAAATATATAAATGATATGTGAAGTTTCGTATCATTTCGAACAGTCCCCGATTTAATTTGATTTTTGAACGAAACTAGTATAAACTAGTGTATAATATATTATGATATTTTGACCAAAATTTGCATTTCGAAATGCTTTAAAGAATCTAATATTCAGATGATTTTTTTGCATGGGCTTCCATCATAACCTTCCCTCTTAACATATATAAATTATCTGAAAAGTCTCGTATCATATCAAATAGTCCCCAATTAATTTTGATATTTTTGACCGAAATTAATGTATAGTATACTATGATTTTTCAATGAAACTTGCATTTCGGAAAGTTTCATAGAATCTAATTTTCAGATGATTTTTTGCATGGACTTACATCATACTCTTCCCTCGTAAAATATATAAATGATATGTGAATTTTCGTATCATTTCGAATAATCCCCGATTTAATTTGATTTTGGACCGAAACTAGTATAAACTAGTGTATAATATATTATGCTTTTTGGCCGAAACTTGCATTTCGAAAATTTTTATAGAATCTAATTTTCAGATGATTTTTTGCATGGACTTACTTCATAACCATCCCTCCTAAAATATATAAATGATATGTGATGTTTCGTATCATTTTGAACAGTCCCCAATTTAATTTGATTTTTGATCGAAACTAGTATAAACTAGTGTATAATATATTATGATTTTTTGACCAAAACTTGCATTTCGAAATGTTTCATAGAATCTAATTTTCAGATGATTATTTTGCATGGACTTCCATCATAACCTTACCTCTTAACATATATAAATTATCTCAAAAGTCTCGTATCATTTCAAATAGTCCCCAATTAAATTTTATATTTTTTACTGAAACTAGTGTATAATATACTATGATTTTTGATCAAAACTTGCATTTCGAAAAGTTTCATAGAATCTAGTTTTCGGATTATTTTTTTGCAACGACTTCCATCATAACCTTCCCTATTATCATATATAAATGATATGAAAAGTCTCGTATCATTTCAAATAGTCCCCAATTAAATTTGATTTTTTTTGCCGAAACTAGTGTATAATATACTATGATTTTTGACCGAAACTTGCATTTCGAAAAGTTTCATAGAATCTAAGTTTCAGATGATTTTTTTGCATGGACTTACTTCATAACCTTCCCTCATAAAATATATAAATGATATGCGAAGGTTCGTATCATTTCGAACAGTCCCCGATTTAATTTGATTTTTGAACGAAACTAGTATAAACTAGTGTATAATATATTATGATTTTTTGACCAAAATTTGCATTTCGAAATGTTTCAAAGAATCTAATTTTCAGATGATTTTTTTGCATAGGCTTCCATCATAACCTTCCCTCTTAACATATATTAATTATCTGAAAAGTCTCGTATCATATCAAATAGTCCCCAATTAATTTTGATATTTTTGACCGATATTAGTGTATAATATACTATGATTTTTGAATGAAACTTGCATTTCGGAAAGTTTCATAGAATCTAATTTTCAGATGATTTTTTGCATGGAGTTACATCATACTCTTCCCTTGTAAAATATATAAATGATATGTGAATTTTCGTATCATTTCGAATAATCCCAAATTTAATTTGTTTTTGGACCGAAACTAGTATAAACTAGTGTATAATATATTATGATTTTTGCCAAAACTTGCATTTCGAAAAGTTTTATAGAATCTAATTTTCAGATGATTTTTTGCATGGACTTACTTCATAACCTTCCCTCCTAAAATATATAAATGATATGTGATGCTTCGTATCATTTCGAACAGTCCCCAATTTAATTTGATTTTTGATCGAAACTAGTATAAACTAGTGTATAATATATTATGATTTTTTGACCAAAACTTGCATTTCGAAATGTTTCATAGAATCTAATTTTCAGATGATTATTTTGAATGGACTTCCATCATAACCTTACCTCTTAACTTATATAAATTATCTCAAAAGTCTCGTATCATTTCAAATAGTCCCCAATAAAATTTTATATTTTTTACTGAAACTAGTGTATAATATACTATGATTTTTGATCAAAACTTGCATTTCGAAAAGTTTCATAGAATCTAGTTTTCGGATTATTTTTTTGCAACGACTTCCGTCATAACCTTCCCTATTATCATATATAAATGATATGAAAAGTCTCATATCATTTCAAATAGTCCCCAATTAAATTTGATTTTTTTTGCTGAAACTAGTGTATAATATACTATGATATTTGACCGAAACTTGCATTTCGAAAAGTTTCATAGAATCTAAGTTTCAGATGATTTTTTTGCATGGACTTACTTCATAACCTTCCCTCGTAAAATATATAAATGATATGCGAAGTTTCGTATCATTTCGAACAGTCCCCGATTTAATTTGATTTTTGAACGAAACTAGTATAAACTAGTGTATAATATATTATGATTTTTTGACCAAAATTTGCATTTCGAAATGTTTCAAAGAATCTAATTTTCAGATGATTTTTTTGCATAGGCTTCCATCATAACCTTCCCTCTTAACATATATAAATTATCTGAAAAGTTTCGTATCATATCAAATAGTCCCCAATTAATTTTGATATTTTTGACCGATATTAGTGTATAATATACTATGATTTTTGAATGAAACTTGCATTTCGGAAAGTTTCATAGAATCTAATTTTCAGATGATTTTTTGCATGGACTTACATCATACTCTTCCATTGTAAAATATATAAATGATATGTGAATTTTCGTATCATTTCGAATAATCCCCGATTTAATTTGATTTTTGACCGAAACTAGTATAAACTAGTGTATAATATATTATGCTTTTTGGCCGAAACTTGCATTTCGAAAATTTTTATAGAATCTAATTTTCAGATGATTTTTTGCATGGACTTACTTCATAACCATCCCTCCTAAAATATATAAATGATATGTGATGTTTCGTATCATTTTGAACAGTCCCCAATTTAATTTGATTTTTGATCGAAACTAGTATAAACTAGTGTATAATATATTATGATTTTTTTACCAAAACTTGCATTTCGAAATGTTTCATAGAATCTAATTTTCAGATGATTATTTTGCATCGACTTCCATCATAACCTTACCTCTTAACATATATAAATTATCTCAAAAGTCTCGTATCATTTCAAATAGTCCCCAAATAAATTTTATATTTTTTACTGAAACTAGTGTATAATATACTATGATTTTTGATCAAAACTTGCATTTCGAAAATTTTCATAGAATCTAGTTTTCGGATTATTTTTTTGCATGGACATCCGTCATAACCTTCCCTATTATCATATATAAATGATATGAAAAGTCTCGTATCATTTCAAATAGTCCCCAATTAAATTTGATTTTTTTTGCTGAAACTAGTGTATAATATACTATGATTTTTGACCGAAACTTGCATTTCGAAAAGTTTCATAGAATCTAAGTTTCAGATGATTTTTTTGCATGGACTTACTTCATAACCTTCCCTCGTAAAATATATAAATGATATGCGATGTTTCGTATCATTTCGAACAGTCCCCGATTTAATTTGATTTTTGAACGAAACTAGTATAAACAAGTGTATAATATATTATGATTTTTTGACCAAAATTTGCATTTCGAAATGTTTCAAAGAATCTAATTTTCAGATGATTTTTTTGCATAGGCTTCCATCATAACCTTCCCTCTTAACATATATAAATTATCTGAAAAGTTTCGTATCATATCAAATAGTCCCCAATTAATTTTGATATTTTTGACCGATATTAGTGTATAATATACTATGATTTTTGAATGAAACTTGCATTTCTGAAAGTTTCATAGAATCTAATTTTCAGATGATTTTTTGCATGGACTTACATCATACTCTTCCCTTGTAAAATATATAAATGATATGTGAATTTTCGTATCATTTCGAATAATCCCCGATTTAATTTGATTTTGGACCGAAACTAGTATAAACTAGTGTATAATATATTATGCTTTTTGGCCGAAACTTGCATTTCGAAAATTTTTATAGAATCTAATTTTCAGATGATTTTTTGCATGGACTTACTTCATAACCATCCCTCCTAAAATATATAAATGATATGTGATGTTTCGTATCATTTTGAACAGTCCCCAATTTAATTTGATTTTTGATCGAAACTAGTATAAACTAGTGTATAATATATTATGATTTTTTGACCAAAACTTGCATTTCGAAATGTTTCATAGAATCTAATTTTCAGATGATTATTTTGCATGGACTTCCATCATAACCTTACCTCTTAACATATAAAAATTATCTCAAAAGTCTCGTATCATTTCAAATAGTCCCCAATTAAATTTTATATTTTTTACTGAAACTAGTGTATAATATACTATGATTTTTGATCAAAACTTGCATTTCGAAAAGTTTCATAGAATCTAGGTTTCGGATTATTTTTTTGCAACGACTTCCGTCATAACCTTCCCTATTATCATTTATAAATGATATGAAAAGTCTCGTATCATTTCAAATAGTCCCCAATTAAATTTGATTTTTTTTGCCGAAACTAGTGTATAATATACTATGATTTTTGACCGAAACTTGCATTTCGAAAAGTTTCATAGAATCTAAGTTTCAGATGATTTTTTTGCATGGACTTACTTCATAACCTTCCCTCGTAAAATATATAAATGATATGCGAAGGTTCGTATCATTTCGAACAGTCCCCGATTTAATTTGATTTTTGAACGAAACTAGTATAAACTAGTGTATAATATATTATGATTTTTTGACCAAAATTTGCATTTCGAAATGTTTCAAAGATTCTAATTTTTAGATGATTTTTTTGCATAGGCTTCCATCATAACCTTCCCTCTTAACATATATTAATTATCTGAAAAGTCTCGTATCATATCAAATAGTCCCCAATTAATTTTGATATTTTTGACCGATATTAGTGTATAATATACTACGATTTTTGAATGAAACTTGCATTTCGGAAAGTTTCATAGAATCTAATTTTCAGATGATTTTTTGCATGGACTTACATCATACTCTTCCCTTGTAAAATATATAAATGATATGTGAATTTTCGTATCATTTCGAATAATCCCCGATTTAATTTGATTTTGGACCGAAACTAGTATAAACTAGTGTATAATATATTATGTTTTTTTGCCAAAACTTGCATTTCGAAAAGTTTTATAGAATCTAATTTTCTGATGATTTTTTGCATGGACTTACTTCATAACCTTCCCTCCTAAAATATATAAATGATATGTGATGTTTCGTATCATTTCGAACAGTCCCCAATTTAATTTGATTTTTGATCGAAACTAGTATAAACTAGTGTATAATATATTATGATTTTTTGACCAAAACTTGCATTTCGAAATGTTTCATAGAATCTAATTTTCAGATGATTATTTTGAATGGACTTCCATCATAACCTTACCTCTTAACATATATAAATTATCTCAAAAGTCTCGTATCATTTCAAATAGTCCCCAATAAAATTTTATATTTTTTACTGAAACTAGTGTATAATATACTATGATTTTTGATCAAAACTTGCATTTCGAAAAGTTTCATAGAATCTAGTTTTCGGATTATTTTTTTGCAACGACTTCCGTCATAACCTTCCCTATTATCATATATAAATGATATGAAAAGTCTCATATCATTTCAAATAGTCCCCAATTAAATTTGATTTTTTTTGCCGAAACTAGTGTATAATATACTATGATTTTTGACCGAAACATGCATTTCGAAAAGTTTCATAGAATCTAAGTTTCAGATGATTTTTTTGCATGGACTTACTTCATAACCTTCCCTCGTAAAATATATAAATGATATGCGAAGTTTCGTATCATTTCGAACAGTCCCCGATTTAATTTGAATTTTGAACGAAACTAGTATAAACTAGTGTATAATATATTATGATTTTTTGACCAAAATTTGCATTTCGAAATGTTTCAAAGAATCTAATTTTCAGATGATTTTTTTGCATAGGCTTCCATCATAACCTTCCCTCTTAACATATATAAATTATCTGAAAAGTCTCGTACCATATCAAATAGTCCGCAATTAATTTTGATATTTTTGACCGATATTAGTGTATAATATACTATGATTTTTGAATGAAACTTGCATTTCGGAAAGTTTCATAGAATCTAATTTTGAGATGATTTTTTGCATGGACTTACATCATACTCTTCCCTTGTAAAATATATAAATGATATGTGAATTTTCGTATCATTTCGAATAATCCCCGATTTAATTTGATTTTGGACCGAAACTAGTATAAACTAGTGTATAATATATTATGTTTTTTTGCCGAAACTTGCATTTCGAAAAGTTTTATAGAATCTAATTTTCAGATGATTTTTTGCATGGACTTACTTCATAACCTTCCCTCCTAAAATATATAAATGATATGTGATGTTTCGTATCATTTCGAACAGTCCCCAATTTAATTTGATTTTTGATCGAAACTAGTATAAACTAGTGTATAATATATTATGATTTTTTGACCAAAACTTGCATTTCGAAATGTTTCATAGAATCTAATTTTCAGATGATTATTTTGCATGGACTTCCTTCATAACCTTACCTCTTAACATATATAAATTATCTCAAAAGTCTCGTATCATTTCAAATAGTCCCCAATAAAATTTTATATTTTTTACTGAAACTAGTGTATAATATACTATGATTTTTGATCAAAACTTGCATTTCGAAAAGTTTCATAGAATCTAGTTTTCGGATTATTTTTTTGCAACGACTTCCGTCATAACCTTCCCTATTATCATATATAAATGATATGAAAAGTCTCATATCATTTCAAATAGTCCCCAATTAAATTTGATTTTTTTTGCCGAAACTAGTGTATAATATACTATGATTTTTGACCGAAACATGCATTTCGAAAAGTTTCATAGAATCTAAGTTTCAGATGATTTTTTTGCATGGACTTACTTCATAACCTTCCCTCGTAAAATATATAAATGATATGCGAAGTTTCGTATCATTTCGAACAGTCCCCGATTTAATTTGAATTTTGAACGAAACTAGTATAAACTAGTGTATAATATATTATGATTTTTTGACCAAAATTTGCATTTCGAAATGTTTCAAAGAATCTAATTTTCAGATGATTTTTTTGCATAGGCTTCCATCATAACCTTCCCTCTTAACATATATAAATTATCTGAAAAGTCTCGTACCATATCAAATAGTCCGCAATTAATTTTGATATTTTTGACCGATATTAGTGTATAATATACTATGATTTTTGAATGAAACTTGCATTTCGGAAAGTTTCATAGAATCTAATTTTCAGATGATTTTTTGCATGGACTTACATCATACTCTTCCCTTGTAAAATATATAAATGATATGTGAATTTTCGTATCATTTCGAATAATCCCCGATTTAATTTGATTTTGGACCGAAACTAGTTTAAACTAGTGTATAATATATTATGTTTTTTTGCCGAAACTTGCATTTCGAAAAGTTTTATAGAATCTAATTTTCAGATGATTTTTTGGATGGACTTACTTCATAACCTTCCCTCCTAAAATATATAAATGATATGTGATGTTTCGTATCATTTCGAACAGTCCCCAATTTAATTTGATTTTTGATCGAAACTAGTATAAACTAGTGTATAATATATTATGATTTTTTGACCAAAACTTGCATTTCGAAATGTTTCATAGAATCTAATTTTCAGATGATTATTTTGCATGGACTTCCATCATAACCTTACCTCTTAACATATATAAATTATCTCAAAAGTCTCGTATCATTTCAAATAGTCCCCAATTAAATTTTATATTTTTTACTGAAACTAGTGTATAATATACTATGATTTTTGATCAAAACTTGCATTTCGAAAAGTTTCATAGAATCTAGTTTTCGGATTATTTTTTTGCATGGACTACTGTCAAAACCTTCCCTATTATCATATATAAATGATATGAAAAGTCTCGTATCATTTCAAATAGTCCCCAATTAAATTTGATTTTTTTTGCCGAAACTAGTGTATAATATACTATGATTTTTTACCGAAACTTGCATTTCGAAAAGTTTCATAGAATCTACTTTTCAGATGATTTTTTGCATGGACTTACTTCATAACCTTCCCTCGTAAAATATATAAATGATATGCGAAGTTTCGTATCATTTCGAACAGTGCCCAATTTAATTTGATTTTTGAACGAAACTAGTATAAACTAGTGTATAATATATTATGATTTTTTGACCAAAATTTGCATTTCGAAATGTTTCAAAGAATCTAATTTTCAGATGATTTTTTTGCATAGGCTTCCATCATAACCTTCCCTCTTAACATATATTAATTATCTGAAAAGTCTCGTATCATATCAAATAGTCCCCAATTAATTTTGATATTTTTGACCGATATTAGTGTATAATATACTATGATTTTTGAATGAAACTTGCATTTCGGAAAGTTTCATAGAATCTAGTTTTCAGATGATTTTTTGCATGGACTTACATCATACTCTTCCCTTGTAAAATATATAAATGATATGTGAATTTTCGTATCATTTCGAATAATCCCCGATTTAATTTGATTTTGGAACGAAACTAGTATAAACTAGTGTATAATATATTATGTTTTTTTGCCGAAACTTGCATTTCGAAAAGTTTTATAGAATCTAATTTTCAGATGATTTTTTGCATGGACTTACTTCATAACCTTCCCTCCTAAAATATATAAATGATATGTGATGTTTCGTATCATTTCGAACAGTCCCCAATTTAATTTGATTTTTGATCGAAACTAGTATAAACTAGTGTATAATATATTATGATTTTTTGACCAAAACTTGCATTTCGAAATGTTTCATAGAATCTAATTTTCAGATGATTATTTTGCATGGACTTCCATCATAACCTTACCTCTTAACATATATAAATTATCTCAAAAGTCTCGTATCATTTCAAATAGTCCCCAATTAAATTTTATATTTTTTACTGAAACTAGTGTATAATATACTATGATTTTTGATCAAAACTTGCATTTCGAAAAGTTTCATAGAATCTAGTTTTCAGATTATTTTTTTGCATGGACTACCGTCATAACCTTTCCTATTATCATATATAAATGATATGAAAAGTCTCGTATCATTTCAAATAGTCCCCAATTAAATTTGATTTTTTTTGCCGAAACTAGTGTATAATATACTATGATTTTTTACCGAAACTTGCATTTCGAAAAGTTTCATAGAATCTAAATTTCAGATGATTTTTTTGCATGGACTTACTTCATAACCTTCCCTCGTAAAATATATAAATGATATGCGAAGTTTCGTATCATTTCGAACAGTGCCCAATTTAATTTGATTTTTGAACGAAACTAGTATAAACTAGTGTATAATATATTATGATTTTTTGACCAAAATTTGCATTTCGAAATGTTTCAAAGAATCTAATTTTCAGATGATTTTTTTGCATAGGCTTCCATCATAACCTTCCCTCTTAACATATATTAATTATCTGAAAAGTCTCGTATCATATCAAATAGTCCCCAATTAATTTTGATATTTTTGACCGATATTAGTGTATAATATACTATGATTTTTGAATGAAACTTGCATTTCGGAAAGTTTCATAGAATCTAATTTTCAGATGATTTTTTGCATGGACTTACATCATACTCTTCCCTTGTAAAATATATAAATGATATGTGAATTTTCGTATCATTTCGAATAATCCCCGATTTAATTTGATTTTGGACCGAAACTAGTATAAACTAATGTATAATATATTATGCTTTTTGGCGGAAACTTGCATTTCGAAAAGTTTTATAGAATCTAATTTTCAGATGATATTTTGCATGGACTTACTTCATAACCTTCCCTCCTAAAATATATAAATGATATGTGATGTTTCGTATCATTTCGAACAGTCCCCAATTTAATTTGATTTTTGATCGAAACTAGTATAAACTAGTGTATAATATATTATGATTTTTTGACCAAAACTTGCATTTCGAAATGTTTCATAGAATCTAATTTTCAGATGATTCTTTTGCATGGACTTCCATCATAACCTTACCTCTTAACATATATAAATTATCTCAAAAGTCTCGTATCATTTCAAATAGTCCCCAATTAAATTTTATATTTTTTACTGAAACTAGTGTATAATATACTATGATTTTTGATCAAAACTTGCATTTCGAAAAGTTTCATAGAATCTAGTTTTCGGATTATTTTTTTGCAACGACTTCCGTCATAACCTTCCCTATTATCATATATAAATGATATGAAAAGTCTCGTATCATTTCAAATAGTCCCCAATTAAATTTGATTTTTTTTGCCGAAACTAGTGTATAATATACTATGATTTTTGACCGAAACTTGCATTTCGAAAAGTTTCATAGAATCTAAGTTTCAGATGATTTTTTTGCATGGACTTACTTCATAACCTTCCCTCGTAAAATATATAAATGATATGCGAAGTTTCGTATCATTTCGAACAGTCCCCGATTTAATTTGATTTTTGAACGAAACTAGTATAAACTAGTGTATAATATATTATGATTTTTTGACCAAAATTTGCATTTCGAAATGTTTCAAAGAATCTAATTTTCAGATGATTTTTTTGCATAGGCTTCCATCATAACCTTCCCTCTTAACATATATTAATTATCTGAAAAGTCTCGTATCATATCAAATAGTCCCCAATTAATTTTGATATTTTTGACCGATATTAGTGTATAATATACTATGATTTTTGAATGAAACTTGCATTTCGGAAAGTTTCATAGAATCTAATTTTCAGATGATTTTTTGCATGGACTTACATCATACTCTTCCCTTGTAAAATATATAAATGATATGTGAATTTTCGTATCATTTCGAATAATCCCCGATTTAATTTGATTTTGGACCGAAACTAGTATAAACTAGTGTATAATATATTATGTTTTTTTTGCCAAAACTTGCATTTCGAAAAGTTTTATAGAATCTAATTTTCAGATGATTTTTTGCATGGACTTACTTCATAACCTTCCCTCCTAAAATATATAAATGATATGTGATGTTTCGTATCATTTCGACCAGTCCCCAATTTAATTTTATTTTTGATCGAAACTAGTATAAACTAGTGTATAATATATTATGATTTTTTGACCAAAACATGCATTTCGAAATGTTTCATAGAATCTAATTTTCAGATGATTATTTTGAATGGACTTCCATCATAACCTTACCTCTTAACATATATAAATTATCTCAAAAGTCTCGTATCATTTCAAACAGTCCCCAATTAAATTTTATATTTTTTACTGAAACTAGTGTATAATATACTATGATTTTTGATCAAAACTTGCATTTCGAAAAGTTTCATAGAATCTAGTTTTCGGATTATTTTTTTGCAACGACTTCCATCATAACCTTCCCTATTATCATATATAAATGATATGAAAAGTCTCGTATCATTTCAAATAGTCCCCAATTAAATTTGATTTTTTTTGCCGAAACTAGTGTATAATATACTATGATTTTTGACCGAAACTTGAATTTCGAAAAGTTTCATAGAATCTAAGTTTCAGATGATTTTTTTGCATGGACTTACTTCATAACCTTCCCTCGTAAAATATATAAATGATATGCGAAGTTTCGTATCATTTCGAACAGTCCCCGATTTAATTTGATTTTTGAACGAAATTAGTATAAACTAGTGTATAATATATTATGATTTTTTGACCAAAATTTGCATTTCGAAATGTTTCAAAGAATCTAATTTTCAGATGATTTTTTTGCATAGGCTTCCATCATAACCTTCCCTCTTAACATATATTAATTATCTGAAAAGTCTCGTATCATATCAAATAGTCCCCAATTAATTTTGATATTTTTGACCGATATTAGTGTATAATATACTATGATTTTTGAATGAAACTTGCATTTCGGAAAGTTTCATAGAATCTAATTTTCAGATGATTTTTTGCATGGACTTACATCATACTCTTCCCTTGTAAAATATATAAATGATATGTGAATTTTCGTATCATTTCGAATAATCCCCGATTTAATTTGATTTTGGACCGAAACTAGTATAAACTAGTGTATAATATATTATGTTTTTTTGCCAAAACTTGCATTTCGAAAAGTTTTATAGAATCTAATTTTCAGATGATTTTTTGCATGGACTTACTTCATAACCTTCCCTCCTAAAATATATAAATGATATGTGATGTTTCGTATCATTTCGACCAGTCCCCAATTTAATTTTATTTTTGATCGAAACTAGTATAAACTAGTGTATAATATATTATGATTTTTTGACCAAAACATGCATTTCGAAATGTTTCATAGAATCTAATTTTCAGATGATTATTTTGAATGGACTTCCATCATAACCTTACCTCTTAACATATATAAATTATCTCAAAAGTCTCGTATCATTTCAAACAGTCCCCAATTAAATTTTATATTTTTTACTGAAACTAGTGTATAATATACTATGATTTTTGATCAAAACTTGCATTTCGAAAAGTTTCATAGAATCTAGTTTTCGGATTATGTTTTTGCAACGACTTCCGTCATAACCTTCCCTATTATCATATATAAATGATATGAAAAGTCTCGTATCATTTCAAATAGTCCCCAATTAAATTTGATTTTTTTTGCCGAAACTAGTGTATAATATACTATGATTTTTGACCGAAACTTGAATTTCGAAAAGTTTCATAGAATCTAAGTTTCAGATGATTTTTTTGCATGGACTTACTTCATAACCTTCCCTCGTAAAATATATAAATGATATGCGAAGTTTCGTATCATTTCGAACAGTCCCCGATTTAATTTGATTTTTGAACGAAATTAGTATAAACTAGTGTATAATATATTATGATTTTTTGACCAAAATTTGCATTTCGAAATGTTTCAAAGAATCTAATTTTCAGATGATTTTTTTGCATAGGCTTCCATCATAACCTTCCCTCTTAACATATATTAATTATCTGAAAAGTCTCGTATCATATCAAATAGTCCCCAATTAATTTTGATATTTTTGACCGATATTAGTGTATAATATACTATGATTTTTGAATGAAACTTGCATTTCGGAAAGTTTCATAGAATCTAATTTTCAGATGATTTTTTGCATGGACTTACATCATACTCTTCCCTTGTAAAATATATAAATGATATGTGAATTTTCGTATCATTTCGAATAATCCCCGATTTAATTTGATTTTGGAACGAAACTAGTATAAACTAGTGTATAATATATTATGTTTTTTTGCGGAAACTTGCATTTCGAAAAGTTTTATAGAATCTAATTTTCTGATGATTTTTTGCATGGACTTACTTCATAACCTTCCCTCCTAAAATATATAAATGATATGTGATGTTTCGTATCATTTCGAACAGTCCCCAATTTAATTTGATTTTTGATCGAAACTAGTATAAACTAGTGTATAATATATTATGATTTTTTGACCAAAACATGCATTTCGAAATGTTTCATAGAATCTAATTTTCAGATGATTATTTTGCATGGACTTCCATCATAACCTTACCTCTTAACATATATAAATTATCTCAAAAGTCTCGTATCATTTCAAATAGTCCCCAATTAAATTTTATATTTTTTACTGAAACTAGTGTATAATATACTATGATTTTTGATCAAAACTTGCATTTCGAAAAGTTTCATAGAATCTAGTTTTCGGATTATTTTTTTGCAACGACTTCCATCATAACCTTCCCTATTATCATATATAAATGATATGAAAAGTCTCGTATCATTTCAAATAGTCCCCAATTAAATTTGATTTTTTTTGCCGAAACTAGTGTATAATATACTATGATTTTTGACCGAAACTTGAATTTCGAAAAGTTTCATAGAATCTAAGTTTCAGATGATTTTTTTGCATGGACTTACTTCATAACCTTCCCTCGTAAAATATATAAATG
This sequence comes from Lathyrus aphaca, assembly GCA_963966055.1. Taxonomy (NCBI): domain Eukaryota; kingdom Viridiplantae; phylum Streptophyta; class Magnoliopsida; order Fabales; family Fabaceae; genus Lathyrus; species Lathyrus aphaca. The sequence continues at coordinate 17,932,919 of OZ014523.1, read as the reverse complement.
ATATGCGAAGTTTCGTATCATTTCGAACAGTCCCCGATTTAATTTGATTTTTGAACGAAACTAGTATAAACTAGTGTATAATATATTATGATTTTTTGACCAAAATTTGCATTTCGAAATGTTTCAAAGAATCTAATTTTCAGATGATTTTTTTGCATAGGCTTCCATCATAACCTTCCCTCTTAACATATATTAATTATCTGAAAAGTCTCGTATCATATCAAATAGTCCCCAATTAATTTTGATATTTTTGACCGATATTAGTGTATAATATACTATGATTTTTGAATGAAACTTGCATTTCGGAAAGTTTCATAGAATCTAATTTTCAGATGATTTTTTGCATGGACTTACATCATACTCTTCCCTTGTAAAATATATAAATGATATGTGAATTTTCGTATCATTTCGAATAATCCCCGATTTAATTTGATTTTGGACCGAAACTAGTATAAACTAGTGTATAATATATTATGCTTTTTGGCGGAAACTTGCATTTCGAAAAGTTTTATAGAATCTAATTTTCAGATGATATTTTGCATGGACTTACTTCATAACCTTCCCTCCTAAAATATATAAATGATATGTGATGTTTCGTATCATTTCGAACATTCCCCAATTTAATTTGATTTTTGATCGAAACTAGTATAAACTAGTGTATAATATATTATGATTTTTTGACCAAAACATGCATTTCGAAATGTTTCATAGAATCTAATTTTCAGATGATTATTTTGCATGGACTTCCATCATAACCTTACCTCTTAACATATATAAATTATCTCAAAAGTCTCGTATCATTTCAAATAGTCCCCAATTAAATTTTATATTTTTTACTGAAACTAGTGTATAATATACTATGATTTTTGATCAAAACTTGCATTTCGAAAAGTTTCATAGAATCTAGTTTTCGGATTATTTTTTTGCAACGACTTCCATCATAACCTTCCCTATTATCATATATAAATGATATGAAAAGTCTCGTATCATTTCAAATAGTCCCCAATTAAATTTGATTTTTTTTGCCGAAACTAGTGTATAATATACTATGATTTTTGACCGAAACTTGAATTTCGAAAAGTTTCATAGAATCTAAGTTTCAGATGATTTTTTTGCATGGACTTACTTCATAACCTTCCCTCGTAAAATATATAAATGATATGCGAAGTTTCGTATCATTTCGAACAGTCCCCGATTTAATTTGATTTTTGAACGAAACTAGTATAAACTAGTGTATAATATATTATGATTTTTTGACCAAAATTTGCATTTCGAAATGTTTCAAAGAATCTAATTTTCAGATGATTTTTTTGCATAGGCTTCCATCATAACCTTCCCTCTTAACATATATTAATTATCTGAAAAGTCTCGTATCATATCAAATAGTCCCCAATTAATTTTGATATTTTTGACCGATATTAGTGTATAATATACTATGATTTTTGAATGAAACTTGCATTTCGGAAAGTTTCATAGAATCTAATTTTCAGATGATTTTTTGCATGGACTTACATCATACTCTTCCCTTGTAAAATATATAAATGATATGTGAATTTTCGTATCATTTCGAATAATCCCCGATTTAATTTGATTTTGGACCGAAACTAGTATAAACTAGTGTATAATATATTATGCTTTTTGGCGGAAACTTGCATTTCGAAAAGTTTTATAGAATCTAATTTTCAGATGATATTTTGCATGGACTTACTTCATAACCTTCCCTCCTAAAATATATAAATGATATGTGATGTTTCGTATCATTTCGAACATTCCCCAATTTAATTTGATTTTTGATCGAAACTAGTATAAACTAGTGTATAATATATTATGATTTTTTGACCAAAACTTGCATTTCGAAATGTTTCATAGAATCTAATTTTCAGATGATTATTTTGAATGGACTTCCATCATAACCTTACCTCTTAACATATATAAATTATCTCAAAAGTCTCGTATCATTTCAAATAGTCCCCAATTAAATTTTATATTTTTTACTGAAACTAGTGTATAATATACTATGATTTTTGATCAAAACTTGCATTTCGAAAAGTTTCATAGAATCTAGTTTTCGGATTATTTTTTTGCAACGACTTCCGTCATAACCTTCCCTATTATCATATATAAATGATATGAAAAGTCTCGTATCATTTCAAATAGTCCCCAATTAAATTTGATTTTTTTTGCCGAAACTAGTGTATAATATACTATGATTTTTTACCGAAACTTGCATTTCGAAAAGTTTCATAGAATCTAAGTTTCAGATGATTTTTTTGCATGGACTTACTTCATAACCTTCCCTCGTAAAATATATAAATGATATGCGAAGTTTCGTATCATTTCGAACAGTCCCCGATTTAATTTGATTTTTGAACGAAACTAGTATAAACTAGTGTATAATATATTATGATTTTTTGACCAAAATTTGCATTTCGAAATGTTTCAAAGAATCTAATTTTCAGATGATTTTTTTGCATAGGCTTCCATCATAACCTTCCCTCTTAACATATATTAATTATCTGAAAAGTCTCGTATCATATCAAATAGTCCCCAATTAATTTTGATATTTTTGACCGATATTAGTGTATAATATACTATGATTTTTGAATGAAACTTGCATTTCGGAAAGTTTCATAGAATCTAATTTTCAGATGATTTTTTGCATGGACTTACATCATACTCTTCCCTTGTAAAATATATAAATGATATGTGAATTTTCGTATCATTTCGAATAATCCCCGATTTAATTTGATTTTGGACCGAAACTAGTATAAACTAGTGTATAATATATTATGCTTTTTGGCGGAAACTTGCATTTCGAAAAGTTTTATAGAATCTAATTTTCAGATGATATTTTGCATGGACTTACTTCATAACCTTCCCTCCTAAAATATATAAATGATATGTGATGTTTCGTATCATTTCGAACAGTCCCCAATTTAATTTGATTTTTGATCGAAACTAGTATAAACTAGTGTATAATATATTATGATTTTTTGACCAAAACTTGCATTTCGAAATGTTTCATAGAATCTAATTTTCAGATGATTATTTTGCATGGACTTCCATCATAACCTTACCTCTTAACATATATAAATTATCTCAAAAGTCTCGTATCATTTCAAATAGTCCCCAATTAAATTTTATATTTTTTACTGAAACTAGTGTATAATATACTATGATTTTTGATCAAAACTTGCATTTCGAAAAGTTTCATAGAATCTAGTTTTCGGATTATGTTTTTGCAACGACTTCCGTCATAACCTTCCCTATTATCATATATAAATGATATGAAAAGTCTCGTATCATTTCAAATAGTCCCCAATTAAATTTGATTTTTTTTGCCGAAACTAGTGTATAATATACTATGATTTTTGACCGAAACTTGCATTTCGAAAAGTTTCATAGAATCTAAGTTTCAGATGATTTTTTTGCATGGACTTACTTCATAACCTTCCCTCGTAAAATATATAAATGATATGCGAAGTTTCGTATCATTTCGAACAGTCCCCGATTTAATTTGATTTTTGAACGAAACTAGTATAAACTAGTGTATAATATATTATGATTTTTTGACCAAAATTTGCATTTCGAAATGTTTCAAAGAATCTAATTTTCAGATGATTTTTTTGCATAGGCTTCCATCATAACCTTCCCTCTTAACATATATTAATTATCTGAAAAGTCTCGTATCATATCAAATAGTCCCCAATTAATTTTGATATTTTTGACCGATATTAGTGTATAATATACTATGATTTTTGAATGAAACTTGCATTTCGGAAAGTTTCATAGAATCTAATTTTCAGATGATTTTTTGCATGGACTTACATCATACTCTTCCCTTGTAAAATATATAAATGATATGTGAATTTTCGTATCATTTCGAATAATCCCCGATTTAATTTGATTTTGGACCGAAACTAGTATAAACTAGTGTATAATATATTATGCTTTTTGGCGGAAACTTGCATTTCGAAAAGTTTTATAGAATCTAATTTTCAGATGATATTTTGCATGGACTTACTTCATAACCTTCCCTCCTAAAATATATAAATGATATGTGATGTTTCGTATCATTTCGAACAGTCCCCAATTTAATTTGATTTTTGATCGAAACTAGTATAAACTAGTGTATAATATATTATGATTTTTTGACCAAAACTTGCATTTCGAAATGTTTCATAGAATCTAATTTTCAGATGATTCTTTTGCATGGACTTCCATCATAACCTTACCTCTTAACATATATAAATTATCTCAAAAGTCTCGTATCATTTCAAATAGTCCCCAATTAAATTTTATATTTTTTACTGAAACTAGTGTATAATATACTATGATTTTTGATCAAAACTTGCATTTCGAAAAGTTTCATAGAATCTAGTTTTCGGATTATTTTTTTGCAACGACTTCCGTCATAACCTTCCCTATTATCATATATAAATGATATGAAAAGTCTCGTATCATTTCAAATAGTCCCCAATTAAATTTGATTTTTTTTGCCGAAACTAGTGTATAATATACTATGATTTTTGACCGAAACTTGCATTTCGAAAAGTTTCATAGAATCTAAGTTTCAGATGATTTTTTTGCATGGACTTACTTCATAACCTTCCCTCGTAAAATATATAAATGATATGCGAAGTTTCGTATCATTTCGAACAGTCCCCGATTTAATTTGATTTTTGAACGAAACTAGTATAAACTAGTGTATAATATATTATGATTTTTTGACCAAAATTTGCATTTCGAAATGTTTCAAAGAATCTAATTTTCAGATGATTTTTTTGCATAGGCTTCCATCATAACCTTCCCTCTTAACATATATTAATTATCTGAAAAGTCTCGTATCATATCAAATAGTCCCCAATTAATTTTGATATTTTTGACCGATATTAGTGTATAATATACTATGATTTTTGAATGAAACTTGCATTTCGGAAAGTTTCATAGAATCTAATTTTCAGATGATTTTTTGCATGAACTTACATCATACTCTTCCCTTGTAAAATATATAAATGATATGTGAATTTTCGTATCATTTCGAATAATCCCCGATTTAATTTGATTTTGGACCGAAACTAGTATAAACTAGTGTATAATATATTATGCTTTTTGGCGGAAACTTGCATTTCGAAAAGTTTTATAGAATCTAATTTTCAGATGATATTTTGCATGGACTTACTTCATAACCTTCCCTCCTAAAATATATAAATGATATGTGATGTTTCGTATCATTTCGAACAGTCCCCAATTTAATTTGATTTTTGATCGAAACTAGTATAAACTAGTGTATAATATATTATGATTTTTTGACCAAAACTTGCATTTCGAAATGTTTCATAGAATCTAATTTTCAGATGATTCTTTTGCATGGACTTCCATCATAACCTTACCTCTTAACATATATAAATTATCTCAAAAGTCTCGTATCATTTCAAATAGTCCCAAATTAAATTTTATATTTTTTACTGAAACTAGTGTATAATATACTATGATTTTTGATCAAAACTTGCATTTCGAAAAGTTTCATAGAATCTAGTTTTCGGATTATTTTTTTGCAACGACTTCCGTCATAACCTTCCCTATTATCATATATAAATGATATGAAAAGTCTCGTATCATTTCAAATAGTCCCCAATTAAATTTGATTTTTTTTGCCGAAACTAGTGTATAATATACTATGATTTTTGACCGAAACTTGCATTTCGAAAAGTTTCATAGAATCTAAGTTTCAGATGATTTTTTTGCATGGACTTACTTCATAACCTTCCCTCGTAAAATATATAAATGATATGCGAAGTTTCGTATCATTTCGAACAGTCCCCGATTTAATTTGATTTTTGAACGAAACTAGTATAAACTAGTGTATAATATATTATGATTTTTTGACCAAAATTTGCATTTCGAAATGTTTCAAAGAATCTAATTTTCAGATGATTTTTTTGCATAGGCTTCCATCATAACCTTCCCTCTTAACATATATTAATTATCTGAAAAGTCTCGTATCATATCAAATAGTCCCCAATTAATTTTGATATTTTTGACCGATATTAGTGTATAATATACTATGATTTTTGAATGAAACTTGCATTTCGGAATGTTTCATAGAATCTAATTTTCAGATGATTTTTTGCATGGACTTACATCATACTCTTCCCATGTAAAATATATAAATGATATGTGAATTTTCGTATCATTTCGAATAATCCCCGATTTAATTTGATTTTGGACCGAAACTAGTATAAACTAGTGTATAATATATTATGCTTTTTGGCGGATACTTGCATTTCGAAAAGTTTTATAGAATCTAATTTTCAGATGATTTTTTGCATGGACTTACTTCATAACCTTCCCTCCTAAAATATATAAATGATATGTGATGTTTCGTATCATTTCGAACAGTCCCCAATTTAATTTGATTTTTGATCGAAACTAGTATAAACTAGTGTATAATATATTATGATTTTTTGACCAAAACTTGCATTTCGAAATGTTTCATAGAATCTAATTTTCAGATGATTCTTTTGCATGGACTTCCATCATAACCTTACCTCTTAACATATATAAATTATCTCAAAAGTCTCGTATCATTTCAAATAGTCCCAAATTAAATTTTATATTTTTTACTGAAACTAGTGTATAATATACTATGATTTTTGATCAAAACTTGCATTTCGAAAAGTTTCATAGAATCTAGTTTTCAGATTATTTTTTTGCAACGACTTCCGTCATAACCTTCCCTATTATCATATATAAATGATATGAAAAGTCTCGTATCATTTCAAATAGTCCCCAATTAAATTTGATTTTTTTTGCCGAAACTAGTGTATAATATACTATGATTTTTGACCGAAACTTGCATTTCGAAAAGTTTCATAGAATCTAAGTTTCAGATGATTTTTTTGCATGGACTTACTTCATAACCTTCCCTCGTAAAATATATAAATGATATGCGAAGTTTCGTATCATTTCGAACAGTCCCCGATTTAATTTGATTTTTGAACGAAACTAGTATAAACTAGTGTATAATATATTATGATTTTTTGACCAAAATTTGCATTTCGAAATGTTTCAAAGAATCTAATTTTCAGATGATTTTTTTGCATAGGCTTCCATCATAACCTTCCCTCTTAACATATATTAATTATCTGAAAAGTCTCGTATCATATCAAATAGTCCCCAATTAATTTTGATATTTTTGACCGATATTAGTGTATAATATACTATGATTTTTGAATGAAACTTGCATTTCGGAATGTTTCATAGAATCTAATTTTCAGATGATTTTTTGCATGGACTTACATCATACTCTTCCCATGTAAAATATATAAATGATATGTGAATTTTCGTATCATTTCGAATAATCCCCGATTTAATTTGATTTTGGACCGAAACTAGTATAAACTAGTGTATAATATATTATGCTTTTTGGCGGATACTTGCATTTCGAAAAGTTTTATAGAATCTAATTTTCAGATGATTTTTTGCATGGACTTACTTCATAACCTTCCCTCCTAAAATATATAAATGATATGTGATGTTTCGTATCATTTCGAACAGTCCCCAATTTAATTTGATTTTTGATCGAAACTAGTATAAACTAGTGTATAATATATTATGATTTTTTGACCAAAACTTGCATTTCGAAATGTTTCATAGAATCTAATTTTCAGATGATTCTTTTGCATGGACTTCCATCATAACCTTACCTCTTAACATATATAAATTATCTCAAAAGTCTCGTATCATTTCAAATAGTCCCCAATTAAATTTTATATTTTTTACTGAAACTAGTGTATAATATACTATGATTTTTGATCAAAACTTGCATTTCGAAAAGTTTCATAGAATCTAGTTTTCGGATTATTTTTTTGCAACGACTTCCGTCATAACCGTCCCTATTATCAAATATAAATGATATGAAAAGTCTTGTATCATTTCAAATAGTCCCCAATTAAATTTGATTATTTTTGCCGAAACTAGTGTATAATATACTATGATTTTTGACAGAAACTTGCATTTCGAAAAGTTTCATAGAATCTAAGTTTCAGATGATTTTTTTGCATGGACTTACTTCATAACCTTCCCTCGTAAAATATATAAATGATATGCGAAGTTTCGTATCATTTCGAACAGTCCCCGATTTAATTTGATTTTTGAACGAAACTAGTATAAACTAGTGTATAATATATTATGATTTTTTGACCAAAATTTGCATTTCGAAATGTTTCAAAGAATCTAATTTTCAGATGATTTTTTTGCATAGGCTTCCATCATAACCTTCCCTCTTAACATATATTAATTATCTGAAAAGTCTCCTATCATATCAAATAGTCCCCAATTAATTTTGATATTTTTGACCGAAATTAGTGTATAATATACTATGATTTTTGAATGAAACTTGCATTTCGGAAAGTTTCATAGAATCTAATTTTCAGATGATTTTTTGCATGGACTTACGTCATACTCTTCCCTTGTAAAATATATAAATGATATGTGAATTTTCGTATCATTTCGAATAATCCCCGATTTAATTTGATTTTGGACCGAAACTAGTATAAACTAGTGTATAATATATTATGTTTTTTGGCCGAAACTTGCATTTCGAAAAGTTTTATAGAATCTAATTTTCAGATGATATTTTGCATGGACTTACATCATAACCATCCCTCCTAAAACATATAAATGATATGTGATGTTTCGTATCATTTCGAACAGTCCCCAATTTAATTTGATTTTTGATCGAAACTAGTATAAACTAGTGTATAATATATTATGATTTTTTGACCAAAACTTGCATTTCGAAATGTTTCATAGAATCTAATTTTCAGATGATTCTTTTGCATGGACTTCCATCATAACCTTACCTCTTAACATATATAAATTATCTCAAAAGTCTCGTATCATTTCAAATAGTCCCCAATTAAATTTTATATTTTTTACTGAAACTAGTGTATAATATACTATGATTTTTGATCAAAACTTGCATTTCGAAAAGTTTCATAGAATCTAGTTTTCGGATTATTTTTTTGCATGGACTTCCGTCATAACCTTCCCTATTATCATATATAAATGATATGAAAAGTCTCGTATCATTTCAAATAGTCCCCAATTAAATTTGATTTTTTTTGCCGAAACTAGTGTATAATATACTATGATTTTTTACCGAAACTTGCATTCGAAAAGTTTCATAGAATCTAAATTTCAGATGATTTTTTTGCATGGACTTACTTCATAACCTTCCCTCGTAAAATATATAAATGATATGCGAAGTTTCGTATCATTTCGAACAGTCCCCGATTTAATTTGATTTTTGAACGAAACTAGTATAAACTAGTGTATAATATATTATGATTTTTTGACCAAAATTTGCATTTCGAAATGTTTCAAAGAATCTAATTTTCAGATGATTTTTTTGCATAGGCTTCCATCATAACCTTCCCTCTTAACATATATTAATTATCTGAAAAGTCTCCTATCATATCAAATAGTCCCCAATTAATTTTGATATTTTTGACCGAAATTAGTGTATAATATACTATGATTTTTGAATGAAACTTGCATTTCGGAAAGTTTCATAGAATCTAATTTTCAGATGATTTTTTGCATGGACTTACGTCATACTCTTCCCTTGTAAAATATATAAATGATATGTGAATTTTCGTATCATTTCGAATAATCCCCGATTTAATTTGATTTTGGACCGAAACTAGTATAAACTAGTGTATAATATATTATGTTTTTTGGCCGAAACTTGCATTTCGAAAAGTTTTATAGAATCTAATTTTCAGATGATATTTTGCATGGACTTACATCATAACCATCCCTCCTAAAACATATAAATGATATGTGATGTTTCGTATCATTTCGAACAGTCCCCAATTTAATTTGATTTTTGATCGAAACTAGTATAAACTAGTGTATAATATATTATGATTTTTTGACCAAAACTTGCATTTCGAAATGTTTCATAGAATCTAATTTTCAGATGATTCTTTTGCATGGACTTCCATCATAACCTTACCTCTTAACATATATAAATTATCTCAAAAGTCTCGTATCATTTCAAATAGTCCCCAATTAAATTTTATATTTTTTACTGAAACTAGTGTATAATATACTATGATTTTTGATCAAAACTTGCATTTCGAAAAGTTTCATAGAATCTAGTTTTCGGATTATTTTTTTGCATGGACTTCCGTCATAACCTTCCCTATTATCATATATAAATGATATGAAAAGTCTCGTATCATTTCAAATAGTCCCCAATTAAATTTGATTTTTTTTGCCGAAACTAGTGTATAATATACTATGATTTTTTACCGAAACTTGCATTCGAAAAGTTTCATAGAATCTAAATTTCAGATGATTTTTTTGCATGGACTTACTTCATAACCTTCCCTCGTAAAATATATAAATGATATGCGAAGTTTCGTATCATTTCGAACAGTCCCCGATTTAATTTGATTTTTGAACGAAACTAGTATAAACTAGTGTATAATATATTATGATTTTTTGACCAAAATTTGCATTTCGAAATGTTTCAAAGAATCTAATTTTCAGATGATTTTTTTGCATAGGCTTCCATCATAACCTTCCCTCTTAACATATATTAATTATCTGAAAAGTCTCGTATCATATCAAATAGTCCCCAATTAATTTTGATATTTTTGACCGATATTAGTGTATAATATACTATGATTTTTGAATGAAACGAGCATTTCGGAAAGTTTCATAGAATCTAATTTTCAGATGATTTTTTGCATGGACTTACATCATACTCTTCCCTTGTAAAATATATAAATGATATGTGAATTTTCGTATCATTTCGAATAATCCCCGATTTAATTTGATTTTGGAACGAAACTAGTATAAACTAGTGTATAATATATTATGTTTTTTTGCCAAAACTTGCATTTCGAAAAGTTTTATAGAATCTAATTTTCAGATGATTTTTTGCATGGACTTACTTCATAACCTTCCCTCCTAAAATATATAAATGATATGTGATGTTTCGTATCATTTCGAACAGTCCCCAATTTAATTTGATTTTTGATCGAAACTAGTATAAACTAGTGTATAATATATTATGATTTTTTGACCAAAACTTGCATTTCGAAATGTTTCATAGAATCTAATTTTCAGATGATTATTTTGCATGGACTTCCATCATAACCTTACCTCTTAACATATATAAATTATCTCAAAAGTCTCGTATCATTTCAAATAGTCCCCAATTAAATTTTATATTTTTTACTGAAACTAGTGTATAATATACTATGATTTTTGATCAAAACTTGCATTTCGAAAAGTTTCATAGAATCTAGTTTTCGGATTATTTTTTTGCATGGACTTCCGTCATAACCTTCCCTATTATCATATATAAATGATATGAAAAGTCTCGTATCATTTCAAATAGTCCCCAATTAAATTTGATTTTTTTTGCCGAAACTAGTGTATAATATACTATGATTTTTTACCGAAACTTGCATTCGAAAAGTTTCATAGAATCTAAATTTCAGATGATTTTTTTGCATGGACTTACTTCATAACCTTCCCTCGTAAAATATATAAATGATATGCGAAGTTTCGTATCATTTCGAACAGTGCCCAATTTAATTTGATTTTTGAACGAAACTAGTATAAACTAGTGTATAATATATTATGATTTTTTGACCAAAATTTGCATTTCGAAATGTTTCAAAGAATCTAATTTTCAGATGATTTTTTTGCATAGGCTTCCATCATAACCTTCCCTCTTAACATATATAAATTATCTGAAAAGTCTCGTATCATATCAAATAGTCCCCAATTAATTTTGATATTTTTGACCGATATTAGTGTATAATATACTATGATTTTTGAATGAAACTTGCATTTCGGAAAGTTTCATAGAATCTAATTTTCAGATGATTTTTTGCATGGACTTACATCATACTCTTCCCTTGTAAAATATATAAATGATATGTGAATTTTCATATCATTTCGAATAATCCCCGATTTAATTTGATTTTGGAACGAAACTAGTATAAACTAGTGTATAATATATTATGTTTTTTTGCCAAAACTTGCATTTCGAAAAGTTTTATAGAATCTAATTTTCAGATGATTTTTTGCATGGACTTACTTCATAACCTTCCCTCCTAAAATATATAAATGATATGTGATGTTTCGTATCATTTCGAACAGTCCCCAATTTAATTTGATTTTTGATCGAAACTAGTATAAACTAGTGTATAATATATTATGATTTTTTGACCAAAACTTGCATTTCGAAATGTTTCATAGAATCTAATTTTCAGATGATTATTTTGCATGGACTTCCATCATAACCTTACCTCTTAACATATATAAATTATCTCAAAAGTCTCGTATCATTTCAAATAGTCCCCAATTAAATTTTATATTTTTTACTGAAACTAGTGTATAATATACTATGATTTTTGATCAAAACTTGCATTTCGAAAAGTTTCATAGAATCTAGTTTTCGGATTATTTTTTTGCATGGACTTCCGTCATAACCTTCCCTATTATCATATATAAATGATATGAAAAGTCTCGTATCATTTCAAATAGTCCCCAATTAAATTTGATTTTTTTTTGCCGAAACTAGTGTATAATATACTATGATTTTTTACCGAAACTTGCATTCGAAAAGTTTCATAGAATCTAAATTTCAGATGATTTTTTTGCATGGACTTACTTCATAACCTTCCCTCGTAAAATATATAAATGATATGCGAAGTTTCGTATCATTTCGAACAGTGCCCAATTTAATTTGATTTTTGAACGAAACTAGTATAAACTAGTGTATAATATATTATGATTTTTTGACCAAAATTTGCATTTCGAAATGTTTCAAAGAATCTAATTTTCAGATGATTTTTTTGCATAGGCTTCCATCATAACCTTCCCTCTTAACATATATAAATTATCTGAAAAGTCTCGTATCATATCAAATAGTCCCCAATTAATTTTGATATTTTTGACCGATATTAGTGTATAATATACTATGATTTTTGAATGAAACTTGCATTTCGGAAAGTTTCATAGAATCTAATTTTCAGATGATTTTTTGCATGGACTTACATCATACTCTTCCCTTGTAAAATATATAAATGATATGTGAATTTTCGTATCATTTCGAATAATCCCCGATTTAATTTGATTTTGGACCGAAACTAGTATAAACTAGTGTATAATATATTATGTTTTTTTGCCGAAACTTGCATTTCGAAAAGTTTTATAGAATCTAATTTTCAGATGATTTTTTGCATGGACTTACTTCATAACCTTCCCTCCTAAAATATATAAATGATATGTGATGTTTCGTATCATTTCGAACAGTCCCCAATTTAATTTGATTTTTGATCGAAACTAGTATAAACTAGTGTATAATATATTATGATTTTTTGACCAAAACTTGCATTTCGAAATGTTTCATAGAATCTAATTTTCAGATGATTATTTTGCATGGACTTCCATCATAACCTTACCTCTTAACATATATAAATTATCTCAAAAGTCTCGTATCATTTCAAATAGTCCCCAATTAAATTTTATATTTTTTACTGAAACTAGTGTATAATATACTATGATTTTTGATCAAAACTTGCATTTCGAAAAGTTTCATAGAATCTAGTTTTCGGATTATTTTTTTGCATGGACTTCCGTCATAACCTTCCCTATTATCATATATAAATGATATGAAAAGTCTCGTATCATTTCAAATAGTCCCCAATTAAATTTGATTTTTTTTGCCGAAACTAGTGTATAATATACTATGATTTTTTACCGAAACTTGCATTTCGAAAAGTTTCATAGAATCTAAATTTCAGATGATTTTTTTGCATGGACTTACTTCATAACCTTCCCTCGTAAAATATATAAATGATATGCGAAGTTTCGTATCATTTCGAACAGTGCCCAATTTAATTTGATTTTTGAACGAACCTAGTATAAACTAGTGTATAATATATTATGATTTTTTGACCAAAATTTGCATTTCGAAATGTTTCAAAGAATCTAATTTTCAGATGATTTTTTTGCATAGGCTTCCATCATAACCTTCCCGCTTAACATATATAAATTATCTGAAAAGTCTCGTATCATATCAAATAGTCCCCAATTAATTTTGATATTTTTGACCGATATTAGAGTATAATATACTATGATTTTTGAATGAAACTTGCATTTCGGAAAGTTTCATAGAATCTAATTTTCAGATGATTTTTTGCATGGACTTACATCATACTCTTCCCTTGTAAAATATATAAATGATATGTGAATTTTCGTATCATTTCGAATAATCCCCGATTTAATTTGATTTTGGACCGAAACTAGTATAAACTAGTGTATAATATATTATGTTTTTTGGCGGAAACTTGCATTTCGAAAAGTTTTATAGAATCTAATTTTCAGATGATTTTTTGCATGGACTTACTTCATAACCTTCCCTCCTAAAATATATAAATGATATGTGATGTTTCGTATCATTTCGAACAGTCCCCAATTTAATTTGATTTTTGATCGAAACTAGTATAAACTAGTGTATAATATATTATGATTTTTTGACCAAAACTTGCATTTCGAAATGTTTCATAGAATCTAATTTTCAGATGATTATTTTGCATGGACTTCCATCATAACCTTAACTCTTAACATATATAAATTATCTCAAAAGTCTCGTATCATTTCAAATAGTCCCCAATTAAATTTTATATTTTTTACTGAAACTAGTGTATAATATACTATGATTTTTGATCAAAACTTGCATTTCGAAAAGTTTCATAGAATCTAGTTTTCGGATTATTTTTTTGCATGGACTTCCGTCATAACCTTCCCTATTATCATATATAAATGATATGAAAAGTCTCGTATCATTTCAAATAGTCCCCAATTAAATTTGATTTTTTTTGCCGAAACTAGTGTATAATATACTATGATTTTTTACCGAAACTTGCATTTCGAAAAGTTTCATAGAATCTAAATTTCAGATGATTTTTTTGCATGGACTTACTTCATAACCTTCCCTCGTAAAATATATAAATGATATGCGAAGTTTCGTATCATTTCGAACAGTGCCCAATTTAATTTGATTTTTGAACGAACCTAGTATAAACTAGTGTATAATATATTATGATTTTTTGACCAAAATTTGCATTTCGAAATGTTTCAAAGAATCTAATTTTCAGATGATTTTTTTGCATAGGCTTCCATCATAACTTTCCCGCTTAACATATATAAATTATCTGAAAAGTCTCGTATCATATCAAATAGTCCCCAATTAATTTTGATATTTTTGACCGATATTAGAGTATAATATACTATGATTTTTGAATGAAACTTGCATTTCGGAAAGTTTCATAGAATCTAATTTTCAGATGATTTTTTGCATGGACTTATATCATACTCTTCCCTTGTAAAATATATAAATGATATGTGAATTTTCGTATCATTTCGAATAATCCCCGATTTAATTTGATTTTGGACCGAAACTAGTATAAACTAGTGTATAATATATTATGTTTTTTGGCGGAAACTTGCATTTCGAAAAGTTTTATAGAATCTAATTTTCAGATGATTTTTTGCATGGACTTACTTCATAACCTTCCCTCCTAAAATATATAAATGATATGTGATGTTTCGTATCATTTCGAACAGTCCCCAATTTAATTTGATTTTGATCGAAACTAGTATAAACTAGTGTATAATATATTATGATTTTTTGACCAAAACTTGCATTTCGAAATGTTTCATAGAATCTAATTTTCAGATGATTATTTTGCATGGACTTCCATCATAACCTTACCTCTTAACATATATAAATTATCTCAAAAGTCTCGTATCATTTCAAATAGTCCCCAATTAAATTTTATATTTTTTACTGAAACTAGTGTATAATATACTATGATTTTTGATCAAAACTTGCATTTCGAAAAGTTTCATAGAATCTAGTTTTCGGATTATTTTTTTGCATGGACTTCCGTCATAACCTTCCCTATTATCATATATAAATGATATGAAAAGTCTCGTATCATTTCAAATAGTCCCCAATTAAATTTGATTTTTTTTTGCCGAAACTAGTGTATAATATACTATGATTTTTTACCGAAACTTGCATTCGAAAAGTTTCATAGAATCTAAATTTCAGATGATTTTTTTGCATGGACTTACTTCATAACCTTCCCTCGTAAAATATATAAATGATATGCGAAGTTTCGTATCATTTCGAACAGTGCCCAATTTAATTTGATTTTTGAACGAAACTAGTATAAACTAGTGTATAATATATTATGATTTTTTGACCAAAATTTGCATTTCGAAATGTTTCAAAGAATCTAATTTTCAGATGATTTTTTTGCATAGGCTTCCATCATAACCTTCCCTCTTAACATATATAAATTATCTGAAAAGTCTCGTATCATATCAAATAGTCCCCAATTAATTTTGATATTTTTGACCGATATTAGTGTATAATATACTATGATTTTTGAATGAAACTTGCATTTCGGAAAGTTTCATAGAATCTAATTTTCAGATGATTTTTTGCATGGACTTACATCATACTCTTCCCTTGTAAAATATATAAATGATATGTGAATTTTCATATCATTTCGAATAATCCCCGATTTAATTTGATTTTGGAACGAAACTAGTATAAACTAGTGTATAATATATTATGTTTTTTTGCCAAAACTTGCATTTCGAAAAGTTTTATAGAATCTAATTTTCAGATGATTTTTTGCATGGACTTACTTCATAACCTTCCCTCCTAAAATATATAAATGATATGTGATGTTTCGTAT
Organism: Lathyrus aphaca; assembly: GCA_963966055.1. Classification (NCBI taxonomy): domain Eukaryota; kingdom Viridiplantae; phylum Streptophyta; class Magnoliopsida; order Fabales; family Fabaceae; genus Lathyrus; species Lathyrus aphaca. The sequence continues at coordinate 17,916,111 of OZ014523.1, read as the reverse complement.
CATTTCGAACAGTCCCCAATTTAATTTGATTTTTGATCGAAACTAGTATAAACTAGTGTATAATATATTATGATTTTTTGACCAAAACTTGCATTTCGAAATGTTTCATAGAATCTAATTTTCAGATGATTATTTTGCATGGACTTCCATCATAACCTTACCTCTTAACATATATAAATTATCTCAAAAGTCTCGTATCATTTCAAATAGTCCCCAATTAAATTTTATATTTTTTACTGAAACTAGTGTATAATATACTATGATTTTTGATCAAAACTTGCATTTCGAAAAGTTTCATAGAATCTAGTTTTCGGATTATTTTTTTGCATGGACTTCCGTCATAACCTTCCCTATTATCATATATAAATGATATGAAAAGTCTCGTATCATTTCAAATAGTCCCCAATTAAATTTGATTTTTTTTGCCGAAACTAGTGTATAATATACTATGATTTTTTACCGAAACTTGCATTTCGAAAAGTTTCATAGAATCTAAATTTCAGATGATTTTTTTGCATGGACTTACTTCATAACCTTCCCTCGTAAAATATATAAATGATATGCGAAGTTTCGTATCATTTCGAACAGTGCCCAATTTAATTTGATTTTTGAACGAACCTAGTATAAACTAGTGTATAATATATTATGATTTTTTGACCAAAATTTGCATTTCGAAATGTTTCAAAGAATCTAATTTTCAGATGATTTTTTTGCATAGGCTTCCATCATAACCTTCCCGCTTAACATATATAAATTATCTGAAAAGTCTCGTATCATATCAAATAGTCCCCAATTAATTTTGATATTTTTGACCGATATTAGAGTATAATATACTATGATTTTTGAATGAAACTTGCATTTCGGAAAGTTTCATAGAATCTAATTTTCAGATGATTTTTTGCATGGACTTACATCATACTCTTCCCTTGTAAAATATATAAATGATATGTGAATTTTCGTATCATTTCGAATAATCCCCGATTTAATTTGATTTTGGACCGAAACTAGTATAAACTAGTGTATAATATATTATGTTTTTTGGCGGAAACTTGCATTTCGAAAAGTTTTATAGAATCTAATTTTCAGATGATTTTTTGCATGGACTTACTTCATAACCTTCCCTCCTAAAATATATAAATGATATGTGATGTTTCGTATCATTTCGAACAGTCCCCAATTTAATTTGATTTTTGATCGAAACTAGTATAAACTAGTGTATAATATATTATGATTTTTTGACCAAAACTTGCATTTCGAAATGTTTCATAGAATCTAATTTTCAGATGATTATTTTGCATGGACTTCCATCATAACCTTACCTCTTAACATATATAAATTATCTCAAAAGTCTCGTATCATTTCAAATAGTCCCCAATTAAATTTTATATTTTTTACTGAAACTAGTGTATAATATACTATGATTTTTGATCAAAACTTGCATTTCGAAAAGTTTCATAGAATCTAGTTTTCGGATTATTTTTTTGCATGGACTTCCGTCATAACCTTCCCTATTATCATATATAAATGATATGAAAAGTCTCGTATCATTTCAAATAGTCCCCAATTAAATTTGATTTTTTTTGCCGAAACTAGTGTATAATATACTATGATTTTTTACCGAAACTTGCATTTCGAAAAGTTTCATAGAATCTAAATTTCAGATGATTTTTTTGCATGGACTTACTTCATAACCTTCCCTCGTAAAATATATAAATGATATGCGAAGTTTCGTATCATTTCGAACAGTGCCCAATTTAATTTGATTTTTGAACGAACCTAGTATAAACTAGTGTATAATATATTATGATTTTTTGACCAAAATTTGCATTTCGAAATGTTTCAAAGAATCTAATTTTCAGATGATTTTTTTGCATAGGCTTCCATCATAACCTTCCCGCTTAACATATATAAATTATCTGAAAAGTCTCGTATCATATCAAATAGTCCCCAATTAATTTTGATATTTTTGACCGATATTAGAGTATAATATACTATGATTTTTGAATGAAACATGCATTTCGGAAAGTTTCATAGAATCTAATTTTCAGATGATTTTTTGCATGGACTTACATCATACTCTTCCCTTGTAAAATATATAAATGATATGTGAATTTTCGTATCATTTCGAATAATCCCCGATTTAATTTGATTTTGGACCGAAACTAGTATAAACTAGTGTATAATATATTATGTTTTTTGGCGGAAACTTGCATTTCGAAAAGTTTTATAGAATCTAATTTTCAGATGATTTTTTGCATGGACTTACTTCATAACCTTCCCTCCTAAAATATATAAATGATATGTGATGTTTCGTATCATTTCGAACAGTCCCCAATTTAATTTGATTTTTGATCGAAACTAGTATAAACTAGTGTATAATATATTATGATTTTTTGACCAAAACTTGCATTTCGAAATGTTTCATAGAATCTAATTTTCAGATGATTATTTTGCATGGACTTCCATCATAACCTTACCTCTTAACATATATAAATTATCTCAAAAGTCTCGTATCATTTCAAATAGTCCCCAATTAAATTTTATATTTTTTACTGAAACTAGTGTATAATATACTATGATTTTTGATCAAAACTTGCATTTCGAAAAGTTTCATAGAATCTAGTTTTCGGATTATTTTTTTGCATGGACTTCCGTCATAACCTTCCCTATTATCATATATAAATGATATGAAAAGTCTCGTATCATTTCAAATAGTCCCCAATTAAATTTGATTTTTTTTGCCGAAACTAGTGTATAATATACTATGATTTTTTACCGAAACTTGCATTTCGAAAAGTTTCATAGAATCTAAATTTCAGATGATTTTTTTGCATGGACTTACTTCATAACCTTCCCTCGTAAAATATATAAATGATATGCGAAGTTTCGTATCATTTCGAACAGTCCCCGATTTAATTTGATTTTTGAACGAAACTAGTATAAACTAGTGTATAATATATTATGATTTTTTGACCAAAATTTGCATTTCGAAATGTTTCAAAGAATCTAATTTTCAGATGATTTTTTTGCATAGGCTTCCATCATAACCTTCCCGCTTAACATATATAAATTATCTGAAAAGTCTCGTATCATATCAAATAGTCCCCAATTAATTTTGATATTTTTGACCGATATTAGAGTATAATATACTATGATTTTTGAATGAAACTTGCATTTCGGAAAGTTTCATAGAATCTAATTTTCAGATGATTTTTTGCATGGACTTACGTCATACTCTTCCCTTGTAAAATATATAAATGATATGTGAATTTTCGTATCATTTCGAATAATCCCCGATTTAATTTGATTTTGGACCGAAACTAGTATAAACTAGTGTATAATATATTATGCTTTTTGGCCAAAACTTGCATTTCGAAAAGTTTTATAGAATCTAATTTTCAGATGATTTTTTGCATGGACTTACTTCATAACCTTCCCTCCTAAAATATATAAATGATATGTGATGTTTCGTATCATTTCGAACAGTCCCCAATTTAATTTGATTTTTGATCGAAACTAGTATAAACTAGTGTATAATATATTATGATTTTTTGACCAAAACTTGCATTTCGAAATGTTTCATAGAATCTAATTTTCAGATGATTATTTTGCATGGACTTCCATCATAACCTTACCTCTTAACATATATAAATTATCTCAAAAGTCTCGTATCATTTCAAATAGTCCCCAATTAAATTTTATATTTTTTACTGAAACTAGTGTATAATATACTATGATTTTTGATCAAAACTTGCATTTCGAAAAGTTTCATAGAATCTAGTTTTCGGATTATTTTTTTGCATGGACTTCCGTCATAACCTTCCCTATTATCATATATAAATGATATGAAAAGTCTCGTATCATTTCAAATAGTCCCCAATTAAATTTGATTTTTTTTGCCGAAACTAGTGTATAATATACTATGATTTTTTACCGAAACTTGCATTTCGAAAAGTTTCATAGAAACTAAATTTCAGATGATTTTTTTGCATGGACTTACTTCATAACCTTCCCTCGTAAAATATATAAATGATATGCGAAGTTTCGTATCATTTCGAACAGTGCCCAATTTAATTTGATTTTTGAACGAACCTAGTATAAACTAGTGTATAATATATTATGATTTTTTGACCAAAATTTGCATTTCGAAATGTTTCAAAGAATCTAATTTTCAGATGATTTTTTTGCATAGGCTTCCATCATAACCTTCCCGCTTAACATATATAAATTATCTGAAAAGTCTCGTATCATATCAAATAGTCCCCAATTAATTTTGATATTTTTGACCGATATTAGAGTATAATATACTATGATTTTTGAATGAAACTTGCATTTCGGAAAGTTTCATAGAATCTAATTTTCAGATGATTTTTTGCATGGACTTACGTCATACTCTTCCCTTGTAAAATATATAAATGATATGTGAATTTTCGTATCATTTCGAATAATCCCCGATTTAATTTGATTTTGGACCGAAACTAGTATAAACTAGTGTATAATATATTATGTTTTTTGGCGGAAACTTGCATTTCGAAAAGTTTTATAGAATCTAATTTTCAGATGATTTTTTGCATGGACTTACTTCATAACCTTCCCTCCTAAAATATATAAATGATATGTGATGTTTCGTATCATTTCGAACAGTCCCCAATTTAATTTGATTTTTGATCGAAACTAGTATAAACTAGTGTATAATATATTATGATTTTTTGACCAAAACTTGCATTTCGAAATGTTTCATAGAATCTAATTTTCAGATGATTATTTTGCATGGACTTCCATCATAAACTTACCTCTTAACATATATAAATTATCTCAAAAGTCTCGTATCATTTCAAATAGTCCCCAATTAAATTTTATATTTTTTACTGAAACTAGTGTATAATATACTATGATTTTTGATCAAAACTTGCATTTCGAAAAGTTTCATAGAATCTAGTTTTCGGATTATTTTTTTGCATGGACTTCCGTCATAACCTTCCCTATTATCATATATAAATGATATGAAAAGTCTCGTATCATTTCAAATAGTCCCCAATTAAATTTGATTTTTTTTGCCGAAACTAGTGTATAATATACTATGATTTTTTACCGAAACTTGCATTTCGAAAAGTTTCATAGAATCTAAATTTCAGATGATTTTTTTGCATGGACTTACTTCATAAACTTCCCTCGTAAAATATATAAATGATATGCGAAGTTTCGTATCATTTCGAACAGTCCCCGATTTAATTTGATTTTTGAACGAAACTAGTATAAACTAGTGTATAATATATTATGATTTTTTGACAAAAATTTGCATTTCGAAATGTTTCAAAGAATCTAATTTTCAGATGATTTTTTTGCATAGGCTTCCATCATAAACTTCCTTATTAACATATATAAATTATCTGAAAAGTCTCGTATCATATCAAATAGTCCCCCAATTAATTTTGATATTTTGGACCGAAATTAGTGTATAATATACTATGATTTTTGAATGAAACTTGCATTTCGGAAAGTTTCATAGAATCTAATTTTCAGATGATTTTTTGCATGGACTTACGTCATACTCTTCCCTTGTAAAATATATAAATGATATGTGAATTTTCGTATCATTTCGAATAATCCCCGATTTAATTTGATTTTGGACCGAAACTAGTATAAACTAGTGTATAATATATTATGTTTTTTGGCCGAAACTTGCATTTCGAAAAGTTTTATAGAATCTAATTTTCAGATGATATTTTGCATGGACTTACATCATAACCATCCCTCCTAAAACATATAAATGATATGTGATGTTTCGTATCATTTCGAACAGTCCCCAATTTAATTTGATTTTTGATCGAAACTAGTATAAACTAGTGTATAATATATTATGATTTTTTGACCAAAACTTGCATTTCGAAATGTTTCATAGAATCTAATTTTCAGATGATTCTTTTGCATGGACTTCCATCATAACCTTACCTCTTAACATATATAAATTATCTCAAAAGTCTCGTATCATTTCAAATAGTCCCCAATTAAATTTTATATTTTTTACTGAAACTAGTGTATAATATACTATGATTTTTGATCAAAACTTGCATTTCGAAAAGTTTCATAGAATCTAGTTTTCGGATTATTTTTTTGCATGGACTTCCGTCATAACCTTCCCTATTATCATATATAAATGATATGAAAAGTCTCGTATCATTTCAAATAGTCCCCAATTAAATTTGATTTTTTTTGCCGAAACTAGTGTATAATATACTATGATTTTTTACCGAAACTTGCATTTCGAAAAGTTTCATAGAATCTAAGTTTCAGATGATTTTTTTGCATGGACTTACTTCATAACCTTCCCTCGTAAAATATATAAATGATATGCGAAGTTTCGTATCATTTCGAACAGTCCCCGATTTAATTTGATTTTTGAACGAAACTAGTATAAACTAGTGTATAATATATTATGATTTTTTGACCAAAATTTGCATTTCGAAATGTTTCAAAGAATCTAATTTTCAGATGATTTTTTTGCATAGGCTTCCATCATAAACTTCCTTATTAACATATATAAATTATCTGAAAAGTCTCGTATCATATCAAATAGTCCCCCAATTAATTTTGATATTTTTGACCGAAATTAGTGTATAATATACTATGATTTTTGAATGAAACTTGCATTTCGGAAAGTTTCATAGAATCTAATTTTCAGATGATTTTTTGCATGGACTTACGTCATACTCTTCCCTTGTAAAATATATAAATGATATGTGAATTTTCGTATCATTTCGAATAATCCCCGATTTAATTTGATTTTGGACCGAAACTAGTATAAACTAGTGTATAATATATTATGTTTTTTGGCCGAAACTTGCATTTCGAAAAGTTTTATAGAATCTAATTTTCAGATGATATTTTGCATGGACTTACATCATAACCATCCCTCCTAAAACATATAAATGATATGTGATGTTTCGTATCATTTCGAACAGTCCCCAATTTAATTTGATTTTTGATCGAAACTAGTATAAACTAGTCTATAATATATTATGATTTTTTGACCAAAACTTGCATTTCGAAATGTTTCATAGAATCTAATTTTCAGATGATTCTTTTGCATGGACTTCCATCATAACCTTACCTCTTAACATATATAAATTATCTCAAAAGTCTCGTATCATTTCAAATAGTCCCCAATTAAATTTTATATTTTTTACTGAAACTAGTGTATAATATACTATGATTTTTGATCAAAACTTGCATTTCGAAAAGTTTCATAGAATCTAGTTTTCGGATTATTTTTTTGCATGGACTTCCGTCATAACCTTCCCTATTATCATATATAAATGATATGAAAAGTCTCGTATCATTTCAAATAGTCCCCAATTAAATTTGATTTTTTTTGCCGAAACTAGTGTATAATATACTATGATTTTTGACCGAAACTTGCATTTCGAAAAGTTTCATAGAATCTAAGTTTCAGATGATTTTTTTGCATGGACTTACTTCATAACCTTCCCTCGTAAAATATATAAATGATATGCGAAGTTTCGTATCATTTCGAACAGTCCCCGATTTAATTTGATTTTTGAACGAAACTAGTATAAACTAGTGTATAATATATTATGATTTTTTGACAAAAATTTGCATTTCGAAATGTTTCAAAGAATCTAATTTTCAGATGATTTTTTTGCATAGGCTTCTATCATAACCTTCCCTCTTAACATATATAAATTATCTGAAAAGTCTCGTATCATATCAAATAGTCCCCAATTAATTTTGATATTTTTGACCGATATTAGTGTATAATATACTATGATTTTTGAATGAAACTTGCATTTCAGAAAGTTTCATAGAATCTAATTTTCAGATGATTTTTTGCATGGACTTACATCATACTCTTCCCTTATAAAATATATAAACGATATGTGAATTTTCGTATCATTTCGAATAATCCCCAATTTAATTTGATTTTGGACCGAAACTAGTATAAACTAGTGTATAATATATTATGTTTTTTGGCCGAAACTTGCATTTCGAAAAGTTTTATAGAATCTAATTTTCAGATGATATTTTGCATGGACTTACTTCATAACCTTCCCTCCAAAATATATAAATGATATGTGATGTTTCGTATCATTTCGAACAGTCCCCAATTTAATTTGATTTTTGATCGAAACTAGTATAAACTAGTGTATAATATATTATGATTTTTTGACCAAAACTTGCATTTCGAAATGTTTCATAGAATCTAATTTTCAGATGATTCTTTTGCATGGACTTCCATCATAACCTTACCTCTTAACATATATAAATTATCTCAAAAGTATCGTATCATTTCAAATAGTCCCCAATTAAATTTTATATTTTTTACTGAAACTAGTGTATAATATACTATGATTTTTGATCAAAACTTGCATTTCGAAAAGTTTCATAGAATCTAGTTTTCGGATTATTTTTTTGCATGCACTTCCGTCATAACCTTCCCTATTATCATATATAAATGATATGAAAAGTCTTGTATCATTTCAAATAGTCCCCAATTAAATTTGATTTTTTTTGCCGAAACTAGTGTATAATATACTATGATTTTTGACCGAAACTTGCATTTCGAAAAGTTTCATAGAATCTAAATTTCAGATGATTTTTTTGCATGGACTTACTTCATAACCTTCCCTCGTAAAATATATAAATGATATGCGAAGTTTCGTATCATTTCGAACAGTCCCCGATTTAATTTGATTTTTGAACGAAACTAGTATAAACTAGTGTATAATATATATGATTTTTTGACCAAAATTTGCATTTCGAAATGTTTCAAAGAATCTAATTTTCAGATGATTTTTTTGCATAGGCTTCCATCATAAACTTCCTTCTTAACATATATAAATTATCTGAAAAGTCTCGTATCATATCAAATAGTTCCCAATTAATTTTGATATTTTTGACCAAAATTAGTGTATAATATACTATGATTTTTGAATGAAACTTGCATTTCGGAAAGTTTCATAGAATCTAATTTTCAGATGATTTTTTGCATGGACTAACGTCATACTCTTCCCTTGTAAAATATATAAATGATATGTGAATTTTCGTATCATTTCGAATAATCCCCGATTTAATTTGATTTTGGACCGAAACTAGTATAAACTAGTGTATAATATATTATGCTTTTTGGCCAAAACTTGCATTTCGAAAAGTTTTATAGAATCTAATTTTCAGATGAATTTTTGCATGGACTTACTTCATAACCATCCCTCCTAAAATATATAAATGATATGTGATGTTTCGTATCATTTCGAACAGTCCCCAATTTAATTTGATTTTTGATCGAAACTAGTATAAACTAGTGTATAATATATTATGATTTTTTGACCAAAACTTGCATTTCGAAATGTTTCATAGAATCTAATTTTCAGATGATTCTTTTGCATGGACTTCCATCATAACCTTACCTCTTAACATATATAAATTATCTCAAAAGTCTCGTATCATTTCAAATAGTCCCCAATTAAATTTTATATTTTTTACTGAAACTAGTGTATAATATACTATGATTTTTGATCAAAACTTGCATTTCGAAAAGTTTCATAGAATCTAGTTTTCGGATTATTTTTTTGCATGGACTTCCGTCATAACCTTCCCTATTATCATATATAAATGATATGAAAAGTCTCGTATCATTTCAAATTGTCCCCAATTAAATTTGATTTTTTTTGCCGAAACTAGTGTATAATATACTATGATTTTTGACCGAAACTTGCATTTCGAAAAGTTTCATAGAATCTAAGTTTCATATGATTTTTTTGCATGGACTTACTTCATAACCTTCCCTCGTAAAATATATAAATGATATGCGAAGTTTCGTATCATTTCGAACAGTCCCTGATTTAATTTGATTTTTGAACGAAACTAGTATAAACTAGTGTATAATATATTATGATTTTTTGACCAAAATTTGCATTTCGAAATGTTTCAAAGAATCTAATTTTCAGATGATTTTTTTGCATAGGCTTCCATCATAACCTTCCCTCTTAACATATATAAATTATCAGAAAAGTCTCGTATCATATCAAATAGTCCCCAATTAATTTTGATATTTTTGACCGAAATTAGTGTATAATATACTATGATTTTTGAATGAAACTTGCATTTCGGAAAGTTTCATAGAATCTAATTTTCAGATGATTTTTTGCATGGACTTACGTCATACTCTTCCCTTGTAAAATATATAAACGATATGTGAATTTTCGTATCATTTCGAATAATCCCCGATTTAATTTGATTTTGGACCAAAACTAGTATAAACTAGTGTATAATATATTATGCTTTTTGGCCAAAACTGGCATTTCGAAAAGTTTTATAGAATCTAATTTTCAGATGAATTTTTGCATGGACTTACTTCATAACCATCCCTCCTAAAATATATAAATGATTTGTGATGTTTCGTATCATTTCGAACAGTCCCCAATTTAATTTGATTTTTGGTCGAAACTAATATAAACTAGTGTATAATATATTATGATTTTTTGACCAAAACTTGCATTTCGAAATGTTTCATAGAATCTAATTTTCAGATGATTCTTTTGCATGGACTTCCATCATAACCTTACCTCTTAACATATATAAATTATCTCAAAAGTCTCGTATCATTTCAAATAGTCCCCAATTAAATTTTATATTTTTTACTGAAACTAGTGTATAATATACTATGATTTTTGATCAAAACTTGCATTTCGAAAAGTTTCATAGAATCTAGTTTTCGGATTATTTTTTTGCATGGACTTCCGTCATAACCTTCCCTATTATCATATATAAATGATATGAAAAGTCTTGTATCATTTCAAATAGTCCCCAATTAAATTTGATTTTTTTTGCCGAAACTAGTGTATAATATACTATGATTTTTGGCCGAAACTTGCATTTCGAAAAGTTTCATAGAATCTAAATTTCAGATGATTTTTTTGCATGGACTTACTTCATAACCTTCCCTCGTAAAATATATAAATGATATGCGAAGTTTCGTATCATTTCGAACAGTCCCCGATTTAATTTGATTTTTGAACGAAACTAGTATAAACTAGTGTATAATATATATGATTTTTTGACCAAAATTTGCATTTCGAAATGTTTCAAAGAATCTAATTTTCTAATGATTTTTTTGCATAGGCTTCCATCATAAACTTCCTTCTTAACATATATAAATTATCTGAAAAGTCTCGTATCATATCAAATAGTTCCCAATTAATTTTGATATTTTTGACCAAAATTAGTGTATAATATACTATGATTTTTGAATGAAACTTGCATTTCGGAAAGTTTCATAGAATCTAATTTTCAGATGATTTTTTGCATGGACTTACGTCATACTCTTCCCTTGTAAAATATATAAATGATATGTGAATTTTCGTATCATTTCGAATAATCCCCGATTTAATTTGATTTTGGACCGAAACTAGTATAAACTAGTGTATAATATATTATGCTTTTTGGCCAAAACTTGCATTTCGAAAAGTTTTATAGAATCTAATTTTCAGATGAATTTTTGCATGGACTTACTTCATAACCATCCCTCCTAAAATATATAAATGATATGTGATGTTTCGTATCATTTCGAACAGTCCCCAATTTAATTTGATTTTTGATCGAAACTAGTATAAACTAGTGTTTAATATATTATGATTTTTTGACCAAAACTTGCATTTCGAAATGTTTCATAGAATCTAATTTTCAGATGATTCTTTTGCATGGACTTCCATCATAACCTTACCTCTTAACATATATAAATTATCTCAAAAGTCTCGTATCATTTCAAATAGTCCCCAATTAAATTTTATATTTTTTACTGAAACTAGTGTATAATATACTATGATTTTTGATCAAAACTTGCATTTCGAAAAGTTTCATAGAATCTAGTTTTCGGATTATTTTTTTGCATGGACTTCCGTCATAACCTTCCCTATTATCATATATAAATGATATGAAAAGTCTCGTATCATTTCAAATAGTCCCCAATTAAATTTGATTTTTTTTGCCGAAACTAGTGTATAATATACTATGATTTTTGACCGAAACTTGCATTTCGAAAAGTTTCATAGAATCTAAGTTTCAGATGATTTTTTTGCATGGACATACTTCATAACCTTCCCTCGTAAAATATATAAATGATATGCGAAGTTTCGTATCATTTCGAACAGTCCCTGATTTAATTTGATTTTTGAACGAAACTAGTATAAACTAGTGTATAATATATTATGATTTTTTGACCAAAATTTGCATTTCGAAATGTTTCAAAGAATCTAATTTTCAGATGATTTTTTTGCATAGGCTTCCATCATAACCTTCCCTCTTAACATATATAAATTATCTGAAAAGTCTCGTATCATATCAAATAGTCCCCAATTAATTTTGATATTTTTGACCGAAATTAGTGTATAATATACTATGATTTTTGAATGAAACTTGCATTTCGGAAAGTTTCATAGAATCTAATTTTCAGATGATTTTTTGCATGGACTTACGTCATACTCTTCCCTTGTAAAATATATAAACGATATGTGAATTTTCGTATCATTTCGAATAATCCCCGATTTAATTCGATTTTGGACCAAAACTAGTATAAACTAGTGTATAATATATTATGCTTTTTGGCCAAAACTGGCATTTCGAAAAGTTTTATAGAATCTAATTTTCAGATGAATTTTTGCATGGACTTACTTCATAACCATCCCTCCTAAAATATATAAATGATTTGTGATGTTTCGTATCATTTCGAACAGTCCCCAATTTAATTTGATTTTTGGTCGAAACTAGTATAAACTAGTGTTTAATATATTATGATTTTTTGACCAAAACTTGCATTTCGAAATGTTTCATAGAATCTAATTTTCAGATGATTCTTTTGCATGGACTTCCATCATAACCTTACCTCTTAACATATATAAATTATCTCAAAAGTCTCGTATCATTTCAAATAGTCCCCAATTAAATTTTATATTTTTTACTGAAACTAGTGTATAATATACTATGATTTTTGATCAAAACTTGCATTTCGAAAAGTTTCATAGAATCTAGTTTTCGGATTATTTTTTTGCATGGACTTCCGTCATAACCTTCCCTATTATCATATATAAATGATATGAAAAGTCTCGTATCATTTCAAATAGTCCCCAATTAAATTTGATTTTTTTTGCCGAAACTAGTGTATAATATACTATGATTTTTGACCGAAACTTGCATTTCGAAAAGTTTCATAGAATCTAAGTTTCAGATGATTTTTTTGCATGGACATACTTCATAACCTTCCCTCGTAAAATATATAAATGATATGCGAAGTTTCGTATCATTTCGAACAGTCCCTGATTTAATTTGATTTTTGAACGAAACTAGTATAAACTAGTGTATAATATATTATGATTTTTTGACCAAAATTTGCATTTCGAAATGTTTCAAAGAATCTAATTTTCAGATGATTTTTTTGCATAGGCTTCCATCATAACCTTCCCTCTTAACATATATAAATTATCTGAAAAGTCTCGTATCATATCAAATAGTCCCCAATTAATTTTGATATTTTTGACCGAAATTAGTGTATAATATACTATGATTTTTGAATGAAACTTGCATTTCGGAAAGTTTCATAGAATCTAATTTTCAGATGATTTTTTGCATGGACTTACGTCATACTCTTCCCTTGTAAAATATATAAACGATATGTGAATTTTCGTATCATTTCGAATAATCCCCGATTTAATTCGATTTTGGACCAAAACTAGTATAAACTAGTGTATAATATATTATGCTTTTTGGCCAAAACTGGCATTTCGAAAAGTTTTATAGAATCTAATTTTCAGATGAATTTTTGCATGGACTTACTTCATAACCATCCCTCCTAAAATATATAAATGATTTGTGATGTTTCGTATCATTTCGAACAGTCCCCAATTTAATTTGATTTTTGGTCGAAACTAGTATAAACTAGTGTATAATATATTATGATTTTTTGACCAAAACTTGCATTTCGAAATGTTTCATAGAATCTAATTTTCAGATGATTCTTTTGCATGGACTTCCATCATAACCTTACCTCTTAACATATATAAATTATCTCAAAAGTCTCGTATCATTTCAAATAGTCCCCAATTAAATTTTATATTTTTTACTGAAACTAGTGTATAATATACTATGATTTTTGATCAAAACTTGCATTTCGAAAAGTTTCATAGAATCTAGTTTTCGGATTATTTTTTTGCATGGACTTCCGTCATAACCTTCCCTATTATCATATATAAATGATATGAAAAGTCTCGTATCATTTCAAATAGTCCCCAATTAAATTTGATTTTTTTTGCCGAAACTAGTGTATAATATACTATGATTTTAGACCGAAACTTGCATTTCGAAAAGTTTCATAGAATCTAAGTTTCAGATGATTTTTTTGCATGGACTTACTTCATAACCTTCCCTCGTAAAATATATAAATGATATGCGAAGTTTCGTATCATTTCGAACAGTCCCTGATTTAATTTGATTTTTGAACGAAACTAGTATAAACTAGTGTATAATATATTATGATTTTTTGACCAAAATTTGCATTTCGAAATGTTTCAAAGAATCTAATTTTCAGATGATTTTTTTGCATAGGCTTCCATCATAACCTTCCCTCTTAACATATATAAATTATCTGAAAAGTCTCGTATCATATCAAATAGTCCCCAATTAATTTTGATATTTTTGACCGAAATTAGTGTATAATATACTATGATTTTTGAATGAAACTTGCATTTCGGAAAGTTTCATAGAATCTAATTTTCAGATGATTTTTTGCATGGACTTACGTCATACTCTTCCCTTGTAAAATATATAAACGATATGTGAATTTTCGTATCATTTCGAATAATCCCCGATTTAATTTGATTTTGGACCAAAACTAGTATAAACTAGTGTATAATATATTATGCTTTTTGGCCAAAACTGGCATTTCGAAAAGTTTTATAGAATCTAATTTTCAGATGAATTTTTGCATGGACTTACTTCATAACCATCCCTCCTAAAATATATAAATGATTTGTGATGTTTCGTATCATTTCGAACAGTCCCCAATTTAATTTGATTTTTGGTCGAAACTAGTATAAACTAGTGTATAATATATTATGATTTTTTGACCAAAACTTGCATTTCGAAATGTTTCATAGAATCTAATTTTCAGATGATTCTTTTGCATGGACTTCCATCATAACCTTACCTCTTAACATATATAAATTATCTCAAAAGTCTCGTATCATTTCAAATAGTCCCCAATTAAATTTTATATTTTTTACTGAAACTAGTGTATAATATACTATGATTTTTGATCAAAACTTGCATTTCGAAAAGTTTCATAGAATCTAGTTTTCGGATTATTTTTTTGCATGGACTTCCGTCATAACCTTCCCTATTATCATATATAAATGATATGAAAAGTCTCGTATCATTTCAAATAGTCCCCAATTAAATTTGATTTTTTTTGCCGAAACTAGTGTATAATATACTATGATTTTAGACCGAAACTTGCATTTCGAAAAGTTTCATAGAATCTAAGTTTCAGATGATTTTTTTGCATGGACTTACTTCATAACCTTCCCTCGTAAAATATATAAATGATATGCGAAGTTTCGTATCATTTCGAACAGTCCCTGATTTAATTTGATTTTTGAACGAAACTAGTATAAACTAGTGTATAATATATTATGATTTTTTGACCAAAATTTGCATTTCAAAATGTTTCAAAGAATCTAATTTTCAGATGATTTTTTTGCATAGGCTTCCATCATAACCTTCCCTCTTAACATATATAAATTATCTGAAAAGTCTCGTATCATATCAAATAGTCCCCAATTAATTTTGATATTTTTGACCGAAATTAGTGTATAATATACTATGATTTTTGAATGAAACTTGCATTTCGGAAAGTTTCATAGAATCTAATTTTCAGATGATTTTTTGCATGGACTTACGTCATACTCTTCCCTTGTAAAATATATAAATGATATGTGAATTTTCGTATCATTTCGAATAATCTCCGATTTAATTTGATTTTGGACCAAAACTAGTATAAACTAGTGTATAATATATTATGCTTTTTGGCCAAAACTGGCATTTCGAAAAGTTTTATAGAATCTAATTTTCAGATGAATTTTTGCATGGACTTACTTCATAACCATCCCTCCTAAAATATATAAATGATTTGTGATGTTTCGTATCATTTCGAACAGTCCCCAATTTAATTTGATTTTTGGTCGAAACTAGTATAAACTAGTGTATAATATATTATGATTTTTTGACCAAAACTTGTATTTCGAAATGTTTCATAGAATCTAATTTTCAGATGATTCTTTTGCATGGACTTCCATCATAACCTTACCTCTTAACATATATAAATTATCTCAAAAGTCTCGTATCATTTCAAATAGTCCCCAATTAAATTTTATATTTTTTACTGAAACTAGTGTATAATATACTATGATTTTTGATCAAAACTTGCATTTCGAAAAGTTTCATAGAATCTAGTTTTCGGATTATTTTTTTGCATGGACTTCCGTCATAACCTTCCCTATTATCATATATAAATGATATGAAAAGTCTCGTATCATTTCAAATAGTCCCCAATTAAATTTGATTTTTTTTGCCGAAACTAGTGTATAATATACTATGATTTTTGACCGAAACTTGCATTTCGAAAAGTTTCATAGAATCTAAGTTTCAGATGATTTTTTTGCATGGACTTACTTCATAACCTTCCCTCGTAAAATATATAAATGATATGCGAAGTTTCGTATCATTTCGAACAGTCCCTGATTTAATTTGATTTTTGAACGAAATTAGTATAAACTAGTGTATAATATATTATGATTTTTTGACCAAAATTTGCATTTCGAAATGTTTCAAAGAATCTAATTTTCAGATGATTTTATTGCATAGGCTTCCATCATAACCTTCCCTCTTAACATATATAAATTATCTGAAAAGTCTCGTATCATATCAAATAGTCCCCAATTAATTTTGATATTTTTGACCGAAATTAGTGTATAATATACTATGATTTTTGAATGAAACTTGCATTTCGGAAAGTTTCATAGAATCTAATTTTCAGATGATTTTTTGCATGGACTTACGTCATACTCTTCCCTTGTAAAATATATAAATGATATGTGAATTTTCGTATCATTTCGAATAATCCCCGATTTAATTTGATTTTGGACCAAAACTAGTATAAACTAGTGTATAATATATTATGCTTTTTGGCCAAAACTGGCATTTCGAAAAGTTTTATAGAATCTAATTTTCAGATGAATTTTTGCATGGACTTACTTCATAACCATCCCTCCTAAAATATATAAATGATTTGTGATGTTTCGTATCATTTCGAACAGTCCCCAATTTAATTTGATTTTTGGTCGAAACTAGTATAAACTAGTGTATAATATATTATGATTTTTTGACCAAAACTTGTATTTCGAAATGTTTCATAGAATCTAATTTTCAGATGATTCTTTTGCATGGACTTCCATCATAACCTTACCTCTTAACATATATAAATTATCTCAAAAGTCTCGTATCATTTCAAATAGTCCCCAATTAAATTTTATATTTTTTACTGAAACTAGTGTATAATATACTATGATTTTTGATCAAAACTTGCATTTCGAAAAGTTTCATAGAATCTAGTTTTCGGATTATTTTTTTGCATGGACTTCCGTCATAACCTTCCCTATTATCATATATAAATGATATGAAAAGTCTCGTATCATTTCAAATAGTCCCCAATTAAATTTGATTTTTTTTGCCGAAACTAGTGTATAATATACTATGATTTTTGACCGAAACTTGCATTTCGAAAAGTTTCATAGAACCTAAGTTTCAGATGATTTTTTTGCATGGACTTACTTCATAACCTTCCCTCGTAAAATATATAAATGATATGCGAAGTTTCGTATCATTTCGAACAGTCCCCGATTTAATTTGATTTTTGAACGAAACTAGTATAAACTAGTGTATAATATATTATGATTTTTTGACCAAAATTTGCATTTCAAAATGTTTCAAAGAATCTAATTTTCAGATGATTTTTTTGCATAGGCTTCCATCATAACCTTCCCTCTTAACATATATAAATTATCTGAAAAGTCTCGTATCATATCAAATAGTCCCCAATTAATTTTGATATTTTTGACCGAAATTAGTGTATAATATACTATGATTTTTGAATGAAACTTGCATTTCGGAAAGTTTCATAGAATCTAATTTTCAGATGATTTTTTGCATGGACTTACGTCATACTCTTCCCTTGTAAAATATATAAATGATATGTGAATTTTCGTATCATTTCGAATAATCTCCGATTTAATTTGATTTTGGACCGAAACTAGTATAAACTAGTGTATAATATATTATGCTTTTTGGCCAAAACTTGCATTTCGAAAAGTTTTATAGAATCTAATTTTCAGATGAATTTTTGCATGGACTTACTTCATAACCATCCCTCCTAAAATATATAAATGATATGTGATGTTTCGTATCATTTCGAACAGTCCCCAATTTAATTTGATTTTTGATCGAAACTAGTATAAACTAGTGTATAATATATTATAATTTTTTGACCAAAACTTGCATTTCGAAATGTTTCATAGAATCTAATTTTCAGATGATTCTTTTGCATGGACTTCCATCATAACCTTACCTCTTAACATATATAAATTATCTCAAAAGTCTCGTATCATTTCAAATTGTCCCCAATTAAATTTTATATTTTTTACTGAAACTAGTGTATAATATACTATGATTTTTGATCAAAACTTGCATTTCGAAAAGTTTCATAGAATCTAGTTTTCAGATTATTTTTTTGCATGGACATCCGTCATAACCTTCCCTATTATCATATATAAATGATATGAAAAGTC
This sequence comes from Lathyrus aphaca, assembly GCA_963966055.1. Classification (NCBI taxonomy): domain Eukaryota; kingdom Viridiplantae; phylum Streptophyta; class Magnoliopsida; order Fabales; family Fabaceae; genus Lathyrus; species Lathyrus aphaca. The sequence continues at coordinate 17,897,203 of OZ014523.1, read as the reverse complement.
TCGTATCATTTCAAATAGTCCCCAATTAAATTTGATTTTTTTTGCCGAAACTAGTGTATAATATACTATGATTTTTGACCGAAACTTGCATTTCGAAAAGTTTCATAGAATCTAAGTTTCAGATGATTTTTTTGCATGGACTTACTTCATAACCTTCCCTCGTAAAATATATAAATGATATGCGAAGTTTCGTATCATTTCGAACAGTCCCCGATTTAATTTGATTTTTGAACGAAACTAGTATAAACTAGTGTATAATATATTATGATTTTTTGACCAAAATTTGCATTTCAAAATGTTTCAAAGAATCTAATTTTCAGATGATTTTTTTGCATAGGCTTCCATCATAACCTTCCCTCTTAACATATATAAATTATCTGAAAAGTCTCGTATCATATCAAATAGTCCCCAATTAATTTTGATATTTTTGACCGAAATTAGTGTATAATATACTATGATTTTTGAATGAAACTTGCATTTCGGAAAGTTTTATAGAATCTAATTTTCAGATGATTTTTTGCATGGACTTACGTCATACTCTTCCCTCCTAAAATATATAAATGATATGTGAATTTTCGTATCATTTCGAATAATCTCCGATTTAATTTGATTTTGGACCGAAACTAGTATAAACTAGTGTATAATATATTATGATTTTTTGACCAAAACTTGCATTTCGAAATGTTTCATAGAATCTAATTTTCAGATGATTCTTTTGCATGGACTTCCATCATAACCTTACCTCTTAACATATATAAATTATCTCAAAAGTCTCGTATCATTTCAAATAGTCCCCAATTAAATTTTATATTTTTTACTGAAACTAGTGTATAATATACTATGATTTTTGATCAAAACTTGCATTTCGAAAAAAGTTTCATAGAATCTAGTTTTCGGATTATTTTTTTGCATGGACTTCCGTCATAACCTTCCCTATTATCATATATAAATGATATGAAAAGTCTCGTATCATTTCAAATAGTCCCCAATTAAATTTGATTTTTTTTGCCGAAACTAGTGTATAATATACTATGATTTTTGACCGAAACTTGCATTTCGAAAAGTTTCATAGAATCTAAGTTTCAGATGATTTTTTTGCATGGACTTACTTCATAACCTTCCCTCGTAAAATATATAAATGATATGCGAAGTTTCGTATCATTTCGAACAGTCCCCGATTTAATTTGATTTTTGAACGAAACTAGTATAAACTAGTGTATAATATATTATGATTTTTTGACCAAAATTTGCATTTCGAAATATTTCAAAGAATCTAATTTTCAGATGATTTTTTTGCATAGGCTTCCATCATAACCTTCCCTCTTAACATATATAAATTATCTGAAAAGTCTCGTATCATATCAAATAGTCCCCAATTAATTTTGATATTTTTGACCGAAATTAGTGTATAATATACTATGATTTTTGAATGAAACTTGCATTTCGGAAAGTTTCATAGAATCTAATTTTCAGATGATTTTTTGCATGGACTTACGTCATACTCTTCCCTTGTAAAATATATAAATGATATGTGAATTTTCGTATCATTTCGAATAATCTCCGATTTAATTTGATTTTGGACCGAAACTAGTATAAACTAGTGTATAATATATTATGCTTTTTGGCCAAAACTTGCATTTCGAAAAGTTTTATAGAATCTAATTTTCAGATGAATTTTTGCATGGACTTACTTCATAACCATCCCTCCTAAAATATATAAATGATATGTGATGTTTCGTATCATTTCGAACAGTCCCCAATTTAATTTGATTTTTGATCGAAACTAGTATAAACTAGTGTATAATATATTATAATTTTTTGACCAAAACTTGCATTTCGAAATGTTTCATAGAATCTAATTTTCAGATGATTCTTTTGCATGGACTTCCATCATAACCTTACCTCTTAACATATATAAATTATCTCAAAAGTCTCGTATCATTTCAAATAGTCCCCAATTAAATTTTATATTTTTTACTGAAACTAGTGTATAATATACTATGATTTTTGATCAAAACTTGCATTTCGAAAAGTTTCATAGAATCTAGTTTTCGGATTATTTTTTTGCATGGACATCCGTCATAACCTTCCCTATTATCATATATAAATGATATGAAAAGTCTCGTATCATTTCAAATAGTCCCCAATTAAATTTGATTTTTTTTGCCGAAACTAGTGTATAATATACTATGATTTTTGACCGAAACTTGCATTTCGAAAAGTTTCATAGAATCTAAGTTTCAGATGATTTTTTTGCATGGACTTACTTCATAACCTTCCCTCGTAAAATATATAAATGATATGCGAAGTTTCGTATCATTTCGAACAGTCCCCGATTTAATTTGATTTTTGAACGAAACTAGTATAAACTAGTGTATAATATATTATGATTTTTTGACCAAAATTTGCATTTCGAAATATTTCAAAGAATCTAATTTTCAGATGATTTTTTTGCATAGGCTTCCATCATAACCTTCCCTCTTAACATATATAAATTATCTGAAAAGTCTCGTATCATATCAAATAGTCCCCAATTAATTTTGATATTTTTGACCGATATTAGTGTATAATATACTATGATTTTTGAATGAAACTTGCATTTCGGAAAGTTTTATAGAATCTAATTTTCAGATGATATTTTGCATGGACTTACTTCATAACCTTCCCTCCTAAAATATATAAATGATATGTGATGTTTCGTATCATTTCGAACAGTCCCCAATTTAATTTGATTTTTGATCGAAACTAGTATAAACTAGTGTATAATATATTATGATTTTTTGACCAAAACTTGCATTTCGAAATGTTTCATAGAATCTAATTTTCAGATGATTCTTTTGCATGGACTTCCATCATAACCTTACCTCTTAACATATATAAATTATCTCAAAAGTCTCGTATCATTTCAAATAGTCCCCAATTAAATTTTATATTTTTTACTGAAACTAGTGTATAATATACTATGATTTTTGATCAAAACTTGCATTTCGAAAAAAGTTTCATAGAATCTAGTTTTCGGATTATTTTTTTGCATGGACTTCCGTCATAACCTTCCCTATTATCATATATAAATGATATGAAAAGTCTCGTATCATTTCAAATAGTCCCCAATTAAATTTGATTTTTTTTGCCGAAACTAGTGTATAATATACTATGATTTTTGACCGAAACTTGCATTTCGAAAAGTTTCATAGAATCTAAGTTTCAGATGATTTTTTTGCATGGACTTACTTCATAACCTTCCCTCGTAAAATATATAAATGATATGCGAAGTTTCGTATCATTTCGAACAGTCCCCGATTTAATTTGATTTTTGAACGAAACTAGTATAAACTAGTGTATAATATATTATGATTTTTTGACCAAAATTTGCATTTCGAAATATTTCAAAGAATCTAATTTTCAGATGATTTTTTTGCATAGGCTTCCATCATAACCTTCCCTCTTAACATATATAAATTATCTGAAAAGTCTCGTATCATATCAAATAGTCCCCAATTAATTTTGATATTTTTGACCGATATTAGTGTATAATATACTATGATTTTTGAATGAAACTTGCATTTTGGAAAGTTTCATAGAATCTAATTTTCAGATGATTTTTTGCATGGACTTACATCATACTCTTCCCTTATAAAATATATAAACGATATGTAAATTTTCGTATCATTTCGAATAATCCCCAATTTAATTTGATTTTGGACCGAAACTAGTATAAACTAGTGTATAATATATTATGTTTTTTGGCCGAAACTTGCATTTCGAAAAGTTTTATAGAATCTAATTTTCAGATGATATTTTGCATGGACTTACTTCATAACCTTCCCTCCTAAAATATATAAATGATATGTGATGTTTCGTATCATTTCGAACAGTCCCCAATTTAATTTGATTTTTGATCGAAACTAGTATAAACTAGTGTATAATATATTATGATTTTTTGACCAAAACTTGCATTTCGAAATGTTTCATAGAATCTAATTTTCAGATGATTCTTTTGCATGGACTTCCATCATAACCTTACCTCTTAACATATATAAATTATCTCAAAAGTCTCGTATCATTTCAAATAGTCCCCAATTAAATTTTATATTTTTTACTGAAACTAGTGTATAATATACTATGATTTTTGATCAAAACTTGCATTTCGAAAAGTTTCATAGAATCTAGTTTTCGGATTATTTTTTTGCATGGACTTCCGTCATAACCTTCCCTATTATCATATATAAATGATATGAAAAGTCTCGTATCATTTCAAATAGTCCCCAATTAAATTTGATTTTTTTTGCCGAAACTAGTGTATAATATACTATGATTTTTGACCGAAACTTGCATTTCGAAAAGTTTCATAGAATCTAAATTTCAGATGATTTTTTTGCATGGACTTACTTCATAACCTTCCCTCGTAAAATATATAAATGATATGCGAAGTTTCGTATCATTTCGAAAAGTCCCCGATTTAATTTGATTTTTGAACGAAACTAGTATAAACTAGTGTATAATATATATGATTTTTTGACCAAAATTTGCATTTCGAAATGTTTCTAAGAATCTAATTTTCAGATGATTTTTTTGCATAGGCTTCCATCATAAACTTCCGTCTTAACATATATAAATTATCTGAAAAGTCTCGTATCATATCAAATAGTTCCCAATTAATTTTGATATTTTTGACCAAAATTAGTGTATAATATACTATGATTTTTGAATGAAACTTGCATTTCGGAAAGTTTCATAGAATCTAATTTTCAGATGATTTTTTGCATGGACTTAAGTCATACTCTTCCCTTGTAAAATATATAAATGATATGTGAATTTTCGTATCATTTCGAATAATCCCCGATTTAATTTGATTTTGGACCGAAACTAGTATAAACTAGTGTATAATATATTATGCTTTTTGGCCAAAACATGCATTTCGAAAAGTTTTATAGAATCTAATTTTCAGATGAATTTTTTCATGGACTTACTTCATAACCATCCCTCCTAAAATATATAAATGATATGTGATGTTTCGTATCATTTCGAACAGTCCCCAATTTAATTTGATTTTTGATCGAAACTAGTATAAACTAGTGTATAATATATTATGATTTTTTGACCAAAACTTGCATTTCGAAATGTTTCATAGAATCTAATTTTCAGATGATTCTTTTGCATGGACTTCCATCATAACCTTACCTCTTAACATATATAAATTATCTCAAAAGTCTCGTATCATTTCAAATAGTCCCCAATTAAATTTTATATTTTTTACTGAAACTAGTGTATAATATACTATGATTTTTGATCAAAACTTGCATTTCGAAAAGTTTCATAGAATCTAGTTTTCGGATTATTTTTTTGCATGGACTTCCGTCATAACCTTCCCTATTATCATATATAAATGATATGAAAAGTCTCGTATCATTTCAAATAGTCCCCAATTAAATTTGATTTTTTTTGCCGAAACTAGTGTATAATATACTATGATTTTTGACCGAAACTTGCATTTCGAAAAGTTTCATAGAATCTAAGTTTCAGATGATTTTTTTGCATGGACTTACTTCATAACCTTCCCTCGTAAAATATATAAATGATATGCGAAGTTTCGTATCATTTCGAACAGTCCCCGATTTAATTTGATTTTTGAACGAAACTAGTATAAACTAGTGTATAATATATTATGATTTTTTGACCAAAATTTGCATTTCAAAATGTTTCAAAGAATCTAATTTTCAGATGATTTTTTTGCATAGGCTTCCATCATAACCTTCCCTCTTAACATATATAAATTATCTGAAAAGTCTCGTATCATATCAAATAGTCCCCAATTAATTTTGATATTTTTGACCGAAATTAGTGTATAATATACTATGATTTTTGAATGAAACTTGCATTTCGGAAAGTTTCATAGAATCTAATTTTCAGATGATATTTTGCATGGACTTACTTCATAACCTTCCCTCCTAAAATATATAAATGATATGTGATGTTTCGTATCATTTCGAACAGTCCCCAATTTAATTTGATTTTTGATCGAAACTAGTATAAACTAGTGTATAATATATTATGATTTTTTGACCAAAACATGCATTTCGAAATGTTTCATAGAATCTAATTTTCAGATGATTCTTTTGCATGGACTTCCATCATAACCTTACCTCTTAACATATATAAATTATCTCAAAAGTCTCGTATCATTTCAAATAGTCCCCAATTAAATTTTATATTTTTTACTGAAACTAGTGTATAATATACTATGATTTTTGATCAAAACTTGCATTTCGAAAAAAGTTTCATAGAATCTAGTTTTCGGATTATTTTTTTGCATGGACTTCCGTCATAACCTTCCCTATTATCATATATAAATGATATGAAAAGTCTCGTATCATTTCAAATAGTCCCCAATTAAATTTGATTTTTTTTGCCGAAACTAGTGTATAATATACTATGATTTTTGACCGAAACTTGCATTTCGAAAAGTTTCATAGAATCTAAGTTTCAGATGATTTTTTTGCATGGACTTACTTCATAACCTTCCCTCGTAAAATATATAAATGATATGCGAAGTTTCGTATCATTTCGAACAGTCCCCGATTTAATTTGATTTTTGAACGAAACTAGTATAAACTAGTGTATAATATATTATGATTTTTTGACCAAAATTTGCATTTCGAAATATTTCAAAGAATCTAATTTTCAGATGATTTTTTTGCATAGGCTTCCATCATAACCTTCCCTCTTAACATATATAAATTATCTGAAAAGTCTCGTATCATATCAAATAGTCCCCAATTAATTTTGATATTTTTGACCGATATTAGTGTATAATATACTATGATTTTTGAATGAAACTTGCATTTTGGAAAGTTTCATAGAATCTAATTTTCAGATGATTTTTTGCATGGACTTACATCATACTCTTCCCTTATAAAATATATAAACGATATGTAAATTTTCGTATCATTTCGAATAATCCCCAATTTAATTTGATTTTGGACCGAAACTAGTATAAACTAGTGTATAATATATTATGTTTTTTGGCCGAAACTTGCATTTCGAAAAGTTTTATAGAATCTAATTTTCAGATGATATTTTGCATGGACTTACTTCATAACCTTCCCTCCTAAAATATATAAATGATATGTGATGTTTCGTATCATTTCGAACAGTCCCCAATTTAATTTGATTTTTGATCGAAACTAGTATAAACTAGTGTATAATATATTATGATTTTTTGACCAAAACTTGCATTTCGAAATGTTTCATAGAATCTAATTTTCAGATGATTCTTTTGCATGGACTTCCATCATAACCTTACCTCTTAACATATATAAATTATCTCAAAAGTCTCGTATCATTTCAAATAGTCCCCAATTAAATTTTATATTTTTTACTGAAACTAGTGTATAATATACTATGATTTTTGATCAAAACTTGCATTTCGAAAAGTTTCATAGAATCTAGTTTTCGGATTATTTTTTTGCATGGACTTCCGTCATAACCTTCCCTATTATCATATATAAATGATATGAAAAGTCTTGTATCATTTCAAATAGTCCCCAATTAAATTTGATTTTTTTTGCCGAAACTAGTGTATAATATACTATGATTTTTGACCGAAACTTGCATTTCGAAAAGTTTCATAGAATCTAAATTTCAGATGATTTTTTTGCATGGACTTACTTCATAACCTTCCCTCGTAAAATATATAAATGATATGCGAAGTTTCGTATCATTTCGAAAAGTCCCCGATTTAATTTGATTTTTGAACGAAACTAGTATAAACTAGTGTATAATATATATGATTTTTTGACCAAAATTTGCATTTCGAAATGTTTCAAAGAATCTAATTTTCAGATGATTTTTTTGCATAGGCTTCCATCATAAACTTCCGTCTTAACATATATAAATTATCTGAAAAGTCTCGTATCATATCAAATAGTTCCCAATTAATTTTGATATTTTTGACCAAAATTAGTGTATAATATACTATGATTTTTGAATGAAACTTGCATTTCGGAAAGTTTCATAGAATCTAATTTTCAGATGATTTTTTGCATGGACTTAAGTCATACTCTTCCCTTGTAAAATATATAAATGATATGTGAATTTTCGTATCATTTCGAATAATCCCCGATTTAATTTGATTTTGGACCGAAACTAGTATAAACTAGTGTATAATATATTATGTTTTTTGGCCGAAACTTGCATTTCGAAAAGTTTTATAGAATCTAATTTTCAGATGAATTTTTTCATGGACTTACTTCATAACCATCCCTCCTAAAATATATAAATGATATGTGATGTTTCGTATCATTTCGAACAGTCCCCAATTTAATTTGATTTTTGATCGAAACTAGTATAAACTAGTGTATAATATATTATGATTTTTTGACCAAAACTTGCATTTCGAAATGTTTCATAGAATCTAATTTTCAGATGATTCTTTTGCATGGACTTCCATCATAACCTTACCTCTTAACATATATAAATTATCTCAAAAGTCTCGTATCATTTCAAATAGTCCCCAATTAAATTTTATATTTTTTACTGAAACTAGTGTATAATATACTATGATTTTTGATCAAAACTTGCATTTCGAAAAGTTTCATAGAATCTAGTTTTCGGATTATTTTTTTGCATGGACTTCCGTCATAACCTTCCCTATTATCATATATAAATGATATGAAAAGTCTTGTATCATTTCAAATAGTCCCCAATTAAATTTGATTTTTTTTGCCGAAACTAGTGTATAATATACTATGATTTTTTACCGAAACTTGCATTTCGAAAAGTTTCATAGAATCTAAGTTTCAGATGATTTTTTTGCATGGACTTACTTCATAACCTTCCCTCGTAAAATATATAAATGATATGCGAAGTTTCGTATCATTTCGAACAGTCCCCGATTTAATTTGATTTTTGAACGAAACTAGTATAAACTAGTGTATAATATATTATGATTTTTTGACCAAAATTTGCATTTCGAAATATTTCAAAGAATCTAATTTTCAGATGATTTTTTTGCATAGGCTTCCATCATAACCTTCCCTCTTAACATATATAAATTATCTGAAAAGTCTCGTATCATATCAAATAGTCCCCAATTAATTTTGATATTTTTGACCGAAATTAGTGTATAATATACTATGATTTTTGAATGAAACTTGCATTTCGGAAAGTTTCATAGAATCTAATTTTCAGATGATTTTTTGCATGGACTTACGTCATACTCTTCCCTTGTAAAATATATAAATGATATGTGAATTTTCGTATCATTTCGAATAATCCCCGATTTAATTTGATTTTGGACCGAAACTAGTATAAACTAGTGTATAATATATTATGCTTTTTGGCCAAAACTTGCATTTCGAAAAGTTTTATAGAATCTAATTTTCAGATGAATTTTTTCATGGACTTACTTCATAACCATCCCTCCTAAAATATATAAATGATATGTGATGTTTCGTATCATTTCGAACAGTCCCCAATTTAATTTGATTTTTGATCGAAACTAGTATAAACTAGTGTATAATATATTATGATTTTTTGACCAAAACTTGCATTTCGAAATGTTTCATAGAATCTAATTTTCAGATGATTCTTTTGCATGGACTTCCATCATAACCTTACCTCTTAACATATATAAATTATCTCAAAAGTCTCGTATCATTTCAAATAGTCCCCAATTAAATTTTATATTTTTTACTGAAACTAGTGTATAATATACTATGATTTTTGATCAAAACTTGCATTTCGAAAAGTTTCATAGAATCTAGTTTTCAGATTATTTTTTTGCATGGACTTCCGTCATAACCTTCCCTATTATCATATATAAATGATATGAAAAGTCTCGTATCATTTCAAATAGTCCCCAATTAAACTTGATTTTTTTTGCCGAAACTAGTGTATAATATACTATGATTTTTGACCGAAACTTGCATTTCGAAAAGTTTCATAGAATCTAAGTTTCAGATGATTTTTTTGCATGGACTTACTTCATAACCTTCCCTCGTAAAATATATAAATGATATGCGAAGTTTCGTATCATTTCGAACAGTCCCCGATTTAATTTGATTTTTGAACGAAACTAGTATAAACTAGTGTATAATATATTATGATTTTTTGACCAAAATTTGCATTTCGAAATATTTCAAAGAATCTAATTTTCAGATGATTTTTTTGCATAGGCTTCCATCATAACCTTCCCTCTTAACATATATAAATTATCTGAAAAGTCTCGTATCATATCAAATAGTCCCCAATTAATTTTGATATTTTTGACCGAAATTAGTGTATAATATACTATGATTTTTGAATGAAACTTGCATTTCGGAAAGTTTCATAGAATCTAATTTTCAGATGATTTTTTGCATGGACTTACGTCATACTCTTCCCTTGTAAAATATATAAATGATATGTGAATTTTCGTATCATTTCGAATAATCCCCGATTTAATTTGATTTTGGACCGAAACTAGTATAAACTAGTGTATAATATATTATGCTTTTTGGCCAAAACTTGCATTTCGAAAAGTTTTATAGAATCTAATTTTCAGATGAATTTTTTCATGGACTTACTTCATAACCATCCCTCCTAAAATATATAAATGATATGTGATGTTTCGTATCATTTCGAACAGTCCCCAATTTAATTTGATTTTTGATCGAAACTAGTATAAACTAGTGTATAATATATTATGATTTTTTGACCAAAACTTGCATTTCGAAATGTTTCATAGAATCTAATTTTCAGATGATTCTTTTGCATGGACTTCCATCATAACCTTACCTCTTAACATATATAAATTATCTCAAAAGTCTCGTATCATTTCAAATAGTCCCCAATTAAATTTTATATTTTTTACTGAAACTAGTGTATAATATACTATGATTTTTGATCAAAACTTGCATTTCGAAAAGTTTCATAGAATCTAGTTTTCAGATTATTTTTTTGCATGGACTTCCGTCATAACCTTCCCTATTATCATATATAAATGATATGAAAAGTCTCGTATCATTTCAAATAGTCCCCAATTAAACTTGATTTTTTTTGCCGAAACTAGTGTATAATATACTATGATTTTTGACCGAAACTTGCATTTCGAAAAGTTTCATAGAATCTAAGTTTCAGATGATTTTTTTGCATGGACTTACTTCATAACCTTCCCTCGTAAAATATATAAATGATATGCGAAGTTTCGTATCATTTCGAACAGTCCCCGATTTAATTTGATTTTTGAACGAAACTAGTATAAACTAGTGTATAATATATTATGATTTTTTGACCAAAATTTGCATTTCGAAATATTTCAAAGAATCTAATTTTCAGATGATTTTTTTGCATAGGCTTCCATCATAACCTTCCCTCTTAACATATATAAATTATCTGAAAAGTCTCGTATCATATCAAATAGTCCCCAATTAATTTTGATATTTTTGACCGAAATTAGTGTATAATATACTATGATTTTTGAATGAAACTTGCATTTCGGAAAGTTTCATAGAATCTAATTTTCAGATGATTTTTTGCATGGACTTACGTCATACTCTTCCCTTGTAAAATATATAAATGATATGTGAATTTTCGTATCATTTCGAATAATCCCCGATTTAATTTGATTTTGGACCAAAACTAGTATAAACTAGTGTATAATATATTATGCTTTTTGGCCAAAACTGGCATTTCGAAAAGTTTTATAGAATCTAATTTTCAGATGAATTTTTGCATGGACTTACTTCATAACCATCCCTCCTAAAATATATAAATGATTTGTGATGTTTCGTATCATTTCGAACAGTCCCCAATTTAATTTGATTTTTGGTCGAAACTAGTATAAACTAGTGTATAATATATTATGATTTTTTGACCAAAACTTGCATTTCGAAATGTTTCATAGAATCTAATTTTCAGATGATTCTTTTGCATGGACTTCCATCATAACCTTACCTCTTAACATATATAAATTATCTCAAAAGTCTCGTATCATTTCAAATAGTCCCCAATTAAATTTTATATTTTTTTACTGAAACTAGTGTATAATATACTATGATTTTTGATCAAAACTTGCATTTCTAAAAGTTTCATAGAATCTAGTTTTCGGATTATTTTTTTGCATGGACTTCCGTCATAACCTTCCCTATTATCATATATAAATGATATGAAAAGTCTCGTATCATTTCAAATAGTCCCCAATTAAATTTGATTTTTTTTGCCGAAACTAGTGTATAATATACTATGATTTTTGACCGAAACTTGCATTTCGAAAAGTTTCATAGAATCTAAGTTTCAGATGATTTTTTTGCATGGACTTACTTCATAACCTTCCCTCGTAAAATATATAAATGATATGCGAAGTTTCGTATCATTTCGAATAGTCCCCGATTTAATTTGATTTTTGAACGAAACTAGTATAAACTAGTGTATAATATATTATGATTTTTTGACCAAAATTTGCATTTCGAAATGTTTCAAAGAATCTAATTTTCAGATGATTTTTTTGCATAGGCTTCCATCATAACCTTCCCTCTTAACATATATAAATTATCTGAAAAGTCTCATATCATATCAAATAGTCCCCAATTAATTTTGATATTTTTGACCGAAATTAGTGTATAATATACTATGATTTTTGAATGAAACTTGCATTTCGGAAAGTTTCATAGAATCTAATGTTCAGATGATTTTTTGCATGGACTTACGTCATACTCTTCCCTTGTAAAATATATAAATGATATGTGAATTTTCGTATCATTTCGAATAATCCCCGATTTAATTTGATTTTGGACCGAAACTAGTATAAACTAGTGTATAATATATTATGCTTTTTGGCCAAAACTTGCATTTCGAAAAGTTTTATAGAATCTAATTTTCAGATGAATTTTTGCATGGACTTACTTCATAACCATCCCTCCTAAAATATATAAATGATATGTGATGTTTCGTATCATTTCGAACAGTCCCCAATTTAATTTGATTTTTGATCGAAACTAGTATAAACTAGTGTATAATATATTATGATTTTTTGACCAAAACTTGCATTTCGAAATGTTTCATAGAATCTAATTTTCAGATGATTCTTTTGCATGGACTTCCATCATAACCTTACCTCTTAACATATATAAATTATCTCAAAAGTCTCGTATCATTTCAAATAGTCCCCAATTAAATTTTATATTTTTTACTGAAACTAGTGTATAATATACTATGATTTTTGATCAAAACTTGCATTTCGAAAAGTTTCATAGAATCTAGTTTTCGGATTATTTTTTTGCATGGACTTCCGTCATAACCTTCCCTATTATCATATATAAATGATATGAAAAGTCTTGTATCATTTCAAATAGTCCCCAATTAAATTTGATTTTTTTTGCCGAAACTAGTGTATAATATACTATGATTTTTGACCGAAACTTGCATTTCGAAAAGTTTCATAGAATCTAAATTTCAGATGATTTTTTTGCATGGACTTACTTCATAACCTTCCCTCGTAAAATATATAAATGATATGCGAAGTTTCGTATCATTTCGAAAAGTCCCCGATTTAATTTGATTTTTGAACGAAACTAGTATAAACTAGTGTATAATATATATGATTTTTTGACCAAAATTTGCATTTCGAAATGTTTCAAAGAATCTAATTTTCAGATGATTTTTTTGCATAGGCTTCCATCATAAACTTCCGTCTTAACATATATAAATTATCTGAAAAGTCTCGTATCATATCAAATAGTTCCCAATTAATTTTGATATTTTTGACCAAAATTAGTGTATAATATACTATGATTTTTGAATGAAACTTGCATTTCGGAAAGTTTCATAGAATCTAATTTTCAGATGATTTTTTGCATGGACTTAAGTCATACTCTTCCCTTGTAAAATATATAAATGATATGTGAATTTTCGTATCATTTCGAATAATCCCCGATTTAATTTGATTTTGGACCGAAACTAGTATAAACTAGTGTATAATATATTATGCTTTTTGGCCAAAACTTGCATTTCGAAAAGTTTTATAGAATCTAATTTTCAGATGAATTTTTTCATGGACTTACTTCATAACCATCCCTCCTAAAATATATAAATGATATGTGATGTTTCGTATCATTTCGAACAGTCCCCAATTTAATTTGATTTTTGATCGAAACTAGTATAAACTAGTGTATAATATATTATGATTTTTTGACCAAAACTTGCATTTCGAAATGTTTCATAGAATCTAATTTTCAGATGATTCTTTTGCATGGACTTCCATCATAACCTTACCTCTTAACATATATAAATTATCTCAAAAGTCTCGTATCATTTCAAATAGTCCCCAATTAAATTTTATATTTTTTTACTGAAACTAGTGTATAATATACTATGATTTTTGATCAAAACTTGCATTTCGAAAAGTTTCATAGAATCTAGTTTTCGGATTATTTTTTTGCATGGACTTCCGTCATAACCTTCCCTATTATCATATATAAATGATATGAAAAGTCTCGTATCATTTCAAATAGTCCCCAATTAAATTTGATTTTTTTTGCCGAAACTAGTGTATAATATACTATGATTTTTGACCGAAACTTGCATTTCGAAAAGTTTCATAGAATCTAAGTTTCAGATGATTTTTTTGCATGGACTTACTTCATAACCTTCCCTCGTAAAATATATAAATGATATGCGAAGTTTCGTATCATTTCGAACAGTCCCCGATTTAATTTGATTTTTGAACGAAACTAGTATAAACTAGTGTATAATATATTATGATTTTTTGACCAAAATTTGCATTTCGAAATGTTTCAAAGAATCTAATTTTCAGATGATTTTTTTGCATAGGCTTCCATCATAACCTTCCCTCTTAACATATATAAATTATCTGAAAAGTCTCATATCATATCAAATAGTCCCCAATTAATTTTGATATTTTTGACCGAAATTAGTGTATAATATACTATGATTTTTGAATGAAACTTGCATTTCGGAAAGTTTCATAGAATCTAATGTTCAGATGATTTTTTGCATGGACTTACGTCATACTCTTCCCTTGTAAAATATATAAATGATATGTGAATTTTCGTATCATTTCGAATAATCCCCGATTTAATTTGATTTTGGACCGAAACTAGTATAAACTAGTGTATAATATATTATGCTTTTTGGCCAAAACTTGCATTTCGAAAAGTTTTATAGAATCTAATTTTCAGATGAATTTTTGCATGGACTTACTTCATAACCATCCCTCCTAAAATATATAAATGATATGTGATGTTTCGTATCATTTCGAACAGTCCCCAATTTAATTGTATTTTTGATCGAAACTAGTATAAACTAGTGTATAATATATTATGATTTTTTGACCAAAACTTGCATTTCGAAATGTTTCATAGAATCTAATTTTCAGATGATTCTTTTGCATGGACTTCCATCATAACCTTACCTCTTAACATATATAAATTATCTCAAAAGTCTCGTATCATTTCAAATAGTCCCCAATTAAATTTTATATTTTTTTACTGAAACTAGTGTATAATATACTATGATTTTTGATCAAAACTTGCATTTCGAAAAGTTTCATAGAATCTAGTTTTCGGATTATTTTTTTGCATGGACTTCCGTCATAACCTTCCCTATTATCATATATAAATGATATGAAAAGTCTCGTATCATTTCAAATAGTCCCCAATTAAATTTGATTTTTTTTGCCGAAACTAGTGTATAATATACTATGATTTTTGACCGAAACTTGCATTTCGAAAAGTTTCATAGAATCTAAGTTTCAGATGATTTTTTTGCATGGACTTACTTCATAACCTTCCCTCGTAAAATATATAAATGATATGCGAAGTTTCGTATCATTTCGAACAGTCCCCGATTTAATTTGATTTTTGAATGAAACTAGTATAAACTAGTGTATAATATATTATGATTTTTTGACCAAAATTTGCATTTCGAAATGTTTCAAAGAATCTAATTTTCAGATGATTTTTTTGCATAGGCTTCCATCATAACCTTCCCTCTTAACATATATAAATTATCTGAAAAGTCTCATATCATATCAAATAGTCCCCAATTAATTTTGATATTTTTGACCGAAATTAGTGTATAATATACTATGATTTTTGAATGAAACTTGCATTTCGGAAAGTTTCATAGAATCTAATGTTCAGATGATTTTTTGCATGGACTTACGTCATACTCTTCCCTTGTAAAATATATAAATGATATGTGAATTTTCGTATCATTTCGAATAATCCCCGATTTAATTTGATTTTGGACCGAAACTAGTATAAACTAGTGTATAATATATTATGCTTTTTGGCCAAAACTTGCATTTCGAAAAGTTTTATAGAATCTAATTTTCAGATGAATTTTTGCATGGACTTACTTCATAACCATCCCTCCTAAAATATATAAATGATATGTGATGTTTCGTATCATTTCGAACAGTCCCCAATTTAATTTGATTTTTGATCGAAACTAGTATAAACTAGTGTATAATATATTATGATTTTTTGACCAAAACTTGCATTTCGAAATGTTTCATAGAATCTAATTTTCAGATGATTCTTTTGCATGGACTTCCATCATAACCTTACCTCTTAACATATATAAATTATCTCAAAAGTCTCGTATCATTTCAAATAGTCCCCAATTAAATTTTATATTTTTTACTGAAACTAGTGTATAATATACTATGATTTTTGATCAAAACTTGCATTTCGAAAAGTTTCATAGAATCTAGTTTTCGGATTATTTTTTTGCATGGACTTCCGTCATAACCTTCCCTATTATCATATATAAATGATATGAAAAGTCTTGTATCATTTCAAATAGTCCCCAATTAAATTTGATTTTTTTTGCCGAAACTAGTGTATAATATACTATGATTTTTGACCGAAACTTGCATTTCGAAAAGTTTCATAGAATCTAAATTTCAGATAATTTTTTTGCATGGACTTACTTCATAACCTTCCCTCGTAAAATATATAAATGATATGCGAAGTTTCGTATCATTTCGAAAAGTCCCCGATTTAATTTGATTTTTGAACGAAACTAGTATAAACTAGTGTATAATATATATGATTTTTTGACCAAAATTTGCATTTCGAAATGTTTCAAAGAATCTAATTTTCAGATGATTTTTTTGCATAGGCTTCCATCATAAACTTCCGTCTTAACATATATAAATTATCTGAAAAGTCTCGTATCATATCAAATAGTTCCCAATTAATTTTGATATTTTTGACCAAAATTAGTGTATAATATACTATGATTTTTGAATGAAACTTGCATTTCGGAAAGTTTCATAGAATCTAATTTTCAGATGATTTTTTGCATGGACTTAAGTCATACTCTTCCCTTGTAAAATATATAAATGATATGTGAATTTTCGTATCATTTCGAATAATCCCCGATTTAATTTGATTTTGGACCGAAACTAGTATAAACTAGTGTATAATATATTATGCTTTTTGGCCAAAACTTGCATTTCGAAAAGTTTTATAGAATCTAATTTTCAGATGAATTTTTTCATGGACTTACTTCATAACCATCCCTCCTAAAATATATAAATGATATGTGATGTTTCGTATCATTTCGAACAGTCCCCAATTTAATTTGATTTTTGATCGAAACTAGTATAAACTAGTGTATAATATATTATGATTTTTTGACCAAAACTTGCATTTCGAAATGTTTCATAGAATCTAATTTTCAGATGATTCTTTTGCATGGACTTCCATCATAACCTTACCTCTTAACATATATAAATTATCTCAAAAGTCTCGTATCATTTCAAATAGTCCCCAATTAAATTTTATATTTTTTTACTGAAACTAGTGTATAATATACTATGATTTTTGATCAAAACTTGCATTTCGAAAAGTTTCATAGAATCTAGTTTTCGGATTATTTTTTTGCATGGACTTCCGTCATAACCTTCCCTATTATCATATATAAATGATATGAAAAGTCTCGTATCATTTCAAATAGTCCCCAATTAAATTTGATTTTTTTTGCCGAAACTAGTGTATAATATACTATGATTTTTGACCGAAACTTGCATTTCGAAAAGTTTCATAGAATCTAAGTTTCAGATGATTTTTTTGCATGGACTTACTTCATAACCTTCCCTCGTAAAATATATAAATGATATGCGAAGTTTCGTATCATTTCGAACAGTCCCCGATTTAATTTGATTTTTGAACGAAACTAGTATAAACTAGTGTATAATATATTATGATTTTTTGACCAAAATTTGCATTTCGAAATGTTTCAAAGAATCTAATTTTCAGATGATTTTTTTGCATAGGCTTCCATCATAACCTTCCCTCTTAACATATATAAATTATCTGAAAAGTCTCATATCATATCAAATAGTCCCCAATTAATTTTGATATTTTTGACCGAAATTAGTGTATAGTATACTATGATTTTTGAATGAAACTTGCATTTCGGAAAGTTTCATAGAATCTAATGTTCAGATGATTTTTTGCATGGACTTACGTCATACTCTTCCCTTGTAAAATATATAAATGATATGTGAATTTTCGTATCATTTCGAATAATCCCCGATTTAATTTGATTTTGGACCGAAACTAGTATAAACTAGTGTATAATATATTATGCTTTTTGGCCAAAACTTGCATTTCGAAAAGTTTTATAGAATCTAATTTTCAGATGAATTTTTGCATGGACTTACTTCATAACCATCCCTCCTAAAATATATAAATGATATGTGATGTTTCGTATCATTTCGAACAGTCCCCAATTTAATTGTATTTTTGATCGAAACTAGTATAAACTAGTGTATAATATATTATGATTTTTTGACCAAAACTTGCATTTCGAAATGTTTCATAGAATCTAATTTTCAGATGATTCTTTTGCATGGACTTCCATCATAACCTTACCTCTTAACATATATAAATTATCTCAAAAGTCTCGTATCATTTCAAATAGTCCCCAATTAAATTTTATATTTTTTTACTGAAACTAGTGTATAATATACTATGATTTTTGATCAAAACTTGCATTTCGAAAAGTTTCATAGAATCTAGTTTTCGGATTATTTTTTTGCATGGACTTCCGTCATAACCTTCCCTATTATCATATATAAATGATATGAAAAGTCTCGTATCATTTCAAATAGTCCCCAATTAAATTTGATTTTTTTTGCCGAAACTAGTGTATAATATACTATGATTTTTGACCGAAACTTGCATTTCGAAAAGTTTCATAGAATCTAAGTTTCAGATGATTTTTTTGCATGGACTTACTTCATAACCTTCCCTCGTAAAATATATAAATGATATGCGAAGTTTCGTATCATTTCGAACAGTCCCCGATTTAATTTGATTTTTGAACGAAACTAGTATAAACTAGTGTATAATATATTATGATTTTTTGACCAAAATTTGCATTTCGAAATGTTTCAAAGAATCTAATTTTCAGATGATTTTTTTGCATAGGCTTCCATCATAACCTTCCCTCTTAACATATATAAATTATCTGAAAAGTCTCATATCATATCAAATAGTCCCCAATTAATTTTGATATTTTTGACCGAAATTAGTGTATAATATACTATGATTTTTGAATGAAACTTGCATTTCGGAAAGTTTCATAGAATCTAATGTTCAGATGATTTTTTGCATGGACTTACGTCATACTCTTCCCTTGTAAAATATATAAATGATATGTGAATTTTCGTATCATTTCGAATAATCCCCGATTTAATTTGATTTTGGACCGAAACTAGTATAAACTAGTGTATAATATATTATGCTTTTTGGCCAAAACTTGCATTTCGAAAAGTTTTATAGAATCTAATTTTCAGATGAATTTTTGCATGGACTTACTTCATAACCATCCCTCCTAAAATATATAAATGATATGTGATGTTTCGTATCATTTCGAACAGTCCCCAATTTAATTTGATTTTTGATCGAAACTAGTATAAACTAGTGTATAATATATTATGATTTTTTGACCAAAACTTGCATTTCGAAATGTTTCATAGAATCTAATTTTCAGATGATTCTTTTGCATGGACTTCCATCATAACCTTACCTCTTAACATATATAAATTATCTCAAAAGTCTCGTATCATTTCAAATAGTCCCCAATTAAATTTTATATTTTTTACTGAAACTAGTGTATAATATACTATGATTTTTGATCAAAACTTGCATTTCGAAAAGTTTCATAGAATCTAGTTTTCGGATTATTTTTTTGCATGGACTTCCGTCATAACCTTCCCTATTATCATATATAAATGATATGAAAAGTCTTGTATCATTTCAAATAGTCCCCAATTAAATTTGATTTTTTTTGCCGAAACTAGTGTATAATATACTATGATTTTTGACCGAAACTTGCATTTCGAAAAGTTTCATAGAATCTAAATTTCAGATGATTTTTTTGCATGGACTTACTTCATAACCTTCCCTCGTAAAATATATAAATGATATGCGAAGTTTCGTATCATTTCGAAAAGTCCCCGATTTAATTTGATTTTTGAACGAAACTAGTATAAACTAGTGTATAATATATATGATTTTTTGACCAAAATTTGCATTTCGAAATGTTTCAAAGAATCTAATTTTCAGATGATTTTTTTGCATAGGCTTCCATCATAAACTTCCGTCTTAACATATATAAATTATCTGAAAAGTCTCGTATCATATCAAATAGTTCCCAATTAATTTTGATATTTTTGACCAAAATTAGTGTATAATATACTATGATTTTTGAATGAAACTTGCATTTCGGAAAGTTTCATAGAATCTAATTTTCAGATGATTTTTTGCATGGACTTAAGTCATACTCTTCCCTTGTAAAATATATAAATGATATGTGAATTTTCGTATCATTTCGAATAATCCCCGATTTAATTTGATTTTGGACCGAAACTAGTATAAACTAGTGTATAATATATTATGCTTTTTGGCCAAAACTTGCATTTCGAAAAGTTTTATAGAATCTAATTTTCAGATGAATTTTTTCATGGACTTACTTCATAACCATCCCTCCTAAAATATATAAATGATATGTGATGTTTCGTATCATTTCGAACAGTCCCCAATTTAATTTGATTTTTGATCGAAACTAGTATAAACTAGTGTATAATATATTATGATTTTTTGACCAAAACTTGCATTTCGAAATGTTTCATAGAATCTAATTTTCAGATGATTCTTTTGCATGGACTTCCATCATAACCTTACCTCTTAACATATATAAATTATCTCAAAAGTCTCGTATCATTTCAAATAGTCCCCAATTAAATTTTATATTTTTTACTGAAACTAGTGTATAATATACTATGATTTTTGATCAAAACTTGCATTTCGAAAAGTTTCATAGAATCTAGTTTTCAGATTATTTTTTTGCATGGACTTCCGTCATAACCTTCCCTATTATCATATATAAATGATATGAAAAGTCTCGTATCATTTCAAATAGTCCCCAATTAAATTTGATTTTTTTTGCCGAAACTAGTGTATAATATACTATGATTTTTGACCGAAACTTGCATTTCGAAAAGTTTCATAGAATCTAAGTTTCAGATGATTTTTTTGCATGGACTTACTTCATAACCTTCCCTCGTAAAATATATAAATGATATGCGAAGTTTCGTATCATTTCGAACAGTCCCCGATTTAATTTGATTTTTGAACGAAACTAGTATAAACTAGTGTATAATATATTATGATTTTTTGACCAAAATTTGCATTTCGAAATATTTCAAAGAATCTAATTTTCAGATGATTTTTTTGCATAGGCTTCCATCATAACCTTCCCTCTTAACATATATAAATTATCTGAAAAGTCTCGTATCATATCAAATAGTCCCCAATTAATTTTGATATTTTTGACCGAAATTAGTGTATAATATACTATGATTTTTGAATGAAACTTGCATTTCGGAAAGTTTCATAGAATCTAATTTTCAGATGATTTTTTGCATGGACTTACGTCATACTCTTCCCTTGTAAAATATATAAATGATATGTGAATTTTCGTATCATTTCGAATAATCCCCGATTTAATTTGATTTTGGACCAAAACTAGTATAAACTAGTGTATAATATATTATGCTTTTTGGCCAAAACTGGCATTTCGAAAAGTTTTATAGAATCTAATTTTCAGATGAATTTTTGCATGGACTTACTTCATAACCATCCCTCCTAAAATATATAAATGATTTGTGATGTTTCGTATCATTTCGAACAGTCCCCAATTTAATTTGATTTTTGGTCGAAACTAGTATAAACTAGTGTATAATATATTATGATTTTTTGACCAAAACTTGCATTTCGAAATGTTTCATAGAATCTAATTTTCAGATGATTCTTTTGCATGGACTTCCATCATAACCTTACCTCTTAACATATATAAATTATCTCAAAAGTCTCGTATCATTTCAAATAGTCCCCAATTAAATTTTATATTTTTTTACTGAAACTAGTGTATAATATACTATGATTTTTGATCAAAACTTGCATTTCGAAAAGTTTCATAGAATCTAGTTTTCGGATTATTTTTTTGCATGGACTTCCGTCATAACCTTCCCTATTATCATATATAAATGATATGAAAAGTCTCGTATCATTTCAAATAGTCCCCAATTAAATTTGATTTTTTTTGCCGAAACTAGTGTATAATATACTATGATTTTTGACCGAAACTTGCATTTCGAAAAGTTTCATAGAATCTAAGTTTCAGATGATTTTTTTGCATGGACTTACTTCATAACCTTCCCTCGTAAAATATATAAATGATATGCGAAGTTTCGTATCATTTCGAACAGTCCCCGATTTAATTTGATTTTTGAACGAAACTAGTATAAACTAGTGTATAATATATTATGATTTTTTGACCAAAATTTGCATTTCGAAATGTTTCAAAGAATCTAATTTTCAGATGATTTTTTTGCATAGGCTTCCATCATAACCTTCCCTCTTAACATATATAAATTATCTGAAAAGTCTCATATCATATCAAATAGTCCCCAATTAATTTTGATATTTTTGACCGAAATTAGTGTATAATATACTATGATTTTTGAATGAAACTTGCATTTCGGAAAGTTTCATAGAATCTAATGTTCAGATGATTTTTTGCATGGACTTACGTCATACTCTTCCCTTGTAAAATATATAAATGATATGTGAATTTTCGTATCATTTCGAATAATCCCCGATTTAATTTGATTTTGGACCGAAACTAGTATAAACTAGTGTATAATATATTATGCTTTTTGGCCAAAACTTGCATTTCGAAAAGTTTTATAGAATCTAATTTTCAGATGAATTTTTGCATGGACTTACTTCATAACCATCCCTCCTAAAATATATAAATGATATGTGATGTTTCGTATCATTTCGAACAGTCCCCAATTTAATTGTATTTTTGATCGAAACTAGTATAAACTAGTGTATAATATATTATGATTTTTTGACCAAAACTTGCATTTCGAAATGTTTCATAGAATCTAATTTTCAGATGATTCTTTTGCATGGACTTCCATCATAACCTTACCTCTTAACATATATAAATTATCTCAAAAGTCTCGTATCATTTCAAATAGTCCCCAATTAAATTTTATATTTTTTACTGAAACTAGTGTATAATATACTATGATTTTTGATCAAAACTTGCATTTCGAAAAGTTTCATAGAATCTAGTTTTCAGATTATTTTTTTGCATGGACTTCCGTCATAACCTTCCCTATTATCATATATAAATGATATGAAAAGTCTCGTATCATTTCAAATAGTCCCCAATTAAATTTGATTTTTTTTGCCGAAACTAGTGTATAATATACTATGATTTTTGACCGAAACTTGCATTTCGAAAAGTTTCATAGAATCTAAGTTTCAGATGATTTTTTTGCATGGACTTACTTCATAACCTTCCCTCGTAAAATATATAAATGATATGCGAAGTTTCGTATCATTTCGAACAGTCCCCGATTTAATTTGATTTTTGAACGAAACTAGTATAAACTAGTGTATAATATATTATGATTTTTTGACCAAAATTTGCATTTCGAAATATTTCAAAGAATCTAATTTTCAGATGATTTTTTTGCATAGGCTTCCATCATAACCTTCCCTCTTAACATATATAAATTATCTGAAAAGTCTCGTATCATAACAAATAGTCCCCAATTAATTTTGATATTTTTGACCGAAATTAGTGTATAATATACTATGATTTTTGAATGAAACTTGCATTTCGGAAAGTTTCATAGAATCTAATTTTCAGATGATTTTTTGCATGGACTTACGTCATACTCTTCCCTTGTAAAATATATAAATGATATGTGAATTTTCGTATCATTTCGAATAATCCCCGATTTAATTTGCTTTTGGACCAAAACTAGTATAAACTAGTGTATAATATATTATGCTTTTTGGCCAAAACTGGCATTTCGAAAAGTTTTATAGAATCTAATTTTCAGATGAATTTTTGCATGGACTTACTTCATAACCATCCCTCCTAAAATATATAAATGATTTGTGATGTTTCGTATCATTTCGAACAGTCCCCAATTTAATTTGATTTTTGGTCGAAACTAGTATAAACTAGTGTATAATATATTATGATTTTTTGACCAAAACTTGCATTTCGAAATGTTTCATAGAATCTAATTTTCAGATGATTCTTTTGCATGGACTTCCATCATAACCTTACCTCTTAACATATATAAATTATCTCAAAAGTCTCGTATCATTTCAAATAGTCCCCAATTAAATTTTATATTTTTTACTGAAACTAGTGTATAATATACTATGATTTTTGATCAAAACTTGCATTTCGAAAAGTTTCATAGAATCTAGTTTTCGGATTATTTTTTTGCATGGACTTCCGTCATAACCTTCCCTATTATCATATATAAATGATATGAAAAGTCTCGTATCATTTCAAATAGTCCCCAATTAAATTTGATTTTTTTTGCCGAAACTAGTGTATAATATACTATGATTTTTGACCGAAACTTGCATTTCGAAAAGTTTCATAGAATCTAAGTTTCAGATGATTATTTTGCATGGACTTACTTCATAACCTTCCCTCGTAAAATATATAAATGATATGCGAAGTTTCGTATCATTTCGAACAGTCCCCGATTTAATTTGATTTTTGAACGAAACTAGTATAAACTAGTGTATAATATATTATGATTTTTTGACCAAAATTTGCATTTCGAAATGTTTCAAAGAATCTAATTTTCAGATGATTTTTTTGCATAGGCTTCCATCATAACCTTCCCTCTTAACATATATAAATTATCTGAAAAGTCTCGTATCATATCAAATAGTCCCCAATTAGTTTTGATATTTTTGACCGAAATTAGTGTATAATATACTATGATTTTTGAATGAAACTTGCATTTCGGAAAGTTTCATAGAATCTAATTTTCAGATGATTTTTTGCATGGACTTACGTCATACTCTTCCCTTGTAAAATATATAAATGATATGTGAATTTTCGTATCATTTCGAATAATCCCCGATTTAATTTGATTTTGGACCAAAACTAGTATAAACTAGTGTATAATATATTATGCTTTTTGGCCAAAACTTGCATTTCGAAAAGTTTTATAGAATCTAATTTTCAGATGAATTTTTGCATGGACTTACTTCATAACCATCCCTCCTAAAATATATAAATGATATGTGATGTTTCGTATCATTTCGAACAGTCCCCAATTTAATTTGATTTTTGATCGAAACTAGTATAAACTAGTGTATAATATATTATGATTTTTTGACCAAAACTTGCATTTCGAAATGTTTCATAGAATCTAATTTTCAGATGATTCTTTTGCATGGACTTCCATCATAACCTTACCTCTTAACATATATAAATTATCTCAAAAGTCTCGTATCATTTCAAATAGTCCCCAATTAAATTTTATATTTTTTTACTGAAACTAGTGTATAATATACTATGATTTTTGACCAAAACTTGCATTTCGAAAAGTTTCATAGAATCTAGTTTTCGGATTATTTTTTTGCATGGACTTCCGTCATAACCTTCCCTATTATCATATATAAATGATATGAAAAGTCTCGTATCATTTCAAATAGTCCCCAATTAAATTTGATTTTTTTTGCCGAAACTAGTGTATAATATACTCTTATTTTTGACCGAAACTTGCATTTCGAAAAGTTTCATAGAATCTAAGTTTCAGATGATTTTTTTGCATGGACTTACTTCATAACCTTCCCTCGTAAAATATATAAATGATATGCGAATTTTCGTATCATTTCGAACAGTCCCCGATTTAATTTGATTTTTGAACGAAACTAGTATAAACTAGTGTATAATATATTATGATTTTTTGACCAAAATTTGCATTTCGAAATATTTCAAAGAATCTAATTTTCAGATGATTTTTTTGCATAGGCTTCCATCATAACCTTCCCTCTTAACATATATAAATTATCTGAAAAGTCTCGTATCATATCAAATAGTCCCCAATTAATTTTGATATTTTTGACCGAAATTAGTGTATAATATACTATGATTTTTGAATGAAACTTGCATTTCGGAAAGTTTCATAGAATCTAATTTTCAGATGATTTTTTGCATGGACTTACGTCATACTCTTCCCTTGTAAAATATATAAACTATATGTGAATTTTCGTATCATTTCGAATAATCCCCGATTTAATTTGATTTTGGACCAAAACTAGTATAAACTAGTGTATAATATATTATGCTTTTTGGCCAAAACTGGCATTTCGAAAAGTTTTATAGAATCTAATTTTCAGATGAATTTTTGCATGGACTTACTTCATAACCATCCCTCCTAAAATATATAAATGATTTGTGATGTTTCGTATCATTTCGAACAGTCCCCAATTTAATTTGATTTTTTGTCGAAACTAGTATAAACTAGTGTATAATATATTATGATTTTTTGACCAAAACTTGTATTTCGAAATGTTTCATAGAATCTAATTTTCAGATGATTCTTTTGCATGGACTTCCATCATAACCTTTACTCTTAACATATATAAATTATCTCAAAAGTCTCGTATCATTTCAAATAGTCCCCAATTAAATTTTATATTTTTTACTGAAACTAGTGTATAATATACTATGATTTTTGATCAAAACTTGCATTTCGAAAAGTTTCATAGAATCTAGTTTTCGGATTATTTTTTTGCATGGACTTCCGTCATAACCTTCCCTATTATCATATATAAATGATATGAAAAGTCTCGTATCATTTCAAATAGTCCCCAATTAAATTTGATTTTTTTTGCCGAAACTAGTGTATAATATACTATGATTTTTGACCGAAACTTGCATTTCGAAAAGTTTCATAGAATCTAAGTTTCAGATGATTTTTTTGCATGGACTTACTTCATAACCTTCCCTCGTAAAATATATAAATGATATGCGAAGTTTCGTATCATTTCGAACAGTCCCCGATTTAATTTGATTTTTGAACGAAACTAGTATAAACTAGTGTATAATATATTATGATTTTTTGACCAAAATTTGCATTTCGAAATGTTTCAAAGAATCTAATTTTCAGATGATTTTTTTGCATAGGCTTCCATCATAACCTTCCCTCTTAACATATATAAATTATCTGAAAAGTCTCGTATCATATCAAATAGTCCCCAATTAATTTTGATATTTTTGACCGAAATTAGTGTATAATATACTATGATTTTTGAATGAAACTTGCATTTCGGAAAGTTTCATAGAATCTAATTTTCAGATGATTTTTTGCATGGACTTACGTCATACTCTTCCCTTATAAAATATATAAACGATATGTGAATTTTCGTATCATTTCGAATAATCCCCAATTTAATTTG
The DNA here is from genome assembly GCA_963966055.1 of Lathyrus aphaca. Lineage (NCBI taxonomy): Eukaryota > Viridiplantae > Streptophyta > Magnoliopsida > Fabales > Fabaceae > Lathyrus > Lathyrus aphaca. Next base: position 17,869,382 of record OZ014523.1, on the reverse strand, counting down.
ATTTTGGACCGAAACTAGTATAAACTAGTGTATAATATATTATGTTTTTTGGCCGAAACTTGCATTTCGAAAAGTTTTATAGAATCTAATTTTCAGATGATATTTTGCATGGACTTACTTCATAACCTTCCCTCCTAAAATATATAAATGATATGTGATGTTTCGTATCATTTCGAACAGTCCCCAATTTAATTTGATTTTTGATCGAAACTAGTATAAACTAGTGTATAATATATTATGATTTTTTGACCAAAACTTGCATTTCGAAATGTTTCATAGAATCTAATTTTCAGATGATTCTTTTGCATGGACTTCCATCATAACCTTACCTCTTAACATATATAAATTATCTCAAAAGTCTCGTATCATTTCAAATAGTCCCCAATTAAATTTTATATTTTTTACTGAAACTAGTGTATAATATACTATGATTTTTGATCAAAACTTGCATTTCGAAAAAAGTTTCATAGAATCTAGTTTTCGGATTATTTTTTTGCATGGACTTCCGTCATAACCTTCCCTATTATCATATATAAATGATATGAAAAGTCTCGTATCATTTCAAATAGTCCCCAATTAAATTTGATTTTTTTTGCCGAAACTAGTGTATAATATACTATGATTTTTGACCAAAACTTGCATTTCGAAAAGTTTCATAGAATCTAAGTTTCAGATGATTTTTTTGCATGGACTTACTTCATAACCTTCCCTCGTAAAATATATAAATGATATGCGAAGTTTCGTATCATTTCGAACAGTCCCCGATTTAATTTGATTTTTGAACGAAACTAGTATAAACTAGTGTATAATATATTATGATTTTTTGACCAAAATTTGCATTTCGAAATATTTCAAAGAATCTAATTTTCAGATGATTTTTTTGCATAGGCTTCCATCATATCCTTCCCTCTTAACATATATAAATTATCTGAAAAGTCTCGTATCATATCAAATAGTCCCCAATTAATTTTGATATTTTTGACCGATATTAGTGTATAATATACTATGATTTTTGAATGAAACTTGCATTTTGGAAAGTTTCATAGAATCTAATTTTCAGATGATTTTTTGCATGGACTTACATCATACTCTTCCCTTATAAAATATATAAACGATATGTGAATTTTCGTATCATTTCGAATAATCCCCAATTTAATTTGATTTTGGACCGAAACTAGTATAAACTAGTGTATAATATATTATGTTTTTTGGCCGAAACTTGCATTTCGAAAAGTTTTATAGAATCTAATTTTCAGATGATATTTTGCATGGACTTACTTCATAACCTTCCCTCCTAAAATATATAAATGATATGTGATGTTTCGTATCATTTCGAACAATCCCCAATTTAATTTGATTTTTGATCGAAACTAGTATAAACTAGTGTATAATATATTATGATTTTTTGACCAAAACTTGCATTTCGAAATGTTTCATAGAATCTAATTTTCAGATGATTCTTTTGCATGGACTTCCATCATAACCTTACCTCTTAACATATATAAATTATCTCAAAAGTCTCGTATCATTTCAAATAGTCCCCAATTAAATTTTATATTTTTTACTGAAACTAGTGTATAATATACTATGATTTTTGATCAAAACTTGCATTTCGAAAAGTTTCATAGAATCTAGTTTTCGGATTATTTTTTTGCATGGACTTCCGTCATAACCTTCCCTATTATCATATATAAATGATATGAAAAGTCTTGTATCATTTCAAATAGTCCCCAATTAAATTTGATTTTTTTTGCCGAAACTAGTGTATAATATACTATGATTTTTGACCGAAACTTGCATTTCGAAAAGTTTCATAGAATCTAAATTTCAGATGATTTTTTTGCATGGACTTACTTCATAACCTTCCCTCGTAAAATATATAAATGATATGCGAAGTTTCGTATCATTTCGAAAAGTCCCCGATTTAATTTGATTTTTGAACGAAACTAGTATAAACTAGTGTATAATATATATGATTTTTTGACCAAAATTTGCATTTCGAAATGTTTCAAAGAATCTAATTTTCAGATGATTTTTTTGCATAGGCTTCCATCATAAACTTCCGTCTTAACATATATAAATTATCTGAAAAGTCTCGTATCATATCAAATAGTTCCCAATTAATTTTGATATTTTTGACCAAAATTAGTGTATAATATACTATGATTTTTGAATGAAACTTGCATTTCGGAAAGTTTCATAGAATCTAATTTTCAGATGATTTTTTGCATGGACTTAAGTCATACTCTTCCCTTGTAAAATATATAAATGATATGTGAATTTTCGTATCATTTCGAATAATCCCCGATTTAATTTGATTTTGGACCGAAACTAGTATAAACTAGTGTATAATATATTATGCTTTTTGGCCAAAACTTGCATTTCGAAAAGTTTTATAGAATCTAATTTTCAGATGAATTTTTTCATGGACTTACTTCATAACCATCCCTCCTAAAATATATAAATGATATGTGATGTTTCGTATCATTTCGAACAGTCCCCAATTTAATTTGATTTTTGATCGAAACTAGTATAAACTAGTGTATAATATATTATGATTTTTTGACCAAAACTTGCATTTCGAAATGTTTCATAGAATCTAATTTTCAGATGATTCTTTTGCATGGACTTCCATCATAACCTTACCTCTTAACATATATAAATTATCTCAAAAGTCTCGTATCATTTCAAATAGTCCCCAATTAAATTTTATATTTTTTACTGAAACTAGTGTATAATATACTATGATTTTTGATCAAAACTTGCATTTCGAAAAGTTTCATAGAATCTAGTTTTCAGATTATTTTTTTGCATGGACTTCCGTCATAACCTTCCCTATTATCATATATAAATGATATGAAAAGTCTCGTATCATTTCAAATAGTCCCCAATTAAATTTGATTTTTTTTGCCGAAACTAGTGTATAATATACTATGATTTTTGACCGAAACTTGCATTTCGAAAAGTTTCATAGAATCTAAGTTTCAGATGATTTTTTTGCATGGACTTACTTCATAACCTTCCCTCGTAAAATATATAAATGATATGCGAAGTTTCGTATCATTTCGAACAGTCCCCGATTTAATTTGATTTTTGAACGAAACTAGTATAAACTAGTGTATAATATATTATGATTTTTTGACCAAAATTTGCATTTCGAAATATTTCAAAGAATCTAATTTTCAGATGATTTTTTTGCATAGGCTTCCATCATAACCTTCCCTCTTAACATATATAAATTATCTGAAAAGTCTCGTATCATATCAAATAGTCCCCAATTAATTTTGATATTTTTGACCGAAATTAGTGTATAATATACTATGATTTTTGAATGAAACTTGCATTTCGGAAAGTTTCATAGAATCTAATTTTCAGATGATTTTTTGCATGGACTTACGTCATACTCTTCCCTTGTAAAATATATAAATGATATGTGAATTTTTGTATCATTTCGAATAATCCCCGATTTAATTTGATTTTGGACCAAAACTAGTATAAACTAGTGTATAATATATTATGCTTTTTGGCCAAAACTGGCATTTCGAAAAGTTTTATAGAATCTAATTTTCAGATGAATTTTTGCATGGACTTACTTCATAACCATCCCTCCTAAAATATATAAATGATTTGTGATGTTTCGTATCATTTCGAACAGTCCCCAATTTAATTTGATTTTTGGTCGAAACTAGTATAAACTAGTGTATAATATATTATGATTTTTTGACCAAAACTTGCATTTCGAAATGTTTCATAGAATCTAATTTTCAGATGATTCTTTTGCATGGACTTCCATCATAACCTTACCTCTTAACATATATAAATTATCTCAAAAGTCTCGTATCATTTCAAATAGTCCCCAATTAAATTTTATATTTTTTTACTGAAACTAGTGTATAATATACTATGATTTTTGATCAAAACTTGCATTTCGAAAAGTTTCATAGAATCTAGTTTTCGGATTATTTTTTTGCATGGACTTCCGTCATAACCTTCCCTATTATCATATATAAATGATATGAAAAGTCTCGTATCATTTCAAATAGTCCCCAATTAAATTTGATTTTTTTTGCCGAAACTAGTGTATAATATACTATGATTTTTGACCGAAACTTGCATTTCGAAAAGTTTCATAGAATCTAAGTTTCAGATGATTTTTTTGCATGGACTTACTTCATAACCTTCCCTCGTAAAATATATAAATGATATGCGAAATTTCGTATCATTTCGAACAGTCCCCGATTTAATTTGATTTTTGAACGAAACTAGTATAAACTAGTGTATAATATATTATGATTTTTTGACCAAAATTTGCATTTCGAAATATTTCAAAGAATCTAATTTTCAGATGATTTTTTTGCATAGGCTTCCATCATAACCTTCCCTCTTAACATATATAAATTATCTGAAAAGTCTCGTATCATATCAAATAGTCCCCAATTAATTTTGATATTTTTGACCGATATTAGTGTATAATATACTATGATTTTTGAATGAAACTTGCATTTTGGAAAGTTTCATAGAATCTAATTTTCAGATGATTTTTTGCATGGACTTACATCATACTCTTCCCTTATAAAATATATAAACGATATGTGAATTTTCGTATCATTTCGAATAATCCCCAATTTAATTTGATATTGGACCGAAACTAGTATAAACTAGTGTATAATATATTATGTTTTTTGGCCGAAACTTGCATTTCGAAAAGTTTTATAGAATCTAATTTTCAGATGATATTTTGCATGGACTTACTTCATAACCTTCCCTCCTAAAATATATAAATGATATGTGATGTTTCGTATCATTTCGAACAATCCCCAATTTAATTTGATTTTTGATCGAAACTAGTATAAACTAGTGTATAATATATTATGATTTTTTGACCAAAACTTGCATTTCGAAATGTTTCATAGAATCTAATTTTCAGATGATTCTTTTGCATGGACTTCCATCATAACCTTACCTCTTAACATATATAAATTATCTCAAAAGTCTCGTATCATTTCAAATAGTCCCCAATTAAATTTTATATTTTTTACTGAAACTAGTGTATAATATACTATGATTTTTGATCAAAACTTGCATTTCGAAAAGTTTCATAGAATCTAGTTTTCGGATTATTTTTTTGCATGGACTTCCGTCATAACCTTCCCTATTATCATATATAAATGATATGAAAAGTCTTGTATCATTTCAAATAGTCCCCAATTAAATTTGATTTTTTTTGCCGAAACTAGTGTATAATATACTATGATTTTTGACCGAAACTTGCATTTCGAAAAGTTTCATAGAATCTAAATTTCAGATGATTTTTTTGCATGGACTTACTTCATAACCTTCCCTCGTAAAATATATAAATGATATGCGAAGTTTCGTATCATTTCGAAAAGTCCCCGATTTAATTTGATTTTTGAACGAAACTAGTATAAACTAGTGTATAATATATATGATTTTTTGACCAAAATTTGCATTTCGAAATGTTTCAAAGAATCTAATTTTCAGATGATTTTTTTGCATAGGCTTCCATCATAAACTTCCGTCTTAACATATATAAATTATCTGAAAAGTCTCGTATCATATCAAATAGTTCCCAATTAATTTTGATATTTTTGACCAAAATTAGTGTATAATATACTATGATTTTTGAATGAAACTTGCATTTCGGAAAGTTTCATAGAATCTAATTTTCAGATGATTTTTTGCATGGACTTAAGTCATACTCTTCCCTTGTAAAATATATAAATGATATGTGAATTTTCGTATCATTTCGAATAATCCCCGATTTAATTTGATTTTGGACCGAAACTAGTATAAACTAGTGTATAATATATTATGCTTTTTGGCCAAAACTTGCATTTCGAAAAGTTTTATAGAATCTAATTTTCAGATGAATTTTTTCATGGACTTACTTCATAACCATCCCTCCTAAAATATATAAATGATATGTGATGTTTCGTATCATTTCGAACAGTCCCCAATTTAATTTGATTTTTGATCGAAACTAGTATAAACTAGTGTATAATATATTATGATTTTTTGACCAAAACTTGCATTTCGAAATGTTTCATAGAATCTAATTTTCAGATGATTCTTTTGCATGGACTTCCATCATAACCTTACCTCTTAACATATATAAATTATCTCAAAAGTCTCGTATCATTTCAAATAGTCCCCAATTAAATTTTATATTTTTTACTGAAACTAGTGTATAATATACTATGATTTTTGATCAAAACTTGCATTTCGAAAAGTTTCATAGAATCTAGTTTTCAGATTATTTTTTTGCATGGACTTCCGTCATAACCTTCCCTATTATCATATATAAATGATATGAAAAGTCTCGTATCATTTCAAATAGTCCCCAATTAAATTTGATTTTTTTTGCCGAAACTAGTGTATAATATACTATGATTTTTGACCGAAACTTGCATTTCGAAAAGTTTCATAGAATCTAAGTTTCAGATGATTTTTTTGCATGGACTTACTTCATAACCTTCCCTCGTAAAATATATAAATGATATGCGAAGTTTCGTATCATTTCGAACAGTCCCCGATTTAATTTGATTTTTGAACGAAACTAGTATAAACTAGTGTATAATATATTATGATTTTTTGACCAAAATTTGCATTTCGAAATATTTCAAAGAATCTAATTTTCAGATGATTTTTTTGCATAGGCTTCCATCATAACCTTCCCTCTTAACATATATAAATTATCTGAAAAGTCTCGTATCATATCAAATAGTCCCCAATTAATTTTGATATTTTTGACCGAAATTAGTGTATAATATACTATGATTTTTGAATGAAACTTGCATTTCGGAAAGTTTCATAGAATCTAATTTTCAGATGATTTTTTGCATGGACTTACGTCATACTCTTCCCTTGTAAAATATATAAATGATATGTGAATTTTCGTATCATTTCGAATAATCCCCGATTTAATTTGATTTTGGACCAAAACTAGTATAAACTAGTGTATAATATATTATGCTTTTTGGCCAAAACTGGCATTTCGAAAAGTTTTATAGAATCTAATTTTCAGATGAATTTTTGCATGGACTTACTTCATAACCATCCCTCCTAAAATATATAAATGATTTGTGATGTTTCGTATCATTTCGAACAGTCCCCAATTTAATTTGATTTTTGGTCGAAACTAGTATAAACTAGTGTATAATATATTATGATTTTTTGACCAAAACTTGCATTTCGAAATGTTTCATAGAATCTAATTTTCAGATGATTCTTTTGCATGGACTTCCATCATAACCTTACCTCTTAACATATATAAATTATCTCAAAAGTCTCGTATCATTTCAAATAGTCCCCAATTAAATTTTATATTTTTTTACTGAAACTAGTGTATAATATACTATGATTTTTGATCAAAACTTGCATTTCGAAAAGTTTCATAGAATCTAGTTTTCGGATTATTTTTTTGCATGGACTTCCGTCATAACCTTCCCTATTATCATATATAAATGATATGAAAAGTCTCGTATCATTTCAAATAGTCCCCAATTAAATTTGATTTTTTTTGCCGAAACTAGTGTATAATATACTATGATTTTTGACCGAAACTTGCATTTCGAAAAGTTTCATAGAATCTAAGTTTCAGATGATTTTTTTGCATGGACTTACTTCATAACCTTCCCTCGTAAAATATATAAATGATATGCGAAGTTTCGTATCATTTCGAACAGTCCCCGATTTAATTTGATTTTTGAACGAAACTAGTATAAACTAGTGTATAATATATTATGATTTTTTGACCAAAATTTGCATTTCGAAATATTTCAAAGAATCTAATTTTCAGATGATTTTTTTGCATAGGCTTCCATCATAACCTTCCCTCTTAACATATATAAATTATCTGAAAAGTCTCGTATCATATCAAATAGTCCCCAATTAATTTTGATATTTTTGACCGAAATTAGTGTATAATATACTATGATTTTTGAATGAAACTTGCATTTCGGAAAGTTTCATAGAATCTAATTTTCAGATGATTTTTTGCATGGACTTACGTCATACTCTTCCCTTGTAAAATATATAAATGATATGTGAATTTTCGTATCATTTCGAATAATCCCCGATTTAATTTGATTTTGGACCAAAACTAGTATAAACTAGTGTATAATATATTATGCTTTTTGGCCAAAACTGGCATTTCGAAAAGTTTTATAGAATCTAATTTTCAGATGAATTTTTGCATGGACTTACTTCATAACCATCCCTCCTAAAATATATAAATGATTTGTGATGTTTCGTATCATTTCGAACAGTCCCCAATTTAATTTGATTTTTGGTCGAAACTAGTATAAACTAGTGTATAATATATTATGATTTTTTGACCAAAACTTGCATTTCGAAATGTTTCATAGAATCTAATTTTCAGATGATTCTTTTGCATGGACTTCCATCATAACCTTACCTCTTAACATATATAAATTATCTCAAAAGTCTCGTATCATTTCAAATAGTCCCCAATTAAATTTTATATTTTTTTACTGAAACTAGTGTATAATATACTATGATTTTTGATCAAAACTTGCATTTCGAAAAGTTTCATAGAATCTAGTTTTCGGATTATTTTTTTGCATGGACTTCCGTCATAACCTTCCCTATTATCATATATAAATGATATGAAAAGTCTCGTATCATTTCAAATAGTCCCCAATTAAATTTGATTTTTTTTGCCGAAACTAGTGTATAATATACTATGATTTTTGACCGAAACTTGCATTTCGAAAAGTTTCATAGAATCTAAGTTTCAGATGATTTTTTTGCATGGACTTACTTCATAACCTTCCCTCGTAAAATATATAAATGATATGCGAAGTTTCGTATCATTTCGAACAGTCCCCGATTTAATTTGATTTTTGAACGAAACTAGTATAAACTAGTGTATAATATATTATGATTTTTTGACCAAAATTTGCATTTCGAAATATTTCAAAGAATCTAATTTTCAGATGATTTTTTTGCATAGGCTTCCATCATAACCTTCCCTCTTAACATATATAAATTATCTGAAAAGTCTCGTATCATATCAAATAGTCCCCAATTAATTTTGATATTTTTGACCGAAATTAGTGTATAATATACTATGATTTTTGAATGAAACTTGCATTTCGGAAAGTTTCATAGAATCTAATTTTCAGATGATTTTTTGCATGGACTTACGTCATACTCTTCCCTTGTAAAATATATAAATGATATGTGAATTTTCGTATCATTTCGAATAATCCCCGATTTAATTTGATTTTGGACCAAAACTAGTATAAACTAGTGTATAATATATTATGCTTTTTGGCCAAAACTGGCATTTCGAAAAGTTTTATAGAATCTAATTTTCAGATGAATTTTTGCATGGACTTACTTCATAACCATCCCTCCTAAAATATATAAATGATTTGTGATGTTTCGTATCATTTCGAACAGTCCCCAATTTAATTTGATTTTTGGTCGAAACTAGTATAAACTAGTGTATAATATATTATGATTTTTTGACCAAAACTTGCATTTCGAAATGTTTCATAGAATCTAATTTTCAGATGATTCTTTTGCATGGACTTCCATCATAACCTTACCTCTTAACATATATAAATTATCTCAAAAGTCTCGTATCATTTCAAATAGTCCCCAATTAAATTTTATATTTTTTTACTGAAACTAGTGTATAATATACTATGATTTTTGATCAAAACTTGCATTTCGAAAAGTTTCACAGAATCTAGTTTTCGGATTATTTTTTTGCATGGACTTCCGTCATAACCTTCCCTATTATCATATATAAATTATATGAAAAGTCTCGTATCATTTCAAATAGTCCCCAATTAAATTTGATTTTTTTTGCCGAAACTAGTGTATAATATACTATGATTTTTGACCGAAACTTGCATTTCGAAAAGTTTCATAGAATCTAAGTTTCAGATGATTTTTTTGCATGGACTTACTTCATAACCTTCCCTCGTAAAATATATAAATGATATGCGAAGTTTCGTATCATTTCGAACAGTCCCCGATTTAATTTGATTTTTGAACGAAACTAGTATAAACTAGTGTATAATATATTATGATTTTTTGACCAAAATTTGCATTTCGAAATGTTTCAAAGAATCTAATTTTCAGATGATTTTTTTGCATAGGCTTCCATCATAACCTTCCCTCTTAACATATATAAATTATCTGAAAAGTCTCATATCATATCAAATAGTCCCCAATTAATTTTGATATTTTTGACCGAAATTAGTGTATAATATACTATGATTTTTGAATGAAACTTGCATTTCGGAAAGTTTCATAGAATCTAATGTTCAGATGATTTTTTGCATGGACTTACGTCATACTCTTCCCTTGTAAAATATATAAATGATATGTGAATTTTCGTATCATTTCGAATAATCCCCGATTTAATTTGATTTTGGACCGAAACTAGTATAAACTAGTGTATAATATATTATGCTTTTTGGCCAAAACTTGCATTTCGAAAAGTTTTATAGAATCTAATTTTCAGATGAATTTTTGCATGGACTTACTTCATAACCATCCCTCCTAAAATATATAAATGATATGTGATGTTTCGTATCATTTCGAACAGTCCCCAATTTAATTGTATTTTTGATCGAAACTAGTATAAACTAGTGTATAATATATTATGATTTTTTGACCAAAACTTGCATTTCGAAATGTTTCATAGAATCTAATTTTCAGATGATTCTTTTGCATGGACTTCCATCATAACCTTACCTCTTAACATATATAAATTATCTCAAAAGTCTCGTATCATTTCAAATAGTCCCCAATTAAATTTTATATTTTTTACTGAAACTAGTGTATAATATACTATGATTTTTGATCAAAACTTGCATTTCGAAAAGTTTCATAGAATTTAGTTTTCAGATTATTTTTTTGCATGGACTTCCGTCATAACCTTCCCTATTATCATATATAAATGATATGAAAAGTCTCGTATCATTTCAAATAGTCCCCAATTAAATTTGATTTTTTTTGCCGAAACTAGTGTATAATATACTATGATTTTTGACCGAAACTTGCATTTCGAAAAGTTTCATAGAATCTAAGTTTCAGATGATTTTTTTGCATGGACTTACTTCATAACCTTCCCTCGTAAAATATATAAATGATATGCGAAGTTTCGTATCATTTCGAACAGTCCCCGATTTAATTTGATTTTTGAACGAAACTAGTATAAACTAGTGTATAATATATTATGATTTTTTGACCAAAATTTGCATTTCGAAATATTTCAAAGAATCTAATTTTCAGATGATTTTTTTGCATAGGCTTCCATCATAACCTTCCCTCTTAACATATATAAATTATCTGAAAAGTCTCGTATCATATCAAATTGTCCCCAATTAATTTTGATATTTTTGACCGAAATTAGTGTATAATATACTATGATTTTTGAATGAAACTTGCATTTCGGAAAGTTTCATAGAATCTAATTTTCAGATGATTTTTTGCATGGACTTACGTCATACTCTTCCCTTGTAAAATATATAAATGATATGTGAATTTTCGTATCATTTCGAATAATCCCCGATTTAATTTGATTTTGGACCAAAACTAGTATAAACTAGTGTATAATATATTATGCTTTTTGGCCAAAACTGGCATTTCGAAAAGTTTTATAGAATCTAATTTTCAGATGAATTTTTGCATGGACTTACTTCATAACCATCCCTCCTAAAATATATAAATGATTTGTGATGTTTCGTATCATTTCGAACAGTCCCCAATTTAATTTGATTTTTGGTCGAAACTAGTATAAACTAGTGTATAATATATTATGATTTTTTGACCAAAACTTGCATTTCGAAATGTTTCATAGAATCTAATTTTCAGATGATTCTTTTGCATGGACTTCCATCATAACCTTACCTCTTAACATATATAAATTATCTCAAAAGTCTCGTATCATTTCAAATAGTCCCCAATTAAATTTTATATTTTTTTACTGAAACTAGTGTATAATATACTATGATTTTTGATCAAAACTTGCATTTCGAAAAGTTTCATAGAATCTAGTTTTCGGATTATTTTTTTGCATGGACTTCCGTCATAACCTTCCCTATTATCATATATAAATTATATGAAAAGTCTCGTATCATTTCAAATAGTCCCCAATTAAATTTGATTTTTTTTGCCGAAACTAGTGTATAATATACTATGATTTTTGACCGAAACTTGCATTTCGAAAAGTTTCATAGAATCTAAGTTTCAGATGATTTTTTTGCATGGACTTACTTCATAACCTTCCCTCGTAAAATATATAAATGATATGCGAAGTTTCGTATCATTTCGAACAGTCCCCGATTTAATTTGATTTTTGAACGAAACTAGTATAAACTAGTGTATAATATATTATGATTTTTTGACCAAAATTTGCATTTCGAAATGTTTCAAAGAATCTAATTTTCAGATGATTTTTTTGCATAGGCTTCCATCATAACCTTCCCTCTTAACATATATAAATTATCTGAAAAGTCTCATATCATATCAAATAGTCCCCAATTAATTTTGATATTTTTGACCGAAATTAGTGTATAATATACTATGATTTTTGAATGAAACTTGCATTTCGGAAAGTTTCATAGAATCTAATGTTCAGATGATTTTTTGCATGGACTTACGTCATACTCTTCCCTTGTAAAATATATAAATGATATGTGAATTTTCGTATCATTTCGAATAATCCCCGATTTAATTTGATTTTGGACCGAAACTAGTATAAACTAGTGTATAATATATTATGCTTTTTGGCCAAAACTTGCATTTCGAAAAGTTTTATAGAATCTAATTTTCAGATGAATTTTTGCATGGACTTACTTCATAACCATCCCTCCTAAAATATATAAATGATATGTGATGTTTCGTATCATTTCGAACAGTCCCCAATTTAATTGTATTTTTGATCGAAACTAGTATAAACTAGTGTATAATATATTATGATTTTTTGACCAAAACTTGCATTTCGAAATGTTTCATAGAATCTAATTTTCAGATGATTCTTTTGCATGGACTTCCATCATAACCTTACCTCTTAACATATATAAATTATCTCAAAAGTCTCGTATCATTTCAAATAGTCCCCAATTAAATTTTATATTTTTTACTGAAACTAGTGTATAATATACTATGATTTTTGATCAAAACTTGCATTTCGAAAAGTTTCATAGAATCTAGTTTTCAGATTATTTTTTTGCATGGACTTCCGTCATAACCTTCCCTATTATCATATATAAATGATATGAAAAGTCTCGTATCATTTCAAATAGTCCCCAATTAAATTTGATTTTTTTTGCCGAAACTAGTGTATAATATACTATGATTTTTGACCGAAACTTGCATTTCGAAAAGTTTCATAGAATCTAAGTTTCAGATGATTTTTTTGCATGGACTTACTTCATAACCTTCCCTCGTAAAATATATAAATGATATGCGAAGTTTCGTATCATTTCGAACAGTCCCCGATTTAATTTGATTTTTGAACGAAACTAGTATAAACTAGTGTATAATATATTATGATTTTTTGACCAAAATTTGCATTTCGAAATATTTCAAAGAATCTAATTTTCAGATGATTTTTTTGCATAGGCTTCCATCATAACCTTCCCTCTTAACATATATAAATTATCTGAAAAGTCTCGTATCATATCAAATAGTCCCCAATTAATTTTGATATTTTTGACCGAAATTAGTGTATAATATACTATGATTTTTGAATGAAACTTGCATTTCGGAAAGTTTCATAGAATCTAATTTTCAGATGATTTTTTGCATGGACTTACGTCATACTCTTCCCTTGTAAAATATATAAATGATATGTGAATTTTCGTATCATTTCGAATAATCCCCGATTTAATTTGATTTTGGACCAAAACTAGTATAAACTAGTGTATAATATATTATGCTTTTTGGCCAAAACTGGCATTTCGAAAAGTTTTATAGAATCTAATTTTCAGATGAATTTTTGCATGGACTTACTTCATAACCATCCCTCCTAAAATATATAAATGATTTGTGATGTTTCGTATCATTTCGAACAGTCCCCAATTTAATTTGATTTTTGGTCGAAACTAGTATAAACTAGTGTATAATATATTATGATTTTTTGACCAAAACTTGCATTTCGAAATGTTTCATAGAATCTAATTTTCAGATGATTCTTTTGCATGGACTTCCATCATAACCTTACCTCTTAACATATATAAATTATCTCAAAAGTCTCGTATCATTTCAAATAGTCCCCAATTAAATTTTATATTTTTTTACTGAAACTAGTGTATAATATACTATGATTTTTGATCAAAACATGCATTTCGAAAAGTTTCATAGAATCTAGTTTTCGGATTATTTTTTTGCATGGACTTCCGTCATAACCTTCCCTATTATCATATATAAATTATATGAAAAGTCTCGTATCATTTCAAATAGTCCCCAATTAAATTTGATTTTTTTTGCCGAAACTAGTGTATAATATACTATGATTTTTGACCGAAACTTGCATTTCGAAAAGTTTCATAGAATCTAAGTTTCAGATGATTTTTTTGCATGGACTTACTTCATAACCTTCCCTCGTAAAATATATAAATGATATGCGAAGTTTCGTATCATTTCGAACAGTCCCCGATTTAATTTGATTTTTGAACGAAACTAGTATAAACTAGTGTATAATATATTATGATTTTTTGACCAAAATTTGCATTTCGAAATGTTTCAAAGAATCTAATTTTCAGATGATTTTTTTGCATAGGCTTCCATCATAACCTTCCCTCTTAACATATATAAATTATCTGAAAAGTCTCATATCATATCAAATAGTCCCCAATTAATTTTGATATTTTTGACCGAAATTAGTGTATAATATACTATGATTTTTGAATGAAACTTGCATTTCGGAAAGTTTCATAGAATCTAATGTTCAGATGATTTTTTGCATGGACTTACGTCATACTCTTCCCTTGTAAAATATATAAATGATATGTGAATTTTCGTATCATTTCGAATAATCCCCGATTTAATTTGATTTTGGACCGAAACTAGTATAAACTAGTGTATAATATATTATGCTTTTTGGCCAAAACTTGCATTTCGAAAAGTTTTATAGAATCTAATTTTCAGATGAATTTTTGCATGGACTTACTTCATAACCATCCCTCCTAAAATATATAAATGATATGTGATGTTTCGTATCATTTCGAACAGTCCCCAATTTAATTGTATTTTTGATCGAAACTAGTATAAACTAGTGTATAATATATTATGATTTTTTGACCAAAACTTGCATTTCGAAATGTTTCATAGAATCTAATTTTCAGATGATTCTTTTGCATGGACTTCCATCATAACCTTACCTCTTAACATATATAAATTATCTCAAAAGTCTCGTATCATTTCAAATAGTCCCCAATTAAATTTTATATTTTTTACTGAAACTAGTGTATAATATACTATGATTTTTGATCAAAACTTGCATTTCGAAAAGTTTCATAGAATCTAGTTTTCAGATTATTTTTTTGCATGGACTTCCGTCATAACCTTCCCTATTATCATATATAAATGATATGAAAAGTCTCGTATCATTTCAAATAGTCCCCAATTAAATTTGATTTTTTTTGCCGAAACTAGTGTATAATATACTATGATTTTTGACCGAAACTTGCATTTCGAAAAGTTTCATAGAATCTAAGTTTCAGATGATTTTTTTGCATGGACTTACTTCATAACCTTCCCTCGTAAAATATATAAATGATATGCGAAGTTTCGTATCATTTCGAACAGTCCCCGATTTAATTTGATTTTTGAACGAAACTAGTATAAACTAGTGTATAATATATTATGATTTTTTGACCAAAATTTGCATTTCGAAATATTTCAAAGAATCTAATTTTCAGATGATTTTTTTGCATAGGCTTCCATCATAACCTTCCCTCTTAACATATATAAATTATCTGAAAAGTCTCGTATCATATCAAATAGTCCCCAATTAATTTTGATATTTTTGACCGAAATTAGTGTATAATATACTATGATTTTTGAATGAAACTTGCATTTCGGAAAGTTTCATAGAATCTAATTTTCAGATGATTTTTTGCATGGACTTACGTCATACTCTTCCCTTGTAAAATATATAAATGATATGTGAATTTTCGTATCATTTCGAATAATCCCCGATTTAATTTGATTTTGGACCAAAACTAGTATAAACTAGTGTATAATATATTATGCTTTTTGGCCAAAACTGGCATTTCGAAAAGTTTTATAGAATCTAATTTTCAGATGAATTTTTGCATGGACTTACTTCATAACCATCCCTCCTAAAATATATAAATGATTTGTGATGTTTCGTATCATTTCGAACAGTCCCCAATTTAATTTGATTTTTGGTCGAAACTAGTATAAACTAGTGTATAATATATTATGATTTTTTGACCAAAACTTGCATTTCGAAATGTTTCATAGAATCTAATTTTCAGATGATTCTTTTGCATGGACTTCCATCATAACCTTACCTCTTAACATATATAAATTATCTCAAAAGTCTCGTATCATTTCAAATAGTCCCCAATTAAATTTTATATTTTTTTACTGAAACTAGTGTATAATATACTATGATTTTTGATCAAAACTTGCATTTCGAAAAGTTTCATAGAATCTAGTTTTCGGATTATTTTTTTGCATGGACTTCCGTCATAACCTTCCCTATTATCATATATAAATTATATGAAAAGTCTCGTATCATTTCAAATAGTCCCCAATTAAATTTGATTTTTTTTGCCGAAACTAGTGTATAATATACTATGATTTTTGACCGAAACTTGCATTTCGAAAAGTTTCATAGAATCTAAGTTTCAGATGATTTTTTTGCATGGACTTACTTCATAACCTTCCCTCGTAAAATATATAAATGATATGCGAAGTTTCGTATCATTTCGAACAGTCCCCGATTTAATTTGATTTTTGAACGAAACTAGTATAAACTAGTGTATAATATATTATGATTTTTTGACCAAAATTTGCATTTCGAAATGTTTCAAAGAATCTAATTTTCAGATGATTTTTTTGCATAGGCTTCCATCATAACCTTCCCTCTTAACATATATAAATTATCTGAAAAGTCTCATATCATATCAAATAGTCCCCAATTAATTTTGATATTTTTGACCGAAATTAGTGTATAATATACTATGATTTTTGAATGAAACTTGCATTTCGGAAAGTTTCATAGAATCTAATGTTCAGATGATTTTTTGCATGGACTTACGTCATACTCTTCCCTTGTAAAATATATAAATGATATGTGAATTTTCGTATCATTTCGAATAATCCCCGATTTAATTTGATTTTGGACCGAAACTAGTATAAACTAGTGTATAATATATTATGCTTTTTGGCCAAAACTTGCATTTCGAAAAGTTTTATAGAATCTAATTTTCAGATGAATTTTTGCATGGACTTACTTCATAACCATCCCTCCTAAAATATATAAATGATATGTGATGTTTCGTATCATTTCGAACAGTCCCCAATTTAATTGTATTTTTGATCGAAACTAGTATAAACTAGTGTATAATATATTATGATTTTTTGACCAAAACTTGCATTTCGAAATGATTCATAGAATCTAATTTTCAGATGATTCTTTTGCATGGACTTCCATCATAACCTTACCTCTTAACATATATAAATTATCTCAAAAGTCTCGTATCATTTCAAATAGTCCCCAATTAAATTTTATATTTTTTACTGAAACTAGTGTATAATATACTATGATTTTTGATCAAAACTTGCATTTCGAAAAGTTTCATAGAATCTAGTTTTCAGATTATTTTTTTGCATGGACTTCCGTCATAACCTTCCCTATTATCATATATAAATGATATGAAAAGTCTCGTATCATTTCAAATAGTCCCCAATTAAATTTGATTTTTTTTGCCGAAACTAGTGTATAATATACTATGATTTTTGACCGAAACTTGCATTTCGAAAAGTTTCATAGAATCTAAGTTTCAGATGATTTTTTTGCATGGACTTACTTCATAACCTTCCCTCGTAAAATATATAAATGATATGCGAAGTTTCGTATCATTTCGAACAGTCCCCGATTTAATTTGATTTTTGAACGAAACTAGTATAAACTAGTGTATAATATATTATGATTTTTTGACCAAAATTTGCATTTCGAAATATTTCAAAGAATCTAATTTTCAGATGATTTTTTTGCATAGGCTTCCATCATAACCTTCCCTCTTAACATATATAAATTATCTGAAAAGTCTCGTATCATATCAAATAGTCCCCAATTAATTTTGATATTTTTGACCGAAATTAGTGTATAATATACTATGATTTTTGAATGAAACTTGCATTTCGGAAAGTTTCATAGAATCTAATTTTCAGATGATTTTTTGCATGGACTTACGTCATACTCTTCCCTTGTAAAATATATAAATGATATGTGAATTTTCGTATCATTTCGAATAATCCCCGATTTAATTTGATTTTGGACCAAAACTAGTATAAACTAGTGTATAATATATTATGCTTTTTGGCCAAAACTGGCATTTCGAAAAGTTTTATAGAATCTAATTTTCAGATGAATTTTTGCATGGACTTACTTCATAACCATCCCTCCTAAAATATATAAATGATTTGTGATGTTTCGTATCATTTCGAACAGTCCCCAATTTAATTTGATTTTTGGTCGAAACTAGTATAAACTAGTGTATAATATATTATGATTTTTTGACCAAAACTTGCATTTCGAAATGTTTCATAGAATCTAATTTTCAGATGATTCTTTTGCATGGACTTCCATCATAACCTTACCTCTTAACATATATAAATTATCTCAAAAGTCTCGTATCATTTCAAATAGTCCCCAATTAAATTTTATATTTTTTACTGAAACTAGTGTATAATATACTATGATTTTTGATCAAAACTTGCATTTCGAAAAGTTTCATAGAATGTAGTTTTCGGATTATTTTTTTGCATGGACTTCCGTCATAACCTTCCCTATTATCATATATAAATTATATGAAAAGTCTCGTATCATTTCAAATAGTCCCCAATTAAATTTGATTTTTTTTGCCGAAACTAGTGTATAATATACTATGATTTTTGACCGAAACTTGCATTTCGAAAAGTTTCATAGAATCTAAATTTCAGATGATTTTTTTGCATGGACTTACTTCATAACCTTCCCTCGTAAAATATATAAATGATATGCGAAGTTTCGTATCATTTCGAAAAGTCCCCGATTTAATTTGATTTTTGAACGAAACTAGTATAAACTAGTGTATAATATATATGATTTTTTGACCAAAATTTGCATTTCGAAATGTTTCAAAGAATCTAATTTTCAGATGATTTTTTTGCATAGGCTTCCATCATAAACTTCCGTCTTAACATATATAAATTATCTGAAAAGTCTCGTATCATATCAAATAGTTCCCAATTAATTTTGATATTTTTGACCAAAATTAGTGTATAATATACTATGATTTTTGAATGAAACTTGCATTTCGGAAAGTTTCATAGAATCTAATTTTCAGATGATTTTTTGCATGGACTTAAGTCATACTCTTCCCTTTTAAAATATATAAATGATATGTGAATTTTCGTATCATTTCGAATAATCCCCGATTTAATTTGATTTTGGACCGAAACTAGTATAAACTAGTGTATAATATATTATGCTTTTTGGCCAAAACTTGCATTTCGAAAAGTTTTATAGAATCTAATTTTCAGATGAATTTTTTCATGGACTTACTTCATAACCATCCCTCCTAAAATATATAAATGATATGTGATGTTTCGTATCATTTCGAACAGTCCCCAATTTAATTTGATTTTTGATCGAAACTAGTATAAACTAGTGTATAATATATTATGATTTTTTGACCAAAACTTGCATTTCGAAATGTTTCATAGAATCTAATTTTCAGATGATTCTTTTGCATGGACTTCCATCATAACCTTACCTCTTAACATATATAAATTATCTCAAAAGTCTCGTATCATTTCAAATAGTCCCCAATTAAATTTTATATTTTTTACTGAAACTAGTGTATAATATACTATGATTTTTGATCAAAACTTGCATTTCGAAAAGTTTCATAGAATCTAGTTTTCAGATTATTTTTTTGCATGGACTTCCGTCATAACCTTCCCTATTATCATATATAAATGATATGAAAAGTCTCGTATCATTTCAAATAGTCCCCAATTAAATTTGATTTTTTTTGCCGAAACTAGTGTATAATATACTATGATTTTTGACCGAAACTTGCATTTCGAAAAGTTTCATAGAATCTAAGTTTCAGATGATTTTTTTGCATGGACTTACTTCATAACCTTCCCTCGTAAAATATATAAATGATATGCGAAGTTTCGTATCATTTCGAACAGTCCCCGATTTAATTTGATTTTTGAACGAAACTAGTATAAACTAGTGTATAATATATTATGATTTTTTGACCAAAATTTGCATTTCGAAATATTTCAAAGAATCTAATTTTCAGATGATTTTTTTGCATAGGCTTCCATCATAACCTTCCCTCTTAACATATATAAATTATCTGAAAAGTCTCGTATCATATCAAATAGTCCCCAATTAATTTTGATATTTTTGACCGAAATTAGTGTATAATATACTATGATTTTTGAATGAAACTTGCATTTCGGAAAGTTTCATAGAATCTAATTTTCAGATGATTTTTTGCATGGACTTACGTCATACTCTTCCCTTGTAAAATATATAAATGATATGTGAATTTTCGTATCGTTTCGAATAATCCCCGATTTAATTTGATTTTGGACCAAAACTAGTATAAACTAGTGTATAATATATTATGCTTTTTGGCCAAAACTGGCATTTCGAAAAGTTTTATAGAATCTAATTTTCAGATGAATTTTTGCATGGACTTACTTCATAACCATCCCTCCTAAAATATATAAATGATTTGTGATGTTTCGTATCATTTCGAACAGTCCCCAATTTAATTTGATTTTTGGTCGAAACTAGTATAAACTAGTGTATAATATATTATGATTTTTTGACCAAAACTTGCATTTCGAAATGTTTCATAGAATCTAATTTTCAGATGATTCTTTTGCATGGACTTCCATCATAACCTTACCTCTTAACATATATAAATTATCTCAAAAGTCTCGTATCATTTCAAATAGTCCCCAATTAAATTTTATATTTTTTTACTGAAACTAGTGTATAATATACTATGATTTTTGATCAAAACTTGCATTTCGAAAAGTTTCATAGAATCTAGTTTTCGGATTATTTTTTTGCATGGACTTCCGTCATAACCTTCCCTATTATCATATATAAATTATATGAAAAGTCTCGTATCATTTCAAATAGTCCCCAATTAAATTTGATTTTTTTTGCCGAAACTAGTGTATAATATACTATGATTTTTGACCGAAACTTGCATTTCGAAAAGTTTCATAGAATCTAAGTTTCAGATGATTTTTTTGCATGGACTTACTTCATAACCTTCCCTCGTAAAATATATAAATGATATGCGAAGTTTCGTATCATTTCGAACAGTCCCCGATTTAATTTGATTTTTGAACGAAACTAGTATAAACTAGTGTATAATATATTATGATTTTTTGACCAAAATTTGCATTTCGAAATGTTTCAAAGAATCTAATTTTCAGATGATTTTTTTGCATAGGCTTCCATCATAACCTTCCCTCTTAACATATATAAATTATCTGAAAGTCTCATATCATATCAAATAGTCCCCAATTAATTTTGATATTTTTGACCGAAATTAGTGTATAATATACTATGATTTTTGAATGAAACTTGCATTTCGGAAAGTTTCATAGAATCTAATGTTCAGATGATTTTTTGCATGGACTTACGTCATACTCTTCCCTTGTAAAATATATAAATGATATGTGAATTTTCGTATCATTTCGAATAATCCCCGATTTAATTTGATTTTGGACCGAAACTAGTATAAACTAGTGTATAATATATTATGCTTTTTGGCCAAAACTTGCATTTCGAAAAGTTTTATAGAATCTAATTTTCAGATGAATTTTTGCATGGACTTACTTCATAACCATCCCTCCTAAAATATATAAATGATATGTGATGTTTCGTATCATTTCGAACAGTCCCCAATTTAATTGTATTTTTGATCGAAACTAGTATAAACTAGTGTATAATATATTATGATTTTTTGACCAAAACTTGCATTTCGAAATGTTTCATAGAATCTAATTTTCAGATGATTCTTTTGCATGGACTTCCATCATAACCTTACCTCTTAACATATATAAATTATCTCAAAAGTCTCGTATCATTTCAAATAGTCCCCAATTAAATTTTATATTTTTTTACTGAAACTAGTGTATAATATACTATGATTTTTGATCAAAACTTGCATTTCGAAAAGTTTCATAGAATCTAGTTTTCGGATTATTTTTTTGCATGGACTTCCGTCATAACCTTCCCTATTATCATATATAAATTATATGAAAAGTCTCGTATCATTTCAAATAGTCCCCAATTAAATTTGATTTTTTTTGCCGAAACTAGTGTATAATATACTATGATTTTTGACCGAAACTTGCATTTCGAAAAGTTTCATAGAATCTAAGTTTCAGATGATTTTTTTGCATGGACTTACTTCATAACCTTCCCTCGTAAAATATATAAATGATATGCGAAGTTTCGTATCATTTCGAACAGTCCCCGATTTAATTTGATTTTTGAACGAAACTAGTATAAACTAGTGTATAATATATTATGATTTTTTGACCAAAATTTGCATTTCGAAATGTTTCAAAGAATCTAATTTTCAGATGATTTTTTTGCATAGGCTTCCATCATAACCTTCCCTCTTAACATATATAAATTATCTGAAAAGTCTCATATCATATCAAATAGTCCCCAATTAATTTTGATATTTTTGACCGAAATTAGTGTATAATATACTATGATTTTTGAATGAAACTTGCATTTCGGAAAGTTTCATAGAATCTAATGTTCAGATGATTTTTTGCATGGACTTACGTCATACTCTTCCCTTGTAAAATATATAAATGATATGTGAATTTTCGTATCATTTCGAATAATCCCCGATTTAATTTGATTTTGGACCGAAACTAGTATAAACTAGTGTATAATATATTATGCTTTTTGGCCAAAACTTGCATTTCGAAAAGTTTTATAGAATCTAATTTTCAGATGAATTTTTGCATGGACTTACTTCATAACCATCCCTCCTAAAATATATAAATGATATGTGATGTTTCGTATCATTTCGAACAGTCCCCAATTTAATTGTATTTTTGATCGAAACTAGTATAAACTAGTGTATAATATATTATGATTTTTTGACCAAAACTTGCATTTCGAAATGTTTCATAGAATCTAATTTTCAGATGATTCTTTTGCATGGACTTCCATCATAACCTTACCTCTTAACATATATAAATTATCTCAAAAGTCTCGTATCATTTCAAATAGTCCCCAATTAAATTTTATATTTTTTACTGAAACTAGTGTATAATATACTATGATTTTTGATCAAAACTTGCATTTCGAAAAGTTTCATAGAATCTAGTTTTCAGATTATTTTTTTGCATGGACTTCCGTCATAACCTTCCCTATTATCATATATAAATGATATGAAAAGTCTCGTATCATTTCAAATAGTCCCCAATTAAATTTGATTTTTTTTGCCGAAACTAGTGTATAATATACTATGATTTTTGACCGAAACTTGCATTTCGAAAAGTTTCATAGAATCTAAGTTTCAGATGATTTTTTTGCATGGACTTACTTCATAACCTTCCCTCGTAAAATATATAAATGATATGCGAAGTTTCGTATCATTTCGAACAGTCCCCGATTTAATTTGATTTTTGAACGAAACTAGTATAAACTAGTGTATAATATATTATGATTTTTTGACCAAAATTTGCATTTCGAAATATTTCAAAGAATCTAATTTTCAGATGATTTTTTTGCATAGGCTTCCATCATAACCTTCCCTCTTAACATATATAAATTATCTGAAAAGTCTCGTATCATATCAAATAGTCCCCAATTAATTTTGATATTTTTGACCGAAATTAGTGTATAATATACTATGATTTTTGAATGAAACTTGCATTTCGGAAAGTTTCATAGAATCTAATTTTCAGATGATTTTTTGCATGGACTTACGTCATACTCTTCCCTTGTAAAATATATAAATGATATGTGAATTTTCGTATCATTTCGAATAATCCCCGATTTAATTTGATTTTGGACCAAAACTAGTATAAACTAGTGTATAATATATTATGCTTTTTGGCCAAAACTGGCATTTCGAAAAGTTTTATAGAATCTAATTTTTAGATGAATTTTTGCATGGACTTACTTCATAACCATCCCTCCTAAAATATATAAATGATTTGTGATGTTTCGTATCATTTCGAACAGTCCCCAATTTAATTTGATTTTTGGTCGAAACTAGTATAAACTAGTGTATAATATATTATGATTTTTTGACCAAAACTTGCATTTCGAAATGTTTCATAGAATCTAATTTTCAGATGATTCTTTTGCATGGACTTCCATCATAACCTTACCTCTTAACATATATAAATTATCTCAAAAGTCTCGTATCATTTCAAATAGTCCCCAATTAAATTTTATATTTTTTACTGAAACTAGTGTATAATATACTATGATTTTTGATCAAAACTTGCATTTCGAAAAGTTTCATAGAATCTAGTTTTCGGATTATTTTTTTGCATGGACTTCCGTCATAACCTTCCCTATTATCATATATAAATGATATGAAAAGTCTCGTATCATTTCAAATAGTCCCCAATTAAATTTGATTTTTTTTGCCGAAACTAGTGTATAATATACTATGATTTTTGACCGAAACTTGCATTTCGAAAAGTTTCATAGAATCTAAGTTTCAGATGATTATTTTGCATGGACTTACTTCATAACCTTCCCTCGTAAAATATATAAATGATATGCGAAGTTTCGTATCATTTCGAACAGTCCCCGATTTAATTTGATTTTTGAACGAAACTAGTATAAACTAGTGTATAATATATTATGATTTTTTGACCAAAATTTGCATTTCGAAATGTTTCAAAGAATCTAATTTTCAGATGATTTTTTTGCATAGGCTTCCATCATAACCTTCCCTCTTAACATATATAAATTATCTGAAAAGTCTCGTATCATATCAAATAGTCCCCAATTAATTTTGATATTTTTGACCGAAATTAGTGTATAATATACTATGATTTTTGAATGAAACTTGCATTTCGGAAAGTTTCATAGAATCTAATTTTCAGATGATTTTTTGCATGGACTTACGTCATACTCTTCCCTTGTAAAATATATAAATGATATGTGAATTTTCGTATCATTTCGAATAATCCCCGATTTAATTTGATTTTGGACCAAAACTAGTATAAACTAGTGTATAATATATTATGCTTTTTGGCCAAAACTGGCATTTCGAAAAGTTTTATAGAATCTAATTTTCAGATGAATTTTTGCATGGACTTACTTCATAACCATCCCTCCTAAAATATATAAATGATTTGTGATGTTTCGTATCATTTCGAACAGTCCCCAATTTAATTTGATTTTTGGTCGAAACTAGTATAAACTAGTGTATAATATATTATGATTTTTTGACCAAAACTTGCATTTCGAAATGTTTCATAGAATCTAATTTTCAGATGATTCTTTTGCATGGACTTCCATCATAACCTTACCTCTTAACATATATAAATTATCTCAAAAGTCTCGTATCATTTCAAATAGTCCCCAATTAAATTTTATATTTTTTACTGAAACTAGTGTATAATATACTATGATTTTTGATCAAAACTTGCATTTCGAAAAGTTTCATAGAATCTAGTTTTCGGATTATTTTTTTGCATGGACTTCCGTCATAACCTTCCCTATTATCATATATAAATGATATGAAAAGTCTCGTATCATTTCAAATAGTCCCCAATTAAATTTGATTTTTTTTGCCGAAACTAGTGTATAATATACTATGATTTTTGACCGAAACTTGCATTTCGAAAAGTTTCATAGAATCTAAGTTTCAGATGATTAGTTTGCATGGACTTACTTCATAACCTTCCCTCGTAAAATATATAAATGATATGCGAAGTTTCGTATCATTTCGAACAGTCCCCGATTTAATTTGATTTTTGAACGAAACTAGTATAAACTAGTGTATAATATATTATGATTTTTTGACCAAAATTTGCATTTCGAAATGTTTCAAAGAATCTAATTTTCAGATGATTTTTTTGCATAGGCTTCCATCATAACCTTCCCTCTTAACATATATAAATTATCTGAAAAGTCTCGTATCATATCAAATAGTCCCCAATTAATTTTGATATTTTTGACCGAAATTAGTGTATAATATACTATGATTTTTGAATGAAACTTGCATTTCGGAAAGTTTCATAGAATCTAATTTTCAGATGATTTTTTGCATGGACTTACGTCATACTCTTCCCTTGTAAAATATATAAATGATATGTGAATTTTCGTATCATTTCGAATAATCCCCGATTTAATTTGATTTTGGACCAAAACTAGTATAAACTAGTGTATAATATATTATGCTTTTTGGCCAAAACTTGCATTTCGAAAAGTTTTATAGAATCTAATTTTCAGATGAATTTTTGCATGGACTTACTTCATAACCATCCCTCCTAAAATATATAAATGATATGTGATGTTTCGTATCATTTCGAACAGTCCCCAATTTAATTTGATTTTTGATCGAAACTAGTATAAACTAGTGTATAATATATTATGATTTTTTGACCAAAACTTGCATTTCGAAATGTTTCATAGAATCTAATTTTCAGATGATTCTTTTGCATGGACTTCCATCATAACCTTACCTCTTAACATATATAAATTATCTCAAAAGTCTCGTATCATTTCAAATAGTCCCCAATTAAATTTTATATTTTTTACTGAAACTAGTGTATAATATACTATGATTTTTGATCAAAACTTGCATTTCGAAAAGTTTCATAGAATCTAGTTTTCGGATTATTTTTTTGCATGGACTTCCGTCTTAACCTTCCCTATTATCATATATAAATGATATGAAAAGTCTCGTATCATTTCAAATAGTCCCCAATTAAATTTGATTTTTTTTGCCGAAACTAGTGTATAATATACTATGATTTTTGACCGAAACTTGCATTTCGAAAAGTTTCATAGAATCTAAGTTTCAGATGATTTTTTTGCATGGACTTACTTCATAACCTTCCCTCGTAAAATATATAAATGATATGCGAAGTTTCGTATCATTTCGAACAGTCCCCGATTTAATTTGATTTTTGAACGAAACTAGTATAAACTAGTGTATAATATATTATGATTTTTTGACCAAAATTTGCATTTCGAAATATTTCAAAGAATCTAATTTTCAGATGATTTTTTTGCATAGGCTTCCATCATAACCTTCCCTCTTAACATATATAAATTATCTGAAAAGTCTCGTATCATATCAAATAGTCCCCAATTAATTTTGATATTTTTGACCGAAATTAGTGTATAATATACTATGATTTTTGAATGAAACTTGCATTTCGGAAAGTTTCATAGAATCTAATTTTCAGATGATTTTTTGCATGGACTTACGTCATACTCTTCCCTTGTAAAATATATAAATGATATGTGAATTTTCGTATCATTTCGAATAATCCCCGATTTAATTTGATTTTGGACCAAAACTAGTATAAACTAGTGTATAATATATTATGCTTTTTGGCCAAAACTGGCATTTCGAAAAGTTTTATAGAATCTAATTTTCAGATGAATTTTTGCATGGACTTACTTCATAACCATCCCTCCTAAAATATATAAATGATTTGTGATGTTTCGTATCATTTCGAACAGTCCCCAATTTAATTTGATTTTTGATCGAAACTAGTATAAACTAGTGTATAATATATTATGATTTTTTAACCAAAACTTGCATTTCGAAATGTTTCATAGAATCTAATTTTCAGATGATTCTTTTGCATGGACTTCCATCATAACCTTACCTCTTAACATATATAAATTATCTCAAAAGTCTCGTATCATTTCAAATAGTCCCCAATTAAATTTTATATTTTTTACTGAAACTAGTGTATAATATACTATGATTTTTGATCAAAACTTGCATTTCGAAAAGTTTCATAGAATCTAGTTTTCGGATTATTTTTTTGCATGGACTTCCGTCTTAACCTTCCCTATTATCATATATAAATGATATGAAAAGTCTCGTATCATTTCAAATAGTCCCCAATTAAATTTGATTTTTTTTGCCGAAACTAGTGTATAATATACTATGATTTTTGACCGAAACTTGCATTTCGAAAAGTTTCATAGAATCTAAGTTTCAGATGATTTTTTTGCATGGACTTACTTCATAACCTTCCCTCGTAAAATATATAAATGATATGCGAAGTTTCGTATCATTTCGAACAGTCCCCGATTTAATTTGATTTTTGAACGAAACTAGTATAAACTAGTGTATAATATATTATGATTTTTTGACCAAAATTTGCATTTCGAAATATTTCAAAGAATCTAATTTTCAGATGATTTTTTTGCATAGGCTTCCATCATAACCTTCCCTCTTAACATATATAAATTATCTGAAAAGTCTCGTATCATATCAAATAGTCCCCAATTAATTTTGATATTTTTGACCGAAATTAGTGTATAATATACTATGATTTTTGAATGAAACTTGCATTTCGGAAAGTTTCATAGAATCTAATTTTCAGATGATTTTTTGCATGGACTTACGTCATACTCTTCCCTTGTAAAATATATAAATGATATGTGAATTTTCGTATCATTTCGAATAATCCCCGATTTAATTTGATTTTGGACCAAAACTAGTATAAACTAGTGTATAATATATTATGCTTTTTGGCCAAAACTGGCATTTCGAAAAGTTTTATAGAATCTAATTTTCAGATGAATTTTTGCATGGACTTACTTCATAACCATCCCTCCTAAAATATATAAATGATTTGTGATGTTTCGTATCATTTCGAACAGTCCCCAATTTAATTTGATTTTTGGTCGAAACTAGTATAAACTAGTGTATAATATATTATGATTTTTTGACCAAAACTTGCATTTCGAAATGTTTCATAGAATCTAATTTTCAGATGATTCTTTTGCATGGACTTCCATCATAACCTTACCTCTTAACATATATAAATTATCTCAAAAGTCTCGTATCATTTCAAATAGTCCCCAATTAAATTTTATATTTTTTACTGAAACTAGTGTATAATATACTATGATTTTTGATCAAAACTTGCATTTCGAAAAGTTTCATAGAATCTAGTTTTCGGATTATTTTTTTGCATGGACTTCCGTCATAACCTTCCCTATTATCATATATAAATGATATGAAAAGTCTCGTATCATTTCAAATAGTCCCCAATTAAATTTGATTTTTTTTGCCGAAACTAGTGTATAATATACTATGATTTTTGACCGAAACTTGCATTTCGAAAAGTTTCATAGAATCTAAGTTTCAGATGATTAGTTTGCATGGACTTACTTCATAACCTTCCCTCGTAAAATATATAAATGATATGCGAAGTTTCGTATCATTTCGAACAGTCCCCGATTTAATTTGATTTTTGAACGAAACTAGTATAAACTAGTGTATAATATATTATGATTTTTTGACCAAAATTTGCATTTCGAAATGTTTCAAAGAATCTAATTTTCAGATGATTTTTTTGCATAGGCTTCCATCATAACCTTCCCTCTTAACATATATAAATTATCTGAAAAGTCTCGTATCATATCAAATAGTCCCCAATTAATTTTGATATTTTTGACCGAAATTAGTGTATAATATACTATGATTTTTGAATGAAACTTGCATTTCGGAAAGTTTCATACAATCTAATTTTCAGATGATTTTTTGCATGGACTTACGTCATACTCTTCCCTTGTAAAATATATAAATGATATGTGAATTTTCGTATCATTTCGAATAATCCCCGATTTAATTTGATTTTGGACCAAAACTAGTATAAACTAGTGTATAATATATTATGCTTTTTGGCCAAAACTTGCATTTCGAAAAGTTTTATAGAATCTAATTTTCAGATGAATTTTTGCATGGACTTACTTCATAACCATCCCTCCTAAAATATATAAATGATATGTGATGTTTCGTATCATTTCGAACAGTCCCCAATTTAATTTGATTTTTGATCGAAACTAGTATAAACTAGTGTATAATATATTATGATTTTTTGACCAAAACTTGCATTTCGAAATGTTTCATAGAATCTAATTTTCAGATGATTCTTTTGCATGGACTTCCATCATAACCTTACCTCTTAACATATATAAATTATCTCAAAAGTCTCGTATCATTTCAAATAGTCCCCAATTAAATTTTATATTTTTTACTGAAACTAGTGTATAATATACTATGATTTTTGATCAAAACTTGCATTTCGAAAAGTTTCATAGAATCTAGTTTTCGGATTATTTTTTTGCATGGACTTCCGTCTTAACCTTCCCTATTATCATATATAAATGATATGAAAAGTCTCGTATCATTTCAAATAGTCCCCAATTAAATTTGATTTTTTTTGCCGAAACTAGTGTATAATATACTATGATTTTTGACCGAAACTTGCATTTCGAAAAGTTTCATAGAATCTAAGTTTCAGATGATTTTTTTGCATGGACTTACTTCATAACCTTCCCTCGTAAAATATATAAATGATATGCGAAGTTTCGTATCATTTCGAACAGTCCCCGATTTAATTTGATTTTTGAACGAAACTAGTATAAACTAGTGTATAATATATTATGATTTTTTGACCAAAATTTGCATTTCGAAATATTTCAAAGAATCTAATTTTCAGATGATTTTTTTGCATAGGCTTCCATCATAACCTTCCCTCTTAACATATATAAATTATCTGAAAAGTCTCGTATCATATCAAATAGTCCCCAATTAATTTTGATATTTTTGACCGAAATTAGTGTATAATATACTATGATTTTTGAATGAAACTTGCATTTCGGAAAGTTTCATAGAATCTAATTTTCAGATGATTTTTTGCATGGACTTACGTCATACTCTTCCCTTGTAAAATATATAAATGATATGTGAATTTTCGTATCATTTCGAATAATCCCCGATTTAATTTGATTTTGGACCAAAACTAGTATAAACTAGTGTATAATATATTATGCTTTTTGGCCAAAACTGGCATTTCGAAAAGTTTTATAGAATCTAATTTTCAGATGAATTTTTGCATGGACTTACTTCATAACCATCCCTCCTAAAATATATAAATGATTTGTGATGTTTCGTATCATTTCGAACAGTCCCCAATTTAATTTGATTTTTGGTCGAAACTAGTATAAACTAGTGTATAATATATTATGATTTTTTGACCAAAACTTGCATTTCGAAATGTTTCATAGAATCTAATTTTCAGATGATTCTTTTGCATGGACTTCCATCATAACCTTACCTCTTAACATATATAAATTATCTCAAAAGTCTCGTATCATTTCAAATAGTCCCCAATTAAATTTTATATTTTTTACTGAAACTAGTGTATAATATACTATGATTTTTGATCAAAACTTGCATTTCGAAAAGTTTCATAGAATCTAGTTTTCGGATTATTTTTTTGCATGGACTTCCGTCATAACCTTCCCTATTATCTTATATAAATGATATGAAAAGTCTCGTATCATTTCAAATAGTCCCCAATTAAATTTGATTTTTTTTGCCGAAACTAGTGTATAATATACTATGATTTTTGACCGAAACTTGCATTTCGAAAAGTTTCATAGAATCTAAGTTTCAGATGATTTTTTTGCATGGACTTACTTCATAACCTTCCCTCGTAAAATATATA
This sequence comes from Lathyrus aphaca, assembly GCA_963966055.1. NCBI lineage: Eukaryota > Viridiplantae > Streptophyta > Magnoliopsida > Fabales > Fabaceae > Lathyrus > Lathyrus aphaca. The sequence continues at coordinate 17,837,387 of OZ014523.1, read as the reverse complement.
AATGATATGCGAAGTTTCGTATCATTTCGAACAGTCCCCGATTTAATTTGATTTTTGAACGAAACTAGTATAAACTAGTGTATAATATATTATGATTTTTTGACCAAAATTTGCATTTCGAAATGTTTCAAAGAATCTAATTTTCAGATGATTTTTTTGCATAGGCTTCCATCATAACCTTCCCTCTTAACATATATAAATTATCTGAAAAGTCTCGTATCATATCAAATAGTCCCCAATTAATTTTGATATTTTTGACCGAAATTAGTGTATAATATACTATGATTTTTGAATGAAACTTGCATTTCGGAAAGTTTCATAGAATCTAATTTTCAGATGATTTTTTGCATGGACTTACGTCATACTCTTCCCTTGTAAAATATATAAATGATATGTGAATTTTCGTATCATTTCGAATAATCCCCGATTTAATTTGATTTTGGACCAAAACTAGTATAAACTAGTGTATAATATATTATGCTTTTTGGCCAAAACTTGCATTTCGAAAAGTTTTATAGAATCTAATTTTCAGATGAATTTTTGCATGGACTTACTTCATAACCATCCCTCCTAAAATATATAAATGATATGTGATGTTTCGTATCATTTCGAACAGTCCCCAATTTAATTTGATTTTTGGTCGAAACTAGTATAAACTAGTGTATAATATATTATGATTTTTTGACCAAAACTTGCATTTCGAAATGTTTCACAGAATCTAATTTTCAGATGATTCTTTTGCATGGACTTCCATCATAACCTTACCTCTTAACATATATAAATTATCTCAAAAGTCTCGTATCATTTCAAATAGTCCCCAATTAAATTTTATATTTTTTACTGAAACTAGTGTATAATATACTATGATTTTTGATCAAAACTTGCATTTCGAAAAGTTTCATAGAATCTAGTTTTCGGATTATTTTTTTGCATGGACTTCCGTCATAACCTTCCCTATTATCTTATATAAATGATATGAAAAGTCTCGTATCATTTCAAATAGTCCCCAATTAAATTTGATTTTTTTTGCCGAAACTAGTGTATAATATACTATGATTTTTGACCGAAACTTGCATTTCGAAAAGTTTCATAGAATCTAAGTTTCAGATGATTTTTTTGCATGGACTTACTTCATAACCTTCCCTCGTAAAATATATAAATGATATGCGAAGTTTCGTATCATTTCGAACAGTCCCCGATTTAATTTGATTTTTGAACGAAACTAGTATAAACTAGTGTATAATATATTATGATTTTTTGACCAAAATTTGCATTTCGAAATGTTTCAAAGAATCTAATTTTCAGATGATTTTTTTGCATAGGCTTCCATCATAACCTTCCCTCTTAACATATATAAATTATCTGAAAAGTCTCGTATCATATCAAATAGTCCCCAATTAATTTTGATATTTTTGACCGAAATTAGTGTATAATATACTATGATTTTTGAATGAAACTTGCATTTCGGAAAGTTTCATAGAATCTAATTTTCAGATGATTTTTTGCATGGACTTACGTCATACTCTTCCCTTGTAAAATATATAAATGATATGTGAATTTTCGTATCATTTCGAATAATCCCCGATTTAATTTGATTTTGGACCAAAACTAGTATAAACTAGTGTATAATATATTATGCTTTTTGGCCAAAACTTGCATTTCGAAAAGTTTTATAGAATCTAATTTTCAGATGAATTTTTGCATGGACTTACTTCATAACCATCCCTCCTAAAATATATAAATGATATGTGATGTTTCGTATCATTTCGAACAGTCCCCAATTTAATTTGATTTTTGGTCGAAACTAGTATAAACTAGTGTATAATATATTATGATTTTTTGACCAAAACTTGCATTTCGAAATGTTTCACAGAATCTAATTTTCAGATGATTCTTTTGCATGGACTTCCATCATAACCTTACCTCTTAACATATATAAATTATCTCAAAAGTCTCGTATCATTTCAAATAGTCCCCAATTAAATTTTATATTTTTTACTGAAACTAGTGTATAATATACTATGATTTTTGATCAAAACTTGCATTTCGAAAAGTTTCATAGAATCTAGTTTTCGGATTATTTTTTTGCATGGACTTCCGTCATAACCTTCCCTATTATCATATATAAATGATATGAAAAGTCTCGTATCATTTCAAATAGTCCCCAATTAAATTTGATTTTTTTTGCCGAAACTAGTGTATAATATACTATGATTTTTGACCGAAACTTGCATTTCGAACAGTTTCATAGAATCTAAGTTTCAGATGATTTTTTTGCATGGACTTACTTCATAACCTTCCCTCGTAAAATATATAAATGATATGCGAAGTTTTGTATCATTTCGAACAGTCCCCGATTTAATTTGATTTTTGAACGAAACTAGTATAAACCAGTGTATAATATATTATGATTTTTTGACCAAAATTTGCATTTCGAAATGTTTTAAAGAATCTAATTTTCAGATGATTTTTTTGCATAGGCTTCCATCATAACCTTCCCTCTTAACATATATAAATTATCTGAAAAGTCTCGTATCATATCAAATAGTCCCCCAATTAATTTTGATATTTTTATCCGAAATTAGTGTATAATATAGTATGATTTTTGAATGAAACTTGCATTTCGGAAAGTTTCAAAGAATCTAATTTTCAGATGATTTTTTGCATGGACTTACATCATACTCTTCCCTCGTAAAATATATAAATGATATGTGAATTTTCGTATCATTTCGAACAATCCCCGATTTAATATGATTTTGGACCGAAGTTAGTATAAACTAGTGTATAATATATTATGTTTTTTGGCCGAAACTTGCATTTCGAAACGTTTCCTAGAATCTAATTTTCAAATGATTTTTTGCACGGACTTACTTCATAACCTTCCCTCGTAAAATATATAAATGATATGTGATGTTTCGTATCATTTCGAACAGTCCCCAATTTAATTTGATTTTTGATCGAAACTAGTATAAACTAGTGTATAATATATTATGATTTTTTGACCAAAACTTGCATTTTGAAATGTTTCATAGAATCTAATTTTCAGATGATTCTTTTGCATGGACTTCCATCATAACCTTACCTCTTAACATATATAAATTATCTCAAAAGTCTTGTATCATTTCAAATAGTCCCCAATTAAATTTTTTTTTTTTTTACTGAAACTAGTGTATAATATACTATGATTTTTGATCAAAACTTGCATTTCGAAAAGTTTCATAGAATCTAGTTTTCGGATTATTTTTTTGCATGGACTTCCGTCATAACCTTCCCTATTATCATATATAAATGATATGAAAAGTCTCGTATCATTTCAAATAGTCCCCAATTAAATTTGATTTTTTTTGCCGAAACTAGTGTATAATATACTATGATTTTTGACCGAAACTTGCATTTCGAAAAGTTTCATAGAATCTAAGTTTCAGATGATTTTTTTGCATGGACTTACTTCATAACCTTCCCTCGTAAAATATATAAATGATATGCGAAGTTTCGTATCATTTCGAACAGTCCCCGATTTAATTTGATTTTTGAACGTAACTAGTATAAACCAGTGTATAATATATTATGATTTTTTGACCAAAATTTGCATTTCGAAATGTTTTAAAGAATCTAATTTTCAGATGATTTTTTTGCATAGGCTTCCATCATAACCTTCCCTCTTAACATATATAAATTATCTGAAAAGTCTCGTATCATATCAAATAGTCCCCCAATTAATTTTGATATTTTTATCCGAAATTAGTGTATAATATACTATGATTTTTGAATGAAACTTGCATTTCGGAAAGTTTCAAAGAATCTAATTTTCAGATGATTTTTTGCATGGACTTACATCATACTCTTCCCTCGTAAAATATATAAATGATATGTGAATTTTCGTATCATTTCGAACAATCCCCGATTTAATATGATTTTGGACCGAAGTTAGTATAAACTAGTGTATAATATATTATGTTTTTTGGCCGAAACTTGCATTTCGAAACGTTTCCTAGAATCTAATTTTCAAATGATTTTTTGCACGGACTTACTTCATAACCTTCCCCCGTAAAATATATAAATGATATGTGATGTTTCGTATCATTTCGAACAGTCCCCAATTTAATTTGATTTTTGATCGAAACTAGTATAAACTAGTGTATAATATATTATGATTTTTTGACCAAAACTTGCATTTTGAAATGTTTCATAGAATCTAATTTTCAGATGATTCTTTTGCATGGACTTCCATCATAACCTTACCTCTTAACATATATAAATTATCTCAAAAGTCTTGTATCATTTCAAATAGTCCCCAATTAAATTTTTTTTTTTTTTACTGAAACTAGTGTATAATATACTATGATTTTTGATCAAAACTTGCATTTCGAAAAGTTTCATAGAATCTAGTTTTCGGATTATTTTTTTGCATGGACTTCCGTCATAACCTTCCCTATTATCATATATAAATGATATGAAAAGTCTCGTATCATTTCAAATAGTCCCCAATTAAATTTGATTTTTTTTGCCGAAACTAGTGTATAATATACTATGATTTTTGACCGAAACTTGCATTTCGAAAAGTTTCATAGAATCTAAGTTTCAGATGATTTTTTTGCATGGACTTACTTCATAACCTTCCCTCGTAAAATATATAAATAATATGCGAAGTTTCGTATCATTTCGAACAGTCCCCGATTTAATTTGATTTTTGAACGAAACTAGTATAAACTAGTGTATAATATATTATGATTTTTTGACCAAAATTTGCATTTCGAAATGTTTTAAAGAATCTAATTTTCAGATGATTTTTTTGCATATGCTTCCATCATAACCTTCCCTCTTAACATATATAAATTATCTGAAAAGTCTCGTATCATATCAAATAGTCCCCCAATTAATTTTGATATTTTTGACCGAAATTAGTGTATAATATACTATGATTTTTGAATGAAACTTGCATTTCAGAAAGTTTCATAGAATCTAATTTTCAGATGATTTTTTGCATGGACTTACATCATACTCTTCCCTCGTAAAATATATAAATGATATGTGAATTTTCGTATCATTTCGAACAATCCCCGATTTAATTTGATTTTGGACCGAAGTTAGTATAAACTAGTGTATAATATATTATGTTTTTTGGCCGAAACTTGCATTTCGAAACGTTTCATAGAATCTAATTTTCAAATGATTTTTTGCACGGACTTACTTCATAACCTTCCCTCGTAAAATATATAAATGATATGTGATGTTTCGTATCATTTCGAACAGTCCCCAATTTAATTTGATTTTTGATCGTAACTAGTATAAACTAGTGTATAATATATTATGATTTTTTGACCAAAACTTGCATTTCGAAATGTTTCATAGAATCTAATTTTCAGATGATTCTTTTGCATGGACTTCCATCATAACCTTACCTCTTAACATAAATAAATTATCTCAAAAGTCTCGTATCATTTCAAATAGTCCCCAATTAAATTTTATATTTTTTACTGAAACTAGTGTATAATATACTATGATTTTTGATCAAAACTTGCATTTCGAAAAGTTTCATAGAATCTAGTTTTCGGATTATTTTTTTGCATGGACTTCCGTCATAACCTTCCCTATTATCATATATAAATGATATGAAAAGTCTCGTATCATTTCAAATAGTCCCCAATTAAATTTGATTTTTTTTGCCGAAACTAGTGTATAATATACTATGATTTTTGACCGAAACTTGCATTTCGAAAAGTTTCATAGAATCTAAGTTTCAGATGATTTTTTTGCATGGACTTACTTCATAACCTTCCCTCGTAAAATATATAAATGATATGCGAAGTTTCGTATCATTTCGAACAGTCCCCGATTTAATTTGATTTTTGATCGAAACTAGTATAAACTAGTGTATAATATATTATGATTTTTTGACCAAAATTTGCATTTCGAAATGTTTTAAAGAAACTAATTTTCAGATGATTTTTTTGCATAGGCTTCCATCATAACCTTCCCTCTTAACATATATAAATTATCTGAAAAGTCTCGTATCATATCAAATAGTCCCCCAATTAATTTTGATAATTTTGTCCGAAATTAGTGTATAATATACTATGATTTTTGAATGAAACTTGCATTTTGGAAAGTTTCATAGAATCTAATTTTCAGATGATTTTTTGCATGGACTTACATCATACTCTTCCCTCGTAAAATATATAAATGATATGTGAATTTTCGTATCATTTCGAACAATCCCCGATTTAATTTGATTTTGGACCGAAGTTAGTATAAACTAGTGTATAATATATTATGTTTTTTGGCCGAAACTTGCATTTTGAAAGGTTTCATAGAATCTAATTTTCAGATGATTTTTTGCACGGACTTACATCATAACCTTCCCACATAAAATATATAAATGATATGTGATATTTCGTATCATTTTGAACAGTCCCCGATTTTATTTGATTTTTGATCGAAACTAGTATAAACTAGTGTATAATATATTATGATTTTTTGACCAAAACTTGCATTTCAAAATGTTTCATAGAATCTAATATTCAGATGATTCTTTTGCATGGACTTCCATCATAACCTTACCTCTTAACATATATAAATTATCTCAAAAGTCTCGTATCATTTCAAATAATCCCCAATTAAATTTTATATTTTTTACTGAAACTAGTGTATAATATACTATGATTTTTGATCAAAACATGCATTTCGAAAAGTTTCATAGAATCTAGTTTTTGGATTATTTTTTTGCATGGACTTCCGTCATAACCTTCCCTATTATCATATATAAATGATATGAAAAGTCTCGTATCATTTCAAATAGTCCCCAATTAAATTTGATTTTTTTTGCAGAAACTAGTGTATAATATACTATGATTTTTGAACGAAACTTGCATTTCGAAAAGTTTCATAGAATCTATGTTTCAGATGATTTTTTTGCATGGACTTACTTCATAACCTTCCCTCGTAAAATATATAAATGATATGCGAAGTTTCGTATCATTTCGAACAGTCCCCGATTTAATTTGATTTTTGAACGAAACTAGTATAAACTAGTGTATAATATATTATGATTTTTTGACCAAAATATGCATTTCGAAATGTTTCAAAGAATCTAATTTTCAGATGATTTTTTTACATAGGCTTCCATCATAACCTTCCCTCTTAACATATATAAATTATCTGAAAAGTCTCGTATCATATCAAATAGTCCCCAATTAATTTTGATATTTTTAACCGAAATTAGTGTATAATATACTATGATTTTTGAATGAAACTTGCATTTCGGAAAGTTTCATAGAATCTAATTTTCAGATGATTTTTTGCTTGGACTTACATCATACTCTTCCCTCGTAAAATATATAAATGATATGTGAATTTTCGTATCATTTCGAACAATCCCCGATTTAATTTGATTTTTGACCGAAACTAGTATAAACTAGTGTATAATATATTATGTTTTTTGGCCGAAACTTGCATTTCGAAAAGTTTCATAGAATCTAATTTTCAGATGATTTTTTACATGGACTTACTTCATAACCTTCCCTCGTAAAATATATAAATGATATGTGATGTTTCGTATCATTTTGAACAGTCCCCGATTTAATTTGATTTTTGATCGAAACTAGTATAAACTAGTGTATAATATATTATGATTTTTTGACCAAAACTTGCATTTCAAAATGTTTCATAGAATCTAATTTTCAGATGATTCTTTTGCATGGACTTCCATCATAACCTTACCTCTTAACATACATAAATTATCTCAAAAGTCTCGTATCATTTCAAATAGTCCCCAATTAAATTTTATATTTTTTACTGAAACTAGTGTATAATATACTATGATTTTTGATCAAAACATGCATTTCGAAAAGTTTCATAGAATCTAGTTTTTGGATTATTTTTTTGCATGGACTTCCGTCATAACCTTCCCTATTATCATATATAAATGATGGTAAAAGTCTCGTATCATTTCAAATAGTCCCCAATTAAATTTGATTTTTTTTGCCGAAACTAGTGTATAATATACTATGATTTTTGAACGAAACTTGCATTTCGAAAAGTTTCATAGAATATAAGTTTCAGATAATTTTTTTGCATGGACTTACATCATAACCTTCCCTCGTAAAATATATAAATGATATGCGAAGTTTCGTATCATTTCGAACAGTCCCCTATTTAATTTGATTTTTGATCGAAACTAGTATAAACTAGTGTATAATATATTATGATTTTTTGACCAAAATTTGCATTTCGAAATGTTTTAAAGAAACTAATTTTCAGATGATTTTTTTGCATAGGCTTCCATCATAACCTTCCCTCTTAACATATATAAACTATCTGAAAAGTCTCGTATCATATCAAATAGTCCCCCAATTAATTTTGATATTTTTGACCGAAATTAGTGTATAATATACTATGATTTTTGAATGAAACTTGCATTTTGGAAAGTTTCATAGAATCTAATTTTCAGATGATTTTTTGCATGGACTTACATCATACTCTTCCCTCGTAAAATATATAAATGATATGTGAATTTTCGTATCATTTCGAACAATCCCCGATTTAATTTGATTTTGGACCGAAGTTAGTATAAACTAGTGTATAATATATTATGTTTTTTGGCCGAAACTTGCATTTTGAAAAGTTTCATAGAATCTAATTTTCAGATGATTTTTTGCACGGACTTACTTCATAACCTTCCCTCATAAAATATATAAATCATATGTGATGTTTCGTATCATTTTGAACAGTCCCCGATTTTATTTGATTTTTGATCGAAACTAGTATAAACTAGTGTATAATATATTATGATTTTTTGACCAAAACTTGCATTTCGAAATGTTTCATAGAATCTAATTTTCAGATGATTCTTTTGCATGGACTTCCATCATAACCTTACCTCTTAACATAAATAAATTATCTCAAAAGTCTCGTATCATTTCAAATAGTCCCCAATTAAATTTTATATTTTTTACTGAAACTAGTGTATAATATACTATGATTTTTGATCAAAACTTGCATTTCGAAAAGTTTCATAGAATCTAGTTTTCGGATTATTTTTTTGCATGGACTTCCGTCATAACCTTCCCTATTATCATATATAAATGATATGAAAAGTCTCGTATCATTTCAAATAGTCCCCAATTAATTTTGATTTTTTTTGCCGAAACTAGTGTATAATATACTATGATTTTTGACCGAAACTTGCATTTCGAAAAGTTTCATAGAATATAAGTTTCAGATGATTTTTTTGCATGGACTTACTTCATAACCTTCCCTCGTAAAATATATAAATGATATGCGAAGTTTCGTATCATTTCGAACAGTCCCCGATTTAATTTGATTTTTGATCGAAACTAGTATAAACTAGTGTATAATATATTATGATTTTTTGACCAAAATTTGCATTTCGAAATGTTTTAAAGAAACTAATTTTCAGATGATTTTTTTGCATAGGCTTCCATCATAACCTTCCCTCTTAACATATATAAATTATCTGAAAAGTCTCGTATCATATCAAATAGTCCCCCAATTAATTTTGATAATTTTGTCCGAAATTAGTGTATAATATACTATGATTTTTGAATGAAACTTGCATTTTGGAAAGTTTCATAGAATCTAATTTTCAGATGATTTTTTGCATGGACTTACATCATACTCTTCCCTCGTAAAATATATAAATGATATGTGAATTTTCGTATCATTTCGAACAATCCCCGATTTAATTTGATTTTGGACCGAAGTTAGTATAAACTAGTGTATAATATATTATGTTTTTTGGCCGAAACTTGCATTTTGAAAAGTTTCATAGAATCTAATTTTCAGATGATTTTTTGCACGGACTTACTACATAACCTTCCCTCATAAAATATATAAATGATATTTTATATTTCATATCATTTTGAACAGTCCCCGATTTTATTTGATTTTTGATCGAAACTAGTATAAACTAGTGTATAATATATTATGATTTTTTTACCAAAACTTGCATTTCAAAATGTTTCATAGAATCTAATTTTCAGATGATTCTTTTGCATGGACTTCCATCATAACCTTACCTCTTAACATATATAAATCATCTCAAAAGTCTCGTATCATTTCAAATAATCCCCAATTAAATTTTATATTTTTTACTGAAACTAGTGTATAATATACTATGATTTTTGATCAAAACATGCATTTCGAAAAGTTTCATAGAATCTAGTTTTTGGATTATTTTTTTGCATGGACTTCCGTCATAACCTTCCCTATTATCATATATAAATGATATGAAAAGTCTCGTATCATTTCAAATAGTCCCCAATTAAATTTGATTTTTTTTGCCGAAACTAGAGTATAATATACTACGATTTTTGAACGAAACTTGCATTTCGAAAAGTTTCATAGAATCTATGTTTCAGATGATTTTTTTGCATGGACTTACTTCATAACCTTCCCTCGTAAAATATATAAATGATATGCGAAGTTTCGTATCATTTCGAATAGTCCCCGATTTAATTTGATTTTTGAACGAAACTAGTATAAACTAGTGTATAATATATTATGATTTTTTGACCAAAATATGCATTTCGAAATGTTTCAAAGAATCTAATTTTCAGATGATTTTTTTACATAGGCTTCCATCATAACCTTCCCTCTTAACATATATAAATTATCTGAAAAGTCTCGTATCATATCAAATAGTCCCCAATTAATTTTGATATTTTTAACCGAAATTAGTGTATAATATACTATGATTTTTGAATGAAACTTGCATTTTGGAAAGTTTCATAGAATCTAATTTTCAAATGATTTTTTGCATGGACTTACATCATACTCTTCCCTCGTAAAATATATAAATGATATGTGAATTTTCGTATCATTTCGAACAATCCCCGATTTAATTTGATTTTGGACCGAAGTTAGTATAAACTAGTGTATAATATATTATGTTTTTTGGCCGAAACTTGCATTTTGAAAAGTTTCATAGAATCTAATTTTCAGATGATTTTTTGCACGGACTTACTACATAACCTTCCCTCATAAAATATATAAATGATATTTTATATTTCGTATCATTTTGAACAGTCCCCGATTTTATTTGATTTTTGATCGAAACTAGTATAAACTAGTGTATAATATATTATGATTTTTTTACCAAAACTTGCATTTCAAAATGTTTCATAGAATCTAATTTTCAGATGATTCTTTTGCATGGACTTCCATCATAACCTTACCTCTTAACATATATAAATCATCTCAAAAGTCTCGTATCATTTCAAATAATCCCCAATTAAATTTTATATTTTTTACTGAAACTAGTGTATAATATACTATGATTTTTGATCAAAACATGCATTTCGAAAAGTTTCATAGAATCTAGTTTTTGGATTATTTTTTTGCATGGACTTCCGTCATAACCTTCCCTATTATCATATATAAATGATATGAAAAGTCTCGTATCATTTCAAATAGTCCCCAATTAAATTTGATTTTTTTTGCCGAAACTAGAGTATAATATACTACGATTTTTGAACGAAACTTGCATTTCGAAAAGTTTCATAGAATCTATGTTTCAGATGATTTTTTTGCATGGACTTACTTCATAACCTTCCCTCGTAAAATATATAAATGATATGCGAAGTTTCGTATCATTTCGAACAGTCCCCGATTTAATTTGATTTTTGAACGAAACTAGTATAAACTAGTGTATAATATATTATGATTTTTTGACCAAAATATGCATTTCGAAATGTTTCAAAGAATCTAATTTTCAGATGATTTTTTTACATAGGCTTCCATCATAACCTTCCCTCTTAATATATATAAATTATCTGAAAAGTCTCGTATCATATCAAATAGTCCCCAATTAATTTTGATATTTTTAACCGAAATTAGTGTATAATATACTATGATTTTTGAATGAAACTTGCATTTCGGAAAGTTTCATAGAATCTAATTTTCAGATGATTTTTTGCTTGGACTTACATCATACTCTTCCCTCGTAAAATATATAAATGATATGTGAATTTTCGTATCATTTCGAACAATCCCCGATTTAATTTGATTTTTGACCGAAACTAGTATAAACTAGTGTATAATATATTATGTTTAATGGCCGAAACTTGCATTTCGAAAAGTTTCATAGAATCTAATTTTCAGATGATTTTTTACATGGACTTACTTCATAACCTTCCCTCGTAAAATATATAAATGATATGTGATGTTTCGTATCATTTTGAACAGTCCCCGATTTAATTTGATTTTTGATCGAAACTAGTATAAACTAGTGTATAATATATTATGATTTTTTGACCAAAACTTGCATTTCGAAATGTTTCATAGAATCTAATTTTCAGATGATTCTTTTGCATGGACTTCCATCATAACCTTACCTCTTAACATACATAAATTATCTCAAAAGTCTCGTATCATTTCAAATAGTCCCCAATTAAATTTTATATTTTTTACTGAAACTAGTGTATAATATACTATGATTTTTGATCAAAACATGCATTTCGAAAAGTTTCATAGAATCTAGTTTTCGGATTATTTTTTTGCATGGACTTGTGTCATAACCTTCCCTATTATCATATATAAATGATATGAAAAGTCTCGTATCATTTCAAATAGTCCCCAATTAAATTTGATTTTTTTTGCCGAAACTAGTGTATAATATACTATGATTTTTGACTGAAACTTGCATTTCGAAAAGTTTCATAGAATCTAAGTTTCAGATAATTTTTTTGCATGGACTTACTTCATAACCTTCCCTCGTAAAATATATAAATGATATGCGAAGTTTCGTATCATTAAGAACAGTCCCCGATTTAATTTGAGTTTTGAACGAAAGTAGTATAAACTAGTGTATAATATATTATGATTTTTTGACCAAAATTTGCATTTCGAAATGTTTCAAAGAATCTAATTTTCAAATGATTTTTTTGCATAGGCTTCCATCATAACCTTCCCTCTTAACATATATAAATTATCTGAAAAGTCTCGTATCATATCAAATAGTCCCCAATTAATTTTGATATTTTTGACCGAAATTAGTGTATAATATACTATGATTTTTGAATGAAACTTGCATTTCGGAAAGTTTCATAGAATCTAATTTTCAGATGATTTTTTGCATGGACTTACATCATACTCTTCCCTCGTAAAATATATAAATGATATGTGAATTTTCGTATCATTTCGAACAATCCCCGATTTAATTTGATTTTGGACCGAAGTTAGTATAAACTAGTGTATAATATATTATGTTTTTTGGCCGAAACTTGCATTTCGAAACGTTTTATAGAATCTAATTTTCAGATGATTTTTTGCACGGACTTACTTCATAACCTTCCCTCGTAAAATATATAAATGATATGTGATGTTTCGTATCATTTCGATTTGTCCCCGATTTAATTTGATTTTTGATCGAAACTAGTATAAATTAGTGTATAATATATTATGATTTTTTGACCAAAACTTGCATTTCGAAATGTTTCATAGAATCTAATTTTCAGATGATTCTTTTGCATGGACTTCCATCATAACCTTACCTCTTAACATACATAAATTATCTCAAAAGTCTCGTATCATTTCAAATAGTCACCAATTAAATTTTATATTTTTTACTGAAACTAGTGTATAATATATTATGATTTTTGATCAAAACTTGCATTTCGAAAAGTTTCATAAAATCTAGTTTTCAGATTATTTTTTTGCATGGACCTCTGTCATAACCTTCCCTATTATCATATATAAATGATATGAAAAGTTTCGTATCATTTCAAATAGTCCCCAATTAAATTTGATTTTTTTTGCCGAAACTAGTGTATAATATACTATGATTTTTGACCGAAACTTGCATTTCGAAAAGTTTCATAGAATCTAAGTTTCAGATGATTTTTTTGCATGGACTTACTTCATAACCTTCCCTCGTAAAATATATAAATGATATGCGAAGATTCGTATCATTTCGAACAATCCCCGATTTAATTTGATTTTTGATCGAAACTAGTATAAACTAGTGTATAATATATTATGATTTTTTGACCAAAATTTGCATTTCGAAATGTTTTAAAGAAACTAATTTTCAGATGATTTTTTTGCATAGGCTTCCATCATAACCTTCCCTCTTAACATATATAAATTATCTGAAAAGTCTCGTATCATATCAAATAGTCCCCCAATTAATTTTGATAATTTTGTCCGAAATTAGTGTATAATATACTATGATTTTTGAATGAAACTTGCATTTTGGAAAGTTTCATAGAATCTAATTTTCAGATGATTTTTTGCATGGACTTACATCATACTCTTCCCTCGTAAAATATATAAATGATATGTGAATTTTCGTATCATTTCGAACAATCCCCGATTTAATTTGATTTTGGACCGAAGTTAGTATAAACTAGTGTATAATATATTATGTTTTTTGGCCGAAACTTGCATTTTGAAAAGTTTCATAGAATCTAATTTTCAGATGATTTTTTGCACGGACTTACTACATAACCTTCCCTCATAAAATATATAAATGATATTTTATATTTCGTATCATTTTGAACAGTCCCCGATTTTATTTGATTTTTGATCGAAACTAGTATAAACTAGTGTATAATATATTATGATTTTTTTACCAAAACTTGCATTTCAAAATGTTTCATAGAATCTAATTTTCAGATGATTCTTTTGCATGGACTTCCATCATAACCTTACCTCTTAACATATATAAATCATCTCAAAAGTCTCGTATCATTTCAAATAATCCCCAATTAAATTTTATATTTTTTACTGAAACTAGTGTATAATATACTATGATTTTTGATCAAAACATGCATTTCGAAAAGTTTCATAGAATCTAGTTTTTGGATTATTTTTTTGCATGGACTTCCGTCATAACCTTCCCTATTATCATATATAAATGATATGAAAAGTCTCGTATCATTTCAAATAGTCCCCAATTAAATTTGATTTTTTTTGCCGAAACTAGAGTATAATATACTACGATTTTTGAACGAAACTTGCATTTCGAAAAGTTTCATAGAATCTATGTTTCAGATGATTTTTTTGCATGGACTTACTTCATAACCTTCCCTCGTAAAATATATAAATGATATGCGAAGTTTCGTATCATTTCGAACAGTCCCCGATTTAATTTGATTTTTGAACGAAACTAGTATAAACTAGTGTATAATATATTATGATTTTTTGACCAAAATATGCATTTCGAAATGTTTCAAAGAATCTAATTTTCAGATGATTTTTTTACATAGGCTTCCATCATAACCTTCCCTCTTAACATATATAAATTATCTGAAAAGTCTCGTATCATATCAAATAGTCCCCAATTAATTTTGATATTTTTAACCGAAATTAGTGTATAATATACTATGATTTTTGAATGAAACTTGCATTTCGGAAAGTTTCATAGAATCTAATTTTCAGATGATTTTTTGCTTGGACTTACATCATACTCTTCCCTCGTAAAATATATAAATGATATGTGAATTTTCGTATCATTTCGAACAATCCCCGATTTAATTTGATTTTTGACCGAAACTAGTATAAACTAGTGTATAATATATTATGTTTAATGGCCGAAACTTGCATTTCGAAAAGTTTCATAGAATCTAATTTTCAGATGATTTTTTACATGGACTTACTTCATAACCTTCCCTCGTAAAATATATAAATGATATGTGATGTTTCGTATCATTTTGAACAGTCCCCGATTTAATTTGATTTTTGATCGAAACTAGTATAAACTAGTGTATAATATATTATGATTTTTTGACCAAAACTTGCATTTCGAAATGTTTCATAGAATCTAATTTTCAGATGATTCTTTTGCATGGACTTCCATCATAACCTTACCTCTTAACATACATAAATTATCTCAAAAGTCTCGTATCATTTCAAATAGTCCCCAATTAAATTTTATATTTTTTACTGAAACTAGTGTATAATATACTATGATTTTTGATCAAAACATGCATTTCGAAAAGTTTCATAGAATCTAGTTTTCGGATTATTTTTTTGCATGGACTTGTGTCATAACCTTCCCTATTATCATATATAAATGATATGAAAAGTCTCGTATCATTTCAAATAGTCCCCAATTAAATTTGATTTTTTTTGCCGAAACTAGTGTATAATATACTATGATTTTTGACTGAAACTTGCATTTCGAAAAGTTTCATAGAATCTAAGTTTCAGATAATTTTTTTGCATGGACTTACTTCATAACCTTCCCTCGTAAAATATATAAATGATATGCGAAGTTTCGTATCATTAAGAACAGTCCCCGATTTAATTTGAGTTTTGAACGAAAGTAGTATAAACTAGTGTATAATATATTATGATTTTTTGACCAAAATTTGCATTTCGAAATGTTTCAAAGAATCTAATTTTCAAATGATTTTTTTGCATAGGCTTCCATCATAACCTTCCCTCTTAACATATATAAATTATCTGAAAAGTCTCGTATCATATCAAATAGTCCCCAATTAATTTTGATATTTTTGACCGAAATTAGTGTATAATATACTATGATTTTTGAATGAAACTTGCATTTCGGAAAGTTTCATAGAATCTAATTTTCAGATGATTTTTTGCATGGACTTACATCATACTCTTCCCTCGTAAAATATATAAATGATATGTGAATTTTCGTATCATTTCGAACAATCCCCGATTTAATTTGATTTTGGACCGAAGATAGTATAAACTAGTGTATAATATATTATGTTTTTTGGCCGAAACTTGCATTTCGAAACGTTTTATAGAATCTAATTTTCAGATGATTTTTTGCACGGACTTACTTCATAACCTTCCCTCGTAAAATATATAAATGATATGTGATGTTTCGTATCATTTCGATTTGTCCCCGATTTAATTTGATTTTTGATCGAAACTAGTATAAATTAGTGTATAATATATTATGATTTTTTGACCAAAACTTGCATTTCGAAATGTTTCATAGAATCTAATTTTCAGATGATTCTTTTGCATGGACTTCCATCATAACCTTACCTCTTAACATACATAAATTATCTCAAAAGTCTCGTATCATTTCAAATAGTCACCAATTAAATTTTATATTTTTTACTGAAACTAGTGTATAATATATTATGATTTTTGATCAAAACTTGCATTTCGAAAAGTTTCATAAAATCTAGTTTTCAGATTATTTTTTTGCATGGACCTCTGTCATAACCTTCCCTATTATCATATATAAATGATATGAAAAGTTTCGTATCATTTCAAATAGTCCCCAATTAAATTTGATTTTTTTTGCCGAAACTAGTGTATAATATACTATGATTTTTGACCGAAACTTGCATTTCGAAAAGTTTCATAGAATCTAAGTTTCAGATGATTTTTTTGCATGGACTTACTTCATAACCTTCCCTCGTAAAATATATAAATGATATGCGAAGATTCGTATCATTTCGAACAATCCCCGATTTAATTTGATTTTTGATCGAAACTAGTATAAACTAGTGTATAATATATTATGATTTTTTGACCAAAATTTGCATTTCGAAATGTTTTAAAGAAACTAATTTTCAGATGATTTTTTTGCATAGGCTTCCATCATAACCTTCCCTCTTAACATATATAAATTATCTGAAAAGTCTCGTATCATATCAAATAGTCCCCCAATTAATTTTGATAATTTTGTCCGAAATTAGTGTATAATATACTATGATTTTTGAATGAAACTTGCATTTTGGAAAGTTTCATAGAATCTAATTTTCAGATGATTTTTTGCATGGACTTACATCATACTCTTCCCTCGTAAAATATATAAATGATATGTGAATTTTCGTATCATTTCGAACAATCCCCGATTTAATTTGATTTTGGACCGAAGTTAGTATAAACTAGTGTATAATATATTATGTTTTTTGGCCGAAACTTGCATTTTGAAAAGTTTCATAGAATCTAATTTTCAGATGATTTTTTGCACGGACTTACTACATAACCTTCCCTCATAAAATATATAAATGATATTTTATATTTCGTATCATTTTGAACAGTCCCCGATTTTATTTGATTTTTGATCGAAACTAGTATAAACTAGTGTATAATATATTATGATTTTTTTACCAAAACTTGCATTTCAAAATGTTTCATAGAATCTAATTTTCAGATGATTCTTTTGCATGGACTTCCATCATAACCTTACCTCTTAACATATATAAATCATCTCAAAAGTCTCGTATCATTTCAAATAATCCCCAATTAAATTTTATATTTTTTACTGAAACTAGTGTATAATATACTATGATTTTTGATCAAAACATGCATTTCGAAAAGTTTCATAGAATCTAGTTTTTGGATTATTTTTTTGCATGGACTTCCGTCATAACCTTCCCTATTATCATATATAAATGATATGAAAAGTCTCGTATCATTTCAAATAGTCCCCAATTAAATTTGATTTTTTTTGCCGAAACTAGAGTATAATATACTACGATTTTTGAACGAAACTTGCATTTCGAAAAGTTTCATAGAATCTATGTTTCAGATGATTTTTTTGCATGGACTTACTTCATAACCTTCCCTCGTAAAATATATAAATGATATGCGAAGTTTCGTATCATTTCGAACAGTCCCCGATTTAATTTGATTTTTGAACGAAACTAGTATAAACTAGTGTATAATATATTATGATTTTTTGACCAAAATATGCATTTCGAAATGTTTCAAAGAATCTAATTTTCAGATGATTTTTTTACATAGGCTTCCATCATAACCTTCCCTCTTAACATATATAAATTATCTGAAAAGTCTCGTATCATATCAAATAGTCCCCAATTAATTTTGATATTTTTAACCGAAATTAGTGTATAATATACTATGATTTTTGAATGAAACTTGCATTTCGGAAAGTTTCATAGAATCTAATTTTCAGATGATTTTTTGCTTGGACTTACATCATACTCTTCCCTCGTAAAATATATAAATGATATGTGAATTTTCGTATCATTTCGAACAATCCCCGATTTAATTTGATTTTTGACCGAAACTAGTATAAACTAGTGTATAATATATTATGTTTAATGGCCGAAACTTGCATTTCGAAAAGTTTCATAGAATCTAATTTTCAGATGATTTTTTACATGGACTTACTTCATAACCTTCCCTCGTAAAATATATAAATGATATGTGATGTTTCGTATCATTTTGAACAGTCCCCGATTTAATTTGATTTTTGATCGAAACTAGTATAAACTAGTGTATAATATATTATGATTTTTTGACCAAAACTTGCATTTCGAAATGTTTCATAGAATCTAATTTTCAGATGATTCTTTTGCATGGACTTCCATCATAACCTTACCTCTTAACATACATAAATTATCTCAAAAGTCTCGTATCATTTCAAATAGTCCCCAATTAAATTTTATATTTTTTACTGAAACTAGTGTATAATATACTATGATTTTTGATCAAAACATGCATTTCGAAAAGTTTCATAGAATCTAGTTTTCGGATTATTTTTTTGCATGGACTTGTGTCATAACCTTCCCTATTATCATATATAAATGATATGAAAAGTCTCGTATCATTTCAAATAGTCCCCAATTAAATTTGATTTTTTTTGCCGAAACTAGTGTATAATATACTATGATTTTTGACTGAAACTTGCATTTCGAAAAGTTTCATAGAATCTAAGTTTCAGATAATTTTTTTGCATGGACTTACTTCATAACCTTCCCTCGTAAAATATATAAATGATATGCGAAGTTTCGTATCATTAAGAACAGTCCCCGATTTAATTTGAGTTTTGAACGAAAGTAGTATAAACTAGTGTATAATATATTATGATTTTTTGACCAAAATTTGCATTTCGAAATGTTTCAAAGAATCTAATTTTCAAATGATTTTTTTGCATAGGCTTCCATCATAACCTTCCCTCTTAACATATATAAATTATCTGAAAAGTCTCGTATCATATCAAATAGTCCCCAATTAATTTTGATATTTTTGACCGAAATTAGTGTATAATATACTATGATTTTTGAATGAAACTTGCATTTCGGAAAGTTTCATAGAATCTAATTTTCAGATGATTTTTTGCATGGACTTACATCATACTCTTCCCTCGTAAAATATATAAATGATATGTGAATTTTCGTATCATTTCGAACAATCCCCGATTTAATTTGATTTTGGACCGAAGATAGTATAAACTAGTGTATAATATATTATGTTTTTTGGCCGAAACTTGCATTTCGAAACGTTTTATAGAATCTAATTTTCAGATGATTTTTTGCACGGACTTACTTCATAACCTTCCCTCGTAAAATATATAAATGATATGTGATGTTTCGTATCATTTCGATTTGTCCCCGATTTAATTTGATTTTTGATCGAAACTAGTATAAATTAGTGTATAATATATTATGATTTTTTGACCAAAACTTGCATTTCGAAATGTTTCATAGAATCTAATTTTCAGATGATTCTTTTGCATGGACTTCCATCATAACCTTACCTCTTAACATACATAAATTATCTCAAAAGTCTCGTATCATTTCAAATAGTCACCAATTAAATTTTATATTTTTTACTGAAACTAGTGTATAATATACTATGATTTTTGATCAAAACTTGCATTTCGAAAAGTTTCATAAAATCTAGTTTTCAGATTATTTTTTTGCATGGACCTCCGTCATAACCTTCCCTATTATCATATATAAATGATATGAAAAGTTTCGTATCATTTCAAATAGTCCCCAATTAAATTTGATTTTTTTTGCCGAAACTAGTGTATAATATACTATGATTTTTGACCGAAACTTGCATTTCGAAAAGTTTCATAGAATCTAAGTTTCAGATGATTTTTTTGCATGGACTTACTTCATAACCTTCCCTCGTAAAATATATAAATGATATGCGAAGATTCGTATCATTTCGAACAATCCCCGATTTAATTTGATTTTTGAACGAAAGTAGTATAAACTAGTGTATAATATATTATGATTTTTTGACCAAAATATGCATTTCGAAATGTTTCAAAGATTCTAATTTTCAGATGATTTTTTTACATAGGCTTCCATCATAACCTTCCCTCTTAACATATATAAATTATCTGAAAAGTCTCGTATCATATCAAATAGTCCCCAATTAATTTTGATATTTTTAACCGAAATTAGTGTATAATATACTATGATTTTTGAATGAAACTTGCATTTCGGAAAGTTTCATAGAATCTAATTTTCAGATGATTTTTTGCTTGGACTTACATCATACTCTTCCCTCGTAAAATATATAAATGATATGTGAATTTTCGTATCATTTCGAACAATCCCCGATTTAATTTGATTTTTGACCGAAACTAGTATAAACTAGTGTATAATATATTATGTTTAATGGCCGAAACTTGCATTTCGAAAAGTTTCATAGAATCTAATTTTCAGATGATTTTTTACATGGACTTACTTCATAACCTTCCCTCGTAAAATATATAAATGATATGTGATGTTTCGTATCATTTTGAACAGTCCCCGATTTAATTTGATTTTTGATCGAAACTAGTATAAACTAGTGTATAATATATTATGAATTTTTGACCAAAACTTGCATTTCGAAATGTTTCATAGAATCTAATTTTCAGATGATTCTTTTGCATGGACTTCCATCATAACCTTACCTCTTAACATACATAAATTATCTCAAAAGTCTCGTATCATTTCAAATAGTCCCCAATTAAATTTTATATTTTTTACTGAAACTAGTGTATAATATACTATGATTTTTGATCAAAACATGCATTTCGAAAAGTTTCATAGAATCTAGTTTTCGGATTATTTTTTTGCATGGACTTGTGTCATAACCTTCCCTATTATCATATATAAATGATATGAAAAGTCTCGTATCATTTCAAATAGTCCCCAATTAAATTTGATTTTTTTTGCCGAAACTAGTGTATAATATACTATGATTTTTGACTGAAACTTGCATTTCGAAAAGTTTCATAGAATCTAAGTTTCAGATAATTTTTTTGCATGGACTTACTTCATAACCTTCCCTCGTAAAATATATAAATGATATGCGAAGTTTCGTATCATTAAGAACAGTCCCCGATTTAATTTGAGTTTTGAACGAAAGTAGTATAAACTAGTGTATAATATATTATGATTTTTTGACCAAAATTTGCATTTCGAAATGTTTCAAAGAATCTAATTTTCAAATGATTTTTTTGCATAGGCTTCCATCATAACCTTCCCTCTTAACATATATAAATTATCTGAAAAGTCTCGTATCATATCAAATAGTCCCCAATTAATTTTGATATTTTTGACCGAAATTAGTGTATAATATACTATGATTTTTGAATGAAACTTGCATTTCGGAAAGTTTCATAGAATCTAATTTTCAGATGATTTTTTGCATGGACTTACATCATACTCTTCCCTCGTAAAATATATAAATGATATGTGAATTTTCGTATCATTTCGAACAATCCCCGATTTAATTTGATTTTGGACCGAAGTTAGTATAAACTAGTGTATAATATATTATGTTTTTTGGCCGAAACTTGCATTTCGAAACGTTTTATAGAATCTAATTTTCAGATGATTTTTTGCACGGACTTACTTCATAACCTTCCCTCGTAAAATATATAAATGATATGTGATGTTTCGTATCATTTCGATTTGTCCCCGATTTAATTTGATTTTTGATCGAAACTAGTATAAATTAGTGTATAATATATTATGATTTTTTGACCAAAACTTGCATTTCGAAATGTTTCATAGAATCTAATTTTCAGATGATTCTTTTGCATGGACTTCCATCATAACCTTACCTCTTAACATACATAAATTATCTCAAAAGTCTCGTATCATTTCAAATAGTCACCAATTAAATTTTATATTTTTTACTGAAACTAGTGTATAATATACTATGATTTTTGATCAAAACTTGCATTTCGAAAAGTTTCATAAAATCTAGTTTTCAGATTATTTTTTTGCATGGACCTCTGTCATAACCTTCCCTATTATCATATATAAATGATATGAAAAGTTTCGTATCATTTCAAATAGTCCCCAATTAAATTTGATTTTTTTTGCCGAAACTAGTGTATAATATACTATGATTTTTGACCGAAACTTGCATTTCGAAAAGTTTCATAGAATCTAAGTTTCAGATGATTTTTTTGCATGGACTTACTTCATAACCTTCCCTCGTAAAATATATAAATGATATGCGAAGATTCGTATCATTTCGAACAATCCCCGATTTAATTTGATTTTTGAACGAAAGTAGTATAAACTAGTGTATAATATATTATGATTTTTTGACCAAAATATGCATTTCGAAATGTTTCAAAGATTCTAATTTTCAGATGATTTTTTTACATAGGCTTCCATCATAACCTTCCCTCTTAACATATATAAATTATCTGAAAAGTCTCGTATCATATCAAATAGTCCCCAATTAATTTTGATATTTTTAACCGAAATTAGTGTATAATAATACTATGATTTTTGAATGAAACTTGCATTTCGGAAAGTTTCATAGAATCTAATTTTCAGATGATTTTTTGCTTGGACTTACATCATACTCTTCCCTCGTAAAATATATAAATGATATGTGAATTTTCGTATCATTTCGAACAATCCCCGATTTAATTTGATTTTTGACCGAAACTAGTATAAACTAGTGTATAATATATTATGTTTAATGGCCGAAACTTGCATTTCGAAAAGTTTCATAGAATCTAATTTTCAGATGATTTTTTACATGGACTTACTTCATAACCTTCCCTCGTAAAATATATAAATGATATGTGATGTTTCGTATCATTTTGAACAGTCCCCGATTTAATTTGATTTTTGATCGAAACTAGTATAAACTAGTGTATAATATATTAGGATTTTTTGACCAAAACTTGCATTTCGAAATGTTTCATAGAATCTAATTTTCAGATGATTCTTTTGCATGGACTTCCATCATAACCTTACCTCTTAACATACATAAATTATCTCAAAAGTCTCGTATCATTTCAAATAGTCCCCAATTAAATTTTATATTTTTTACTGAAACTAGTGTATAATATACTATGATTTTTGATCAAAACATGCATTTCGAAAAGTTTCATAGAATCTAGTTTTCGGATTATTTTTTTGCATGGACTTGTGTCATAACCTTCCCTATTATCATATATAAATGATATGAAAAGTCTCGTATCATTTCAAATAGTCCCCAATTAAATTTGATTTTTTTTGCCGAAACTAGTGTATAATATACTATGATTTTTGACTGAAACTTGCATTTCGAAAAGTTTCATAGAATCTAAGTTTCAGATAATTTTTTTGCATGGACTTACTTCATAACCTTCCCTCGTAAAATATATAAATGATATGCGAAGTTTCGTATCATTAAGAACAGTCCCCGATTTAATTTGAGTTTTGAACGAAAGTAGTATAAACTAGTGTATAATATATTATGATTTTTTGACCAAAATTTGCATTTCGAAATGTTTCAAAGAATCTAATTTTCAAATGATTTTTTTGCATAGGCTTCCATCATAACCTTCCCTCTTAACATATATAAATTATCTGAAAAGTCTCGTATCATATCAAATAGTCCCCAATTAATTTTGATATTTTTGACCGAAATTAGTGTATAATATACTATGATTTTTGAATGAAACTTGCATTTCGGAAAGTTTCATAGAATCTAATTTTCAGATGATTTTTTGCATGGACTTACATCATACTCTTCCCTCGTAAAATATATAAATGATATGTGAATTTTCGTATCATTTCGAACAATCCCCGATTTAATTTGATTTTGGACCGAAGATAGTATAAACTAGTGTATAATATATTATGTTTTTTGGCCGAAACTTGCATTTCGAAACGTTTTATAGAATCTAATTTTCAGATGATTTTTTGCACGGACTTACTTCATAACCTTCCCTCGTAAAATATATAAATGATATGTGATGTTTCGTATCATTTCGATTTGTCCCCGATTTAATTTGATTTTTGATCGAAACTAGTATAAATTAGTGTATAATATATTATGATTTTTTGACCAAAACTTGCATTTCGAAATGTTTCATAGAATCTAATTTTCAGATGATTCTTTTGCATGGACTTCCATCATAACCTTACCTCTTAACATACATAAATTATCTCAAAAGTCTCGTATCATTTCAAATAGTCACCAATTAAATTTTATATTTTTTACTGAAACTAGTGTATAATATACTATGATTTTTGATCAAAACTTGCATTTCGAAAAGTTTCATAAAATCTAGTTTTCAGATTATTTTTTTGCATGGACCTCCGTCATAACCTTCCCTATTATCATATATAAATGATATGAAAAGTATCGTATCATTTCAAATAGTCCCCAATTAAATTTGATTTTTTTTGCCGAAACTAGTGTATAATATACTATGATTTTTGACCGAAACTTGCATTTCGAAAAGTTTCATAGAATCTAAGTTTCAGATGATTTTTTTGCATGGACTTACTTCATAACCTTCCCTCGTAAAATATATAAATGATATGCGAAGATTCGTATCATTTCGAACAATCCCCGATTTAATTTGATTTTTGAACGAAAGTAGTATAAACTAGTGTATAATATATTATGATTTTTTGACCAAAATATGCATTTCGAAATGTTTCAAAGATTCTAATTTTCAGATGATTTTTTTACATAGGCTTCCATCATAACCTTCCCTCTTAACATATATAAATTATCTGAAAAGTCTCGTATCATATCAAATAGTCCCCAATTAATTTTGATATTTTTAACCGAAATTAGTGTATAATATACTATGATTTTTGAATGAAACTTGCATTTCGGAAAGTTTCATAGAATCTAATTTTCAGATGATTTTTTGCTTGGACTTACATCATACTCTTCCCTCGTAAAATATTTAAATGATATGTGAATTTTCGTATCATTTCGAACAATCCCCGATTTAATTTGATTTTTGACCGAAACTAGTATAAACTAGTGTATAATATATTATGTTTAATGGCCGAAACTTGCATTTCGAAAAGTTTCATAGAATCTAATTTTCAGATGATTTTTTACATGGACTTACTTCATAACCTTCCCTCGTAAAATATATAAATGATATGTGATGTTTCGTATCATTTTGAACAGTCCCCGATTTAATTTGATTTTTGATCGAAACTAGTATAAACTAGTGTATAATATATTATGATTTTTTGACCAAAACTTGCATTTCGAAATGTTTCATAGAATCTAATTTTCAGATGATTCTTTTGCATGGACTTCCATCATAACCTTACCTCTTAACATACATAAATTATCTCAAAAGTCTCGTATCATTTCAAATAGTCCCCAATTAAATTTTATATTTTTTACTGAAACTAGTGTATAATATACTATGATTTTTGATCAAAACATGCATTTCGAAAAGTTTCATAGAATCTAGTTTTCGGATTATTTTTTTGCATGGACTTGTGTCATAACCTTCCCTATTATCATATATAAATGATATGAAAAGTCTCGTATCATTTCAAATAGTCCCCAATTAAATTTGATTTTTTTTGCCGAAACTAGTGTATAATATACTATGATTTTTGACTGAAACTTGCATTTCGAAAAGTTTCATAGAATCTAAGTTTCAGATAATTTTTTTGCATGGACTTACTTCATAACCTTCCCTCGTAAAATATATAAATGATATGCGAAGTTTCGTATCATTAAGAACAGTCCCCGATTTAATTTGAGTTTTGAACGAAAGTAGTATAAACTAGTGTATAATATATTATGATTTTTTGACCAAAATTTGCATTTCGAAATGTTTCAAAGAATCTAATTTTCAAATGATTTTTTTGCATAGGCTTCCATCATAACCTTCCCTCTTAACATATATAAATTATCTGAAAAGTCTCGTATCATATCAAATAGTCCCCAATTAATTTTGATATTTTTGACCGAAATTAGTGTATAATATACTATGATTTTTGAATGAAACTTGCATTTCGGAAAGTTTCATAGAATCTAATTTTCAGATGATTTTTTGCATGGACTTACATCATACTCTTCCCTCGTAAAATATATAAATGATATGTGAATTTTCGTATCATTTCGAACAATCCCCGATTTAATTTGATTTTGGACCGAAGTTAGTATAAACTAGTGTATAATATATTATGTTTTTTGGCCGAAACTTGCATTTCGAAACGTTTTATAGAATCTAATTTTCAGATGATTTTTTGCACGGACTTACTTCATAACCTTCCCTCGTAAAATATATAAATGATATGTGATGTTTCGTATCATTTCGATTTGTCCCCGATTTAATTTAATTTTTGATCGAAACTAGTATAAATTAGTGTATAATATATTATGATTTTTTGACCAAAACTTGCATTTCGAAATGTTTCATAGAATCTAATTTTCAGATTATTCTTTTGCATGGACTTCCATCATAACCTTACCTCTTAACATACATAAATTATCTCAAAAGTCTCGTATCATTTCAAATAGTCACCAATTAAATTTTATATTTTTTTACTGAAACTAGTGTATAATATACTATGATTTTTGATCAAAACTTGCATTTCGAAAAGTTTCATAAAATCTAGTTTTCAGATTATTTTTTTGCATGGACCTCCGTCATAACCTTCCCTATTATCATATATAAATGATATGAAAAGTTTCGTATCATTTCAAATAGTCCCCAATTAAATTTGATTTTTTTTGCCGAAACTAGTGTATAATATACTATGATTTTTTACCGAAACTTGCATTTCGAAAAGTTTCATAGAATCTAAGTTTCAGATGATTTTTTTGCATGGACTTACTTCATAACCTTCCCTCGTAAAATATATAAATGATATGCGAAGATTCGTATCATTTCGAACAATCCCCGATTTAATTTGATTTTTGAACGAAAGTAGTATAAACTAGTGTATAATATATTATGATTTTTTGACCAAAATTTGCATTTCGAAATGTTTCAAAGAATCTAATTTTCAGATGATTTTTTTGCATAGGCTTCCATCATAACCTTCTCTCTTAACATATATAAATGATCTGAAAAGTCTCGTATAATATCAAATAGTCCCCAATTAATTTTGATATTTTTGACCGAAATTAGTGTATAATATACTATGATTTTTGAATGAAACTTGCATTTCAGAAAGTTTCATAGAATCTAATTTTCAGATGATTTTTTGCATGGACTTACATCATACTCTTCCCTCGTAAAATATATAAATGATATGTGAAATTTCGTATCATTTCGAACAATCCCCGATTTAATTTGATTTTTGACCGAAACTAGTATAAACTAGTGTATAATATATTATGTTTTTTGGCCGAAACTTGCATTTCGAAAAGTTTCATAGAATCTAATTTTCAGATGATTTTTTGCATGGACTTACTTCATAACCTCCCTCGTAAAATATATAAATGATATGTGATGTTTCGTATCATTTTGAACAGTCCCCGATTTAATTTGATTTTTGATCGAAACTAGCATAAACTAGTGTATAATATATTATGATTTTTTGACCAATACTTGAATTTCGAAATGTTTCATAGAATCTAATTTTCAGATGATTTTTTTGCATGGACTTCCTGTCGCTCCCGGGATTTTCATCCTAGTACAAACGCGAAAGTGGCGCGGAAAAAGAATAGAGTCGCCAGCTAGGCATTTTTATCCCGAAGAAAGGGGATGGTAATGCTGCACAAACCAGAGGAAAGAAGAGTAAGGACACAGGTCCTGCGAACCAAAGAGACTGAGTTCGGGAGTCGGTTACGACATGGGAAGGTATTAGCACCCAGATCGTCCGCCGTACCCGACGGGATCCACGCTTGCAAAGAAACTGTTTCAAAGGGTGAAGGAATGAAAACTGTTGCAAAGAAAAAGGGAATGAACTGAATAAAAGAACTGAGAAAGAAACAAAGAGAAGAAATGTAGGGAAAATAAAGATTGTGCTCGAACGGGCCCTACCCCGCTGCCTACGTACCTCATCAGGATAATGAGGATCAGAGACGTCGTAGTTCCCCTAACTAGGGGTAATAAGGAAATTGCTTGTGAATTAAAGCTTGAACTGCCTATGCCATTGCTCAAGTGTTGCAGACTCGGACGACGAGTGCGTAACCGTCTTGCAAAGTGACAAGTAGGAGCAAGTTCGCGGACGGAGCGAATGAGGTGAGAAAAGAATTCCCGAAGGAAAGACGCTTATTGTTTGTTTGGTTTTTTTTAGAAGCTTTTATGAGTGAAAGTTTGCATAGGTAAGTGTACCTAAGTCTTACTCAATGGGATGTGTACATCTCACATCATCCCGAAATGGAATGCGCAAGAGGCACACCTATCTATGGAGGAAATCCCCAAAGCTAGTCCCACAAGTGAAGGCTTAAGCACACTGGTCTATTACCATTATTAAGTATTTTTGTGATTTTTGGATTAAGAAGTGTTTTTTAGCTTTTTCTTTGTGAGGTACTCATGCTAAGACCTATCCACCACGAGTGATGACTCACACCTCGCCCCGAAATGGAACGCGTGCAAGTATCTCATAGAAAAGTCTCATGTTACATGAAAGTACTCAACCTTTATTAAGTGAATTAGAATTGATTTTGAAGATGAGAAGAGAGAGCACCAAAGGATCTCAAAGGAAAAATTCTAAAGGGGGACTAAAATAATCCTAAGTGTTAACATGCATGGATGTCCTAAGGGTTAGTGAGGTTTCTATCCTAATGAAGAAGGAAAGAAGAAGAGAAGAAGAAGATGGAAGAAGGGATGAGAAAGGCCTAAGCCCAACAACAAAGGGTTAGTGCACATAAACATAAGAGGAGAAGATGAGAATTGGAGATGTGGAACTCAATTCCCACATCTCACACTTACCATAGCCCCTGCAAGGTTAGTATGCATACAAGTGAAACAAAAAATGAGCAAATTAACATGACATCATCCAACAATAATAAGTGAAATGAAATGAACAAATTCATAATGCCAATTCAACTCAAAGAAATGAAGATGAGAGACTTATGACTTAAAATGAGGCAATATGAATACATATGGAAACAAATGCGCACTTATGAAAGATGTAATGCAAAACGCACAAAATAAAAGCACAAAGTTCAAAACCAGAATCAAAATGATATGAAGAATGGCTTAGGAGGCCAGCAAGATGAATAGAGAGGTCACACAATACCAAACAATGTCAAAATAGAAGCAACGGAATCAAAAGATGGAGTTTAAACACTTAAAGAAATAAATGACTTGAATAAGAAGCAAACTCAAAAATTCAGAATAAACAAGACCTATCCTAGGACCAGGAAGGTACCCACACCCCAAGGGAACCCCAAATGAGAAGAAGAAGTTGGCACAAGTGCCCTTCTAAGCCTATAAGAGATCTAATGAACCAAAAGAAGCAAAATGGGACAAGGTGAGAACAAAAATACACAAATAATCAACCATCCATCTAAAAAATCTACAACTGAAACCAAAGGGTCTTCAAACATATTATATCAACTTGTCAAAAGGATTCGCAAAAATTCAGAAAGGAACTAGGTCAAATGGAGGCAAGAACACAAGTTAGGACAGAAAACTTGCATCACAAGATATCAGACCAAAACTTAAGAAATAATCTTCTAAAAATTCATAGGAAAATCACAAGAAAACTACAAGATCTCAGAAACACAATGCAAAAAGAATGGGATCAAAACTACAAATATTGAAAGCTCTAGAAAATAAACAAGACATACTGGTCAAGAAATGAAGCAAAAGAAGCTATGCACCTTGGTGAATTATTTCTGGCACATTAATCAATGAAAAAAAAATAAAATAAAAATGTGATAAAAACTAGAAACATAAAGGAATGTCCATGATTTATTTGAGAATTTTTGGATGAATGAATCTATTTTATATGAATTAAAACCAAACTGAATGATAAAGGAAATAAAATGGAAAGAAAATAAAAAGGGAATTGGAAGAGGTGTGAGAAGTAAATGTATTAAGCTGAATTTAGATTGGGCTGTTACTAGTGAGGTGCGAATATTACGCAGGAAAGGCCCAGCATCAGCGCTGGTGCATGACTGTTGCTGTGTGGACACGTGCGTGGAATGGAAAGGAAGGTCCTACCGGACGGTGACAAGTGTCACCGCCGGTATGGACAGAAACACCACACAATCTCCATGGCTTATCACCTTATCTCTCGGAACTCACAATTCTATCATCAATTTTCTTATTTCTTCTTATTAAATTCTTAAAATATTTAACAAATTAACTCCTTAT
Source organism: Lathyrus aphaca (assembly GCA_963966055.1). Taxonomy (NCBI): domain Eukaryota; kingdom Viridiplantae; phylum Streptophyta; class Magnoliopsida; order Fabales; family Fabaceae; genus Lathyrus; species Lathyrus aphaca. The sequence continues at coordinate 17,806,171 of OZ014523.1, read as the reverse complement.
AAACCAACAAATTAATAAAAAAACCAAAAACCTAAACCACATCCTCTTCTTTCATCCTGCGCCGCTATGCTTCTTCTTCTCCGACCTTAATCTCGCCGCCGTCAAACCTCCGTCTTCTCTCGTCGGCCATCACTCAAACTCCACAAACCAACACCAACAAACAAACTCACACCATACCAGATCAAAGCCCTTACACGGACGAAAAAATTCTAAAAGAGCTTGCATCTACACACCTGGGTATCGACGAAGAGACGGCGAGGAGAGCGAAGAGTGTCGGTGAGCTTCAATTGATGAAATGAATCTGTTGTGTTCGTTTGATCTAAAGAAGAGCGGCGAAGACTTGGTTAACGAAGAGCGCTGTAAGTGATGACGAAGTCGACGACGATGATGATGCTTGACGAAGCTGGACGAAGCTTGATGACGAATCTGCGATGTTGATGAAGATGTTGTTGGAGAAGTTGTTGATGAACCTCGAATGTATTACAGAACTCGATCTGGTGGTGACGAGGGCGTGGATTCGAATTTGCGCGCCGAAGAGAAGGTGAGATTCAATTCATCTTGCTATCATGATTTTTTGTGTGCTTGAGGATTGTGGTTATCAGTTGGTATGGTGACGATGATTCACGATGGATAACAAGCTACGAGATGACTCAGTTCGATCAATTCACTGAAGAACGACGAAAGTGCAGGTTCGCTTGGATGACGGCTTGCGATGAGATAGTGATGATGACTTCAACTACATCAAGATGATGATGAAGAGCTTATGAATTATTGAGATGTGGATGATGATGGAGTACTGGTTTTGCCGTTGATGAAGAAGAGTGGATTTCCGTTATGATTTGGTGACAGAGAGAAGATGCATTCTGTCTTACTGTGATGATGAAGCCTGAAGCTCAATTGCTGAGTGATGAATTGAAACTGTTAATGGTTTGTCATTGATGATTGAAGGATGGAAAAATTTTCTTTGTTATGGTGATGGTGAATGAAATTGATGAGCTCTGGTTTTTATTTTTGTTGTAATCAGGGAGTATGAAGAATGAAGTGAATCAGTGATGAAGAAAAATGGTTAATTGGTGATGATAGTTCAGCGATGAAGCCGTCTCCAAAGTTTGTTGGAGATTTTCTTCTGCTATCCCTTTTTCAATTTTCATTCTGTTATTATTCTTTTTCTGTTAGCCTCTTTTGATTGTTATTTTTTTTATTGGTGTCAAGAGTGATGACCTTTATTACTGATATTTTTGGCTCTCAATTTTTCTTCCTGATGCAAAACGTGACTTCCCCATCTTAACAAACTTCTTCTTTTTTTCCTTTTTTAATTCTTTTTGCTTTTCTTGCCTGATTGTGTGTTGTGCGTGTGCTGAGTGAAATATTGATGATGGGTGTGAAGGTCACGTGGGATTACTTGGAAATAAACTTTCCACCTTATCACTTTGTACATTTTTGGAATATGAATATTGATTATAAGAAATAACTATATGTGGATAATTATGGTTTAAAAATAAATGTGATTAAACAAATTAAGATGGTTTAAAATTGAGAGAATTTTCTTGAGAGAATTTCTTGAATGAGGTTTAAATGGTTTTGAATGGAATTGATTTGGTTTAATGGGAAATATGCAATGGGTTATGTATATGGAAAATGAGTTTGATGGAAAAAATCGGTTTAAATGAAAAAGTTGGGTAAATGTATAGCAAGGGAATTTAACAAAATGGATAGAAACATGGGTTATGAATATGGATTTGATGAATGGATATTGAAATTTGGGTGATAATCAGATAATGGATAAAAATAATAATGGATGTGATGTAAGATGGATAATGGTTATACTATAATAATTGGAAATAGTTTAATAAAAAGTGGACCATGGATATAGGTATTAGTAACATAACAAATGAATGGATTATGGATACATGACCTGACTATTACTAACACGTCCACAACCATGAAAACCTCGACTTGCGTTATTCAACATTCTATTGCCAAAACGCACAACTGTCCTTGCAATGGAAGAAAATCATCTGAATCAATCGACATCTGAGCTAACAAACCCTGAGTCACTTCTAATCCAGATGCATCATTCTCTGAGAAGATAAATCTACGGATGACCCACTGATAAACTGAATATTCAAGCCAGACCTCACACAAAAATAATGCTTGATAACTTGACGATCTCAACGCACTACAATCCAATTTTGGACGCACTGTATGAGAAATAAACCATCGGCCCAGGTAGCGTGCAATTAAAAGCAATTCCAACAATTCGACCAAGATTAGGTCAACCTTTCATCCGAATCGAAACCTAACTAAACAAACGCACCCGAAGTGAACTCACTGCCAACTCTGCTATATTATGGATGTTATGCCTCATTCTTCTATGCTAATGATGCAGTGCGAAAATATAAAAATGATATGCCAGGGACTATGCTTATGATTACATGATGATAAACAAGAGAGGGCAAATTTGGGGTGTTACACTTCCATCATAACCTTACCTCTTAACATATATAAATTATCTGAAAAGTCTCGTATCATTTCAAATAGTCCCCGATTAAATTTTATATTTTTTACTGAAACTAGTGTATAATATACTATGATTTTTGATCAAAACATGCATTTCGAAAAGTTTCATAGAATCTAGTTTTCAGATTATTGTTTTGCATGGACTTCCGTCATAACCTTCCCTATTATCATATATAAATGATATGAAAAGTCTCGTATCATTTCAAATAGTCCCCAATTAAATTTGATTTTTTTTGACGAAACAAGTGTATAATATACTATGATTTTTGACCGAAACTTGCATTTCGAAAAGTTTCATAGAATCTAAGTTTCAGATGATTTTTTTGCATGGACTTACTTCATAACCTTCCCTCGTAAAATATATAAATGATATGCAAAGTTTTGTATCATTTCGAACAATCCCCGATTTAATTTGATTTTCGAACGAAACTAGTATAAACTAGTGTATAATATATTATGATTTTTTGACCAAAATTTGCATTTCGAAATGTTTCAAAGAATCTAATTTTCAGATGATTTTTTTGCATAGGCTTCCATCATAACCTTCCCTCTTAACATATATAAATTATCTGAAAAGTCTCATATCATATCAAATAGTCCCCAATTAATTTTGATATTTTTGACCGAAATTAGTGTACAATATACTAAGATTTTTGAATGAAACTTGCATTTCGGAAAGTTTCAAAGAATCTAATTTTCAGATGATTTTTTGCATGGACTTACATCATACTCTTCCCTCGTAAAATATATAAATGATATGTGAATTTTCGTATCATTTCGAACAATCCCCGATTTAATTTGATTTTTGACCGAAACTAGTATAAACTATTGTATAATATATTATGATTTTTTGACCAAAACTTGAATTTCGAAATGTTTCATAGAATATAATTTTCAGATGATTTTTTTGCATGGACTTTCATCAAAACCTTGCCTCTTAACATATATAAATTATCTTAAAAGTCTCGTATCAATTCAAATAGTCCCCGATTAAATTTTATATTTTTTACTGAAACTAGTGTATAATATAATATGATTTTTGATCAAAACTTGCATTTCGAAAAGTTTCATAGAATCTAGTTTACAGATTATATTTTTGCATGGACTTCCGCCATAACCTTCCCTATTATCATATATAAATGATATGAAAAGTCTCGTATCATTTCAAATAGTCCCCAATTAAATTTGATTTTTTTTGCCGAAACTAGTGTATAATATACTATGATTTTTTCCCGAAACTTGCATTTTGAAAAGTTTCATAGAATATAAGTTTCAGATGATTTTTTTGCATGACCTTACTTCATAAACTTCCCTCGTAAAATATATAAATGATATGCGAAGTTTCGTATCATTTCGAACAATCCCCGATTTAATTTGATTTTTGAACAAAACTAGTATAAACTAAGGTATAATATATTATGGTGTTTTGACCAAAATTAGCAGTTCGAAATGTTTCAAAGAATCTAATTTTCAGATGATTTTTTTGCATAGGCTTCCATCATAACCTTCCCTCTTAACATTTATAAATTATATGAAAAGTCTCGTATCATATCAAATATCCCTAATTTAATTTAATTTTTTGACAGAAACTAGTGTATAATATATTATGATATTTGACCGAAACTTGCGTTACAAAAAGTTTAATAGAATCTAATTTTGAGATGATTTTTTGCATGGACTTCCATCATAACCTTCCCTCGTAAAATATATAAATGATATGTGAAGTTTCGTATCATTTCGAAGAGTCCCCGATTTAATTTAATATTTGACCGAAACAAGTATAAACTAGTGTATAATATATTACGATTTTTCTCCCGAAATTGCATTTCGAAAAGTTTCATAGAATCTAGTTTTCAGATGATTTTTTTGCATGGACTTCCATCATAACATTCCCAATTAACATATATAAATGATCTAAAAAAATTCGTATCATTTCAAATAGTCCCCAATTAAATTTGATTTTTTGACCAAAACTAGTGTATAATATACTAAGATTTTTGATCGAAACTTGCATTTCGGAACGTTTCTTAGAATCTAAATTTCAGATGATTTTTTGCATGGACTTCCATCATACTTTTTCCTCGTAAAATATATAAATGACATGTGAAGTTTCGTATCATTTCGAATAGTCCCCGATTTAATTTGATTTTTGACCGAAACTAGTATAAACTAGTGTATAACATATTATTTTTTTTTGAACAAAACTTGCATTTCGAAATGATTCGTAGAATCTAATTATCAGATGATTTTTTTGAATAGACTTCCATCATAACCTTCCTTCTTTACATATATAAATTATCTGAAAAGTCTCGTATCATTTCAAATAGTCCCCAATTGAATTTGATATTTTTGACCGAAACTAGTGTATAATATACTATAATTTTTTTCCGAAACTTGCATTTCGGAAAGTTTCATAGAATCTAAATTTCAGATGATTTTTTGCATGGACTTCCATCATACTTTTCCCGCGTAAAATATATAAATGATATGTGAAGTTTCATATCATTTCGATGAGTCCCCGATTAAATTTTATTTTTGACCGACACTAGTAAAAACTAGTGTATAATATATTATGTTTTTTGACCAAAACTTGCATTTCGAAATGTTTCATAGAATCTAATTATCAAATGATTTTTTTTGCATAGACTTCCATCATAACCTTCCCTGTTAACATATATAAATTATCTGAAAAGTCTCGTATCATTTCAAATAGTCCCCAATTAAATTTGATATTTTTGACCGAAACTAGTCTATAATATACTATGATTTTTTTACCGAAACTTGCATTTAGGAAAGTTTCATAGAATCCAAATTTAAGATGATTTTTTGCATGGACTTCCTTCATACTCTTCCCTTATAAAATATATAAATGATATGTGAAGTTTCGTATCATTTCGAACAATCCCCGATTTAATTTGATTTTTGACCGAAACTAGTATAAACTAGTGTATAATATATTATGTTTTTTTGTCCGAAACTTGCATTTCGAAAATTTTCATAGAATCTAGTTTTCAGAAGATTTTTTTGCATGGACTTCCATCATATCCTTGCCTCTAAACATATATAAATGATCGGAAAAGTCTCGTATCATTTCAAATAGTCCCCAATTAAATTTGATTTTTTGACCGAAACTAGTGGATAATATACTATGGTTTTGACCGAAACTCAAATTTCAAAAAGTTTCATAGAATCTAATTTTCAGATGATTTTTTTCATGGAATTCCATCATACCCTTCCCTCGTAAAATATATAAATGATATGTGAAGTTTCGTATCATTTCGAACAGTCCCTAGTTTAATTTGATTTTTGACCGAAACAAGTATAAACTAGTGTGTAATATATTTCGATTTTTTGGCCGAAACATGCATTTCGAAAAGTTTCATAGAATATAGTTTTCAGATGAATTTTTTGCATGGACTTCCATCATAACCTTCCCTATTAACATATATAAATGATCTAAAAAGTCTCGTATCATTTCAAATATTCCAAATTAAATTTGATTTCTTCACCAAAACTAGTGTATAATATACTATGATTTTTGACCGAAACTTGCATTTCAAAAAGTTTCATAGAATTTAAGTTTCAGATGATTTTTTGCATGGACTTACTTCATAACCTTCCCTCGTAAAATATATAAATGATATGCAAAGTTTCGTATCATTTCGAACAGTCCCCGATTTAATTTGATTTTTAACAGAAACTAGTATAAACTAGTGCATAATATATTATGCTTTTTTGACCAAAACTTGCATTTTGAAATGTTTCATAGAATCTAATTTTCAGATGAGTTTTTTGCATAGAATACCTTCATAACCTTCCCTCTTAACATATACAAATTATCTGAAAAGTCTCGTATCATATCAAATATCCCTAATTAAATTTAATTTTTTGACCGAAACTAGTGTATAATATACTATGATATTTGACCGAAACTTGCGTTACAAAAAGTTTAATAGAATCTAATTTTCAGATGATTTTTTGCATGGACTTCCATCATAACCTTCCCTCGTAAAATATATAAATGATATGTGAAGTTTCGTATCATTTCGAAGAGTCCCCGATTTAATTTAATATTTGACCGAAACAAGTATAAACTAGTGTATAATATATTACGATTTTTTTCCCGAAATTGCATTTCGAAAAGTTTCATAGAATCTATTTTTCAGATGATTTTTTTGCATGGACTTCCATCATAACATTCCCAATTAACATATATAAATGATCTAAAAAAACTCGTATCATTTCAAATAGTCCCCAATTAAATTTTATTTTTTTGACCAAAACTAGTGTATAATATACTAAGATTTTTGATCGAAACTTGCATTTCGGAACGTTTCTTAGAATCTAAATTTCAGATGATTTTTTGCATGGACTTCCATCATACTTTTCCCTCGTAAAATATATAAATGACATGTGAAGTTTCGTATCATTTCGAATAGTCCCCGATTTAATTTGATTTTTGACCGAAACTAGTATAAACTAGTGTATAACATATTATTTTTTTTTGAACAAAACTTGCATTTCGAAATGATTCGTAGAATCTAATTATCAGATGATTTTTTTGCATAGACTTCCATCATAACCTTCCTTCTTTACATATATAAATTATCTGAAAAGTCTCATATCATTTTAAATAGTCCCCAATTAAATTTGATATTTTTGACCGAAACTAGTGTATAATATACTATAATTTTTTTTCGAAACTTGCATTTCGGAAAGTTTCATAGAATCTAAATTTCAGATGATTTTTTGCATGGACTTCTATCATACTTTTCCCGCGTAAAATATATATATGATATGTGAAGTTTCGTATCATTTCGATGAGTCCCCGATTAAATTTTATTTTTGACCGACACTAGTAAAAACTAGTGTATAATATATTATGTTTTTTGACCAAAACTTGCATTTCAAAATGTTTCATAGAATCTAATTTTCAAATGATTTTTTTTGCATAGACTTCCATCATAACCTTCCCTGTTAACATATATAAATTATCTGAAAAGTCTCGTATCATTTCAAATAGTCCCCAATTAAATTTGATATTTTTGACCGAAACTAGTCTATAATATACTATGATTTTTTACCGAAACTTGCATTTAGGAAAGTTTCATAGAATCCAAATTTAAGATGATTTTTTGCATGGACTTCCATCATACTCTTCCCTTATAAAATATATAAATGATATGTGAAGTTTCGTATCATTTCGAACAATCCCCGATTTAATTTGATTTTTGACCGAAACTAGTCTAAACTAGTGTATAATATATTATGTTTTTTTGTCCGAAACTTGCATTTCGAAAATTTTCATAGAATCTAGTTTTCAGAAGATTTTTTTGCATGGACTTCCATCATATCCTTGCCTCTAAACATATATAAATGATCGGAAAAGTCTCGTATCATTTCAAATAGTCCCCAATTAAATTTGATTTTTTGACCGAAACTAGTGGATAATATACTATGGTTTTGACCGAAACTCAAATTTCAAAAAGTTTCATAGAATCTAATTTTCAGATGATTTTTTTCATGGAATTCCATCATACCCTTCCCTCGTAAAATATATAAATGATATGTGAAGTTTCGTATCATTTCGAACAGTCCCTAGTTTAATTTGATTTTTGACCGAAACAAGTATAAACTAGTGTGTAATATATTACGATTTTTTGGCCGAAACATGCATTTCGAAAAGTTTCATAGAATATAGTTTTCAGATGAATTTTTTGCATGGACTTCCATCATAACCTTCCCTATTAACATATATAAATGATCTAAAAAGTCTCGTATCATTTCAAATATTCCAAATTAAATTTGATTTCTTCACCAAAACTAGTGTATAATATACTATGATTTTTGGCCGAAACTTGCATTTCGAAAAGTTTCATAGAATCTAAGTTTCAGATGATTTTTTGCATGGACTTACTTCATAACCTTCCCTCGTAAAATATATAAATGATATGCAAAGTTTCGTATCATTTCGAACAGTCCCCGATTTAATTTGATTTTTAACAGAAACTAGTATAAACTAGTGCATAATATATTATGCTTTTTTGACCAAAACTTGCATTTTGAAATGTTTCATAGAATCTAATTTTCAGATGAGTTTTTTGCATAGAATACCTTCATAACCTTCCCTCTTAACATATACAAATTATCTGAAAAGTCTCGTATCATATCAAATATCCCTAATTAAATTAAATTTTTTGATCGAAACTAGTGTATAATATACTATGATATTTGACCGAAACTTGCGTTACAAAAAGTTTAATAGAATCTAATTTTCAGATGATTTTTTGCATGGACTTCCATCATAACCTTCCTTCGTAAAATATATAAATGATATGTGAAGTTTCGTATCATTTCGAAGAGTCCCCGATTTAATTTAATATTTGACCGAAACAAGTATAAACTAGTGTATAATATATTACGATTTTTTTCCCGAAATTGCATTTCGAAAAGTTTCATAGAATCTATTTTTCAGATGATTTTTTTGCATGGACTTCCATCATAACATTCCCAATTAACATATATAAATGATCTAAAAAAACTCGTATCATTTCAAATAGTCCCCAATTAAATTTTATTTTTTTGACCAAAACTAGTGTATAATATACTAAGATTTTTGATCGAAACTTGCATTTCGGAACGTTTCTTAGAATCTAAATTTCAGATGATTTTTTGCATGGACTTCCATCATACTTTTCCCTCGTAAAATATATAAATGACATGTGAAGTTTCGTATCATTTCGAATAGTCCCCGATTTAATTTGATTTTTGACCGAAACTAGTATAAACTAGTGTATAACATATTATTTTTTTTTGAACAAAACTTGCATTTCGAAATGATTCATAGAATCTAATTATCAGATGATTTTTTTGCATAGACTTCCATCTTAACCTTCCTTCTTTACATATATAAATTATCTGAAAAGTCTCGTATCATTTCAAATAGTCCCCAATTAAATTTGATATTTTTGACCGAAACTAGTGTATAATATACTATAATTTTTTTTCGAAACTTGCATTTCGGAAAGTTTCATAGAATCTAAATTTCAGATGATTTTTTGCATGGACTTCCATCATACTTTTCCCGCGTAAAATATATAAATGATATGTGAAGTTTCGTATCATTTCGATGAGTCCCCGATTAAATTTTATTTTTGACCGACACTAGTAAAAACTAGTGTATAATATATTATGTTTTTTGACCAAAACTTGCATTTCAAAATATTTCATAGAATCTAATTTTCAAATGATTTTTTTTGCATAGACTTCCATCATAACCTTCCCTGTTAACATATATAAATTATCTGAAAAGTCTCGTATCATTTCAAATAGTCCCCAATTAAATTTGATATTTTTGACCGAAACTAGTCTATAATATACTATGATTTTTTACCGAAACTTGCATTTAGGAAAGTTTCATAGAATCCAAATTTAAGATGATTTTTTGCATGGACTTCCATCATACTCTTCCCTTATAAAATATATAAATGATATGTGAAGTTTCGTATCATTTCGAACAATCTCCGATTTAATTTGATTTTTGACCGAAACTAGTATAAACTAGTGTATAATATATTATGTTTTTTTGTCCGAAACTTGCATTTCGAAAATTTTCATAGAATCTAGTTTTCAGAAGACTTTTTTGCATGGACTTCCATGATATCCTTGCCTCTAAACATATATAAATGATCGGAAAGGTCTCGTATCATTTCAAATAGTCCCCAATTAAATTTGATTTTTTGACCGAAACTAGTGGATAATATACTATGGTTTTGACCGAAACTCAAATTTCAAAAAGTTTCATAGAATCTAATTTTCAGATGATTTTTTTCATGGAATTCCATCATACCCTTCCCTCGTAAAATATATAAATGATATGTGAAGTTTCGTATCATTTCGAACAGTCCCTAGTTTAATTTGATTTTTGACCGAAACAAGTATAAACTAGTGTGTAATATATTACGATTTTTTGGCCGAAACATGCATTTCGAAAAGTTTCATAGAATATAGTTTTCAGATGAATTTTTTGCATGGACTTCCATCATAACCTTCCCTATTAACATATATAAATGATCTAAAAAGTCTCGTATCATTTCAAATATTCCAAATTAAATTTGATTTCTTCACCAAAACTAGTGTATAATATACTATGATTTTTGACCGAAACTTGCATTTCGAAAAGTTTCATAGAATCTAAGTTTCAGATGATTTTTTGCATGGACTTACTTCATAACCTTCCCTCGTAAAATATATAAATGATATGCAAAGTTTCGTATCATTTCGAACAGTCCCCGATTTAATTTGATTTTTAACAGAAACTAGTATAAACTAGTGCATAATATATTATGCTTTTTTGACCAAAACTTGCATTTTGAAATGTTTCATAGAATCTAATTTTCAGATGAGTTTTTTTCATAGAATACCTTCATAACCTTCCCTCTTAACATATACAAATTATCTGAAAAGTCTCGTATCATATCAAATATCCCTAATTAAATTTAATTTTTTGACCAAAACTAGTGTATAATATACTATGATATTTGACCGAAACTTGCGTTACAAAAAGTTTAATAGAATCTAATTTTCAGATGATTTTTTGCATGGACTTCCATCATAACCTTCCCTCGTAAAATATATAAATGATATGTGAAGTTTCGTATCATTTCGAAGAGTCCCCGATTTAATTTAATATTTGACCGAAACAAGTATAAACTAGTGTATAATATATTACGATTTTTTTCCCGAAATTGCATTTCGAAAAGTTTCATAGAATCTATTTTTCAGATGATTTTTTTGCATGGACTTCCATCATAACATTCCCAATTAACATATATAAATGATCTAAAAAAACTCGTATCATTTCAAATAGTCCCCAATTAAATTTTATTTTTTTGACCAAAACTAGTGTATAATATACTAAGATTTTTGATCGAAACTTGCATTTCGGAACGTTTCTTAGAATCTAAATTTCAGATGATTTTTTGCATGGACTTCCATCATACTTTTCCCTCGTAAAATATATAAATGACATGTGAAGTTTCGTATCATTTCGAATAGTCCCCGATTTAATTTGATTTTTGACCGAAACTAGTATAAACTAGTGTATAACATATTATTTTTTTTTGAACAAAACTTGCATTTCGAAATGATTCATAGAATCTAATTATCAGATGATTTTTTTTCATAGACTTCCATCATAACCTTCCTTCTTTACATATATAAATTATCTGAAAAGTCTCGTATCATTTCAAATAGTCCCCAATTAAATTTGATATTTTTGACCGAAACTAGTGTATAATATACTATAATTTTTTTTCGAAACTTGCATTTCGGAAAGTTTCATAGAATCTAAATTTCAGATGATTTTTTGCATGGACTTCCATCATACTTTTCCCGCGTAAAATATATAAATGATATGTGAAGTTTCGTATCATTTCGATGAGTCCCCGATTAAATTTTATTTTTGACCGACACTAGTAAAAACTAGTGTATAATATATTATGTTTTTTGACCAAAACTTGCATTTCAAAATGTTTCATAGAATCTAATTTTCAATTGATTTTTTTTGCATAGACTTCCAACATAACCTTCCCTGTTAACATATATAAATTATCTGAAAAGTCTCGTATCATTTCAAATAGTCTCCAATTAAATTTGATATTTTTGACCGAAACTAGTCTATAATATACTATGATTTTTTACCGAAACTTGCATTTAGGAAAGTTTCATACAATCCAAATTTAAGATGATTTTTTGCATGGACTTCCATCATACTCTTCCCTTATAAAATATATAAATGATATGTGAAGTTTCGTATCATTTCGAACAATCCCCGATTTAATTTGATTTTTGACCGAAACTAGTATAAACTAGTGTATAATATATTATGTTTTTTTGTCCGAAACTTGCATTTCGAAAATTTTCATAGAATCTAGTTTTCAGAAGATTTTTTTCCATGGACTTCCATCATATCCTTGCCTCTAAACATATATAAATGATCGGAAAAGTCTCGTATCATTTCAAATAGTCCCCAATTAAATTTGATTTTTTGACCGAAACTAGTGGATAATATACTATGGTTTTGACCGAAACTCAAATTTCAAAAAGTTTCATAGAATCTAATTTTCAGATGATTTTTTTCATGGAATTCCATCATACCCTTCCCTCGTAAAATATATAAATGATATGTGAAGTTTCGTATCATTTCGAACAGTCCCTAGTTTAATTTGATTTTTGACCGAAACAAGTATAAACTAGTGTGTAATATATTACGATTTTTTGGCCGAAACATGCATTTCGAAAAGTTTCATAGAATATAGTTTTCAGATGAATTTTTTGCATGGACTTCCATCATAACCTTCCCTATTAACATATATAAATGATCTAAAAAGTCTCGTATCATTTCAAATATTCCAAATTAAATTTGATTTCTTCACCAAAACTAGTGTATAATATACTATGATTTTTGACCGAAACTTGCATTTCGAAAAGTTTCATAGAATCTAAGTTTCAGATGATTTTTTGCATGGACTTACTTCATAACCTTCCCTCGTAAAATATATAAATGATATGCAAAGTTTCGTATCATTTCGAACAGTCCCCGATTTAATTTGATTTTTAACAGAAACTAGTATAAACTAGTGCATAATATATTATGCTTTTTTGACCAAAACTTGCATTTTGAAATGTTTCATAGAATCTAATTTTCAGATGAGTTTTTTGCATAGAATACCTTCATAACCTTCCCTCTTAACATATACAAATTATCTGAAAAGTCTCGTATCATATCAAATATCCCTAATTAAATTTAATTTTTTGACCGAAACTAGTGTATAATATACTATGATATTTGACCGAAACTTGCGTTACAAAAAGTTTAATAGAATCTAATTTTCAGATGAGTTTTTGCATGGACTTCCATCATAACCTTCCCTCGTAAAATATATAAATGATATGTGAAGTTTCGTATCATTTCGAAGAGTCCCCGATTTAATTTAATATTTGACCGAAACAAGTATAAACTAGTGTATAATATATTACGATTTTTTTCCCGAAATTGCATTTCGAAAAGTTTCATAGAATCTATTTTTCAGATGATTTTTTTGCATGGACTTCCATCATAACATTCCCAATTAACATATATAAATGATCTAAAAAAACTCGTATCATTTCAAATAGTCCCCAATTAAATTTTATTTTTTTGACCAAAACTAGTGTATAATATACTAAGATTTTTGATCGAAACTTGTATTTCGGAACGTTTCTAAGAATCTAAATTTCAGATGATTTTTTGCATGGACTTCCATCATACTTTTCCCTCGTAAAATATATAGATGACATGTGAAGTTTCGTATCATTTCGAATAGTCCCCGATTTAATTTGATTTTTGACCGAAACTAGTATAAACTAGTGTATAACATATTATTTTTTTTGAACAAAACTTGCATTTCGAAATGATTCATAGAATCTAATTATCAGATGATTTTTTTGCATAGACTTCCATCATAACCTTCCTTCTTTACATATATAAATTATCTGAAAAGTCTCGTATCATTTCAAATAGTCCCCAATTAAATTTGATATTTTTGACCGAAACTAGTGTATAATATACTATAATTTTTTTTCGAAACTTGCATTTCGGAAAGTTTCATCGAATCTAAATTTCAGATGATTTTTTGCATGGACTTCCATCATACTTTTCCCGCGTAAAATATATAAATGATATGTGAAGTTTCGTATCATTTCGATGAGTCCCCGATTAAATTTTATTTTTGACCGACACTAGTAAAAACTAGTGTATAATATATTATGTTTTTTGACCAAAACTTGCATTTCAAAATGTTTCATAGAATCTAATTTTCAATTGATTTTTTTTGCATAGACTTCCAACATAACCTTCCCTGTTAACATATATAAATTATCTGAAAAGTCTCGTATCATTTCAAATAGTCCCCAATTAAATTTGATATTTTTGACCGAAACTAGTCTATAATATACTATGATTTTTTACCGAAACTTGCATTTAGGAAAGTTTCATAGAATCCAAATTTAAGATGATTTTTTGCATGGACTTCCATCATACTCTTCCCTCATAAAATATATAAATGATATGTGAAGTTTCGTATCATTTCGAACAATCCCCGATTTAATTTGATTTTTGACCGAAACTAGTATAAACTAGTGTTTAATATATTATGTTTTTTTGTCCGAAACTTGCATTTCGAAAATTTTCATAGAATCTAGTTTTCAGAAGATTTTTTTGCATGGACTTCCATCATATCCTTGGCTCTTAACATATATAAATGATCGAAAAAGTCTCGTATCATTTCAAATAGTCCCCAATTAAATTTGATTTTTTTACCGAAACTAGTGGATAATATACTATGATTTTGACCGAAACTCGAATTTCAAAATGTTTCATAGAATCTAATTTTCAGATGATTTTTTTCATGGACTTCCATCATACCCTTCCCTCGTAAAATATATAAATGATATGTGAAGTTTCGTATCATTTCGAACAGTCCCTGGTTTAATTTGATTTTTGACCGAAACAAGTATAAACTAGTGTATAATATATTACGATTTTTTGGCCTAAACATGCATTTTGAAAAGTTTCATAGAATATAGTTGTCAGATGAATTTTTTGCATGGACTTCCATCATAAACTTCCCTATTAACATATATAAATGATCTAAAAAGTCTCGTATCATTTCAAATAGTCCCAAATTAAATTTGATTTCTTCACCAAAACTAGTGTATAATATACTATGATTTTTGACAGAAACATGCATTTCGAAAAGTTTCATAGAATCTAAGTTTCAGATGATTTTTTTGCATGGACTTACTTCATAACCTTCCCTCGTAAAATATATAAATGATATGTAAAGTTTCGTATCATTTCGAACAGTCCCCGATTTAATTTGATTTTTAACAGAAACTAGTATAAACTAGTGCATAATATATTATGCTTTTTTGACTAAAACTTGCATTTTGAAATGTTTCATAGAATCTAATTTTCAGATGAGTTTTTTGCATAGAAATTCCTTCATAACCTTCCCTCTTAACATATACAAATTATCTGAAAAGTCTCGTATCATATCAAATATCCCTAATTAAATTTAATTTTTTGACCGAAACTAGTGTATAATATACTATGATATTTGACCGAAACTTGCGTTACAAAAAGTTTAATAGAATCTAATTTTCAGATGAGTTTTTGCATGGACTTCCATCATAACCTTCCCTCGTAAAATATATAAATGATATGTGAAGTTTCGTATCATTTCGAAGAGTCCCCGATTTAATTTAATATTTGACCGAAACAAGTATAAACTAGTGTATAATATATTACGATTTTTTTCCCGAAATTGCATTTCGAAAAGTTTCATAGAATCTATTTTTCAGATGATTTTTTTGCATGGACTTCCATCATAACATTCCCAATTAACATATATAAATGATCTAAAAAAACTCGTATCATTTCAAATAGTCCCCAATTAAATTTTATTTTTTTGACCAAAACTAGTGTATAATATACTAAGATTTTTGATCGAAACTTGTATTTCGGAACGTTTCTAAGAATCTAAATTTCAGATGATTTTTTGCATGGACTTCCATCATACTTTTCCCTCGTAAAATATATAGATGACATGTGAAGTTTCGTATCATTTCGAATAGTCCCCGATTTAATTTGATTTTTGACCGAAACTAGTATAAACTAGTGTATAACATATTATTTTTTTTGAACAAAACTTGCATTTCGAAATGATTCATAGAATCTAATTATCAGATGATTTTTTTGCATAGACTTCCATCATAACCTTCCTTCTTTACATATATAAATTATCTGAAAAGTCTCGTATCATTTCAAATAGTCCCCAATTAAATTTGATATTTTTGACCGAAACTAGTGTATAATATACTATAATTTTTTTTCGAAACTTGCATTTCGGAAAGTTTCATCGAATCTAAATTTCAGATGATTTTTTGCATGGACTTCCATCATACTTTTCCCGCGTAAAATATATAAATGATATGTGAAGTTTCGTATCATTTCGATGAGTCCCCGATTAAATTTTATTTTTGACCGACACTAGTAAAAACTAGTGTATAATATATTATGTTTTTTGACCAAAACTTGCATTTCAAAATGTTTCATAGAATCTAATTTTCAATTGATTTTTTTTGCATAGACTTCCAACATAACCTTCCCTGTTAACATATATAAATTATCTGAAAAGTCTCGTATCATTTCAAATAGTCCCCAATTAAATTTGATATTTTTGACCGAAACTAGTCTATAATATACTATGATTTTTTACCGAAACTTGCATTTAGGAAAGTTTCATAGAATCCAAATTTAAGATGATTTTTTGCATGGACTTCCATCATACTCTTCCCTCATAAAATATATAAATGATATGTGAAGTTTCGTATCATTTCGAACAATCCCCGATTTAATTTGATTTTTGACCGAAACTAGTATAAACTAGTGTTTAATATATTATGTTTTTTTGTCCGAAACTTGCATTTCGAAAATTTTCATAGAATCTAGTTTTCAGAAGATTTTTTTGCATGGACTTCCATCATATCCTTGGCTCTTAACATATATAAATGATCGAAAAAGTCTCGTATCATTTCAAATAGTCCCCAATTAAATTTGATTTTTTTACCGAAACTAGTGGATAATATACTATGATTTTGACCGAAACTCGAATTTCAAAATGTTTCATAGAATCTAATTTTCAGATGATTTTTTTCATGGACTTCCATCATACCCTTCCCTCGTAAAATATATAAATGATATGTGAAGTTTCGTATCATTTCGAACAGTCCCTGGTTTAATTTGATTTTTGACCGAAACAAGTATAAACTAGTGTATAATATATTACGATTTTTTGGCCTAAACATGCATTTTGAAAAGTTTCATAGAATATAGTTGTCAGATGAATTTTTTGCATGGACTTCCATCATAAACTTCCCTATTAACATATATAAATGATCTAAAAAGTCTCGTATCATTTCAAATAGTCCCAAATTAAATTTGATTTCTTCACCAAAACTAGTGTATAATATACTATGATTTTTGACAGAAACATGCATTTCGAAAAGTTTCATAGAATCTAAGTTTCAGATGATTTTTTTGCATGGACTTACTTCATAACCTTCCCTCGTAAAATATATAAATGATATGTAAAGTTTCGTATCATTTCGAACAGTCCCCGATTTAATTTGATTTTTAACAGAAACTAGTATAAACTAGTGCATAATATATTATGCTTTTTTGACTAAAACTTGCATTTTGAAATGTTTCATAGAATCTAATTTTCAGATGAGTTTTTTGCATAGAAATTCCTTCATAACCTTCCCTCTTAACATATACAAATTATCTGAAAAGTCTCGTATCATATCAAATATCCCTAATTAAATTTAATTTTTTGACCGAAACTAGTGTATAATATACTATGATATTTGACCGAAACTTGCGTTACAAAAAGTTTAATAGAATCTAATTTTCAGATGAGTTTTTGCATGGACTTCCATCATAACCTTCCCTCGTAAAATATATAAATGATATGTGAAGTTTCGTATCATTTCGAAGAGTCCCAGATTTAATTTAATATTTGACCGAAACAAGTATAAACTAGTGTATAATATATTACGATTTTTTTCCCGAAATTGCATTTCGAAAAGTTTCATAGAATCTATTTTTCAGATGATTTTTTTGCATGGACTTCCATCATAACATTCCCAATTAACATATATAAATGATCTAAAAAAACTCGTATCATTTCAAATAGTCCCCAATTAAATTTTATTTTTTTGACCAAAACTAGTGTATAATATACTAAGATTTTTGATCGAAACTTGTATTTCGGAACGTTTCTAAGAATCTAAATTTCAGATGATTTTTTGCATGGACTTCCATCATACTTTTCCCTCGTAAAATATATAGATGACATGTGAAGTTTCGTATCATTTCGAATAGTCCCCGATTTAATTTGATTTTTGACCGAAACTAGTATAAACTAGTGTATAACATATTATTTTTTTTGAACAAAACTTGCATTTCGAAATGATTCATAGAATCTAATTATCAGATGATTTTTTTGCATAGACTTCCATCATAACCTTCCTTCTTTACATATATAAATTATCTGAAAAGTCTCGTATCATTTCAAATAGTCCCCAATTAAATTTGATATTTTTGACCGAAACTAGTGTATAATATACTATAATTTTTTTTCGAAACTTGCATTTCGGAAAGTTTCATCGAATCTAAATTTCAGATGATTTTTTGCATGGACTTCCATCATACTTTTCCCGCGTAAAATATATAAATGATATGTGAAGTTTCGTATCATTTCGATGAGTCCCCGATTAAATTTTATTTTTGACCGACACTAGTAAAAACTAGTGTATAATATATTATGTTTTTTGACCAAAACTTGCATTTCAAAATGTTTCATAGAATCTAATTTTCAATTGATTTTTTTTGCATAGACTTCCAACATAACCTTCCCTGTTAACATATATAAATTATCTGAAAAGTCTCGTATCATTTCAAATAGTCCCCAATTAAATTTGATATTTTTGACCGAAACTAGTCTATAATATACTATGATTTTTTACCGAAACTTGCATTTAGGAAAGTTTCATAGAATCCAAATTTAAGATGATTTTTTGCATGGACTTCCATCATACTCTTCCCTCATAAAATATATAAATGATATGTGAAGTTTCGTATCATTTCGAACAATCCCCGATTTAATTTGATTTTTGACCGAAACTAGTATAAACTAGTGTTTAATATATTATGTTTTTTTGTCCGAAACTTGCATTTCGAAAATTTTCATAGAATCTAGTTTTCAGAAGATTTTTTTGCATGGACTTCCATCATATCCTTGGCTCTTAACATATATAAATGATCGAAAAAGTCTCGTATCATTTCAAATAGTCCCCAATTAAATTTGATTTTTTTACCGAAACTAGTGGATAATATACTATGATTTTGACCGAAACTCGAATTTCAAAATGTTTCATAGAATCTAATTTTCAGATGATTTTTTTCATGGACTTCCATCATACCCTTCCCTCGTAAAATATATAAATGATATGTGAAGTTTCGTATCATTTCGAACAGTCCCTGGTTTAATTTGATTTTTGACCGAAACAAGTATAAACTAGTGTATAATATATTACGATTTTTTGGCCTAAACATGCATTTTGAAAAGTTTCATAGAATATAGTTGTCAGATGAATTTTTTGCATGGACTTCCATCATAAACTTCCCTATTAACATATATAAATGATCTAAAAAGTCTCGTATCATTTCAAATAGTCCCAAATTAAATTTGATTTCTTCACCAAAACTAGTGTATAATATACTATGATTTTTGACAGAAACATGCATTTCGAAAAGTTTCATAGAATCTAAGTTTCAGATGATTTTTTTGCATGGACTTACTTCATAACCTTCCCTCGTAAAATATATAAATGATATGTAAAGTTTCGTATCATTTCGAACAGTCCCCGATTTAATTTGATTTTTAGATGAGTTTTTTGCATAGAAATTCCTTCATAACCTTCCCTCTTAACATATATAAATTATCTGTCTAGTCACGTATCATTTCCAATAGTCCCCAATTAACTTTGATATTTTTGACCGAAACTAGTTTATTATATTATGATTTTTTACCGAAACTTGCATTTCGGAAAGTTTCATAGAATCTAAATTTCAGATTATTTTTTGCATGGACTTACATCATACTCTTCCCTCGTAAAATATATAAATGATATGTGAAGTTTCGTATCATTTAGAATAGTCCCCGATTTAATTTGATTTTTGACCGAAACTAGTATAAACTAGTGTATAATATATTATGTTTTTTTGGCCGAAACTTGCATTTCGAAAAGTTTCATAGAATCTAGTTTTCAGAAGATTTTTTTGCATGGACTTACATCATATCCTTGCCTCATAACATATATAAATGATCGGAAAAGTCACGTATCATTTCAAATAGTCCCCAATTAAATTTGATTTTTTGACCGAAACTAGTGGATAATATACTACGATTTTTGACCGAAACTCGCATTTCGAAAAGTTTCATAGAATCCAATTTTTCAGATGATTTTTTGCATGGACTTACGTCATACACTTCCCTCGTAAAATATATAAATGATATGTGAAGTTTCGTATAATTCCGAACAGTCCCAGATTTAATTTGATTTTTGACCGAAACTACTATAAACTAGTGTATAATATATTACGATTTTTTGGCTGAAACTTGCATTTCGAAAAGTTTCATAGAATCTAGTTTTCAAATAATTTTTTGCATGGAATTCCATCATATCCTTCCCTCTTAACATATATAAATGATCTGAAAAGTCTCGTATCATTTCAAATAGTCCCCAATGAAATATGATTTTTGACCGAAACTTGCATTTCGAAAAGTTTCATAGAATCTAATTTTCAGATGATTTTTTGCATGGACTTCCATCATAACCTACCCTCGTAAAATATATAAATGATATGCAAAGTTTCGTATCATTTCTAACAGTCCCGGATTTAATTTCTTTTTGACCGAGACTAGTATAAACTAGTGTATAATATATTATGATTTTTTGACCAAAACTTGCATTTCGAAATGTTTCGTAGAATCTAATTTCAGATGATTTTTTTTGCATAGACTTCCATCATAACCTTCCCTCTTAACATATATAGATTTTCTGAAAAGTCTCGTATCATTTCAAATAGTCCCCATTTAAATTTGATATTTTTTATCGAAACCAGTGTATAATATACTATGATTTTTTACTGAAACTTGCATTTCAGAAAGTTTCATAGAATCTAAATTTCGTATGATATTTTGCATGGACTTATATCATACTCTTCCCTCGTAAAATATATAAATGATATGTGAAGTTTCATATCATTTCGAACAATCCACGATTTAATTTGATTTTTGACCGAAACTAGTATAAACTAGTGTATAATATAATATGTTTTTTTGGCCGAAACTTGCATTTCGAAAAGTTTCAATGAATCTAGTTTTCAGAAGATCTCTTTTGCATTGACTTCAATCATATTCTTGCCTCTTAACATATATAAATGATCACAAATGTCTCGTATCATTTCAAATAGTCCCCAATTAAATTTGTTTTTTTGACCGAAACTAGTGTATAATATACTATGATTTTTGACCGAAACTTGCATTTCGAAACGTTTCATAGAATCTAATTTTCATATGATTTTTTGCATGGACATCCATCATAACCTTCCCTCGTAAAATATATAAATGATATGTGTAGTTTCGTATCATTTCGAAGAGTCCCCGATTTAATTTGATTTTTGACCGAAACAAGTATAATCTAGTGTATAATATATTATGATTTTTTTGCCGAAATTGCATTTCGAAAAGTTTCATAGAATCTAGTTTTGAAATGATTTTTTGCATGGACTTCCATCATAACCTTCCCTATTAACATATATAAATGATCTGAAAAGTCTCGTATCATTTTAAATAGTCCCAAATTAAATTTGATTTTTTGACCAAAACTAGTGTATAATATAATATGATTTTTGACCGAAACTCGCATTTCAAAAAGTTTCATAGAATCCAATTTTTCAGATGATTTTTTTCATGGACTTACATCATACTCTTCCCTCGTAAAATATATAAATGATATGTGAAGTTTCGTATCATTTCGAACAGTCCCCGATTTAATTTGATTTTTGACCGAAACTAGTATAACTAAGTGTATATAATATATAACGATTTTTTGGCCGAAACTTGCATTTCGAAAAGTTTCATAGAATCTAGTTTTCAAATAATTTTTTGCATGGACTTCCATCATATCCTTCCCTCTTAACATATATAAATGATCTGAAAAGTCTCGTATCTTTTCAAATAATCCCCGATGAAATATGATTTTTTTTCCCGAAACTAATGTATAATATACTATGATTTTTGACTGAAACTTGCATTTCGAAAAGATTCATAGAATCTAATATTCAGAAGAATTTTTGCATGGACTTCCATCATAACCTTCCCTCATAAATTATACAAATGATATGCGAAGTTTCGTATCATTTCTAACAGTCCCGGATTTAATTTCTTTTTGACCGAGACTAGTATAAACAAGTGTATAATATATTATGATTTTTTGACCAAAACTTTCATTTCGAAATGTTTCATAGAGTCTAATTTTCTGATGATTTTTTAGCATAGACTTCCATCAAAATCTTCCCTCTTAACATATATAAATTATCTGAAAAGTCTCGTATCATTTCAAATATTCACCAATTAAATTTGATATTTTTTACCGAAACTAGTGTATAATATACTATTATTTTTTTACCGAAACTTGATTTCGGAAAGTTTCATAAAATCTAAATTTCAGATGATTATTTTGAATGAACTTACATCATACACTTCCCTCGTAAAATATATAAATGATATATGAAGTTTCGTATCATTTCGAACAGTCCCAGATTTAATTTGATTTTTTACCGAAACTACTATAAACTAGTGTATAATATATTACGATTTTTTGGCCGAAACTTGCATTTCGAAAAGTTTCATAGAATCTAGTTTTCAAATAATTTTTTGCATGGACTTCCATCATATCCTTCCCTCTTAACATATATAAATGATCTGAAAAGTCTCGTATCATTTCAAATAGTCCCCAATGAAATATGATTTTTGACCGAAACTTGCATTTCGAAAAGTTTCATAGAATCTAATTTTCAGATGATTTTTTGCATGGACTTCCATCATAACCTACCCTCGTAAAATATATAAATGATATTCAAAGTTTTGTATCATTTCTAACAGTCCCGGATTTAATTTATTTTTGACCGAGACTAGTATAAACTAGTGTATAATATATTATGATTTTTTGACCAAAACTTGCATTTCGAAATGTTTCGTAGAATCTAATTTCAGATGATTTTTTTTTTGAATAGACTTCCATCATAACCTTCCCTCTTAACATATATAAATTTTCTGAAAAGTCTCGTATCATTTCAAATAGTCCCCAATTATATTTTATATTTTTTATCGAAACTAGTGTATAATATACTATGATTTTTTACTGAAACTTGCATTTCAGAAAGTTTCATAGAATCTAAATTTCATATGATTTTTTGCATGGACTTATATCATACTCTTCCCTCGTAAAACATATAAAAGATATGTGAAGTTTCATTTCATTTCGAACAATCCTCGATTTAATTTGATTTTTGACCGAAACTAGTATAAACTAGTGTATAATATAATATGTTTTTTGGCCGAAACTTGCATTTCGAAAAGTTTCAATGAATCTAGTTTTCAGAGGATCTTTTTCGCATTGACTTCCATCATATTCTTGCCTCATAACATATATAAATGATCACAAAAGTCTCGTATCATTTCAAATAGTCCCCAATTAAATTTTTTTTTTGACCGAAACTAGTGTATAATATACTATGATTTTTGACCGAAACTTGCATTTCGAAACGTTTCATAGAATCTAATTTTCAAATGATTTTTTGCATGGAAATCCATCATAACCTTCCCTCGTAAAATATATAAATGATATGTGAAGTTTCGAATCATTTCGAAGAGTCCCCGATTTAATTTGATTTTTGACCGAAATAAGTATAAACTAGTGTATAATATGTTATGATTTTTTTACCGAAATTGCATTTCGAAAAGTTTCATAGAATCTAGTTTTGAAATGATTTTTTGCATGGACTTCCATCATAACCTTCCCTATTAACATATATAAATGATCTGAAAAGTCACGTATCATTTAAAATAGTCCCAAATTAAATTTGATTTTTTGACCGAAACTAGTGTATAATATAATATGATTTTTGACCGAAACTCGCATTTCAAAAAGTTTCATAGAATCCAATTTTTCAGATGATTTTTTGCATGGACTTACATCATACTCTTCCCTCGTAAAATATATAAATTATATGTGAAGTTTCGTATCATTTCGAACAGTCCCCGATTTAATTTGATTTTTGACCGAAACTAGTATAACTAAGTGTATATAATATATAACGATTTTTTGGCCAAAACTTGCATTTCGAAAAGTTTCATAGAATCTAGTTTTCAAATAATTTTTTGCATGGACTTCCATCATATCCTTCCCTCTTAACATATATAAATGATCTGAAAATTCTCGTATCTTTTCAAATAATCCCCGATGAAATATGATTTTTTTTCCCGAAACTAATGTATAATATACTATGATTTTTGACCGAAACTTGCATTTTGAAAAGTTTCATAGAATCTAATATTCAGAAGAATTTTTGCATGGACTTCCATCATAACCTTCCCTCGTAAATTATACAAATGATATGCGAAGTTACGTATCATTTCTAACAGTCCCGGATTTAATTTCTTTTTGAACGAGACTAGTATAAACAAGTGTATAATATATTATGATTTTTTGACCAAAACATTCATTTCGAAATGTTTCATAGAGTCTAATTTTCTGATGATTTTTTAGCATAGACTTCCATCAAAATCTTCCCTCTTAACATACATAAATTATCTGTAAAGTCTCGTATCATTTCAAATATTCCCCAATTAAATTTGATATTTTTTTACCAAAACTAGTGTATAATATACTATTATTTTTTTACCGAAACTTGATTTCGGAAAGTTTCATAGAATCTAAATTTCAGATGATTTTTTGCATGAACTTACGTCATACACTTCCCTCGTAAAATATATAAATGATATGTGAAGTTTCGTATAATTCCGAACAGTCCCAGATTTAATTTGATTTTTGACCGAAACTACTATAAACTAGTGTATAATATATTACGATTTTTTGGCTGAAACTTGCATTTCGAAAAGTTTCATAGAATCTAGTTTTCAAATAATTTTTTGCATGGAATTCCATCATATCCTTCCCTCTTAACATATATAAATGATCTGAAAAGTCTCGTATCATTTCAAATAGTCCCCAATGAAATATGATTTTTGACCGAAACTTGCATTTCGAAAAGTTTCATAGAATCTAATTTTCAGATGATTTTTTGCATGGACTTCCATCATAACCTACCCTCGTAAAATATATAAATGATATGCAAAGTTTCGTATCATTTCTAACAGTCCCGGATTTAATTTCTTTTTGACCGAGACTAGTATAAACTAGTGTATAATATATTATGATTTTTTGACCAAAACTTGCATTTCGAAATGTTTCGTAGAATCTAATTTCAGATGATTTTTTTTTGCATAGACTTCCATCATAACCTTCCCTTTTAACATATATAAATTTTCTGAAAAGTCTCGTATCATTTCAAATAGTCCCCAATTAAATTTGATATTTTTTATAGAAACTAGTGTATAATATACTATGATTTTTTTAAGAAACTTGCATTTTAGAAAGTTTCATAGAATCTAAATTTCATATGATTTTTTGCATGGACTTATATCATACTCTTCCCTCGTAAAATATATAAATGATATGTGAAGTTTCATATCATTTCGAACAATCCACGATTTAATTTTATTTTTGACCGAAACTAGTATAAACTAGTGTATAATATACTATGTTTTTTTGGCCGAAACTTGCATTTCGAAAAGTTTCAATGAATCTAGTTTTCAGAAGATCTTTTTTGCATTGACTTCCATCATATTCTTGCCTCTTAACATATATAAATGATCACAAAAGTCTCGTATCAGTTCAAATAGTCCCCAATTAAATTTGTTTTTTTGACCGAAACTAGTGTATAATATACTATGATTTTTGACCGAAACTTGCATTTCAAAACGTTTCATAGAATCTAATTTTCAGATGATTTTTTGCATGGAAAACCATCATAACCTTCCTTCGTAAAATATATAAATGATATGTGATGTTTCGTATCATTTCGAAGAGTCCCCGATTTAATTTGATTTTTGACCGAAATAAGTATAAACTAGTGTATAATATATTATGATTTTTTTGCCGAAATTGCATTTCGAAAAGTTTCATAGAATCTAGTTTTGAAATGATTTTTTGCATGGACTTCCATCATAACCTTCCCTATTAACATATATAAATGATCTGAAAAGTCTCGTATCATTTAAAATAGTCCAAAATTAAATTTGATTTTTTGACCGAAACTAGTGTATAATATAATATGATTTTTGACCGAAACTCGCATTTCAAAAAGTTTCATAGAATCCAATTTTTCAGATGATTTTTTGCATGGACTTACATCATACTCTTCCCTCGTAAAATATATAAATGATATGTGAAGTTTCGTATCATTTCGAACAGTCCCCGATTTAATTTGATTTTTGACCGAAACTAGTATAACTAAGTGTATATAATATATAACGATTTTTTGGCCGAAACTTGCATTTCGAAAAGTTTCATAAAATCTAGTTTTCAAATAATTTTTTGCATGGACTTCCATCATATCCTTCCCTCTTAACATATATAAATGATCTGAAAATTCTCGTATCTTTTCAAATAATCCCCGATGAAATATGATTTTTTTCCCGAAACTAATGTATAATATACTATGATTTTTGACCGAAACTTGCATTTCGCAAAGTTTCATAGAATCTAATATTCAGAAGAATTTTTGCATGGACTTCCATCATAACATTCCCTCGTAAATTATACAAATGATATGCGAAGTTTCGTATCATTTCTAACAGTCCCGGATTTAATTTCTTTTTGACCGAGACTAGTATAAACAAGTGTATAATATATTATGATTTTTTGACCAAAACATTCATTTCGAAATGTTTCATAGAGTCTAATTTTCTGATGATTTTTTAGCATAGACTTCCATCAAAATCTTCCCTCTTAACATATATAAATTATCTGACAAGTCTCGTAACATTTCAAATATTCCCCAATTAAATTTGATATTTTTTACCGAAACTAGTGTATAATATACTATTATTTTTTTACCGAAACTTGATTTCTAAAAGTTTCATAGAATCTAAATTTCAGATGATTTTTTGCATGAACTTACATCATACACTTCCCTCGTAAAATATATAAATGATATGTGAAGTTTCGTATCATTTCGAACAGTCCCCGATTTAATTTGATTTTTGAACGAAACTAGTATAACTAAGTGTATATAATATATAACGATTTTTTGGCCGAAACTTGCATTTCGAAAAGTTTCATAGAATCTAGTTTTCAAATAATTTTTTGCATGGACTTCCATCATATCCTTCCCTCTTAACATATATAAATGATCTGAAAATTCTCGTATCTTTTCAAATAATCCCCGATGAAATATGATTTTTTTTCCCGAAACTAATGTATAATATACTATGATTTTTGACCGAAACTTGCATTTCGAAAAGTTTCATAGAATCTAATATTCAGAAGAATTTTTGCATGGACTTCCATCATAACCTTCCCTCGTAAATTATACAAATGATATGCGAAGTTTCGTATCATTTCTAACAGTCCCGGATTTAATTTCTTTTTGACCGAGACTAGTATAAACAAGTGTATAATATATTATGATTTTTTGACCAAAACATTCATTTCGAAATGTTTCATAGAGTCTAATTTTCTGATGATTTTTTAGCATAAACTTCCATCAAAATCTTCCCTCTTAACATATATAAATTATCTGAAAAGTCTCGTATCATTTCAAATATTCCCCAATTAAATTTGATATTTTTTACCGAAACTAGTGTATAATATACTATTATTTTTTTACCGAAACTTGATTTCGGAAAATTTCATAGAATCTAAATTTCAGATGATTTTTTGCATGAACTTACATCATACACTTCCCTCGTAAAATATATAAATGATATGTGAAGTTTCGTATGATTTCGAACAGTCCCAGATTTAATTTGATTTTTGACCGAAACTACTATAAACTAGTGTATAATATATTACGATTTTTTGGCCGAAACTTGCATTTCGAAAAGTTTCATAGAATCTAGTTTTCAAATAATTTTTTGCATGGACTTCCATCATATCCTTCCCTCTTAACATATATAATGAACTGAAAAGTCTCGTATCATTTCAAATAGTCCCCAATGAAATATGATTTTTGACCGAAACTTGCATTTCGAAAAGTTTCATAGAATCTAATTTTCAGATGATTTTTTGCATGGACTTCCATCATAACCTACCCTCGTAAAATATATAAATGATATTCAAAGTTTCGTATCATTTCTAACAGTCCCGGATTTAATTTATTTTTGACCGAGACTAGTATAAACTAGTGTATAATATATTATGATTTTTTGAACAAAACTTGCATTTCGAAATGTTTCGTAGAATCTAATTTCAGATGTTTTTTTTTGCATAGACTTCCATCATAACCTTCCCTCTTAACATATATTAATTTTCTGAAAAGTCTCGTATCATTTCAAATAGTCCCCAATTAAATTTGATATTTTTTATCGAAACTAGTGTATAATATACTATGATTTTTTACTGAAACTTGCATTTCAGAAAGTTTCATAGAATCTAAATTTCATATGATTTTTTCCATGGACTTATATCATACTCTTCCCTCGTAAAATATATAAATGATAAGTGAAGTTTCATATCATTTCGAACAATCCACGATTTAATTTGATTTTTGACCGAACTAGTATAAACTAGTGTATAATATAATATGTTTTTTTGGCCGAAACTTGCATTTCGAAAAGTTTCAATGAATCTAGTTTTCAGAAGATCTTTTTTGCATTGACTTCCGTCATATTCTTGCCTCTTAACATATATAAATGATCACAAAAGTCTCGTATCAGTTCAAATAGTCCCCAATTAAATTTGTTTTTTTGACCGAAACTAGTGTATAATATACTATGATTTTTGACCGAAACTTGCATTTCGAAACGTTTCATAGAATCTAATTTTCAGATGATTTTTTGCATGGAAAACCATCATAAACTTCCCTCGTAAAATATATAAATGATATGTGATGTTTCGTATCATTTCGAAGAGTCCCCGATTTAATTTGATTTTTGACCGAAATAAGTATAAACTAGTGTATAATATATTATGATTTTTTTGCCGAAATTGCATTTCGAAAAGTTTCATAGAATCTAGTTTTGAAATGATTTTTTGCATGGACTTCCATCATAACCTTCCCTATTAACATATATAAATGATCTGAAAAGTCTCGTATCATTTAAAATAGTCCCAAATTAAATTTGATTTTTTGACCGAAACTAGTGTATAATATAATATGATTTTTGACCGAAACTCGCATTTCAAAAAGTTTCATAGAATCCAATTTTTCAGATGATTTTTTGCATGGACTTACATCATACTCTTCCTTCGTAAAATATATAAATGATATGTGAAGTTTCGTATCATTTCGAACAGTCCCCGATTTAATTTGATTTTTGACCGAAACTAGTATAACTAAGTGTATATAATATATAACGATTTTTTGGCCGAAACTTGCATTTCGAAAAGTTTCATAGAATCTAGTTTTCAAATAATTTTTTGCATGGACTTCCATCATATCCTTCCCTCTTAACATATATAAATGATCTGAAAATTCTCGTATCTTTTCAAATAATCCCCGATGAAATATGATTTTTTTCCCGAAACTAATGTATAATATACTATGATTTTTGACCGAAACTTGCATTTCGAAAAGTTTCATAGAATCTAATATTCAGAAGAATTTTTGCATGGACTTCCATCATAACCTTCCCTCGTAAATTATACAAATGATATGTGAAGTTTCGTATCATTTCTAACAGTCCCGGATTTAATTTCTTTTTGACCGAGACTAGTATAAACAAGTGTATAATATATTATGATTTTTTGACCAAAACTTTCATTTCGAAATGTTTCATAGAGTCTAATTTTCTGATGATTTTTTAGCATAGACTTCCATCAAAATCTTCCCTCTTAACATATATAAATTATCTGAAAAGTCTCGTATCATTTCAAATATTCCCCAATTAAATTTGATATTTTTTACCGAAACTAGTGTATAATATACTATTATTTTTTTACCGAAACTTGATTTCGGAAAATTTCATAGAATCTAAATTTCAGATGATTTTTTGCATGAACTTACATCATACACTTCCCTCGTAAAATATATAAATGATATGTGAAGTTTCGTATGATTTCGAACAGTCCCAGATTTAATTTGATTTTTGACCGAAACTACTATAAACTAGTGTATAATATATTACGATTTTTTGGCCGAAACTTGCATTTCGAAAAGTTTCATAGAATCTAGTTTTCAAATAATTTTTTGCATGGACTTCCATCATATCCTTCCCTCTTAACATATATAATGAACTGAAAAGTCTCGTATCATTTCAAATAGTCCCCAATGAAATATGATTTTTGACCGAAACTTGCATTTCGAAAAGTTTCATAGAATCTAATTTTCAGATGATTTTTTGCATGGACTTCCATCATAACCTACCCTCGTAAAATATATAAATGATATTCAAAGTTTCGTATCATTTCTAACAGTCCCGGATTTAATTTATTTTTGACCGAGACTAGTATAAACTAGTGTATAATATATTATGATTTTTTGAACAAAACTTGCATTTCGAAATGTTTCGTAGAATCTAATTTCAGATGTTTTTTTTTGCATAGACTTCCATCATAACCTTCCCTCTTAACATATATTAATTTTCTGAAAAGTCTCGTATCATTTCAAATAGTCCCCAATTAAATTTGATATTTTTTATCGAAACTAGTGTATAATATACTATGATTTTTTAATGAAACTTGCATTTCAGAAAGTTTCATAGAATCTAAATTTCATATGATTTTTTCCATGGACTTATATCATACTCTTCCCTCGTAAAATATATAAATGATAAGTGAAGTTTCATATCATTTCGAACAATCCACGATTTAATTTGATTTTTGACCGAACTAGTATAAACTAGTGTATAATATAATATGTTTTTTTGGCCGAAACTTGCATTTCGAAAAGTTTCAATGAATCTAGTTTTCAGAAGATCTTTTTTGCATTGACTTCCATCATATTCTTGCCTCTTAACATATATAAATGATCACAAAAGTCTCGTATCAGTTCAAATAGTCCCCAATTAAATTTGTTTTTTTGACCGAAACTAGTGTATAATATACTATGATTTTTGACCGAAACTTGCATTTCGAAACGTTTCATAGAATCTAATTTTCAGATGATTTTTTGCATGGAAAACCATCATAAACTTCCCTCGTAAAATATATAAATGATATGTGATGTTTCGTATCATTTCGAAGAGTCCCCGATTTAATTTGATTTTTGACCGAAATAAGTATAAACTAGTGTATAATATATTATGATTTTTTTGCCGAAATTGCATTTCGAAAAGTTTCATAGAATCTAGTTTTGAAATGATTTTTTGCATGGACTTCCATCATAACCTTCCCTATTAACATATATAAATGATCTGAAAAGTCTCGTATCATTTAAAATAGTCCCAAATTAAATTTGATTTTTTGACCGAAACTAGTGTATAATATAATATGATTTTTGACCGAAACTCGCATTTCAAAAAGTTTCATAGAATCCAATTTTTCAGATGATTTTTTGCATGGACTTACATCATACTCTTCCTTCGTAAAATATATAAATGATATGTGAAGTTTCGTATCATTTCGAACAGTCCCCGATTTAATTTGATTTTTGACCGAAACTAGTATAACTAAGTGTATATAATATATAACGATTTTTTGGCCGAAACTTGCATTTCGAAAAGTTTCATAGAATCTAGTTTTCAAATAATTTTTTGCATGGACTTCCATCATATCCTTCCCTCTTAACATATATAAATGATCTGAAAATTCTCGTATCTTTTCAAATAATCCCCGATGAAATATGATTTTTTTCCCGAAACTAATGTATAATATACTATGATTTTTGACCGAAACTTGCATTTCGAAAAGTTTCATAGAATCTAATATTCAGAAGAATTTTTGCATGGACTTCCATCATAACCTTCCCTCGTAAATTATACAAATGATATGTGAAGTTTCGTATCATTTCTAACAGTCCCGGATTTAATTTCTTTTTGACCGAGACTAGTATAAACAAGTGTATAATATATTATGATTTTTTGACCAAAACTTTCATTTCGAAATGTTTCATAGAGTCTAATTTTCTGATGATTTTTTAGCATAGACTTCCATCAAAATCTTCCCTCTTAACATATATAAATTATCTGAAAAGTCTCGTATCATTTCAAATATTCCCCAATTAAATTTGATATTTTTTACCGAAACTAGTGTATAATATACTATTATTTTTTTACCGAAACTTGATTTCGGAAAGTTTCATAGAATCTAAATTTCAGATGATTTTTTGCATGAACTTACATCATACACTTCCCTCGTAAAATATATAAATGATATGTGAAGTTTCGTATCATTTCGAACAGTCCCCGATTTAATTTGATTTTTGAACGAAACTAGTATAACTAAGTGTATATAATATATAACGATTTTTTGGCCGAAACTTGCATTTCGAAAAGTTTCATAGAATCTAGTTTTCAAATAATTTTTTGCATGGACTTCCATCATATCCTTCCCTCTTAACATATATAAATGATCTGAAAATTCTCGTATCTTTTCAAATAATCCCCGATGAAATATGATTTTTTTTCCCGAAACTAATGTATAATATACTATGATTTTTGACCGAAACTTGCATTTCGAAAAGTTTCATAGAATCTAATATTCAGAAGAATTTTTGCATGGACTTCCATCATAACCTTCCCTCGTAAATTATACAAATGATATGCGAAGTTTCGTATCATTTCTAACAGTCCCGGATTTAATTTCTTTTTGACCGAGACTAGTATAAACAAGTGTATAATATATTATGATTTTTTGACCAAAACATTCATTTCGAAATGTTTCATAGAGTCTAATTTTCTGATGATTTTTTAGCATAAACTTCCATCAAAATCTTCCCTCTTAACATATATAAATTATCTGAAAAGTCTCGTATCATTTCAAATATTCCCCAATTAAATTTGATATTTTTTACCGAAACTAGTGTATAATATACTATTATTTTTTTACCGAAACTTGATTTCGGAAAATTTCATAGAATCTAAATTTCAGATGATTTTTTGCATGAACTTACATCATACACTTCCCTCGTAAAATATATAAATGATATGTGAAGTTTCGTATGATTTCGAACAGTCCCAGATTTAATTTGATTTTTGACCGAAACTACTATAAACTAGTGTATAATATATTACGATTTTTTGGCCGAAACTTGCATTTCGAAAAGTTTCATAGAATCTAGTTTTCAAATAATTTTTTGCATGGACTTCCATCATATCCTTCCCTCTTAACATATATAATGAACTGAAAAGTCTCGTATCATTTCAAATAGTCCCCAATGAAATATGATTTTTGACCGAAACTTGCATTTCGAAAAGTTTCATAGAATCTAATTTTCAGATGATTTTTTGCATGGACTTCCATCATAACCTACCCTCGTAAAATATATAAATGATATTCAAAGTTTCGTATCATTTCTAACAGTCCCGGATTTAATTTATTTTTGACCGAGACTAGTATAAACTAGTGTATAATATATTATGATTTTTTGAACAAAACTTGCATTTCGAAATGTTTCGTAGAATCTAATTTCAGATGTTTTTTTTTGCATAGACTTCCATCATAACCTTCCCTCTTAACATATATTAATTTTCTGAAAAGTCTCGTATCATTTCAAATAGTCCCCAATTAAATTTGATATTTTTTTATCGAAACTAGTGTATAATATACTATGATTTTTTACTGAAACTTGCATTTCAGAAAGTTTCATAGAATCTAAATTTCATATGATTTTTTCCATGGACTTATATCATACTCTTCCCTCGTAAAATATATAAATGATAAGTGAAGTTTCATATCATTTCGAACAATCCACGATTTAATTTGATTTTTGACCGAACTAGTATAAACTAGTGTATAATATAATATGTTTTTTTGGCCGAAACTTGCATTTCGAAAAGTTTCAATGAATCTAGTTTTCAGAAGATCTTTTTTGCATTGACTTCCATCATATTCTTGCCTCTTAACATATATAAATGATCACAAAAGTCTCGTATCAGTTCAAATAGTCCCCAATTAAATTTGTTTTTTTGACCGAAACTAGTGTATAATATACTATGATTTTTGACCGAAACTTGCATTTCGAAACGTTTCATAGAATCTAATTTTCAGATGATTTTTTGCATGGAAAACCATCATAAACTTCCCTCGTAAAATATATAAATGATATGTGATGTTTCGTATCATTTCGAAGAGTCCCCGATTTAATTTGATTTTTGACCGAAATAAGTATAAACTAGTGTATAATATATTATGATTTTTTTGCCGAAATTGCATTTCGAAAAGTTTCATAGAATCTAGTTTTGAAATGATTTTTTGCATGGACTTCCATCATAACCTTCCCTATTAACATATATAAATGATCTGAAAAGTCTCGTATCATTTAAAATAGTCCCAAATTAAATTTGATTTTTTGACCGAAACTAGTGTATAATATAATATGATTTTTGACCGAAACTCGCATTTCAAAAAGTTTCATAGAATCCAATTTTTCAGATGATTTTTTGCATGGACTTACATCATACTCTTCCTTCGTAAAATATATAAATGATATGTGAAGTTTCGTATCATTTCGAACAGTCCCCGATTTAATTTGATTTTTGACCGAAACTAGTATAACTAAGTGTATATAATATATAACGATTTTTTGGCCGAAACTTGCATTTCGAAAAGTTTCATAGAATCTAGTTTTCAAATAATTTTTTGCATGGACTTCCATCATATCCTTCCCTCTTAACATATATAAATGATCTGAAAATTCTCGTATCTTTTCAAATAATCCCCGATGAAATATGATTTTTTTCCCGAAACTAATGTATAATATACTATGATTTTTGACCGAAACTTGCATTTCGAAAAGTTTCATAGAATCTAATATTCAGAAGAATTTTTGCATGGACTTCCATCATAACCTTCCCTCGTAAATTATACAAATGATATGTGAAGTTTCGTATCATTTCTAACAGTCCCGGATTTAATTTCTTTTTGACCGAGACTAGTATAAACAAGTGTATAATATATTATGATTTTTTGACCAAAACTTTCATTTCGAAATGTTTCATAGAGTCTAATTTTCTGATGATTTTTTAGCATAGACTTCCATCAAAATCTTCCCTCTTAACATATATAAATTATCTGAAAAGTCTCGTATCATTTCAAATATTCCCCAATTAAATTTGATATTTTTTACCGAAACTAGTGTATAATATACTATTATTTTTTTACCGAAACTTGATTTCGGAAAGTTTCATAGAATCTAAATTTCAGATGATTTTTTGCATGAACTTACATCATACACTTCCCTCGTAAAATATATAAATGATATGTGAAGTTTCGTATCATTTCGAACAGTCCCCGATTTAATTTGATTTTTGAACGAAACTAGTATAACTAAGTGTATATAATATATAACGATTTTTTGGCCGAAACTTGCATTTCGAAAAGTTTCATAGAATCTAGTTTTCAAATAATTTTTTGCATGGACTTCCATCATATCCTTCCCTCTTAACATATATAAATGATCTGAAAATTCTCGTATCTTTTCAAATAATCCCCGATGAAATATGATTTTTTTTCCCGAAACTAATGTATAATATACTATGATTTTTGACCGAAACTTGCATTTCGAAAAGTTTCATAGAATCTAATATTCAGAAGAATTTTTGCATGGACTTCCATCATAACCTTCCCTCGTAAATTATACAAATGATATGCGAAGTTTCGTATCATTTCTAACAGTCCCGGATTTAATTTCTTTTTGACCGAGACTAGTATAAACAAGTGTATAATATATTATGATTTTTTGACCAAAACATTCATTTCGAAATGTTTCATAGAGTCTAATTTTCTGATGATTTTTTAGCATAAACTTCCATCAAAATCTTCCCTCTTAACATATATAAATTATCTGAAAAGTCTCGTATCATTTCAAATATTCCCCAATTAAATTTGATATTTTTTACCGAAACTAGTGTATAATATACTATTATTTTTTTACCGAAACTTGATTTCGGAAAATTTCATAGAATCTAAATTTCAGATGATTTTTTGCATGAACTTACATCATACACTTCCCTCGTAAAATATATAAATGATATGTGAAGTTTCGTATGATTTCGAACAGTCCCAGATTTAATTTGATTTTTGACCGAAACTACTATAAACTAGTGTATAATATATTACGATTTTTTGGCCGAAACTTGCATTTCGAAAAGTTTCATAGAATCTAGTTTTCAAATAATTTTTTGCATGGACTTCCATCATATCCTTCCCTCTTAACATATATAATGAACTGAAAAGTCTCGTATCATTTCAAATAGTCCCCAATGAAATATGATTTTTGACCGAAACTTGCATTTCGAAAAGTTTCATAGAATCTAATTTTCAGATGATTTTTTGCATGGACTTCCATCATAACCTACCCTCGTAAAATATATAAATGATATTCAAAGTTTCGTATCATTTCTAACAGTCCCGGATTTAATTTATTTTTGACCGAGACTAGTATAAACTAGTGTATAATATATTATGATTTTTTGAACAAAACTTGCATTTCGAAATGTTTCGTAGAATCTAATTTCAGATGTTTTTTTTTGCATAGACTTCCATCATAACCTTCCCTCTTAACATATATTAATTTTCTGAAAAGTCTCGTATCATTTCAAATAGTCCCCAATTAAATTTGATATTTTTTATCGAAACTAGTGTATAATATACTATGATTTTTTACTGAAACTTGCATTTCAGAAAGTTTCATAGAATCTAAATTTCATATGATTTTTTCCATGGACTTATATCATACTCTTCCCTCGTAAAATATATAAATGATAAGTGAAGTTTCATATCATTTCGAACAATCCACGATTTAATTTGATTTTTGACCGAACTAGTATAAACTAGTGTATAATATAATATGTTTTTTTGGCCGAAACTTGCATTTCGAAAAGTTTCAATGAATCTAGTTTTCAGAAGATCTTTTTTGCATTGACTTCCATCATATTCTTGCCTCTTAACATATATAAATGATCACAAAAGTCTCGTATCAGTTCAAATAGTCCCCAATTAAATTTGTTTTTTTGACCGAAACTAGTGTATAATATACTATGATTTTTGACCGAAACTTGCATTTCGAAACGTTTCATAGAATCTAATTTTCAGATGATTTTTTGCATGGAAAACCATCATAAACTTCCCTCGTAAAATATATAAATGATATGTGATGTTTCGTATCATTTCGAAGAGTCCCCGATTTAATTTGATTTTTGACCGAAATAAGTATAAACTAGTGTATAATATATTATGATTTTTTTGCCGAAATTGCATTTCGAAAAGTTTCATAGAATCTAGTTTTGAAATGATTTTTTGCATGGACTTCCATCATAACCTTCCCTATTAACATATATAAATGATCTGAAAAGTCTCGTATCATTTAAAATAGTCCCAAATTAAATTTGATTTTTTGACCGAAACTAGTGTATAATATAATATGATTTTTGACCGAAACTCGCATTTCAAAAAGTTTCATAGAATCCAATTTTTCAGATGATTTTTTGCATGGACTTACATCATACTCTTCCTTCGTAAAATATATAAATGATATGTGAAGTTTCGTATCATTTCGAACAGTCCCCGATTTAATTTGATTTTTGACCGAAACTAGTATAACTAAGTGTATATAATATATAACGATTTTTTGGCCGAAACTTGCATTTCGAAAAGTTTCATAGAATCTAGTTTTCAAATAATTTTTTGCATGGACTTCCATCATATCCTTCCCTCTTAACATATATAAATGATCTGAAAATTCTCGTATCTTTTCAAATAATCCCCGATGAAATATGATTTTTTTCCCGAAACTAATGTATAATATACTATGATTTTTGACCGAAACTTGCATTTCGAAAAGTTTCATAGAATCTAATATTCAGAAGAATTTTTGCATGGACTTCCATCATAACCTTCCCTCGTAAATTATACAAATGATATGTGAAGTTTCGTATCATTTCTAACAGTCCCGGATTTAATTTCTTTTTGACCGAGACTAGTATAAACAAGTGTATAATATATTATGATTTTTTGACCAAAACTTTCATTTCGAAATGTTTCATAGAGTCTAATTTTCTGATGATTTTTTAGCATAGACTTCCATCAAAATCTTCCCTCTTAACATATATAAATTATCTGAAAAGTCTCGTATCATTTCAAATATTCCCCAATTAAATTTGATATTTTTTACCGAAACTAGTGTATAATATACTATTATTTTTTTACCGAAACTTGATTTCGGAAAGTTTCATAGAATCTAAATTTCAGATGATTTTTTGCATGAACTTACATCATACACTTCCCTCGTAAAATATATAAATGATATGTGAAGTTTCGTATCATTTCGAACAGTCCCCGATTTAATTTGATTTTTGAACGAAACTAGTATAACTAAGTGTATATAATATATAACGATTTTTTGGCCGAAACTTGCATTTCGAAAAGTTTCATAGAATCTAGTTTTCAAATAATTTTTTGCATGGACTTCCATCATATCCTTCCCTCTTAACATATATAAATGATCTGAAAATTCTCGTATCTTTTCAAATAATCCCCGATGAAATATGATTTTTTTTCCCGAAACTAATGTATAATATACTATGATTTTTGACCGAAACTTGCATTTCGAAAAGTTTCATAGAATCTAATATTCAGAAGAATTTTTGCATGGACTTCCATCATAACCTTCCCTCGTAAATTATACAAATGATATGCGAAGTTTCGTATCATTTCTAACAGTCCCGGATTTAATTTCTTTTTGACCGAGACTAGTATAAACAAGTGTATAATATATTATGATTTTTTGACCAAAACATTCATTTCGAAATGTTTCATAGAGTCTAATTTTCTGATGATTTTTTAGCATAAACTTCCATCAAAATCTTCCCTCTTAACATATATAAATTATCTGAAAAGTCTCGTATCATTTCAAATATTCCCCAATTAAATTTGATATTTTTTACCGAAACTAGTGTATAATATACTATTATTTTTTTACCGAAACTTGATTTCGGAAAATTTCATAGAATCTAAATTTCAGATGATTTTTTGCATGAACTTACATCATACACTTCCCTCGTAAAATATATAAATGATATGTGAAGTTTCGTATGATTTCGAACAGTCCCAGATTTAATTTGATTTTTGACCGAAACTACTATAAACTAGTGTATAATATATTACGATTTTTTGGCCGAAACTTGCATTTCGAAAAGTTTCATAGAATCTAGTTTTCAAATAATTTTTTGCATGGACTTCCATCATATCCTTCCCTCTTAACATATATAATGAACTGAAAAGTCTCGTATCATTTCAAATAGTCCCCAATGAAATATGATTTTTGACCGAAACTTGCATTTCGAAAAGTTTCATAGAATCTAATTTTCAGATGATTTTTTGCATGGACTTCCATCATAACCTACCCTCGTAAAATATATAAATGATATTCAAAGTTTCGTATCATTTCTAACAGTCCCGGATTTAATTTATTTTTGACCGAGACTAGTATAAACTAGTGTATAATATATTATGATTTTTTGAACAAAACTTGCATTTCGAAATGTTTCGTAGAATCTAATTTCAGATGTTTTTTTTTGCATAGACTTCCATCATAACCTTCCCTCTTAACATATATTAATTTTCTGAAAAGTCTCGTATCATTTCAAATAGTCCCCAATTAAATTTGATATTTTTTTATCGAAACTAGTGTATAATATACTATGATTTTTTACTGAAACTTGCATTTCAGAAAGTTTCATAGAATCTAAATTTCATATGATTTTTTCCATGGACTTATATCATACTCTTCCCTCGTAAAATATATAAATGATAAGTGAAGTTTCATATCATTTCGAACAATCCACGATTTAATTTGATTTTTGACCGAACTAGTATAAACTAGTGTATAATATAATATGTTTTTTTGGCCGAAACTTGCATTTCGAAAAGTTTCAATGAATCTAGTTTTCAGAAGATCTTTTTTGCATTGACTTCCATCATATTCTTGCCTCTTAACATATATAAATGATCACAAAAGTCTCGTATCAGTTCAAATAGTCCCCAATTAAATTTGTTTTTTTGACCGAAACTAGTGTATAATATACTATGATTTTTGACCGAAACTTGCATTTCGAAACGTTTCATAGAATCTAATTTTCAGATGATTTTTTGCATGGAAAACCATCATAAACTTCCCTCGTAAAATATATAAATGATATGTGATGTTTCGTATCATTTCGAAGAGTCCCCGATTTAATTTGATTTTTGACCGAAATAAGTATAAACTAGTGTATAATATATTATGATTTTTTTGCCGAAATTGCATTTCGAAAAGTTTCATAGAATCTAGTTTTGAAATGATTTTTTGCATGGACTTCCATCATAACCTTCCCTATTAACATATATAAATGATCTGAAAAGTCTCGTATCATTTAAAATAGTCCCAAATTAAATTTGATTTTTTGACCGAAACTAGTGTATAATATAATATGATTTTTGACCGAAACTCGCATTTCAAAAAGTTTCATAGAATCCAATTTTTCAGATGATTTTTTGCATGGACTTACATCATACTCTTCCTTCGTAAAATATATAAATGATATGTGAAGTTTCGTATCATTTCGAACAGTCCCCGATTTAATTTGATTTTTGACCGAAACTAGTATAACTAAGTGTATATAATATATAACGATTTTTTGGCCGAAACTTGCATTTCGAAAAGTTTCATAGAATCTAGTTTTCAAATAATTTTTTGCATGGACTTCCATCATATCCTTCCCTCTTAACATATATAAATGATCTGAAAATTCTCGTATCTTTTCAAATAATCCCCGATGAAATATGATTTTTTTCCCGAAACTAATGTATAATATACTATGATTTTTGACCGAAACTTGCATTTCGAAAAGTTTCATAGAATCTAATATTCAGAAGAATTTTTGCATGGACTTCCATCATAACCTTCCCTCGTAAATTATACAAATGATATGTGAAGTTTCGTATCATTTCTAACAGTCCCGGATTTAATTTCTTTTTGACCGAGACTA
Source organism: Lathyrus aphaca (assembly GCA_963966055.1). Taxonomy (NCBI): domain Eukaryota; kingdom Viridiplantae; phylum Streptophyta; class Magnoliopsida; order Fabales; family Fabaceae; genus Lathyrus; species Lathyrus aphaca. The sequence goes on along the minus strand of OZ014523.1, from coordinate 17,764,508 downwards.
GTATAAACAAGTGTATAATATATTATGATTTTTTGACCAAAACTTTCATTTCGAAATGTTTCATAGAGTCTAATTTTCTGATGATTTTTTAGCATAGACTTCCATCAAAATCTTCCCTCTTAACATATATAAATTATCTGAAAAGTCTCGTATCATTTCAAATATTCCCCAATTAAATTTGATATTTTTTACCGAAACTAGTGTATAATATACTATTATTTTTTTACCGAAACTTGATTTCGGAAAGTTTCATAGAATCTAAATTTCAGATGATTTTTTGCATGAACTTACATCATACACTTCCCTCGTAAAATATATAAATGATATGTGAAGTTTCGTATCATTTCGAACAGTCCCAGATTTAATTTGATTTTTGACCGAAACTACTATAAACTAGTGTATAATATATTACGATTTTTTGGCCGAAACTTGCATTTCGAAAAGTTTCATAGAATCTAGTTTTCAAATAATTTTTTGCATTGACTTCCGTCATATCCTTCCCTCTTAACATATATAAATGATCTGAAAATTCTCGTATCTTTTCAAATAATCCCCGATGAAATATGATTTTTTTTCCCGAAACTAATGTATAATATACTATGATTTTTGACCGAAACTTGCATTTCGAAAAGTTTCATAGAATCTAATATTCAGAAGAATTTTTGCATGGACTTCCATCATAACCTTCCCTCGTAAATTATACAAATGATATGTGAAGTTTCGTATCATTTCTAACAGTCCTGGATTTAATTTCTTTTTGACCGAGACTAGTATAAACAAGTGTATAATATATTATGATTTTTTGACCAAAACTTTCATTTCGAAATGTTTCATAGAGTCTAATTTTCTGATGATTTTTTAGCATAGACTTCCATCAAAATCTTCCCTCTTAACATATATAAATTATCTGAAAAGTCTCGTATCATTTCAAATATTCCCCAATTAAATTTGATATTTTTTACCGAAACTAGTGTATAATATACTATTATTTTTTTACCGAAACTTGATTTCGGAAAGTTTCATAGAATCTAAATTTCAGATGATTTTTTGCATGAACTTACATCATACACTTCCCTCGTAAAATATATAAATGATATGTGAAGTTTCGTATCATTTCGAACAGTCCCAGATTTAATTTGATTTTTGACCGAAACTACTATAAACTAGTGTATAATATATTACGATTTTTTGGCCGAAACTTGCATTTCGAAAAGTTTCATAGAATCTAGTTTTCAAATAATTTTTTGCATTGACTTCCATCATATCCTTCCCTCTTAACATATATAAATGATCTGAAAAGTCTCGTATCATTTCAAATAGTCCCCAATGAAATATGATTTTTGACCGAAACATGCATTTCGAAAAGTTTCATAGAATCTAATTTTCAGATGATTTTTTGCATGGACTTCCATCATAACCTACCCTCGTAAAATATATAAATGATATTCAAAGTTTCGTATCATTTCTAACAGTCCCGGATTTTATTTATTTTTGACCGAGACTAGTATAAACTAGTGTATAATATATTATGATTTTTTGACCAAAACTTGCATTTCGAAATGTTTCGTAGAATCTAATTTCAGATGTTTTTTTTTGCATAGACTTCCATCATAACCTTCCCTCTTAACATATATAAATTTTCTGAAAAGTCTCGTATCATTTCAAATAGTCCCCAATTAAATTTGATATTTTTTATCGAAACTAGTGTATAATATACTATGATTTTTTACTGAAACTTGCATTTCAGAAAGTTTCATAGAATCTAAATTTCATATGATTTTTTCCATGGACTTATATCATACTCTTCCCTCGTAAAATATATAAATGATATGTGAAGTTTCATATCATTTCGAACAATCCACGATTTAATTTGATTTTTGACCGAAACTAGTATAAACTAATGTATAATATAATATGTTTTTTTGGCCGAAACTTGCATTTCGAAAAGTTTCAATGAATCTAGTTTTCAGAAGATCTTTTTTGCATTGACTTCCATCATATTCTTGCCTCTTAACATATATAAATGATCACAAAAGTCTCGTATCAGTTCAAATAGTCCCCAATTAAATTTGTTTTTTTGACCGAAACTAGTGTATAATATACTATGATTTTTGACCGAAACTTGCATTTCGAAACATTTCATAGAATCTAATTTTCAGATGATTTTTTGCATGGAAAACCATCATAACCTTCCCTCGTAAAATATATAAATGATATGTGATGTTTCGTATCATTTCGAAGAGTCCCCGATTTAATTTGATTTTTGACCGAAATAAGTATAAACTAGTGTATAATATATTATGATTTTTTTGCCGAAATTGCATTTCGAAAAGTTTCATAGAATCTAGTTTGGAAATGATTTTTTGCATGGACTTCCATCATAACCTTCCCTATTAACATATATAAATGATCTGAAAAGTCTCGTATCATTTAAAATAGTCCCAAATTAAATTTGATTTTTTGACCGAAACTAGTGTATAATATAATATGATTTTTGACCGAAACTCGCATTTCAAAAAGTTTCATAGAATCCATTTTTTCAGATGATTTTTTGCATGGACTTACATCATACTCTTCCTTCGTAAAATATATAAATGATATGTGAAGTTTCGTATCATTTCGAACAGTCCCCGATTTAATTTGATTTTTGACCGAAACTGGTATAACTAAGTGTATATAATATATAACGATTTTTTGGCCGAAACTTGCATTTCGAAAAGTTTCATAGAATCTAGTTTTCAAATAATTTTTTGCATGGACTTCCATCATATCCTTCCCTCTTAACATATATAAATGATCTGAAAATTCTCGTATCTTTTCAAATAATCCCCGATGAAATATGATTTTTTTCCCGAAACTAATGTATAATATACTATGATTTTTGACCGAAACTTGCATTTCGAAAAGTTTCATAGAATCTAATATTCAGAAGAATTTTTGCATGGACTTCCATCATAACCTTCCCTCATAAATTATACAAATGATATGCGAAGTTTCGTATCATTTCTAACAGTCCCGGATTTAATTTCTTTTTGACCGAGACTAGTATAAACAAGTGTATAATATATTATGATTTTTTGACCAAAACTTTCATTTCGAAATGTTTCATAGAGTCTAATTTTCTGATGATTTTTTAGCATAGACTTCCATCAAAATCTTCCCTCTTAACATATATAAATTATCTGAAAAGTCTCGTATCATTTCAAATATTCCCCAATTAAATTTGATATTTTTTACCGAAACTAGTGTATAATATACTATTATTTTTTTACCGAAACTTGATTTCGGAAAGTTTCATAGAATCTAAATTTCAGATGATTTTTTGCATGAACTTACATCATACACTTCCCTCATAAAATATATAAATGATATGTGAAGTTTCGTATCATTTCGAACAGTCCCAGATTTAATTTGATTTTTGACCGAAACTACTATAAACTAGTGTATAATATATTACGATTTTTTGGCCGAAACTTGCATTTCGAAAAGTTTCATAGAATCTAGTTTTCAAATAATTTTTTGCATGGACTTCCATCATATCCTTCCCTCTTAACATATATAAATGATCTGAAAATTCTCGTATCATTTCAAATAGTCCCCAATGAAATATGATTTTTGACCGAAACATGCATTTCGAAAAGTTTCATAGAATCTAATTTTCAGATGATTTTTTGCATGGACTTCCATCATAACCTACCCTCGTAAAATATATAAATGATATTCAAAGTTTCGTATCATTTCTAACAGTCCCGGATTTAATTTATTTTTGACCGAGACTAGTATAAACTAGTGTATAATATATTATGATTTTTTGACCAAAACTTGCATTTCGAAATGTTTCGTAGAATCTAATTTCAGATGTTTTTTTTTGCATAGACTTCCATCATAACCATCCCTCTTAACATATATAAATTTTCTGAAAAGTCTCGTATCATTTCAAATAGTCCCCAATTAAATTTGATATTTTTTATCGAAACTAGTGTATAATATACTATGATTTTTTACTGAAACTTGCATTTCAGAAAGTTTCATAGAATCTAAATTTCATATGATTTTTTCCATGGACTTATATCATACTCTTCCCTCGTAAAATATATAAATGATATGTGAAGTTTCATATCATTTCGAACTATCCACGATTTAATTTGATTTTTGACCGAAACTAGTATAAACTAATGTATAATATAATATGTTTTTTTGGCCGAAACTTACATTTCGAAAAGTTTCAATGAATCTAGTTTTCAGAAGATCTTTTTTGCATTGACTTCCATCATATTCTTGCCTCTTAACATATATAAATGATCACAAAAGTCTCGTATCAGTTCAAATAGTCCCCAATTAAATTTGATTTTTTGACCGAAACTAGTGTATAATATACTATGATTTTTGACCGAAACTTGCATTTCGAAACGTTTCATAGAATCTAATTTTCAGATGATTTTTTGCATGGAAAACCATCATAACCTTCCCTCGTAAAATATATAAATGATATGTGATGTTTCGTATCATTTCGAAGAGTCCCCGATTTAATTTGATTTGTGACCGAAATAAGTATAAACTAGTGTATAATATATTATGATTTTTTTGCCGAAATTGCATTTCGAAAAGTTTCATAGAATCTAGTTTTGAAATGATTTTTTGCATGGACTTCCATCATAACCTTCCCTATTAACATATATAAATGATCTGAAAAGTCTCGTATCATTTAAAATAGTCCCAAATTAAATTTGATTTTTTTACCGAAACTAGTGTATAATATAATATGATTTTTGACCGAAACTCGCATTTCAAAAAGTTTCATAGAATCCATTTTTTCAGATGATTTTTTGCATGGACTTACATCATACTCTTCCTTCGTAAAATATATAAATGATATGTGAAGTTTCGTATCATTTCGAACAGTCCCCGATTTAATTTGATTTTTGACCGAAACTGGTATAACTAAGTGTATATAATATATAACGATTTTTTGGCCGAAACTTGCATTTCGAAAAGTTTCATAGAATCTAGTTTTCAAATAATTTTTTGCATGGACTTCCATCATATCCTTCCCTCTTAACATATATAAATGATCTGAAAATTCTCGTATCTTTTCAAATAATCCCCGATGAAATATGATTTTTTTCCCGAAACTAATGTATAATATACTATGATTTTTGACCGAAACTTGCATTTCGAAAAGTTTCATAGAATCTAATATTCAGAAGAATTTTTGCATGGACTTCCATCATAACCTTCCCTCATAAATTATACAAATGATATGCGAAGTTTCGTATCATTTCTAACAGTCGCGGATTTAATTTCTTTTTGACCGAGACTAGTATAAACAAGTGTATAATATATTATGATTTTTTGACCAAAACTTTCATTTCGAAATGTTTCATAGAGTCTAATTTTCTGATGATTTTTTAGCATAGACTTCCATCAAAATCTTCCCTCTTAACATATATAAATTATCTGAAAAGTCTCGTATCATTTCAAATATTCCCCAATTAAATTTGATATTTTTTACCGAAACTAGTGTATAATATACTATTATTTTTTTACCGAAACTTGATTTCGGAAAGTTTCATAGAATCTAAATTTCAGATGATTTTTTGCATGAACTTACATCATACACTTCCCTCGTAAAATATATAAATGATATGTGAAGTTTCGTATCATTTCGAACAGTCCCAGATTTAATTTGATTTTTGACCGAAACTACTATAAACTAGTGTATAATATATTACGATTTTTTGGCCGAAACTTGCATTTCGAAAAGTTTCATAGAATCTAGTTTTCAAATAATTTTTTGCATGGACTTCCATCATATCCTTCCCTCTTAACATATATAAATGATCTGAAAAGTCTCGTATCATTTCAAATAGTCCCCAATGAAATATGATTTTTGACCGAAACATGCATTTCGAAAAGTTTCATAGAATCTAATTTTCAGATGATTTTTTGCATGGACTTCCATCATAACCTACCCTCGTAAAATATATAAATGATATTCAAAGTTTCGTATCATTTCTAACAGTCCCGGATTTAATTTATTTTTGACCGAGACTAGTATAAACTAGTGTATAATATATTATGATTTTTTGACCAAAACTTGCATTTCGAAATGTTTCGTAGAATCTAATTTCAGATGTTTTTTTTTTGCATAGACTTCCATCATAACCTTCCCTCTTAACATATATAAATTTTCTGAAAAGTCTCGTATCATTTCAAATAGTCCCCAATTAAATTTGATATTTTTTATCGAAACTAGTGTATAATATACTATGATTTTTTACTGAAACTTGCATTTCAGAAAGTTTCATAGAATCTAAATTTCATATGATTTTTTCCATGGACTTATATCATACTCTTCCCTCGTAAAATATATAAATGATATGTGAAGTTTCATATCATTTCGAACTATCCACGATTTAATTTGATTTTTGACCGAAACTAGTATAAACTAATGTATAATATAATATGTTTTTTTGGCCGAAACTTGCATTTCGAAAAGTTTCAATGAATCTAGTTTTCAGAAGATCTTTTTTGCATTGACTTCCATCATATTCTTGCCTCTTAACATATATAAATGATCACAAAAGTCTCGTATCAGTTCAAATAGTCCCCAGTTAAATTTGTTTTTTTGACCGAAACTAGTGTATAATATACTATGATTTTTGACCGAAACTTGCATTTCGAAACGTTTCATAGAATCTAATTTTCAGATGATTTTTTGCATGGAAAACCATCATAACCTTCCCTCGTAAAATATATAAATGATATGTGATGTTTCGTATCATTTCGAAGAGTCCCCGATTTAATTTGATTTTTGACCGAAATAAGTATAAACTAGTGTATAATATATTATGATTTTTTTGCCGAAATTGCATTTCAAAAAGTTTCATAGAATCTAGTTTTGAAATGATTTTTTGCATGGACTTCCATCATAACCTTCCCTATTAACATATATAAATGATCTGAAAAGTCTCGTATCATTTAAAATAGTCCCAAATTAAATTTGATTTTTTTACCGAAACTAGTGTATAATATAATATGATTTTTGACCGAAACTCGCATTTCAAAAAGTTTCATAGAATCCATTTTTTCAGATGATTTTTTGCATGGACTTACATCATACTCTTCCTTCGTAAAATATATAAATGATATGTGAAGTTTCGTATCATTTCGAACAGTCCCCGATTTAATTTGATTTTTGACCGAAACTGGTATAACTAAGTGTATATAATATATAACGATTTTTTGGCCGAAACTTGCATTTCGAAAAGTTTCATAGAATCTAGTTTTCAAATAATTTTTTGCATGGACTTCCATCATATCCTTCCCTCTTAACATATATAAATGATCTGAAAATTCTCGTATCTTTTCAAATAATCCCCGATGAAATATGATTTTTTTCCCGAAACTAATGTATAATATACTATGATTTTTGACCGAAACTTGCATTTCGAAAAGTTTCATAGAATCTAATATTCAGAAGAATTTTTGCATGGACTTCCATCATAACCTTCCCTCATAAATTATACAAATGATATGCGAAGTTTCGTATCATTTCTAACAGTCGCAGATTTAATTTCTTTTTGACCGAGACTAGTATAAACAAGTGTATAATATATTATGATTTTTTGACCAAAACTTTCATTTCGAAATGTTTCATAGAGTCTAATTTTCTGATGATTTTTTAGCATAGACTTCCATCAAAATCTTCCCTCTTAACATATATAAATTATCTGAAAAGTCTCGTATCATTTCAAATATTCCCCAATTAAATTTGATATTTTTTACCGAAACTAGTGTATAATATACTATTATTTTTTTACCGAAACTTGATTTCGGAAAGTTTCATAGAATCTAAATTTCAGATGATTTTTTGCATGAACTTACATCATACACTTCCCTCGTAAAATATATAAATGATATGTGAAGTTTCGTATCATTTCGAACAATCCCAGATTTAATTTGATTTTTGACCGAAACTACTATAAACTAGTGTATAATATATTACGATTTTTTGGCCAAAACATGCATTTCGAAAAGTTTCATAGAATCTAGTTTTCAAATAATTTTTTGCATGGACTTCCATCATATCCTTCCCTCTTAACATATATAAATGATCTGAAAAGTCTCGTATCATTTCAAAAAGTCCCCAATGAAATATGATTTTTGACCGAAACATGCATTTCGAAAAGTTTCATAGAATCTAATTTTCAGATGATTTTTTGCATGGACTTCCATCATAACCTACCCTCGTAAAATATATAAATGATATTCAAAGTTTCGTATCATTTCTAACAGTCTCGGATTTAATTTATTTTTGACCGAGACTAGTATAAACTAGTGTATAATATATTATGATTTTTTGACCAAAACTTGCATTTCGAAATGTTTCGTAGAATCTAATTTCAGATGTTTTTTTTTGCATAGACTTCCATCATAACCTTCCCTCTTAACATATATAAATTTTCTGAAAAGTCTCGTATCATTTCAAATAGTCCCCAATTAAATTTGATATTTTTTATCGAAACTAGTGTATAATATACTATGATTTTTTACTGAAACTTGCATTTCAGAAAGTTTCATAGAATCTAAATTTCATATGATTTTTTCCATGGACTTATATCATACTCTTCCCTCGTAAAATATATAAATGATATGTGAAGTTTCATATCATTTCGAACAATCCACGATTTAATTTGATTTTTGACCGAAACTAGTATAAACTAGTGTATAATATAATATGTTTTTTTGGCCGAAACTTGCATTTCGAAAAGTTTCAATGAATCTAGTTTTCAGAAGATCTTTTTTGCATTGACTTCCATCATATTCTTGCCTCTTAACATATATAAATGATCACAAAAGTCTCGTATCAGTTCAAATAGTCCCCAATTAAATTTGTTTTTTTGACCGAAACTAGTGTATAATATACTATGATTTTTGACCGAAACTTGCATTTCAAAACGTTTCATAGAATCTAATTTTCAGATGATTTTTTGCATGGAAAACCATCATAACCTTCCCTCGTAAAATATATAAATGATATGTGATGTTTCGTATCATTTCGAAGAGTCCCCGATTTAATTTGATTTTTGACCGAAATAAGTATAAACTAGTGTATAATATATTATGATTTTTTTGCCGAAATTGCATTTCGAAAAGTTTCATAGAATCTAGTTTTGAAATGATTTTTTGCATGGACTTCCATCATAACCTTCCCTATTAACATATATAAATGATCTGAAAAGTCTCGTATCATTTAAAATAGTCCCAAATTAAATTTGATTTTTTGACCGAAACTAGTGTATAATATAATATGATTTTTGACCGAAACTCGCATTTCAAAAAGTTTCATAGAATCCATTTTTTCAGATGATTTTTTGCATGGACTTACATCATACTCTTCCCTCGTAAAATATATAAATGATATGTGAAGTTTCGTATCATTTCGAACAGTCCCCGATTTAATTTGATTTTTGACCGAAACTAGTATAACTAAGTGTATATAATATATAACGATTTTTTGGCCGAAACTTGCATTTCGAAAAGTTTCATAGAATCTAGTTTTCAAATAATTTTTTGCATGGACTTCCATCATATCCTTCCCTCTTAACATATATAAATGATCTGAAAATTCTCGTATCTTTTCAAATAATCCCCGATGAAATATGATTTTTTTCCCGAAACTAATGTATAATATACTATGATTTTTGACCGAAACTTGCATTTCGCAGAGTTTCATAGAATCTAATATTCAGAAGAATTTTTGCATGGACTTCCATCATAACCTTCCCTCGTAAATTATACAAATGATATGCGAAGTTTCGTATCATTTCTAACAGTCCCGGATTTAATTTCTTTTTGACCGAGACTAGTATAAACAAGTGTATAATATATTATGATTTTTTGACCAAAACTTTCATTTCGAAATGTTTCATAGAGTCTAATTTTCTGATGATTTTTTAGCATAGACTTCCATCAAAATCTTCCCTCTTAACATATATAAATTATCTGATAAGTCTCGTAACATTTCAAATATTCCCCAATGAAATTTGATATTTTTTACCGAAACTAGTGTATAATATACAATTATTTTTTTACCGAAACTTGATTTCGAAAAGTTTCATAGAATCTAAATTTCAGATGATTTTTTGCATGAACTCACATCATACACTTCCCTTGTAAAATATATAAATGATATGTGAAGTTTCGTATCATTTTGAACAGTCCTCGATTTAATTTGATTTTTGAACGAAACTAGTATAACTAAGTGTATATAATATATAACGATTGTTTGGCCGAAACTTGCATTTTGAAAAGTTTCATAGAATCTAGTTTTCAAATAATTTTTTGCATGGACTTCCATCATATCCTTCCCTCTTAACATATATAAATGATCTGAAAAGTCTCGTATCATTTCAAATAGTCCCCAATGAAATATGATTTTTGACCGAAACTTGCATTTCGAAAAGTTTCATCGAATCTAATTTTCAGATGATTTTTTGCATGGACTTCCATCATAACCTACCCTCGTAAAATATATAAATGATATTCAAAGTTTCGTATCATTTCTAACAGTCCCGGATTTAATTTATTTTTGACCGAGACTAGTATAAACTAGTGTATAATATATTATGATTTTTTGACCAAAACTTGCATTTCGAAATGTTTCGTAGAATCTAATTTCAGATGTTTTTTTTTTGCATAGACTTCCATCATAACCTTCCCTCTTAACATATATAAATTTTCTTAAAAGTCTCGTATCATTTCAAATAGTCCCCAATTAAATTTGATATTTTTTATCGAAACTAGTGTATAATATACTATGATTTTTTACTGAAACTTGCATTTCAGAAAGTTTCATAGAATCTAAATTTCATATGATTTTTTCCATGGACTTATATCATACTCTTCCCTCGTAAAATATATAAATGATATGTGAAGTTTCATATCATTTCGAACTATCCACGATTTAATTTGATTTTTGACCGAAACTAGTATAAACTAATGTATAATATAATATGTTTTTTTGGCCGAAACTTGCATTTCGAAAAGTTTCAATGAATCTAGTTTTCAGAAGATCTTTTTTGCATTGACTTCCATCATATTCTTGCCTCTTAACATATATAAATGATCACAAAAGTCTCGTATCAGTTCAAATAGTCCCCAGTTAAATTTGTTTTTTTGACCGAAACTAGTGTATAATATACTATGATTTTTGACCGAAACTTGCATTTCGAAACGTTTCATAGAATCTAATTTTCAGATGATTTTTTGCATGGAAAACCATCATAACCTTCCCTCGTAAAATATATAAATGATATGTGATGTTTCGTATCATTTCGAAGAGTCCCCGATTTAATTTGATTTTTGACCGAAATAAGTATAAACTAGTGTATAATATATTATGATTTTTTTGCCGAAATTGCATTTCAAAAAGTTTCATAGAATCTAGTTTTGAAATGATTTTTTGCATGGACTTCCATCATAACCTTCCCTATTAACATATATAAATGATCTGAAAAGTCTCGTATCATTTAAAATAGTCCCAAATTAAATTTGATTTTTTTACCGAAACTAGTGTATAATATAATATGATTTTTGACCGAAACTCGCATTTCAAAAAGTTTCATAGAATCCATTTTTTCAGATGATTTTTTGCATGGACTTACATCATACTCTTCCTTCGTAAAATATATAAATGATATGTGAAGTTTCGTATCATTTCGAACAGTCCCCGATTTAATTTGATTTTTGACCGAAACTGGTATAACTAAGTGTATATAATATATAACGATTTTTTGGCCGAAACTTGCATTTCGAAAAGTTTCATAGAATCTAGTTTTCAAATAATTTTTTGCATGGACTTCCATCATATCCTTCCCTCTTAACATATATAAATGATCTGAAAATTCTCGTATCTTTTCAAATAATCCCCGATGAAATATGATTTTTTTCCCGAAACTAATGTATAATATACTATGATTTTTGACCGAAACTTGCATTTCGAAAAGTTTCATAGAATCTAATATTCAGAAGAATTTTTGCATGGACTTCCATCATAACCTTCCCTCATAAATTATACAAATGATATGCGAAGTTTCGTATCATTTCTAACAGTCGCAGATTTAATTTCTTTTTGACCGAGACTAGTATAAACAAGTGTATAATATATTATGATTTTTTGACCAAAACTTTCATTTCGAAATGTTTCATAGAGTCTAATTTTCTGATGATTTTTTAGCATAGACTTCCATCAAAATCTTCCCTCTTAACATATATAAATTATCTGAAAAGTCTCGTATCATTTCAAATATTCCCCAATTAAATTTGATATTTTTTACCGAAACTAGTGTATAATATACTATTATTTTTTTACCGAAACTTGATTTCGGAAAGTTTCATAGAATCTAAATTTCAGATGATTTTTTGCATGAACTTACATCATACACTTCCCTAGTAAAATATATAATGATATGTGAAGTTTCGTATCATTTCGAACAATCCCAGATTTAATTTGATTTTTGACCGAAACTACTATAAACTAGTGTATAATATATTACGATTTTTTGGCCAAAACATGCATTTCGAAAAGTTTCATAGAATCTAGTTTTCAAATAATTTTTTGCATGGACTTCCATCATATCCTTCCCTCTTAACATATATAAATGATCTGAAAAGTCTCGTATCATTTCAAAAAGTCCCCAATGAAATATGATTTTTGACCGAAACATGCATTTCGAAAAGTTTCATAGAATCTAATTTTCAGATGATTTTTTGCATGGACTTCCATCATAACCTACCCTCGTAAAATATATAAATGATATTCAAAGTTTCGTATCATTTCTAACAGTCCCGGATTTAATTTATTTTTGACCGAGACTAGTATAAACTAGTGTATAATATATTATGATTTTTTGACCAAAACTTGCATTTCGAAATGTTTCGTAGAATCTAATTTCAGATGTTTTTTTTTGCATAGACTTCCATCATAACCTTCCCTCTTAACATATATAAATTTTCTGAAAAGTCTCGTATCATTTCAAATAGTCCCCAATTAAATTTGATATTTTTTATCGAAACTAGTGTATAATATACTATGATTTTTTACTGAAACTTGCATTTCAGAAAGTTTCATAGAATCTAAATTTCATATGATTTTTTCCATGGACTTATATCATACTCTTCCCTCGTAAAATATATAAATGATATGTGAAGTTTCATATCATTTCGAACAATCCACGATTTAATTTGATTTTTGACCGAAACTAGTATAAACTAGTGTATAATATAATATGTTTTTTTGGCCGAAACTTGCATTTCGAAAAGTTTCAATGAATCTAGTTTTCAGAAGATCTTTTTTGCATTGACTTCCATCATATTCTTGCCTCTTAACATATATAAATGATCACAAAAGTCTCGTATCAGTTCAAATAGTCCCCAATTAAATTTGTTTTTTTGACCGAAACTAGTGTATAATATACTATGATTTTTGACCGAAACTTGCATTTCAAAACGTTTCATAGAATCTAATTTTCAGATGATTTTTTGCATGGAAAACCATCATAACCTTCCCTCGTAAAATATATAAATGATATGTGATGTTTCGTATCATTTCGAAGAGTCCCCGATTTAATTTGATTTTTGACCGAAATAAGTATAAACTAGTGTATAATATATTATGATTTTTTTGCCGAAATTGCATTTCGAAAAGTTTCATAGAATCTAGTTTTGAAATGATTTTTTGCATGGACTTCCATCATAACCTTCCCTATTAACATATATAAATGATCTGAAAAGTCTCGTATCATTTAAAATAGTCCCAAATTAAATTTGATTTTTTGACCGAAACTAGTGTATAATATAATATGATTTTTGACCGAAACTCGCATTTCAAAAAGTTTCATAGAATCCATTTTTTCAGATGATTTTTTGCATGGACTTACATCATACTCTTCCCTCGTAAAATATATAAATGATATGTGAAGTTTCGTATCATTTCGAACAGTCCCCGATTTAATTTGATTTTTGACCGAAACTAGTATAACTAAGTGTATATAATATATAACGATTTTTTGGCCGAAACTTGCATTTCGAAAAGTTTCATAGAATCTAGTTTTCAAATAATTTTTTGCATGGACTTCCATCATATCCTTCCCTCTTAACATATATAAATGATCTGAAAATTCTCGTATCTTTTCAAATAATCCCCGATGAAATATGATTTTTTTCCCGAAACTAATGTATAATATACTATGATTTTTGACCGAAACTTGCATTTCGCAGAGTTTCATAGAATCTAATATTCAGAAGAATTTTTGCATGGACTTCCATCATAACCTTCCCTCGTAAATTATACAAATGATATGCGAAGTTTCGTATCATTTCTAACAGTCCCGGATTTAATTTCTTTTTGACCGAGACTAGTATAAACAAGTGTATAATATATTATGATTTTTTGACCAAAACTTTCATTTCGAAATGTTTCATAGAGTCTAATTTTCTGATGATTTTTTAGCATAGACTTCCATCAAAATCTTCCCTCTTAACATATATAAATTATCTGATAAGTCTCGTAACATTTCAAATATTCCCCAATGAAATTTGATATTTTTTACCGAAACTAGTGTATAATATACAATTATTTTTTTACCGAAACTTGATTTCGAAAAGTTTCATAGAATCTAAATTTCAGATGATTTTTTGCATGAACTTACATCATACACTTCCCTCGTAAAATATATAAATGATATGTGAAGTTTCGTATCATTTTGAACAGTCCTCGATTTAATTTGATTTTTGAACGAAACTAGTATAACTAAGTGTATATAATATATAACGATTGTTTGGCCGAAACTTGCATTTCGAAAAGTTTCATAGAATCTAGTTTTCAAATAATTTTTTGCATGGACTTCCATCATATCCTTCCCTCTTAACATATATAAATGATCTGAAAAGTCTCGTATCATTTCAAATAGTCCCCAATGAAATATGATTTTTGACCGAAACTTGCATTTCGAAAAGTTTCATCGAATCTAATTTTCAGATGATTTTTTGCATGGACTTCCATCATAACCTACCCTCGTAAAATATATAAATGATATTCAAAGTTTCGTATCATTTCTAACAGTCCCGGATTTAATTTATTTTTGACCGAGACTAGTATAAACTAGTGTATAATATATTATGATTTTTTGACCAAAACTTGCATTTCGAAATGTTTCGTAGAATCTAATTTCAGATGTTTTTTTTTTGCATAGACTTCCATCATAACCTTCCCTCTTAACATATATAAATTTTCTTAAAAGTCTCGTATCATTTCAAATAGTCCCCAATTAAATTTGATATTTTTTATCGAAACTAGTGTATAATATACTATGATTTTTTACTGAAACTTGCATTTCAGAAAGTTTCATAGAATCTAAATTTCATATGATTTTTTCCATGGACTTATATCATACTCTTCCCTCGTAAAATATATAAATGATATGTGAAGTTTCATATCATTTCGAACAATCCACGATTTAATTTGATTTTTGACCGAAACTAGTATAAACTAGTGTATAATATAATATGTTTTTTTGGCCGAAACTTGCATTTCGAAAAGTTTCAATGAATCTAGTTTTCAGAAGATCTTTTTTGCATTGACTTCCATCATATTCTTGCCTCTTAACATATATAAATGATCACAAAAGTCTCGTATCAGTTCAAATAGTCCCCAATTAAATTTGTTTTTTTGACCGAAACTAGTGTATAATATACTATGATTTTTGACCGAAACTTGCATTTCAAAACGTTTCATAGAATCTAATTTTCAGATGATTTTTTGCATGGAAAACCATCATAACCTTCCCTCGTAAAATATATAAATGATATGTGATGTTTCGTATCATTTCGAAGAGTCCCCGATTTAATTTGATTTTTGACCGAAATAAGTATAAACTAGTGTATAATATATTATGATTTTTTTGCCGAAATTGCATTTCGAAAAGTTTCATAGAATCTAGTTTTGAAATGATTTTTTGCATGGACTTCCATCATAACCTTCCCTATTAACATATATAAATGATCTGAAAAGTCTCGTATCATTTAAAATAGTCCCAAATTAAATTTGATTTTTTGACCGAAACTAGTGTATAATATAATATGATTTTTGACCGAAACTCGCATTTCAAAAAGTTTCATAGAATCCATTTTTTCAGATGATTTTTTGCATGGACTTACATCATACTCTTCCCTCGTAAAATATATAAATGATATGTGAAGTTTCGTATCATTTCGAACAGTCCCCGATTTAATTTGATTTTTGACCGAAACTAGTATAACTAAGTGTATATAATATATAACGATTTTTTGGCCGAAACTTGCATTTCGAAAAGTTTCATAGAATCTAGTTTTCAAATAATTTTTTGCATGGACTTCCATCATATCCTTCCCTCTTAACATATATAAATGATCTGAAAATTCTCGTATCTTTTCAAATAATCCCCGATGAAATATGATTTTTTTCCCGAAACTAATGTATAATATACTATGATTTTTGACCGAAACTTGCATTTCGCAGAGTTTCATAGAATCTAATATTCAGAAGAATTTTTGCATGGACTTCCATCATAACCTTCCCTCGTAAATTATACAAATGATATGCGAAGTTTCGTATCATTTCTAACAGTCCCGGATTTAATTTCTTTTTGACCGAGACTAGTATAAACAAGTGTATAATATATTATGATTTTTTGACCAAAACTTTCATTTCGAAATGTTTCATAGAGTCTAATTTTCTGATGATTTTTTAGCATAGACTTCCATCAAAATCTTCCCTCTTAACATATATAAATTATCTGATAAGTCTCGTAACATTTCAAATATTCCCCAATGAAATTTGATATTTTTTACCGAAACTAGTGTATAATATACAATTATTTTTTTACCGAAACTTGATTTCGAAAAGTTTCATAGAATCTAAATTTCAGATGATTTTTTGCATGAACTTACATCATACACTTCCCTCGTAAAATATATAAATGATATGTGAAGTTTCGTATCATTTTGAACAGTCCTCGATTTAATTTGATTTTTGAACGAAACTAGTATAACTAAGTGTATATAATATATAACGATTGTTTGGCCGAAACTTGCATTTCGAAAAGTTTCATAGAATCTAGTTTTCAAATAATTTTTTGCATGGACTTCCATCATATCCTTCCCTCTTAACATATATAAATGATCTGAAAAGTCTCGTATCATTTCAAATAGTCCCCAATGAAATATGATTTTTGACCGAAACTTGCATTTCGAAAAGTTTCATCGAATCTAATTTTCAGATGATTTTTTGCATGGACTTCCATCATAACCTACCCTCGTAAAATATATAAATGATATTCAAAGTTTCGTATCATTTCTAACAGTCCCGGATTTAATTTATTTTTGACCGAGACTAGTATAAACTAGTGTATAATATATTATGATTTTTTGACCAAAACTTGCATTTCGAAATGTTTCGTAGAATCTAATTTCAGATGTTTTTTTTTTGCATAGACTTCCATCATAACCTTCCCTCTTAACATATATAAATTTTCTTAAAAGTCTCGTATCATTTCAAATAGTCCCCAATTAAATTTGATATTTTTTATCGAAACTAGTGTATAATATACTATGATTTTTTACTGAAACTTGCATTTCAGAAAGTTTCATAGAATCTAAATTTCATATGATTTTTTCCATGGACTTATATCATACTCTTCCCTCGTAAAATATATAAATGATATGTGAAGTTTCATATCATTTCGAACAATCCACGATTTAATTTGATTTTTGACCGAAACTAGTATAAACTAGTGTATAATATAATATGTTTTTTTGGCCGAAACTTGCATTTCGAAAAGTTTCAATGAATCTAGTTTTCAGAAGATCTTTTTTGCATTGACTTCCATCATATTCTTGCCTCTTAACATATATAAATGATCACAAAAGTCTCGTATCAGTTCAAATAGTCCCCAATTAAATTTGTTTTTTTGACCGAAACTAGTGTATAATATACTATGATTTTTGACCGAAACTTGCATTTCGAAACGTTTCATAGAATCTAATTTTCAGATGATTTTTTGCATGGAAAACCATCATAACCTTCCCTCGTAAAATATATAAATGATATGTGATGTTTCGTATCATTTCGAAGAGTCCCCGATTTAATTTGATTTTTGACCGAAATAAGTATAAACTAGTGTATAATATATTATGATTTTTTTGCCGAAATTGCATTTCGAAAAGTTTCATAGAATCTAGTTTTGAAATGATTTTTTGCATGGACTTCCATCATAACCTTCCCTATTAACATATATAAATGATCTGAAAAGTCTCGTATCATTTAAAATAGTCCCAAATTAAATTTGATTTTTTGACCGAAACTAGTGTATAATATAATATGATTTTTGACCGAAACTCGCATTTCAAAAAGTTTCATAGAATCCATTTTTTCAGATGATTTTTTGCATGGATTTACATCATAATCTTCCCTCGTAAAATATATAAATGATATGTGAAGTTTCGTATCATTTCGAACAGTCCCCGATTTAATTTGATTTTTGACCGAAACTAGTATAACTAAGTGTATATAATATATAACGATTTTTTGGCCGAAACTTGCATTTCGAAAAGTTTCATAGAATCTAGTTTTCAAATAATTTTTTGCATGGACTTCCATCATATCCTTCCCTCTTAACATATATAAATGATCTGAAAATTCTCGTAACTTTTCAAATAATCCCCGATGAAATATGATTTTTTTCCCAAAACTAATGTATAATATACTATGATTTTTGACCGAAACTTGCATTTCGAAAAGTTTCATAGAATCTAATATTCAGAAGAATTTTTGCATGGACTTCCATCATAACCTTCCCTCGTAAATTATACAAATGATATGCGAAGTTTCGTATCATTTCTAACAGTCCCGGATTTAATTTCTTTTTGACCGAGACTAGTATAAACAAGTGTATAATATATTATGATTTTTTGACCAAAACTTTCATTTCGAAATGTTTCATAGAGTCTAATTTTCTGATGATTTTTTAGCATAGACTTCCATCAAAATATTCCCTCTTAACATATATAAATTATCTGAAAAGTCTCGTATCATTTCAAATATTCCCCAATTAAATTTGATATTTTTTACCGAAACTAGTGTATAATATACTATTATTTTTTTACCGAAACTTGATTTCGGAAAGTTTCATAGAATCTAAATTTCAGATGATTTTTTGCATGAACTTACATCATACACTTCCCTCGTAAAATATATAAATGATATGTGAAGTTTCGTATCATTTCGAACAGTCCCAGATTTAATTTGATTTTTGACCGAAACTACTATAAACTAGTGTATAATATATTACGATTTTTTGGCCGAAACTTGCATTTCGAAAAGTTTCATAGAATCTAGTTTTCAAATAATTTTTTGCATGGACTTCCATCATATCCTTCCCTCTTAACATATATAAATGATCTGAAAAGTCTCGTATCATTTCAAATAGTCCCCAATGAAATATGATTTTTGACCGAAACTTGCATTTCGAAAAGTTTCATCGAATCTAATTTTCAGATGATTTTTTGCATGGACTTCCATCATAACCTACCCTCCTAAAATATATAAATGATATTCAAAGTTTCGTATCATTTCTAACAGTCCCGGATTTAATTTATTTTTGACCGAGACTAGTATAAACTAGTGTATAATATATTATGATTTTTTGACCAAAACTTGCATTTCGAAATGTTTCGTAGAATCTAATTTCAGATGTTTTTTTTTTGCATAGACTTCCATCATAACCTTCCCTCTTAACATATATAAATTTTCTGAAAAGTCTCGTATCATTTCAAATAGTCCCCAATTAAATTTGATATTTTTTATCGAAACTAGTGTATAATATACTATGATTTTTTACTGAAACTTGCATTTCAGAAAGTTTCATAGAATCTAAATTTCATATGATTTTTTCCATGGACTTATATCATACTCTTCCCTCGTAAAATATATAAATGATATGTGATGTTTCATATCATTTCGAACAATCCACGATTTAATTTGATTTTTGACCGAAACTAGTATAAACTAGTGTATAATATAATATGTTTTTTTGGCCGAAACTTGCATTTCGAAAAGTTTCAATGAATCTAGTTTTCAGAAGATCTTTTTTGCATTGACTTCCATCATATTCTTGCCTCTTAACATATATAAATGATCACAAAAGTCTCGTATCAATTCAAATAGTCCCCAATTAAATTTGTTTTTTTGACCGAAACTAGTGTATAATATACTATGATTTTTGACCGAAACTTGCATTTCGAAACGTTTCATAGAATATAATTTTCAGATGCTTTTTTGCATGGAAAACCATCATAACCTTCCCTCGTAAAATATATAAATGATATGTGATGTTTCATATCATTTCGAAGAGTCCCCGATTTAATTTGATTTTTGACCGAAATAAGTATAAACTAGTGTATAATATATTATGATTTTTTTGCCGAAATTGCATTTCGAAAAGTTTCATAGAATCTAGTTTTGAAATGATTTTTTGCATGGACTTCCATCATAACCTTCCCTATTAACATATATAAATGATCTGAAAAGTCTCGTATCATTTAAAATAGTCCCAAATTAAATTTGATTTTTTGACCGAAACTAGTGTATAATATAATATGATTTTTGACCGAAACTCGCATTTCAAAAAGTTTCATAGAATCCATTTTTTCAGATGATTTTTTGCATGGACTTACATCATAATCTTCCCTCGTAAAATATATAAATGATATGTGAAGTTTCGTATCATTTCGAACAGTCCCCGGTTTAATTTGATTTTTGACCGAAACTAGTATAACTAAGTGTATATAATATATAACGATTTTTTGGCCGAAACTTGCATTTCGAAAAGTTTCATAGAATCTAGTTTTCAAATAATTTTTTGCATGGACTTCCATCATATCCTTCCCTCTTAACATATATAAATGATCTGAAAATTCTCGTAACTTTTCAAATAATCCCCGATGAAATATGATTTTTTTCCCAAAACTAATGTATAATATACTATGATTTTTGACCGAAACTTGCATTTCGAAAAGTTTCATAGAATCTAATATTCAGAAGAATTTTTGCATGGACTTCCATCATAACCTTCCCTCGTAAATTATACAAATGATATGCGAAGTTTCGTATCATTTCTAACAGTCCCGGATTTAATTTCTTTTTGACCGAGACTAGTATAAACAAGTGTATAATATATTATGATTTTTTAACCAAAACTTTCATTTCGAAATGTTTCATAGAGTCTAATTTTCTGATGATTTTTTAGCATAGACTTCCATCAAAATATTCCCTCTTAACATATATAAATTATCTGAAAAGTCTCGTATCATTTCAAATATTCCCCAATTAAATTTGATATTTTTTACCGAAACTAGTGTATAATATACTATTATTTTTTTACCGAAACTTGATTTAGGAAAGTTTCATAGAATCTAAATTTCAGATGATTTTTTGCATGAACTTACATCATACACTTCCCTCGTAAAATATATAAATGATATGTGAAGTTTCGTATCATTTCGAACAGTCCCAGATTTAATTTGATTTTTGACCGAAACTACTATAAACTAGTGTATAATATATTACGATTTTTTGGCCGAAACTTGCATTTCGAAAAGTTTCATAGAATCTAGTTTTCAAATAATTTTTTGCATGGACTTCCATCATATCCTTCCCTCTTAACATATATAAATGATCTGAAAAGTCTCGTATCATTTCAAATAGTCCCCAATGAAATATGATTTTTGACCGAAACTTGCATTTCGAAAAGTTTCATAGAATCTAATTTTCAGATGATTTTTTGCATGGACTTCCATCATAACCTACCCTCGTAAAATATATAAATGATATTCAAAGTTTCGTATCATTTCTAACATTCCCGGGTTTAATTTATTTTTGACCGAGACTAGTATAAACTAGTGTATAATATATTATGATTTTTTGACCAAAACTTGCATTTCGAAATGTTTCGTAGAATCTAATTTCAGATGTTTTTTTTTGCATAGACTTCCATCATAACCTTCCCTCTAAACATATATAAATTTTCTGAAAAGTCTCGTATCATTTCAAATAGTCCCCAATTAAATTTGATATTTTTTATCGAAACTAGTGTATAATATACTATGATTTTTTACTGAAACTTGCATTTCAGAAAGTTTCATAGAATCTAAATTTCATATGATTTTTTCCATGGACTTATATCATACTCTTCCCTCGTAAAATATATAAATGATATGTGAAGTTTCATATCATTTCGAACAATCCACGATTTAATTTGATTTTTGACCGAAACTAGTATAAACTAGTGTATAATATAATATGTATTTTTGGCCGAAACTTGCATTTCGAAAAGTTTCAATGAATCTAGTTTTCAGAAGATCTTTTTTGCATTGACTTCCATCATATTCTTGCCTCTTAACATATATAAATGATCACAAAAGTCTCGTATCAGTTCAAATAGTCCCCAATTAAATTTGTTTTTTTGACCGAAACTAGTGTATAATATACTATGATTTTTGACCGAAACTTGCATTTCGAAACGTTTCATAGAATCTAATTTTCAGATGATTTTTTGCATGGAAAACCATCATAACCTTCCCTCGTAAAATATATAAATGATATGTGATGTTTCGTATCATTTCGAAGAGTCCCCGATTTAATTTGATTTTTGACCGAAATAAGTATAAACTAGTGTATAATATATTATGATTTTTTTGCCGAAATTGCATTTCGAAAAGTTTCATAGAATCTAGTTTTGAAATGATTTTTTGCATGGACTTCCATCATAACCTTCCCTATTAACATATATAAATGATCTGAAAAGTCTCGTATCATTTAAAATAGTCCCAAATTAAATTTGATTTTTTGACCGAAACTAGTGTATAATATAATATGATTTTTGACCGAAACTCGCATTTCAAAAAGTTTCATAGAATCCATTTTTTCAGATGATTTTTTGCATGGACTTACATCATACTCTTCCCTCGTAAAATATATAAATGATATGTGAAGTTTCGTATCATTTCGAACA
Source organism: Lathyrus aphaca (assembly GCA_963966055.1). NCBI lineage: Eukaryota > Viridiplantae > Streptophyta > Magnoliopsida > Fabales > Fabaceae > Lathyrus > Lathyrus aphaca. The sequence continues at coordinate 17,741,397 of OZ014523.1, read as the reverse complement.
GTCCCCGATTTAATTTGATTTTTGACCGAAACTAGTATAACTAAGTGTATATAATATATAACGATTTTTTGGCCGAAACTTGCATTTCGAAAAGTTTCATAGAATCTAGTTTTCAAATAATTTTTTGCATGGACTTCCATCATATCCTTCCCTCTTAACATATATAAATGATCTGAAAATTCTCGTATCTTTTCAAATAATCCCCGATGAAATATGATTTTTTTCCCAAAACTAATGTATAATATACTATGATTTTTGACCGAAACTTGCATTTCGCAGAGTTTCATAGAATCTAATATTCAGAAGAATTTTTGCATGGACTTCCATCATAACCTTCCCTCGTAAATTATACAAATGAAATGCGAAGTTTCGTATCATTTCTAACAGTCCCGGATTTAATTTCTTTTTGACCGAGACTAGTATAAACAAGTGTATAATATATTATGATTTTTTGACCAAAACTTTCATTTCGAAATGTTTCATAGAGTCTAATTTTCTGATGATTTTTTAGCATAGACTTCCATCAAAATCTTCCCTCTTAACATATATAAATTATCTGACAAGTCTCGTAACATTTCAAATATTCCCCAATGAAATTTGATATTTTTTACCGAAACTAGTGTATAATATACAATTATTTTTTTACCGAAACTTGATTTCGAAAAGTTTCATAGAATCTAAATTTCAGATGATTTTTTGCATGAACTTACATCATACACTTCCCTCGTAAAATATATAAATGATATGTGAAGTTTCGTATCATTTTGAACAGTCCTCGATTTAATTTGATTTTTGAACGAAACTAGTATAACTAAGTGTATATAATATATAACGATTGTTTGGCCGAAACTTGCATTTCGAAAAGTTTCATAGAATCTAGTTTTCAAATAATTTTTTGCATGGACTTCCATCATATCCTTCCCTCTTAACATATATAAATGATCTGAAAAGTCTCGTATCATTTCAAATAGTCCCCAATGAAATATGATTTTTGACCGAAACTTGCATTTCGAAAAGTTTCATCGAATCTAATTTTCAGATGATTTTTTGCATGGACTTCCATCATAACCTACCCTCGTAAAATATATAAATGATATTCAAAGTTTCGTATCATTTCTAACAGTCCCGGATTTAATTTATTTTTGACCGAGACTAGTATAAACTAGTGTATAATATATTATGATTTTTTGACCAAAACTTGCATTTCGAAATGTTTCGTAGAATCTAATTTCAGATGTTTTTTTTTTGCATAGACTTCCATCATAACCTTCCCTCTTAACATATATAAATTTTCTTAAAAGTCTCGTATCATTTCAAATAGTCCCCAATTAAATTTGATATTTTTTATCGAAACTAGTGTATAATATACTATGATTTTTTACTGAAACTTGCATTTCAGAAAGTTTCATAGAATCTAAATTTCATATGATTTTTTCCATGGACTTATATCATACTCTTCCCTCGTAAAATATATAAATGATATGTGAAGTTTCATATCATTTCGAACAATCCACGATTTAATTTGATTTTTGACCGAAACTAGTATAAACTAGTGTATAATATAATATGTTTTTTTGGCCGAAACTTGCATTTCGAAAAGTTTCAATGAATCTAGTTTTCAGAAGATCTTTTTTGCATTGACTTCCATCATATTCTTGCCTCTTAACATATATAAATGATCACAAAAGTCTCGTATCAGTTCAAATAGTCCCCAATTAAATTTGTTTTTTTGACCGAAACTAGTGTATAATATACTATGATTTTTGACCGAAACTTGCATTTCGAAACGTTTCATAGAATCTAATTTTCAGATGATTTTTTGCATGGAAAACCATCATAACCTTCCCTCGTAAAATATATAAATGATATGTGATGTTTCGTATCATTTCGAAGAGTCCCCGATTTAATTTGATTTTTGACCGAAATAAGTATAAACTAGTGTATAATATATTATGATTTTTTTGCCGAAATTGCATTTCGAAAAGTTTCATAGAATCTAGTTTTGAAATGATTTTTTGCATGGACTTCCATCATAACCTTCCCTATTAACATATATAAATGATCTGAAAAGTCTCGTATCATTTAAAATAGTCCCAAATTAAATTTGATTTTTTGACCGAAACTAGTGTATAATATAATATGATTTTTGACCGAAACTCGCATTTCAAAAAGTTTCATAGAATCCATTTTTTCAGATGATTTTTTGCATGGACTTACATCATAATCTTCCCTCGTAAAATATATAAATGATATGTGAAGTTTCGTATCATTTCGAACAGTCCCCGATTTAATTTGATTTTTGACCGAAACTAGTATAACTAAGTGTATATAATATATAACGATTTTTTGGCCGAAACTTGCATTTCGAAAAGTTTCATAGAATCTAGTTTTCAAATAATTTTTTGCATGGACTTCCATCATATCCTTCCCTCTTAACATATCTAAATGATCTGAAAATTCTCGTAACTTTTCAAATAATCCCCGATGAAATATGATTTTTTTCCCAAAACTAATGTATAATATACTATGATTTTTGACCGAAACTTGCATTTCGAAAAGTTTCATAGAATCTAATATTCAGAAGAATTTTTGCATGGACTTCCATCATAACCTTCCCTCGTAAATTATACAAATGATATGCGAAGTTTCGTATCATTTCTAACAGTCCCGGATTTAATTTCTTTTTGACCGAGACTAGTATAAACAAGTGTATAATATATTATGATTTTTTGACCAAAACTTTCATTTCGAAATGTTTCATAGAGTCTAATTTTCTGATGATTTTTTAGCATAGACTTCCATCAAAATATTCCCTCTTAACATATATAAATTATCTGAAAAGTCTCGTATCATTTCAAATATTCCCCAATTAAATTTGATATTTTTTACCGAAACTAGTGTATAATATACTATTATTTTTTTACCGAAACTTGATTTCGGAAAGTTTCATAGAATCTAAATTTCAGATGATTTTTTGCATGAACTTACATCATACACTTCCCTCGTAAAATATATAAATGATATGTGAAGTTTCGTATCATTTCGAACAGTCCCAGATTTAATTTGATTTTTGACCGAAACTACTATAAACTAGTGTATAATATATTACGATTTTTTGGCCGAAACTTGCATTTCGAAAAGTTTCATAGAATCTAGTTTTCAAATAATTTTTTGCATGGACTTCCATCATATCCTTCCCTCTTAACATATATAAATGATCTGAAAAGTCTCGTATCATTTCAAATAGTCCCCAATGAAATATGATTTTTGACCGAAACTTGCATTTCGAAAAGTTTCATCGAATCTAATTTTCAGATGATTTTTTGCATGGACTTCCATCATAACCTACCCTCGTAAAATATATAAATGATATTCAAAGTTTCGTATCATTTCTAACAGTCCCGGATTTAATTTATTTTTGACCGAGACTAGTATAAACTAGTGTATAATATATTATGATTTTTTGACCAAAACTTGCATTTCGAAATGTTTCGTAGAATCTAATTTCAGATGTTTTTTTTTTGCATAGACTTCCATCATAACCTTCCCTCTTAACATATATAAATTTTCTTAAAAGTCTCGTATCATTTCAAATAGTCCCCAATTAAATTTGATATTTTTTATCGAAACTAGTGTATAATATACTATGATTTTTTACTGAAACTTGCATTTCAGAAAGTTTCATAGAATCTAAATTTCATATGATTTTTTCCATGGACTTATATCATACTCTTCCCTCGTAAAATATATAAATGATATGTGAAGTTTCATATCATTTCGAACAATCCACGATTTAATTTGATTTTTGACCGAAACTAGTATAAACTAGTGTATAATATAATATGTTTTTTTGGCCGAAACTTGCATTTCGAAAAGTTTCAATGAATCTAGTTTTCAGAAGATCTTTTTTGCATTGACTTCCATCATATTCTTGCCTCTTAACATATATAAATGATCACAAAAGTCTCGTATCAGTTCAAATAGTCCCCAATTAAATTTGTTTTTTTGACCGAAACTAGTGTATAATATACTATGATTTTTGACCGAAACTTGCATTTCGAAACGTTTCATAGAATCTAATTTTCAGATGATTTTTTGCATGGAAAACCATCATAACCTTCCCTCGTAAAATATATAAATGATATGTGATGTTTCGTATCATTTCGAAGAGTCCCCGATTTAATTTGATTTTTGACCGAAATAAGTATAAACTAGTGTATAATATATTATGATTTTTTTGCCGAAATTGCATTTCGAAAAGTTTCATAGAATCTAGTTTTGAAATGATTTTTTGCATGGACTTCCATCATAACCTTCCCTATTAACATATATAAATGATCTGAAAAGTCTCGTATCATTTAAAATAGTCCCAAATTAAATTTGATTTTTTGACCGAAACTAGTGTATAATATAATATGATTTTTGACCGAAACTCGCATTTCAAAAAGTTTCATAGAATCCATTTTTTCAGATGATTTTTTGCATGGACTTACATCATAATCTTCCCTCGTAAAATATATAAATGATATGTGAAGTTTCGTATCATTTCGAACAGTCCCCGATTTAATTTGATTTTTGACCGAAACTAGTATAACTAAGTGTATATAATATATAACGATTTTTTGGCCGAAACTTGCATTTCGAAAAGTTTCATAGAATCTAGTTTTCAAATAATTTTTTGCATGGACTTCCATCATATCCTTCCCTCTTAACATATCTAAATGATCTGAAAATTCTCGTAACTTTTCAAATAATCCCCGATGAAATATGATTTTTTTCCCAAAACTAATGTATAATATACTATGATTTTTGACCGAAACTTGCATTTCGAAAAGTTTCATAGAATCTAATATTCAGAAGAATTTTTGCATGGACTTCCATCATAACCTTCCCTCGTAAATTATACAAATGATATGCGAAGTTTCGTATCATTTCTAACAGTCCCGGATTTAATTTCTTTTTGACCGAGACTAGTATAAACAAGTGTATAATATATTATGATTTTTTGACCAAAACTTTCATTTCGAAATGTTTCATAGAGTCTAATTTTCTGATGATTTTTTAGCATAGACTTCCATCAAAATATTCCCTCTTAACATATATAAATTATCTGAAAAGTCTCGTATCATTTCAAATATTCCCCAATTAAATTTGATATTTTTTACCGAAACTAGTGTATAATATACTATTATTTTTTTACCGAAACTTGATTTCGGAAAGTTTCATAGAATCTAAATTTCAGATGATTTTTTGCATGAACTTACATCATACACTTCCCTCGTAAAATATATAAATGATATGTGAAGTTTCGTATCATTTCGAACAGTCCCAGATTTAATTTGATTTTTGACCGAAACTACTATAAACTAGTGTATAATATATTACGATTTTTTGGCCGAAACTTGCATTTCGAAAAGTTTCATAGAATCTAGTTTTCAAATAATTTTTTGCATGGACTTCCATCATATCCTTCCCTCTTAACATATATAAATGATCTGAAAAGTCTCGTATCATTTCAAATAGTCCCCAATGAAATATGATTTTTGACCGAAACTTGCATTTCGAAAAGTTTCATCGAATCTAATTTTCAGATGATTTTTTGCATGGACTTCCATCATAACCTACCCTCCTAAAATATATAAATGATATTCAAAGTTTCGTATCATTTCTAACAGTCCCGGATTTAATTTATTTTTGACCGAGACTAGTATAAACTAGTGTATAATATATTATGATTTTTTGACCAAAACTTGCATTTCGAAATGTTTCGTAGAATCTAATTTCAGATGTTTTTTTTTTGCATAGACTTCCATCATAACCTTCCCTCTTAACATATATAAATTTTCTGAAAAGTCTCGTATCATTTCAAATAGTCCCCAATTAAATTTGATATTTTTTATCGAAACTAGTGTATAATATACTATGATTTTTTACTGAAACTTGCATTTCAGAAAGTTTCATAGAATCTAAATTTCATATGATTTTTTCCATGGACTTATATCATACTCTTCCCTCGTAAAATATATAAATGATATGTGAAGTTTCATATCATTTCGAACAATCCACGATTTAATTTGATTTTTGACCGAAACTAGTATAAACTAGTGTATAATATAATATGTTTTTTTGGCCGAAACTTGCATTTCGAAAAGTTTCAATGAATCTAGTTTTCAGAAGATCTTTTTTGCATTGACTTCCATCATATTCTTGCCTCTTAACATATATAAATGATCACAAAAGTCTCGTATCAGTTCAAATAGTCCCCAATTAAATTTGTTTTTTTGACCGAAACTAGTGTATAATATACTATGATTTTTGACCGAAACTTGCATTTCGAAACGTTTCATAGAATCTAATTTTCAGATGATTTTTTGCATGGAAAACCATCATAACCTTCCCTCGTAAAATATATAAATGATATGTGATGTTTCGTATCATTTCGAAGAGTCCCCGATTTAATTTGATTTTTGACCGAAATAAGTATAAACTAGTGTATAATATATTATGATTTTTTTGCCGAAATTGCATTTCGAAAAGTTTCATAGAATCTAGTTTTGAAATGATTTTTTGCATGGACTTCCATCATAACCTTCCCTATTAACATATATAAATGATCTGAAAAGTCTCGTATCATTTAAAATAGTCCCAAATTAAATTTGATTTTTTGACCGAAACTAGTGTATAATATAATATGATTTTTGACCGAAACTCGCATTTCAAAAAGTTTCATAGAATCCATTTTTTCAGATGATTTTTTGCATGGACTTACATCATACTCTTCCCTCGTAAAATATATAAATGATATGTGAAGTTTCGTATCATTTCGAACAGTCCCCGATTTAATTTGATTTTTGACCGAAACTAGTATAACTAAGTGTATATAATATATAACGATTTTTTGGCCGAAACTTGCATTTCGAAAAGTTTCATAGAATCTAGTTTTCAAATAATTTTTTGCATGGACTTCCATCATATCCTTCCCTCTTAACATATATAAATAATCTGAAAATTCTCGTAACTTTTCAAATAATCCCCGATGAAATATGATTTTTTTCCCAAAACTAATGTATAATATACTATGATTTTTGACCGAAACTTGCATTTCGAAAAGTTTCATAGAATCTATTATTCAGAAGAATTTTTGCATGGACTTCCATCATAACCTTCCCTCGTAAATTATACAAATGATATGCGAAGTTTCGTATCATTTCTAACAGTCCCGGATTTAATTTCTTTTTGACCGAGACTAGTATAAACAAGTGTATAATATATTATGATTTTTTGACCAAAACTTTCATTTCGAAATGTTTCATAGAGTCTAATTTTCTGATGATTTTTTAGCATAGACTTCCATCAAAATATTCCCTCTTAACATATATAAATTATCTGAAAAGTCTCGTATCATTTCAAATATTCCCCAATTAAATTTGATATTTTTTACCGAAACTAGTGTATAATATACTATTATTTTTTTACCGAAACTTGATTTCGGAAAGTTTCATAGAATCTAAATTTCAGATGTTTTTTTGCATGAACTTACATCATACACTTCCCTCGTAAAATATATAAATGATATGTGAAGTTTCGTATCATTTCGAACAGTCCCAGATTTAATTTGATTTTTGACCGAAACTACTATAAACTAGTGTATAATATATTACGATTTTTTAGCCGAAACTTGCATTTCGAAAAGTTTCATAGAATCTAGTTTTCAAATAATTTTTTGCATGGACTTCCATCATATCCTTCCCTCTTAACATATATAAATGATCTGAAAAGTCTCGTATCATTTCAAATAGTCCCCAATGAAATATGATTTTTGACCGAAACTTGCATTTCGAAAAGTTTCATAGAATCTAATTTTCAGATGATTTTTTGCATGGACTTCCATCATAACCTACCCTCGTAAAATATATAAATGATATTCAAAGTTTCGTATCATTTCTAACAGTCCCGGATTTAATTTATTTTTGACCGAGACTAGTATAAACTAGTGTATAATATATTATGATTTTTTGACCAAAACTTGCATTTCGAAATGTTTCGTAGAATCTAATTTCAGATGTTTTTTTTTTGCATAGACTTCCATCATAACCTTCCCTCTTAACATATATAAATTTTCTGAAAAGTCTCGTATCATTTCAAATAGTCCCCAATTAAATTTGATATTTTTTATCGAAACTAGTGTATAATATACTATGATTTTTTACTGAAACTTGCATTTCAGAAAGTTTCATAGAATCTAAATTTCATATGATTTTTTCCATGGACTTATATCATACTCTTCCCTCGTAAAATATATAAATGATATGTGAAGTTTCATATCATTTCGAACAATCCACGATTTAATTTGATTTTTGACCGAAACTAGTATAAACTAGTGTATAATATAATATGTTTTTTTGGCCGAAACTTGCATTTCGAAAAGTTTCAATGAATCTAGTTTTCAGAAGATCTTTTTTGCATTGACTTCCATCATATTCTTGCCTCTTAACATATATAAATGATCACAAAAGTCTCGTATCAGTTCAAATAGTCCCCAATTAAATTTGTTTTTTTGACCGAAACTAGTGTATAATATACTATGATTTTTGACCGAAACTTGCATTTCGAAACGTTTCATAGAATCTAATTTTCAGATGATTTTTTGCATGGAAAACCATCATAACCTTCCCTCGTAAAATATATAAATGATATGTGATGTTTCGTATCATTTCGAAGAGTCCCCGATTTAATTTGATTTTTGACCGAAATAAGTATAAACTAGTGTATAATATATTATGATTTTTTTGCCGAAATTGCATTTCGAAAAGTTTCATAGAATCTAGTTTTGAAATGATTTTTTGCATGGACTTCCATCATAACCTTCCCTATTAACATATATAAATGATCTGAAAAGTCTCGTATCATTTAAAATAGTCCCAAATTAAATTTGATTTTTTGACCGAAACTAGTGTATAATATAATATGATTTTTGACCGAAACTCGCATTTCAAAAAGTTTCATAGAATCCATTTTTTCAGATGATTTTTTGCATGGACTTACATCATACTCTTCCCTCGTAAAATATATAAATGATATGTGAAGTTTCGTATCATTTCGAACAGTCCCCGATTTAATTTGATTTTTGACCGAAACTAGTATAACTAAGTGTATATAATATATAACGATTTTTTGGCCGAAACTTGCATTTCGAAAAGTTTCATAGAATCTAGTTTTCAAATAATTTTTTGCATGGACTTCCATCATATCCTTCCCTCTTAACATATATAAATGATCTGAAAATTCTCGTAACTTTTCAAATAATCCCCGATGAAATATGATTTTTTTCCCAAAACTAATGTATAATATACTATGATTTTTGACCGAAACTTGCATTTCGAAAAGTTTCATAGAATCTAATATTCAGAAGAATTTTTGCATGGACTTCCATCATAACCTTCCCTCGTAAATTATACAAATGATATGCGAAGTTTCGTATCATTTCTAACAGTCCCGGATTTAATTTCTTTTTGACCGAGACTAGTATAAACAAGTGTATAATATATTATGATTTTTTGACCAAAACTTTCATTTCGAAATGTTTCATAGAGTCTAATTTTCTGATGATTTTTTAGCATAGACTTCCATCAAAATATTCCCTCTTAACATATATAAATTATCTGAAAAGTCTCGTATCATTTCAAATATTCCCCAATTAAATTTGATATTTTTTACGGAAACTAGTGTATAATATACTATTATTTTTTTACCGAAACTTGATTTCGGAAAGTTTCATAGAATCTAAATTTCAGATGATTTTTTTCATGAACTTACATCATACACTTCCCTCGTAAAATATATAAATGATATGTGAAGTTTCGTATCATTTCGAACAGTCCCAGATTTAATTTGATTTTTGACCGAAACTACTATAAACTAGTGTATAATATATTACGATTTTTTAGCCGAAACATGCATTTCGAAAAGTTTCATAGAATCTAGTTTTCAAATAATTTTTTGCATGGACTTCCATCATATCCTTCCCTCTTAACATATATAAATGATCTGAAGAGTCTCGTATCATTTCAAATAGTCCCCAATGAAATATGATTTTTGACCGAAACTTGCATTTCGAAAAGTTTCATAGAATCTAATTTTCAGATGATTTTTTGCATGGACTTCCATCATAACCTACCCTCGTAAAATATATAAATGATATTCAAAGTTTCGTATCATTTCTAACAGTCCCGGATTTAATTTATTTTTGACCGAGACTAGTATAAACTAGTGTATAATATATTATGATTTTTTGACCAAAACTTGCATTTCGAAATGTTTCGTAGAATCTAATTTCAGATGTTTTTTTTTTGCATAGACTTCCATCATAACCTTCCCTCTTAACATATATAAATTTTCTGAAAAGTCTCGTATCATTTCAAATAGTCCCCAATTAAATTTGATATTTTTTATCGAAACTAGTGTATAATATACTATGATTTTTTACTGAAACTTGCATTTCAGAAAGTTTCATAGAATCTAAATTTCATATGATTTTTTCCATGGACTTATATCATACTCTTCCCTCGTAAAATATATAAATGATATGTGAAGTTTCATATCATTTCGAACAATCCACGATTTAATTTGATTTTTGACCGAAACTAGTATAAACTAGTGTATAATATAATATGTTTTTTTGGCCGAAACTTGCATTTCGAAAAGTTTCAATGAATCTAGTTTTCAGAAGATCTTTTTTGCATTGACTTCCATCATATTCTTGCCTCTTAACATATATAAATGATCACAAAAGTCTCGTATCAGTTCAAATAGTCCCCAATTAAATTTGTTTTTTTGACCGAAACTAGTGTATAATATACTATGATTTTTGACCGAAACTTGCATTTCGAAACGTTTCATAGAATCTAATTTTCAGATGATTTTTTGCATGGAAAACCATCATAACCTTCCCTCGTAAAATATATAAATGATATGTGATGTTTCGTATCATTTCGAAGAGTCCCCGATTTAATTTGATTTTTGACCGAAATAAGTATAAACTAGTGTATAATATATTATGATTTTTTTGCCGAAATTGCATTTCGAAAAGTTTCATAGAATCTAGTTTTGAAATGATTTTTTGCATGGACTTCCATCATAACCTTCCCTATTAACATATATAAATGATCTGAAAAGTCTCGTATCATTTAAAATAGTCCCAAATTAAATTTGATTTTTTGACCGAAACTAGTGTATAATATAATATGATTTTTGACCGAAACTCGCATTTCAAAAAGTTTCATAGAATCCATTTTTTCAGATGATTTTTTGCATGGACTTACATCATACTCTTCCCTCGTAAAATATATAAATGATATGTGAAGTTTCGTATCATTTCGAACAGTCCCCGATTTAATTTGATTTTTGACCGAAACTAGTATAACTAAGTGTATATAATATATAACGATTTTTTGGCCGAAACTTGCATTTCGAAAAGTTTCATAGAATCTAGTTTTCAAATAATTTTTTGCATGGACTTCCATCATATCCTTCCCTCTTAACATATATAAATGATCTGAAAATTCTCGTAACTTTTCAAATAATCCCCGATGAAATATGATTTTTTTCCCAAAACTAATGTATAATATACTATGATTTTTGACCGAAACTTGCATTTCGAAAAGTTTCATAGAATCTAATATTCAGAAGAATTTTTGCATGGACTTCCATCATAACCTTCCCTCGTAAATTATACAAATGATATGCGAAGTTTCGTATCATTTCTAACAGTCCCGGATTTAATTTCTTTTTGACCGAGACTAGTATAAACAAGTGTATAATATATTATGATTTTTTGACCAAAACTTTCATTTCGAAATGTTTCATAGAGTCTAATTTTCTGATGATTTTTTAGCATAGACTTCCATCAAAATATTCCCTCTTAACATATATAAATTATCTGAAAAGTCTCGTATCATTTCAAATATTCCCCAATTAAATTTGATATTTTTTACCGAAACTAGTGTATAATATACTATTATTTTTTTACCGAAACTTGATTTCGGAAAGTTTCATAGAATCTAAATTTCAGATGATTTTTTGCATGAACTTACATCATACACTTCCCTCGTAAAATATATAAATGATATGTGAAGTTTCGTATCATTTCGAACAGTCCCAGATTTAATTTGATTTTTGACCGAAACTACTATAAACTAGTGTATAATATATTACGATTTTTTAGCCGAAACATGCATTTCGAAAAGTTTCATAGAATCTAGTTTTCAAATAATTTTTTGCATGGACTTCCATCATATCCTTCCCTCTTAACATATATAAATGATCTGAAGAGTCTCGTATCATTTCAAATAGTCCCCAATGAAATATGATTTTTGACCGAAACTTGCATTTCGAAAAGTTTCATAGAATCTAATTTTCAGATGATTTTTTGCATGGACTTCCATCATAACCTACCCTCGTAAAATATATAAATGATATTCAAAGTTTCGTATCATTTCTAACAGTCCCGGATTTAATTTATTTTTGACCGAGACTAGTATAAACTAGTGTATAATATATTATGATTTTTTGACCAAAACTTGCATTTCGAAATGTTTCGTAGAATCTAATTTCAGATGTTTTTTTTTTGCATAGACTTCCATCATAACCTTCCCTCTTAACATATATAAATTTTCTGAAAAGTCTCGTATCATTTCAAATAGTCCCCAATTAAATTTGATATTTTTTATCGAAACTAGTGTATAATATACTATGATTTTTTACTGAAACTTGCATTTCAGAAAGTTTCATAGAATCTAAATTTCATATGATTTTTTCCATGGACTTATATCATACTCTTCCCTCGTAAAATATATAAATGATATGTGAAGTTTCATATCATTTCGAACAATCCACGATTTAATTTGATTTTTGACCGAAACTAGTATAAACTAGTGTATAATATAATATGTTTTTTTGGCCGAAACTTGCATTTCGAAAAGTTTCAATGAATCTAGTTTTCAGAAGATCTTTTTTGCATTGACTTCCATCATATTCTTGCCTCTTAACATATATAAATGATCACAAAAGTCTCGTATCAGTTCAAATAGTCCCCAATTAAATTTGTTTTTTTGACCGAAACTAGTGTATAATATACTATGATTTTTGACCGAAACTTGCATTTCGAAACGTTTCATAGAATCTAATTTTCAGATGATTTTTTGCATGGAAAACCATCATAACCTTCCCTCGTAAAATATATAAATGATATGTGATGTTTCGTATCATTTCGAAGAGTCCCCGATTTAATTTGATTTTTGACCGAAATAAGTATAAACTAGTGTATAATATATTATGATTTTTTTGCCGAAATTGCATTTCGAAAAGTTTCATAGAATCTAGTTTTGAAATGATTTTTTGCATGGACTTCCATCATAACCTTCCCTATTAACATATATAAATGATCTGAAAAGTCTCGTATCATTTAAAATAGTCCCAAATTAAATTTGATTTTTTGACCGAAACTAGTGTATAATATAATATGATTTTTGACCGAAACTCGCATTTCAAAAAGTTTCATAGAATCCATTTTTTCAGATGATTTTTTGCATGGACTTACATCATACTCTTCCCTCGTAAAATATATAAATGATATGTGAAGTTTCGTATCATTTCGAACAGTCCCCGATTTAATTTGATTTTTGACCGAAACTAGTATAACTAAGTGTATATAATATATAACGATTTTTTGGCCGAAACTTGCATTTCGAAAAGTTTCATAGAATCTAGTTTTCAAATAATTTTTTGCATGGACTTCCATCATATCCTTCCCTCTTAACATATATAAATGATCTGAAAATTCTCGTAACTTTTCAAATAATCCCCGATGAAATATGATTTTTTTCCCAAAACTAATGTATAATATACTATGATTTTTGACCGAAACTTGCATTTCGAAAAGTTTCATAGAATCTAATATTCAGAAGAATTTTTGCATGGACTTCCATCATAACCTTCCCTCGTAAATTATACAAATGATATGCGAAGTTTCGTATCATTTCTAACAGTCCCGGATTTAATTTCTTTTTGACCGAGACTAGTATAAACAAGTGTATAATATATTATGATTTTTTGACCAAAACTTTCATTTCGAAATGTTTCATAGAGTCTAATTTTCTGATTGATTTTTTAGCATAGACTTCCATCAAAATATTCCCTCTTAACATATATAAATTATCTGAAAAGTCTCGTATCATTTCAAATATTCCCCAATTAAATTTGATATTTTTTACCGAAACTAGTGTATAATATACTATTATTTTTTTACCGAAACTTGATTTCGGAAAGTTTCATAGAATCTAAATTTCAGATGATTTTTTGCATGAACTTACATCATACACTTCCCTCGTAAAATATATAAATGATATGTGAAGTTTCGTATCATTTCGAACAGTCCCAGATTTAATTTGATTTTTGACCGAAACTACTATAAACTAGTGTATAATATATTACGATTTTTTAGCCGAAACATGCATTTCGAAAAGTTTCATAGAATCTAGTTTTCAAATAATTTTTTGCATGGACTTCCATCATATCCTTCCCTCTTAACATATATAAATGATCTGAAAAGTCTCGTATCATTTCAAATAGTCCCCAATGAAATATGATTTTTGACCGAAACTTGCATTTCGAAAAGTTTCATAGAATCTAATTTTCAGATGATTTTTTGCATGGACTTCCATCATAACCTACCCTCGTAAAATATATAAATGATATTCAAAGTTTCGTATCATTTCTAACAGTCCCGGATTTAATTTATTTTTGACCGAGACTAGTATAAACTAGTGTATAATATATTATGATTTTTTGACCAAAACTTGCATTTCGAAATGTTTCGTAGAATCTAATTTCAGATGTTTTTTTTTTGCATAGACTTCCATCATAACCTTCCCTCTTAACATATATAAATTTTCTGAAAAGTCTCGTATCATTTCAAATAGTCCCCAATTAAATTTGATATTTTTTATCGAAACTAGTGTATAATATACTATGATTTTTTACTGAAACTTGCATTTCAGAAAGTTTCATAGAATCTAAATTTCATATGATTTTTTCCATGGACTTATATCATACTCTTCCCTCGTAAAATATATAAATGATATGTGAAGTTTCATATCATTTCGAACAATCCACGATTTAATTTGATTTTTGACCGAAACTAGTATAAACTAGTGTATAATATAATATGTTTTTTTGGCCGAAACTTGCATTTCGAAAAGTTTCAATGAATCTAGTTTTCAGAAGATCTTTTTTGCATTGACTTCCATCATATTCTTGCCTCTTAACATATATAAATGATCACAAAAGTCTCGTATCAGTTCAAATAGTCCCCAATTAAATTTGTTTTTTTGACCGAAACTAGTGTATAATATACTATGATTTTTGACCGAAACTTGCATTTCGAAACGTTTCATAGAATCTAATTTTCAGATGATTTTTTGCATGGAAAACCATCATAACCTTCCCTCGTAAAATATATAAATGATATGTGATGTTTCGTATCATTTCGAAGAGTCCCCGATTTAATTTGATTTTTGACCGAAATAAGTATAAACTAGTGTATAATATATTATGATTTTTTTGCCGAAATTGCATTTCGAAAAGTTTCATAGAATCTAGTTTTGAAATGATTTTTTGCATGGACTTCCATCATAACCTTCCCTATTAACATATATAAATGATCTGAAAAGTCTCGTATCATTTAAAATAGTCCCAAATTAAATTTGATTTTTTGACCGAAACTAGTGTATAATATAATATGATTTTTGACCGAAACTCGCATTTCAAAAAGTTTCATAGAATCCATTTTTTCAGATGATTTTTTGCATGGACTTACATCATACTCTTCCCTCGTAAAATATATAAATGATATGTGAAGTTTCGTATCATTTCGAACAGTCCCCGATTTAATTTGATTTTTGACCGAAACTAGTATAACTAAGTGTATATAATATATAACGATTTTTTGGCCGAAACTTGCATTTCGAAAAGTTTCATAGAATCTAGTTTTCAAATAATTTTTTGCATGGACTTCCATCATATCCTTCCCTCTTAACATATATAAATGATCTGAAAATTCTCGTAACTTTTCAAATAATCCCCGATGAAATATGATTTTTTTCCCAAAACTAATGTATAATATACTATGATTTTTGACCGAAACTTGCATTTCGAAAAGTTTCATAGAATCTAATATTCAGAAGAATTTTTGCATGGACTTCCATCATAACCTTCCCTCGTAAATTATACAAATGATATGCGAAGTTTCGTATCATTTCTAACAGTCCCGGATTTAATTTCTTTTTGACCGAGACTAGTATAAACAAGTGTATAATATATTATGATTTTTTGACCAAAACTTTTATTTCGAAATGTTTCATAGAGTCTAATTTTCTGATGATTTTTTAGCATAGACTTCCATCAAAATATTCCCTCTTAACATATATAAATTATCTGAAAAGTCTCGTATCATTTCAAATATTCCCCAATTAAATTTGATATTTTTTACCGAAACTAGTGTATAATATACTATTATTTTTTTACCGAAACTTGATTTCGGAAAGTTTCATAGAATCTAAATTTCAGATGATTTTTTGCATGAACTTACATCATACACTTCCCTCGTAAAATATATAAATGATATGTTAAGTTTCGTATCATTTCGAACAGTCCCAGATTTAATTTGATTTTTGACCGAAACTACTATAAACTAGTGTATAATATATTACGATTTTTTAGCCGAAACATGCATTTCGAAAAGTTTCATAGAATCTAGTTTTCAAATAATTTTTTGCATGGACTTCCATCATATCCTTCCCTCTTAACATATATAAATGATCTGAAAAGTCTCGTATCATTTCAAATAGTCCCCAATGAAATATGATTTTTGACCGAAACTTGCATTTCGAAAAGTTTCATAGAATCTAATTTTCAGATGATTTTTTGCATGGACTTCCATCATAACCTACCCTCGTAAAATATATAAATGATATTCAAAGTTTCGTATCATTTCTAACAGTCCCGGATTTAATTTATTTTTGACCGAGACTAGTATAAACTAGTGTATAATATATTATGATTTTTTGACCAGAACTTGCATTTCGAAATGTTTCGTAGAATCTAATTTCAGATGATTTTTTTTTGCATAGACTTCCATCATAACCTTCCCTCTTAACATATATAAATTTTCTGAAAAGTCTCGTATCATTTCAAATAGTCCCCAATTAAATTTGATATTTTTTATCGAAACTAGTGTATAATATACTATGATTTTTTACTGAAACTTGCATTTCAGAAAGTTTCATAGAATCTAAATTTCATATGATTTTTTCCATGGACTTATATCATACTCTTCCCTCGTAAAATATATAAATGATATGTGAAGTTTCATATCATTTCGAACAATCCACGATTTAATTTGATTTTTGACCGAAACTAGTATAAACTAGTGTATAATATAATATGTTTTTTTGGCCGAAACATGCATTTCGAAAAGTTTCAATGAATCTAGTTTTCAGAAGATCTTTTTTGCATTGACTTCCATCATATTCTTGCCTCTTAACATATATAAATGATCACAAAAGTCTCGTATCAGTTCAAATAGTCCCCAATTAAATTTGTTTTTTTGACCGAAACTAGTGTATATTATACTATGATTTTTGACCGAAACTTGCATTTCGAAACGTTTCATAGAATCTAATTTTCAGATGATTTTTTGCATGGAAAACCATCATAACCTTCCCTCGTAAAATATATAAATGATATGTGATGTTTCGTATCATTTCCAAGAGTCCCCGATTTAATTTGATTTTTGACCGAAATAAGTATAAACTAGTGTATAATATATTATGATTTTTTTGCCGAAATTGCATTTCGAAAAGTTTCATAGAATCTAGTTTTGAAATGATTTTTTGCATGGACTTCCATCATAACCTTCCCTATTAACATATATAAATGATCTGAAAAGTCTCGTATCATTTAAAATAGTCCCAAATTAAATTTGATTTTTTGACCGAAACTAGTGTATAATATAATATGATTTTTGACCGAAACTCGCATTTCAAAAAGTTTCATAGAATCCATTTTTTCAGATGATTTTTTGCATGGACTTACATCATACTCTTCCCTCGTAAAATATATAAATGATATGTGAAGTTTCGTATCATTTCGAACAGTCCCCGATTTAATTTGATTTTTGACCGAAACTAGTATAACTAAGTGTATATAATATATAACGATTTTTTGGCCGAAACTTGCATTTCGAAAAGTTTCATAGAATCTAGTTTTCAAATAATTTTTTGCATGGACTTCCATCATATCCTTCCCTCTTAACATATATAAATGATCTGAAAATTCTCGTAACTTTTCAAATAATCCCCGATGAAATATGATTTTTTTCCCAAAACTAATGTATAATATACTATGATTTTTGACCGAAACTTGCATTTCGAAAAGTTTCATAGAATCTAATATTCAGAAGAATTTTTGCATGGACTTCCATCATAACCTTCCCTCGTAAATTATACAAATGATATGCGAAGTTTCGTATCATTTCTAACAGTCCCGGATTTAATTTCTTTTTGACCGAGACTAGTATAAACAAGTGTATAATATATTATGATTTTTTGACCAAAACTTTTATTTCGAAATGTTTCATAGAGTCTAATTTTCTGATGATTTTTTAGCATAGACTTCCATCAAAATATTCCCTCTTAACATATATAAATTATCTGAAAAGTCTCGTATCATTTCAAATATTCCCCAATTAAATTTGATATTTTTTACCGAAACTAGTGTATAATATACTATTATTTTTTTACCGAAACTTGATTTCGGAAAGTTTCATAGAATCTAAATTTCAGATGATTTTTTGCATGAACTTACATCATACACTTCCCTCGTAAAATATATAAATGATATGTTAAGTTTCGTATCATTTCGAACAGTCCCAGATTTAATTTGATTTTTGACCGAAACTACTATAAACTAGTGTATAATATATTACGATTTTTTAGCCGAAACATGCATTTCGAAAAGTTTCATAGAATCTAGTTTTCAAATAATTTTTTGCATGGACTTCCATCATATCCTTCCCTCTTAACATATATAAATGATCTGAAAAGTCTCGTATCATTTCAAATAGTCCCCAATGAAATATGATTTTTGACCGAAACTTGCATTTCGAAAAGTTTCATAGAATCTAATTTTCAGATGATTTTTTGCATGGACTTCCATCATAACCTACCCTCGTAAAATATATAAATGATATTCAAAGTTTCGTATCATTTCTAACAGTCCCGGATTTAATTTATTTTTGACCGAGACTAGTATAAACTAGTGTATAATATATTATGATTTTTTGACCAGAACTTGCATTTCGAAATGTTTCGTAGAATCTAATTTCAGATGATTTTTTTTTGCATAGACTTCCATCATAACCTTCCCTCTTAACATATATAAATTTTCTGAAAAGTCTCGTATCATTTCAAATAGTCCCCAATTAAATTTGATATTTTTTATCGAAACTAGTGTATAATATACTATGATTTTTTACTGAAACTTGCATTTCAGAAAGTTTCATAGAATCTAAATTTCATATGATTTTTTCCATGGACTTATATCATACTCTTCCCTCGTAAAATATATAAATGATATGTGAAGTTTCATATCATTTCGAACAATCCACGATTTAATTTGATTTTTGACCGAAACTAGTATAAACTAGTGTATAATATAATATGTTTTTTTGGCCGAAACATGCATTTCGAAAAGTTTCAATGAATCTAGTTTTCAGAAGATCTTTTTTGCATTGACTTCCATCATATTCTTGCCTCTTAACATATATAAATGATCACAAAAGTCTCGTATCAGTTCAAATAGTCCCCAATTAAATTTGTTTTTTTGACCGAAACTAGTGTATATTATACTATGATTTTTGACCGAAACTTGCATTTCGAAACGTTTCATAGAATCTAATTTTCAGATGATTTTTTGCATGGAAAACCATCATAACCTTCCCTCGTAAAATATATAAATGATATGTGATGTTTCGTATCATTTCCAAGAGTCCCCGATTTAATTTGATTTTTGACCGAAATAAGTATAAACTAGTGTATAATATATTATGATTTTTTTGCCGAAATTGCATTTCGAAAAGTTTCATAGAATCTAGTTTTGAAATGATTTTTTGCATGGACTTCCATCATAACCTTCCCTATTAACATATATAAATGATCTGAAAAGTCTCGTATCATTTAAAATAGTCCCAAATTAAATTTGATTTTTTGACCGAAACTAGTGTATAATATAATATGATTTTTGACCGAAACTCGCATTTCAAAAAGTTTCATAGAATCCATTTTTTCAGATGATTTTTTGCATGGACTTACATCATACTCTTCCCTCGTAAAATATATAAATGATATGTGAAGTTTCGTATCATTTCGAACAGTCCCCGATTTAATTTGATTTTTGACCGAAACTAGTATAACTAAGTGTATATAATATATAACGATTTTTTGGCCGAAACTTGCATTTCGAAAAGTTTCATAGAATCTAGTTTTCAAATAATTTTTTGCATGGACTTCCATCATATCCTTCCCTCTTAACATATATAAATGATCTGAAAATTCTCGTAACTTTTCAAATAATCCCCGATGAAAAATGATTTTTTTTCCCAAAACTAATGTATAATATACTATGGATTTTGACCGAAACTTGCATTTCGAAAAGTTTCATAGAATCTAATATTCAGAAGAATTTTTGCATGGACTTCCATCATAACCTTCCCTCGTAAATTATACAAATGATATGCGAAGTTTCGTATCATTTCTAACAGTCCCGGATTTAATTTCTTTTTGACCGAGACTAGTATAAACAAGTGTATAATATATTATGATTTTTTGACCAAAACTTTCATTTCGAAATGTTTCATAGAGTCTAATTTTCTGATGATTTTTTAGCATAGACTTCCATCAAAATATTCCCTCTTAACATATATAAATTATCTGAAAAGTCTCGTATCATTTCAAATATTCCCCAATTAAATTTGATATTTTTTACCGAAACTAGTGTATAATATACTATTATTTTTTTACCGAAACTTGATTTCGGAAAGTTTCATAGAATCTAAATTTCAGATGATTTTTTGCATGAACTTACATCATACACTTCCCTCATAAAATATATAAATGATATGTGAAGTTTCGTATCATTTCGAACAGTCCCAGATTTAATTTGATTTTTGACCGAAACTACTATAAACTAGTGTATAATATATTACGATTTTTTGGCCGAAACTTGCATTTCGAAAAGTTTCATAGAATCTAGTTTTCAAATAATTTTTTGCATGGACTTCCATCATATCCTTCCCTCTTAACATATATAAATGATCTGAAAAGTCTCGTATCATTTCAAATAGTCCCCAATGAAATATGATTTTTGACCGAAACTTGCATTTCGAAAAGTTTCATAGAATCTAATTTTCAGATGATTTTTTGCATGGACTTCCATCATAACCTACCCTCGTAAAATATATAAATGATATTCAAAGTTTCGTATCATTTCTAACAGTACCGGATTTAATTTATTTTTGACCGAGACTAGTATAAACTAGTGTATAATATATTATGATTTTTTGACCAAAACTTGCATTTCGAAATGTTTCGTAGAATCTAATTTCAGATGATTTTTTTTTTGCATAGACTTCCATCATAACCTTCCCTCTTAACATATATAAATTTTCTGAAAAGTCTCGTATCATTTCAAATAGTCCCCAATTAAATTTGATATTTTTTATCGAAACTAGTGTATAATATACTATGATTTTTTACTGAAACTTGCATTTCAGAAAGTTTCATAGAATCTAAATTTCATATGATTTTTTCCATGGACTTATATCATACTCTTCCCTCGTAAAATATATAAATGATATGTGAAGTTTCATATCATTTCGAACAATCCACGATTTAATTTGATTTTTGACCGAAACTAGTATAAACTAGTGTATAATATAATATGTTTTTTTGGCCGAAACATGCATTTCGAAAAGTTTCAATGAATCTAGTTTTCAGAAGATCTTTTTTGCATTGACTTCCATCATATTCTTGCCTCTTAACATATATAAATGATCACAAAAGTCTCGTATCAGTTCAAATAGTCCCCAATTAAATTTGTTTTTTTGACCGAAACTAGTGTATATTATACTATGATTTTTGACCGAAACTTGCATTTCGAAACGTTTCATAGAATCTAATTTTCAGATGATTTTTTGCATGGAAAACCATCATAACCTTCCCTCGTAAAATATATAAATGATATGTGATGTTTCGTATCATTTCGAAGAGTCCCCGATTTAATTTGATTTTTGACCGAAATAAGTATAAACTAGTGTATAATATATTATGATTTTTTTGCCGAAATTGCATTTCGAAAAGTTTCATAGAATCTAGTTTTGAAATGATTTTTTGCATGGACTTCCATCATAACCTTCCCTATTAACATATATAAATGATCTGAAAAGTCTCGTATCATTTAAAATAGTCCCAAATTAAATTTGATTTTTTGACCGAAACTAGTGTATAATATAATATGATTTTTGACCGAAACTCGCATTTCAAAAAGTTTCATAGAATCCATTTTTTCAGATGATTTTTTGCATGGACTTACATCATACTCTTCCCTCGTAAAATATATAAATGATATGTGAAGTTTCGTATCATTTCGAACAGTCCCCGATTTAATTTGATTTTTGACCGAAACTAGTATAACTAAGTGTATATAATATATAACGATTTTTTGGCCGAAACTTGCATTTCGAAAAGTTTCATAGAATCTAGTTTTCAAATAATTTTTTGCATGGACTTCCATCATATCCTTCCCTCTTAACATATATAAATGATCTGAAAATTCTCGTAACTTTTCAAATAATCCCAGATGAAATATGATTTTTTTTCCCAAAACTAATGTATAATATACTATGGATTTTGACCGAAACTTGCATTTCGAAAAGTTTCATAGAATCTAATATTCAGAAGAATTTTTGCATGGACTTCCATCATAACCTTCCCTCGTAAATTATACAAATGATATGCGAAGTTTCGTATCATTTCTAACAGTCCCGGATTTAATTTCTTTTTGACCGAGACTAGTATAAACAAGTGTATAATATATTATGATTTTTTGACCAAAACTTTCATTTCGAAATGTTTCATAGAGTCTAATTTTCTGATGATTTTTTAGCATAGACTTCCATCAAAATATTCCCTCTTAACATATATAAATTATCTGAAAAGTCTCGTATCATTTCAAATATTCCCCAATTAAATTTGATATTTTTTACCGAAACTAGTGTATAATATACTATTATTTTTTTACCGAAACTTGATTTCGGAAAGTTTCATAGAATCTAAATTTCAGATGATTTTTTGCATGAACTTACATCATACACTTCCCTCGTAAAATATATAAATGATATGTGAAGTTTCGTATCATTTCGAACAGTCCCAGATTTAATTTGATTTTTGACCGAAACTACTATAAACTAGTGTATAATATATTACGATTTTTTGGCCGAAACTTGCATTTCGAAAGTTTCATAGAATCTAGTTTTCAAATAATTTTTTGCATGGACTTCCATCATATCCTTCCCTCTTAACATATATAAATGATCTGAAAAGTCTCGTATCATTTCAAATAGTCCCCAATGAAATATGATTTTTGACCGAAACTTGCATTTCGAAAAGTTTCATAGAATCTAATTTTCAGATGATTTTTTGCATGGACTTCCAACATAACCTACCCTCGTAAAATATATAAATGATATTCAAAGTTTCGTATCATTTCTAACAGTCCCGGATTAAATTTATTTTTGACTGAGACTAGTATAAACTAGTGTATAATATATTATGATTTTTTGACCAAAACTTGCATTTCGAAATGTTTCGTAGAATCTAATTTCAGATGATTTTTTTTTGCATAGACTTCCATCATAACCTTCCCTCTTAACATATATAAATTTTCTGAAAAGTCTCGTATCATTTCAAATAGTCCCCAATTAAATTTGATATTTTTTATCGAAACTAGTGTATAATATACTATGATTTTTTACTGAAACTTGCATTTCAGAAAGTTTCATAGAATCTAAATTTCATATGATTTTTTCCATGGAATTATATCATACTCTTCCCTCGTAAAATATATAAATGATATGTGAAGTTTCATATCATTTCGAACAATCCACGATTTAATTTGATTTTTGACCGAAACTAGTATAAACTAGTGTATAATATAATATGTTTTTTTGGCCGAAACTTGCATTTCGAAAAGTTTCAATGAATCTAGTTTTCAGAAGATCTTTTTTGCATTGACTTCCATCATATTCTTGCCTCTTAACATATATAAATGATCACAAAAGTCTCGTATCAGTTCAAATAGTCCCCAATTAAATTTGTTTTTTTGACCGAAACTAGTGTATATTATACTATGATTTTTGACCGAAACTTGCATTTCGAAACGTTTCATAGAATCTAATTTTCAGATGATTTTTTGCATGGAAAACCATCATAACCTTCCCTCATAAAATATATAAATGATATGTGATGTTTCGTATCATTTCGAAGAGTCCCCGGTTTAATTAGATTTTTGACCGAAATAAGTATAAACTAGTGTATAATATATTATGATTTTTTTGCCGAAATTGCATTTCGAAAAGTTTCATAGAATCTAGTTTTGAAATGATTTTTTGCATGGACTTCCATCATAACCTTCCCTATTAACATATATAAATGATCTGAAAAGTCTCGTATCATTTAAAATAGTCCCAAATTAAATTTGATTTTTTGACCGAAACTAGTGTATAATATTTTATGATTTTTGACCGAAACTCACATTTCAAAAAGTTTCATAGAATCCAATTTTTCAGATGATTTTTTGAATGGACTTACATCATACTCTTCCCTCGTAAAATATATAAATGATATGTGAAGTTTCGTATCATTTCGAACAGTCCCCGATTTAATTTGATTTTTGACCGAAACTAGTATAACTAAGTGTATATAATATATAACGATTTTTTGGCCGAAACTTGCATTTCGAAAAGTTTCATAGAATCTAGTTTTCAAATAATTTTTTGCATGGACTTCAATCATATCCTTCCCTCTTAACATATATAAATGATCTGAAAATTCTCGTATCTTTTCAAATAATCCCCGATGAAATATGATTTTTTTCCCAAAACTAATGTATAATATACTATGATTTTTGACCGAAACTTGCATTTCGAAAAGTTTCATAGAATCTAATATTCAGAAGAATTTTTGCATGGACTTCCATCATAACCTTCCCTCGTAAATTATACAAATGATATGCGAAGTTTCGTATCATTTCTAACAGTCCCGGATTTAATTTCTTTTTGACCGAGACTAGTATAAACAAGTGTATAATATATTATGATTTTTTGACCAAAACTTTCATTTCGAAATGTTTCATAGAGTCTAATTTTCTGATGATTTTTTAGCATAGACTTCCATCAAAATATTCCCTCTTAACATATATAAATTATCTGAAAAGTCTCGTATCATTTCAAATATTCCCCAATTAAATTTGATATTTTTTACCGAAACTAGTGTATAATATACTATTATTTTTTTACCGAAACTTGATTTCGGAAAGTTTCATAGAATCTAAATTTCAGATGATTTTTTGCATGAACTTACATCATACACTTCCCTCGTAAAATATATAAATGATATGTGAAGTTTCGTATCATTTCGAACAGTCCCAGATTTAATTTGATTTTTGACCGAAACTACTATAAACTAGTGTATAATATATTACGATTTTTTGGCCAAAACTTGCATTTCGAAAAGTTTCATAGAATCTAGTTTTCAAATAATTTTTTGCATGGACTTCCATCATATCCTTCCCTCTTAACATATATAAATGATCTGAAAAGTCTCGTATCATTTCAAATAGTCCCCAATGAAATATGATTTTTGACCGAAACTTGCATTTCGAAAAGTTTCATAGAATCTAATTTTCAGATGATTTTTTGCATGGACTTCCATCATAACCTACCCTCGTAAAATATATAAATGATATTCAAAGTTTCGTATCATTTCTAACAGTCCCGGATTTAATTTATTTTTGACCGAGACTAGTATAAACTAGTGTATAATATATTATGATTTTTTGACCAAAACTTGCATTTCGAAATGTTTCGTAGAATCTAATTTCAGATGATTTTTTTTTGCATAGACTTCCATCATAACCTTCCCTCTTAACATATATAAATTTTCTGAAAAGTCTCGTATCATTTCAAATAGTCCCCAATTAAATTTGATATTTTTTATCGAAACTAGTGTATAATATACTATGATTTTTTACTGAAACTTGCATTTCAGAAAGTTTCATAGAATCTAAATTTCATATGATTTTTTCCATGGACTTATATCATACTCTTCCCTCGTAAAATATATAAATGATATGTGAAGTTTCATATCATTTCGAACAATCCACGATTTAATTTGATTTTTGACCGAAACTAGTATAAACTAGTGTATAATATAATATGTTTTTTTGGCCGAAACTTGCATTTCGAAAAGTTTCAATGAATCTAGTTTTCAGAAGATCTTTTTTGCATTGACTTCCATCATATTCTTGCCTCTTAACATATATAAATGATCACAAAAGTCTCGTATCAGTTCAAATAGTCCCCAATTAAATTTGTTTTTTTGACCGAAACTAGTGTATATTATACTATGATTTTTGACCGAAACTTGCATTTCGAAACGTTTCATAGAATCTAATTTTCAGATGATTTTTTGCATGGAAAACCATCATAACCTTTCCTCATAAAATATATAAATGATATGTGATGTTTCGTATCATTTCGAAGAGTCCCCGATTTAATTTGATTTTTGACCGAAATAAGTATAAACTAGTGTATAATATATTATGATTTTTTTGCCGAAATTGCATTTCGAAAAGTTTCATAGAATCTTGTTTTGAAATGATTTTTTGCATGGACTTCCATCATAACCTTCCCTATTAACATATATAAATGATCTGAAAAGTCTCGTATCATTTAACATAGTCCCAAATTAAATTTGATTTTTTGACCGAAACTAGTGTATAATATAATATGATTTTTGACCGAAACTCGCATTTCAAAAAGTTTCATAGAATCCATTTTTTCAGATGATTTTTTGCATGGACTTACATCATACTCTTCCCTCGTAAAATATATAAATGATATGTGAAGTTTCGTATCATTTCGAACAGTCCCCGATTTAATTTGATTTTTGACCGAAACTAGTATAACTAAGTGTATATAATATATAACGATTTTTTGGCCGAAACTTGCATTTCGAAAAGTTTCATAAAATCTAGTTTTCAAATAATTTTTTGCATGGACTTCCATCATATCCTTCCCTCTTAACATATATAAATGATCTGAAAATTCTCGTAACTTTTCAAATAATCCCCGATGAAATATGATTTTTTTCCCAAAACTAATGTATAATATACTATGATTTTTGACCGAAACTTGCATTTCGAAAAGTTTCATAGAATCTAATATTCAGAAGAATTTTTGCATGGACTTCCATCATAACCTTCCCTCGTAAATTATACAAATGATATGCGAAGTTTCGTATCATTTCTAACAGTCCCGGATTTAATTTCTTTTTGACCGAGACTAGTATAAACAAGTGTATAATATATTATGATTTTTTGACCAAAACTTTAATTTCGAAATGTTTCATAGAGTCTAATTTTCTGATTATTTTTTAGCATAGACTTCCTTCAAAATCTTCCCTCTTAACATATATAAATTATCTGAAAAGTCTCGTATCATTTCAAATATTCCCCAATTAAATTTGATATTTTTTACCGAAACTAGTGTATAATATACTATTATTTTTTTACCGAAACTTGATTTCGGAAAGTTTCATAGAATCTAAATTTCAGATGATTTTTTGCATGAAGTTACATCATACACTTCCCTCGTAAAATATATAAATGATATGTGAAGTTTCGTATCATTTCGAACAGTCCCAGATTTAATTTGATTTTTGACCGAAACTACTATAAACTAGTGTATAATATATTACGATTTTTTGGCCGAAACTTGCATTTCGAAAAGTTTCATAGAATCTAGTTTTCAAATAATTTTTTGCATGGACTTCCATCATATCCTTCCCTCTTAACATATATAAATGATCTGAAAAGTCTCGTATCATTTCAAATAGTCCCCAATGAAATATGATTTTTGACCGAAACTTGCATTTCGAAAAGTTTCATAGAATCTAATTTTCAGATGATTTTTTGCATGTACTTCCATCATAACCTACCCTCGTAAAATATATAAATGATATTCAAAGTTTCGTATCATTTCTAACAGTCCCGGATTTAATTTATTTTTGACCGAGACTAGTATAAACTAGTGTATAATATATTATGATTTTTTGACCAAAACTTGCATTTCGAAATGTTTCGTAGAATCTAATTTCAGATGATTTTTTTTTGCATAGACTTCCATCATAACCTTCCCTCTTAACATATATAAATTTTCTTAAAAGTCTCGTATCATTTCAAATAGTCCCCAATTAAATTTGATATTTTTTATCGAAACTAGTGTATAATATACTATGATTTTTTACTGAAACTTGCATTTCAGAAAGTTTCATAGAATCTAA
This sequence comes from Lathyrus aphaca, assembly GCA_963966055.1. Classification (NCBI taxonomy): domain Eukaryota; kingdom Viridiplantae; phylum Streptophyta; class Magnoliopsida; order Fabales; family Fabaceae; genus Lathyrus; species Lathyrus aphaca. The sequence continues at coordinate 17,712,664 of OZ014523.1, read as the reverse complement.
ATTTCATATGATTTTTTCCATGGACTTATATCATACTCTTCCCTCGTAAAATATATAAATGATATGTGAAGTTTCATATCATTTCGAACAATCCACGATTTAATTTGATTTTTGACCGAAACTAGTATAAACTAGTGTATAATATAATATGTTTTTTTGGCCGAAACTTGCATTTCGAAAAGTTTCAATGAATCTAGTTTTCAGAAGATCTTTTTTGCATTGACTTCCATCATATTCTTGCCTCTTAACATATATAAATGATCACAAAAGTCTCGTATCAGTTCAAATAGTCCCTAATTAAATTTGTTTTTTTGACCGAAACTAGTGTATATTATACTATGATTTTTGACCGAAACTTGCATTTCGAAACGTTTCATAGAATCTAATTTTCAGATGATTTTTTGCATGGAAAACCATCATAACCTTCCCTCATAAAATATATAAATGATATGTGATGTTTCGTATCATTTCGAAGAGTCCCCGATTTAATTTGATTTTTGACTGAAATAAGTATAAACTAGTGTATAATATATTATGATTTTTTTGCCGAAATTGCATTTCGAAAAGTTTCATAGAATCTAGTTTTGAAATGATTTTTTGCATGGACTTCCATCATAACCTTCCCTATTAACATATATAAATGATCTGAAAAGTCTCGTATCATTTAAAATAGTCCCAAATTAAATTTGATTTTTTGACCGAAACTAGTGTATAATATAATATGATTTTTGACCGAAACTCGCATTTCAAAAAGTTTCATAGAATCCAATTTTTCAGATGATTTTTTGAATGGACTTACATCATACTCTTCCCTCGTAAAATATATAAATGATATGTGAAGTTTCGTATCATTTCGAACAGTCCCCGATTTAATTTGATTTTTGACCGAAACTAGTATAACTAAGTGTATATAATATATAACGAATTTTTGGCCGAAACTTGCATTTCGAAAAGTTTCATAGAATCTAGTTTTCAAATAATTTTTTGCATGGACTTCCATCATATCCTTCCCTCTTAACATATATAAATGATCTGAAAATTCTCGTATCTTTTCAAATAATCCCCGATGAAATATGATTTTTTTCCCAAAACTAATGTATAATATACTATGATTTTTGACCGAAACTTGCATTTTGAAAAGTTTCATAGAATCTAATATTCAGAAGAATTTTTGCATGGACTTCCATCATAACCTTCCCTCGTAAATTATACAAATGATATGCGAAGTTTCGTATCATTTCTAACAGTCCCGGATTTAATTTCTTTTTGACCGAGACTAGTATAAACAAGTGTATAATATATTATGATTTTTTGACCAAAACTTTCATTTCGAAATGTTTCATAGAGTCTAATTTTCTGATATTTTTTAGCATAGACTTCCATCAAAATATTCCCTCTTAACATATATAAATTATCTGAAAAGTCTCGTATCATTTTAAATATTCCCCAATTAAATTTGATATTTTTTACCGAAACTAGTGTATAATATACTATTATTTTTTTACCGAAACTTGATTTCGGAAAGTTTCATAGAATCTAAATTTCAGATGATTTTTTGCATGAACTTACATCATACACTTCACTCGTAAAATATATAAATGATATGTGAAGTTTCGTATCATTTCGAACAGTCCCAGATTTAATTTGATTTTTGACCGAAACTACTATAAACTAGTGTATAATATATTACGATTTTTTGGCCGAAACTTGCATTTCGAAAAGTTTCATAGAATCTAGTTTTCAAATAATTTTTTGCATGGACTTCCATCATATCCTTCCCTCTTAACATATATTAATGATCTGAAAAGTCTCGTATCATTTCAAATAGTCCCCAATGAAATATGATTTTTGACCGAAACTTGCATTTCGAAAAGTTTCATAGAATCTAATTTTCAGATGATTTTTTGCATGGACTTCCATCATAACCTACCCTCGTAAAATATATAAATGATATTCAAAGTTTCGTATCATTTCTAACAGTCCCGGATTTAATTTATTTTTGACCGAGAAGAGTATAAACTAGTGTATAATATATTATGATTTTTTGACCAAAACTTGCATTTCGAAATGTTTCGTAGAATCTAATTTCAGATGATTTTTTTTTGCATAGACTTCCATCATAACCTTCCCTCTTAACATATATAAATTTTCTGAAAAGTCTCGTATCATTTCAAATAGTCCCCAATTAAATTTGATATTTTTTATCGAAACTAGTGTATAATATACTATGATTTTTTACTGAAACGTGCATTTCAGAAAGTTTCATAGAATCTAAATTTCATATGATTTTTTCCATGGACTTATATCATACTCTTCCCTCGTAAAATATATAAATGATATGTGAAGTTTCATATCATTTCGAACAATCCACGATTTAATTTGATTTTTGACCGAAACTAGTATAAACTAGTGTATAATATAATATGTTTTTTTGGCCGAAACTTGCATTTCGAAAAGTTTCAATGAATCTAGTTTTCAGAAGATCTTTTTTGCATTGACTTCCATCATATTCTTGCCTCTTAACATATATAAATGATCACGAAAGTCTCGTATCAGTTCAAATAGTCCCCAATTAAATTTGTTTTTTTGACCGAAACTAGTGTATATTATACTATGATTTTTGACCGAAACTTGCATTTCGAAACGTTTCATAGAATCTAATTTTCAGATGATTTTTTGCATGGAAAACCATCATAACCTTCCCTCATAAAATATATAAATGATATGTGATGTTTCGTATCATTTCGAAGAGTCCCCGATTTAATTTGATTTTTGACCGAAATAAGTATAAACTAGTGTATAATATATTATGATTTTTTTGCCGAAATTGCATTTCGAAAAGTTTCATAGAATCTAGTTTTGAAATGATTTTTTGCATGGACTTCCATCATAACCTTCCCTATTAACATATATAAATGATCTGAAAAGTCTCGTATCATTTAAAATAATCCCAAATTAAATTTGATTTTTTGACCGAAACTAGTGTATAATATAATATGATTTTTGACCGAAACTCGCATTTCAAAAAGTTTCATAGAATCCAATTTTTCAGATGATTTTTTGAATGGACTTACATCATACTCTTCCCTCGTAAAATATATAAATGATATGTGAAGTTTCGTATCATTTCGAACAGTCCCCGATTTAATTTGATTTTTGACCGAAACTAGTATAACTAAGTGTATATAATATATAACGATTTTTTGGCCGAAACTTGCATTTCGAAAAGTTTCATAGAATCTAGTTTTCAAATAATTTTTTGCATGGACTTCCATCATATCCTTCCCTCTTAACATATATAAATGATCTGAAAATTCTCGTATCTTTTCAAATAATCCCCGATGAAATATGATTTTTTTCCCAAAACTAATGTATAATATACTATGATTTTTGACCGAAACTTGCATTTTGAAAAGTTTCATAGAATCTAATATTCAGAAGAATTTTTGCATGGACTTCCATCATAACCTTCCCTCGTAAATTATACAAATGATATGCGAAGTTTCGTATCATTTCTAACAGTCCCGGATTTAATTTCTTTTTGACCGAGACTAGTATAAACAAGTGTATAATATATTATGATTTTTTGACCAAAACTTTCATTTCGAAATGTTTCATAGAGTCTAATTTTCTGATGATTTTTTAGCATAGACTTCCATCAAAATATTCCCTCTTAACATATATAAATTATCTGAAAAGTCTCGTATCATTTCAAATATTCCCCAATTAAATTTGATATTTTTTACCGAAACTAGTGTATAATATACTATTATTTTTTTACCGAAACTTGATTTCGGAAAGTTTCATAGAATCTAAATTTCAGATGATTTTTTGCATGAACTTACATCATACACTTCCCTCGTAAAATATATAAATGATATGTGAAGTTTCGTATCATTTCGAACAGTCCCAGATTTAATTTGATTTTTGACCGAAACTACTATAAACTAGTGTATAATATATTACGATTTTTTGGCCGAAACTTGCATTTCGAAAAGTTTCATAGAATCTAGTTTTCAAATAATTTTTTGCATGGACTTCCATCATATCCTTCCCTCTTAACATATATTAATGATCTGAAAAGTCTCGTATCATTTCAAATAGTCCCCAATGAAATATGATTTTTGACCGAAACTTGCATTTCGAAAAGTTTCATAGAATCTAATTTTCAGATGATTTTTTGCATGGACTTCCATCATAACCTACCCTCGTAAAATATATAAATGATATTCAAAGTTTCGTATCATTTCTAACAGTCCCGGATTTAATTTATTTTTGACCGAGACTAGTATAAACTAGTGTATGATATATTATGATTTTTTGACCAAAACTTGCATTTCGAAATGTTTCGTAGAATCTAATTTCAGATGATTTTTTTTTGCATAGACTTCCATCATAACCTTCCCTCTTAACATATATAAATTTTCTGAAAAGTCTCGTATCATTTCAAATAGTCCCCAATTAAATTTGATATTTTTTATCGAAACTAGTGTATAATATACTACGATTTTTTACTGAAACATGCATTTCAGAAAGTTTCATAGAATCTAAATTTCATATGATTTTTTCCATGGACTTATATCATACTCTTCCCTCGTAAAATATATAAATGATATGTGAAGTTTCATATCATTTCGAACAATCCACGATTTAATTTGATTTTTGACCGAAACTAGTATAAACTAGTGTATAATATAATATGTTTTTTTGGCCGAAACTTGCATTTCGAAAAGTTTCAATGAATCTAGTTTTCAGAAGATCTTTTTTGCATTGACTTCCATCATATTCTTGCCTCTTAACATATATAAATGATCACAAAAGTCTCGTATCATTTCAAATAGTCCCCAATTAAATTTGTTTTTTTAACCGAAACCAGTGTATAATATACTATGATTTTTGACCGAAACTTGCATTTCGAAACGTTTCATAGAATCTAATTTTCAGATGATTTTTCGCATGGAAATCCATCATAACCTTCCCTTGTAAAATATATAAATGATATGTGAAGTTTCGTATCATTTCGAAGAGTCCCCGATTTAATTTGATTTTTGACCGAAATAAGTATAAACTAGTGTATAATATATTATGATTTTTTTGCCGAAATTGCATTTTGAAAAGTTTCATAGAATCTAGTTTTGAAATGATTTTTTGCATGGACTTCCATCATAACCTTCCCTATTAACATATATAAATGATCTGAAAAGTCTCGTATCATTTAAAATAGTCCCAAATTAAATTTGATTTTTTGACCGAAACTAGTGTATAATATAATATGATTTTTGACCGAAACTCGCATTTCAAAAAGTTTCATAGAATCCAATTTTTCAGATGATTTTTTGCATGGACTTACATCATACTCTTCCCTCGTAAAATATATAAATGATATGTGAAGTTTCGTATCATTTCGAACAATCCCCGATTTAATTTGATTTTTGACCGAAACTAGTATAACTAAGTGTATATAATATATAACGATTTTTTTGCCGAAACTTGCATTTCGAAAAGTTTCATAGAATCTAGTTTTCAAATAATTTTTTGCATGGACTTCCATCATATCCTTCCCTCTTAACATATATAAATGATCTGAAAAGTCTCGTATCTTTTCAAATAATCCCCGATGAAATATGATTTTTTTTCCCGAAACTAATGTATAATATACTATGATTTTTGACCGAAACTTGCATTTCGAAAAGTTTCATAGAATCTAATATTCAGAAGAATTTTTGCATGGACTTCCATCATAACCTTCCCTCGTAAATTATACAAATGATATGCGAAGTTTCGTATCATTTCTAACAGTCCCGGATTTAATTTCTTTTTGACCGAGACTAGTATAAACAAGTGTATAATATATTATGATTTTTTGACCAAAACTTTCATTTCGAAATGTTTCATAGAGTCTAATTTTCTGATGATTTTTTAGCATAGACTTTCATCAAAATCTTCCCTCTTAACATATATAAATTATATGAAAAGTCTCGTATCATTTCAAATATTCCCCAATTAAATTTGATATTTTTTTACCGAAACTAGTGTATAATATACTATTATTTTTTTACCGAAACTTGATTTCGGAAAGTTTCATAGAATCTAAATTTCAGATGATTTTTTGCATGAACTTACATCATACACTTACCTCGTAAAATATATAAATGATATGTGAAGTTTCGTATCATTTCGAACAGTCCCAGATTTAATTTGATTTTTGACCGAAACTACTATAAACTAGTGTATAATATATTACGATTTTTTGGCCGAAAGTTGCATTTCGAAAAGTTTCATAGAATCTAGTTTTCAAATAATTTTTTGCATGGACTTCCATCATATCCTTCCCTCTTAACATATTTAAATGATCTAAAAAGTCTCGTATCATTTCAAATAGTCCCCAATGAAATATGATTTTTGACCGAAACTTGCATTTCGAAAAATTTCATAGAATCTAATTTTCAGATGATTTTTTGCATGGACTTCCAACATAACCTACCCTCGTAAAATATATAAATGATATGCAAAGTTTCGTATCATTTCTAACAGTCCCGGATTTAATTTCTTTTTGACCGAGACTAGTATAAACTAGTGTATAATATATTATGATTTTTTGACCAAAACATGCATTTCGAAATGTTTCATAGAATCTAATTTCAGATGATTTTTTTTTGCATAGACTTTCATCATAACCTTCCCTCTTAACATATATAAATTTTCTGAAAAGTCTCGTATCATTTCAAATAGTCCCCAATTAAATTTGATATTTTTTATCGAAACTAGTGTATAATATACTATGATTTTTTACTGAAACCTGCATTTCAGAAAGTTTCATAGAATCTAAATTTCATATGATTTTATGCATGGACTTATATCATACTCTTCCCTCGTAAAATATATAAATGATATGTGAAGTTTCATATCATTTCGAACAATCCACGATTTAATTTGATTTTTGACCGAAACTAGTATAAACTAGTGTATAATATAATATGTTTTTTTGGCCGAAACTTGCATTTCGAAAAGTTTCAATGAATCTAGTTTTCAGAAGATCTTTTTTGCATTGACTTCCATCATATTCTTGCCTCTTAACATATATAAATGATCACAAAAGTCTCGTATCATTTCAAATAGTCCCCAATTAAATTTGTTTTTTTGACCGAAACCAGTGTATAATATACTATGATTTTTGACCGAAACATGCATTTCGAAACGTTTCATAGAATCTAATTTTCAGATGATTTTTTGCATGGAAATCCATCATAACCTTCCCTCGTAAAATATATAAATGATATGTGAAGTTTCGTATCATTTCGAAGAGTCCCCGATTTAATTTGATTTTTGACCGAAATAAGTATAAACTAGTGTATAATATATTATGATTTTTTTGCCGAAATTGCATTTTGAAAAGTTTCATAGAATCTAGTTTTGAAATGATTTTTTGCATGGACTTCCATCATAACCTTCCCTATTAACATATATAAATGATCTGAAAAGTCTCGTATCATTTAAAATAGTCCCAAATTAAATTTGATTTTTTGACCGAAACTAGTGTATAATATAATATGATTTTTGACCGAAACTCGCATTTCAAAAAGTTTCATAGAATCCAATTTTTCAGATGATTTTTTGCATGGACTTACATCATACTCTTCCCTCGTAAAATATATAAATGATATGTGAAGTTTCGTATCATTTCGAACAATCCCCGATTTAATTTGATTTTTGACCGAAACTAGTATAACTAAGTGTATATAATATATAACGATTTTTTTGCCGAAACTTGCATTTCGAAAAGTTTCATAGAATCTAGTTTTCAAATAATTTTTTGCATGGACTTCCATCATATCCTTCCCTCTTAACATATATAAATGATCTGAAAAGTCACGTATCTTTTCAAATAATCCCCGATGAAATATGATTTTTTTTCCCGAAACTAATGTATAATATACTATGATTTTTGACCGAAACTTGCATTTCGAAAAGTTTCATAGAATCTAATATTCAGAAGAATTTTTGCATGGACTTCCATCATAACCTTCCCTCGTAAATTATACAAATGATATGCGAAGTTTCGTATCATTTCTAACAGTCCCGGATTTAATTTCTTTTTGACCGAGACTAGTATAAACAAGTGTATAATATATTATGATTTTTTGACCAAAACTTTCATTTCGAAATGTTTCATAGAGTCTAATTTTCTGATGATTTTTTAGCATAGACTTTCATCAAAATCTTCCCTCTTAACATATATAAATTATATGAAAAGTCTCGTATCATTTCAAATATTCCCCAATTAAATTTGATATTTTTTTATCGAAACTAGTGTATAATATACTATTATTTTTTTACCGAAACTTGATTTCGGAAAGTTTCATAGAATCTAAATTTCAGATGATTTTTTGCATGAACTTACATCATACACTTACCTCGTAAAATATATAAATGATATGTGAAGTTTCGTATCATTTCGAACAGTCCCAGATTTAATTTGATTTTTGACCGAAACTACTATAAACTAGTGTATAATATATTACGATTTTTTGGCCGAAAGTTGCATTTCGAAAAGTTTCATAGAATCTAGTTTTCAAATAATTTTTTGCATGGACTTCCATCATATCCTTCCCTCTTAACATATTTAAATGATCTAAAAAGTCTCGTATCATTTCAAATAGTCCCCAATGAAATATGATTTTTGACCGAAACTTGCATTTCGAAAAATTTCATAGAATCTAATTTTCAGATGATTTTTTGCATGGACTTCCAACATAACCTACCCTCGTAAAATATATAAATGATATGCAAAGTTTCGTATCATTTCTAACAGTCCCGGATTTAATTTCTTTTTGACCGAGACTAGTATAAACTAGTGTATAATATATTATGATTTTTTGACCAAAACATGCATTTCGAAATGTTTCATAGAATCTAATTTCAGATGATTTTTTTTTGCATAGACTTTCATCATAACCTTCCCTCTTAACATATATAAATTTTCTGAAAAGTCTCGTATCATTTCAAATAGTCCCCAATTAAATTTGATATTTTTTATCGAAACTAGTGTATAATATACTATGATTTTTTACTGAAACTTGCATTTCAGAAAGTTTCATAGAATCTAAATTTCATATGATTTTATGCATGGACTTATATCATACTCTTCCCTCGTAAAATATATAAATGATATGTGAAGTTTCATATCATTTCGAACAATCCACGATTTAATTTGATTTTTGACCGAAACTAGTATAAACTAGTGTATAATATAATATGTTTTTTTGGCCGAAACTTGCATTTCGAAAAGTTTCAATGAATCTAGTTTTCAGAAGATCTTTTTTGCATTGACTTCCATCATATTCTTGCCTCTTAACATATATAAATGATCACAAAAGTCTCGTATCATTTCAAATAGTCCCCAATTAAATTTGTTTTTTTGACCGAAACCAGTGTATAATATACTATGATTTTTGACCGAAACATGCATTTCGAAACGTTTCATAGAATCTAATTTTCAGATGATTTTTTGCATGGAAATCCATCATAACCTTCCCTCGTAAAATATATAAATGATATGTGAAGTTTCGTATCATTTCGAAGAGTCCCCGATTTAATTTGATTTTTGACCGAAATAAGTATAAACTAGTGTATAATATATTATGATTTTTTTGCCGAAATTGCATTTTGAAAAGTTTCATAGAATCTAGTTTTGAAATGATTTTTTGCATGGACTTCCATCATAACCTTCCCTATTAACATATATAAATGATCTGAAAAGTCTCGTATCATTTAAAATAGTCCCAAATTAAATTTGATTTTTTGACCGAAACTAGTGTATAATATAATATGATTTTTGACCGAAACTCGCATTTCAAAAAGTTTCATAGAATCCAATTTTTCAGATGATTTTTTGCATGGACTTACATCATACTCTTCCCTCGTAAAATATATAAATGATATGTGAAGTTTCGTATCATTTCGAACAATCCCCGATTTAATTTGATTTTTGACCGAAACTAGTATAACTAAGTGTATATAATATATAACGATTTTTTTGCCGAAACTTGCATTTCGAAAAGTTTCATAGAATCTAGTTTTCAAATAATTTTTTGCATGGACTTCCATCATATCCTTCCCTCTTAACATATATAAATGATCTGAAAAGTCACGTATCTTTTCAAATAATCCCCGATGAAATATGATTTTTTTTCCCGAAACTAATGTATAATATACTATGATTTTTGACCGAAACTTGCATTTCGAAAAGTTTCATAGAATCTAATATTCAGAAGAATTTTTGCATGGACTTCCATCATAACCTTCCCTCGTAAATTATACAAATGATATGCGAAGTTTCGTATCATTTCTAACAGTCCCGGATTTAATTTCTTTTTGACCGAGACTAGTATAAACAAGTGTATAATATATTATGATTTTTTGACCAAAACTTTCATTTCGAAATGTTTCATAGAGTCTAATTTTCTGATGATTTTTTAGCATAGACTTTCATCAAAATCTTCCCTCTTAACATATATAAATTATATGAAAAGTCTCGTATCATTTCAAATATTCCCCAATTAAATTTGATATTTTTTTATCGAAACTAGTGTATAATATACTATTATTTTTTTACCGAAACTTGATTTCGGAAAGTTTCATAGAATCTAAATTTCAGATGATTTTTTGCATGAACTTACATCATACACTTACCTCGTAAAATATATAAATGATATGTGAAGTTTCGTATCATTTCGAACAGTCCCAGATTTAATTTGATTTTTGACCGAAACTACTATAAACTAGTGTATAATATATTACGATTTTTTGGCCGAAACTTGCATTTCGAAAAGTTTCATAGAATCTAGTTTTCAAATAATTTTTTGCATGGACTTCCATCATATCCTTCCCTCTTAACATATTTAAATGATCTAAAAAGTCTCGTATCATTTCAAATAGTCCCCAATGAAATATGATTTTTTACCGAAACTTGCATTTCGAAAAATTTCATAGAATCTAATTTTCAGATGATTTTTTGCATGGACTTCCAACATAACCTACCCTCGTAAAATATATAAATGATATGCAAAGTTTCGTATCATTTCTAACAGTCCCGGATTTAATTTCTTTTTGACCGAGACTAGTATAAACTAGTGTATAATATATTATGATTTTTTGACCAAAACATGCATTTCGAAATGTTTCATAGAATCTAATTTCAGATGATTTTTTTTTGCATAGACTTCCATCATAACCTTCCCTCTTAACATATATAAATTTTCTGAAAAGTCTCGTATCATTTCAAATAGTCCCCAATTAAATTTGATATTTTTTATCGAAACTAGTGTATAATATACTATGATTTTTTACTAAAACTTGCATTTCAGAAAGTTTCATAGAATCTAAATTTCATATGATTTTATGCATGGACTTATATCATACTCTTCCCTCGTAAAATATATAAATGATATGTGAAGTTTCATATCATTTCGAACAATCCACGATTTAATTTGATTTTTGACCGAAACTAGTATAAACTAGTGTATAATATAATATGTTTTTTTGGCCGAAACTTGCATTTCGAAAAGTTTCAATGAATCTAGTTTTCAGAAGATCTTTTTTGCATTGACTTCCATCATATTCTTGCCTCTTAACATATATAAATGATCACAAAAGTCTCATATCATTTCAAATAGTCCCCAATTAAATTTGTTTTTTTGACCGAAACCAGTGTATAATATACTATGATTTTTGACCGAAACATGCATTTCGAAACGTTTCATAGAATCTAATTTTCAGATGATTTTTTGCATGGAAATCCATCATAACCTTCCCTCGTAAAATATATAAATGATAAGTGAAGTTTCGTATCATTTCGAAGAGTCCCCGATTTAATTTGATTTTTGACCGAAATAAGTATAAACTAGTGTATAATATATTATGATTTTTTTGCCGAAATTGCATTTTGAAAAGTTTCATAGAATCTAGTTTTGAAATGATTATTTGCATGGACTTCCATCATAACCTTCCCTATTAACATATATAAATGATCTGAAAAGTCTCGTATCATTTAAAATAGTCCCAAATTAAATTTGATTTTTTGACCGAAACTAGTGTATAATATAATATGATTTTTGACCGAAACTCGCATTTCAAAAAGTTTCATAGAATCCAATTTTTCAGATGATTTTTTGCATGGACTTACATCATACTCTTCCCTCGTAAAATATATAAATGATATGTGAAGTTTCGTATCATTTCGAACAATCCCCGATTTAATTTGATTTTTGACCGAAACTAGTATAACTAAGTGTATATAATATATAACGATTTTTTTGCCGAAACTTGCATTTCGAAAAGTTTCATAGAATCTAGTTTTCAAATAATTTTTTGCATGGACTTCCATCATATCCTTCCCTCTTAACATATATAAATGATCTGAAAAGTCTCGTATCTTTTCAAATAATCCCCGATGAAATATGATTTTTTTTCCCGAAACTAATGTATAATATACTATGATTTTTGACCGAAACTTGCATTTCGCAAAGTTTCATAGAATCTAATATTCAGAAGAATTTTTGCATGGACTTCCATCATAACCTTCCCTCGTATATTATACAAATGATATGCGAATTTTCGTATCATTTCTAACAGTCCCGGATTTAATTTCTTTTTGACCGAGACTAGTATAAACAAGTGTATAATATATTATGATTTTTTGACCAAAACTTTCATTTCGAAATGTTTCATAGAGTCTAATTTTCTGATGATTTTTTAGCATAGACTTCCATCAAAATCTTCCCTCTTAACATATATAAATTATCTGAAAAGTCTCGTATCATTTCAAATATTCCCCAATTAAATTTGATATTTGTTACCGAAACTAGTGTATAATATACTAATATTTTTTTACCGAAACTTGATTTCGGAAAGTTTCATAGAATCTAAATTTCAGATGATTTTTTGCATGAACTTACATCATACACTTCCTTCGTAAAATATATAAATGATATGTGAAGTTTCGTATCATTTCGAACAGTCCCAGATTTAAATTGATTTTTGACCGAAACTACTATAAACTAGTGTATAATATATTACGATTTTTAGGCCGAAACTTGCATTTCGAAAAGTTTCATAGAATCTAGTTTTCAAATAATTTTTTGCATGGACTTCCATCATATCCTTCCCTCTTAACATATATAAATGATCTGAAAAGTCTCGTATCAGTTCAAATAGTCCCCAATGAAATATGATTTTTGACCGAAACTTGCATTTCGAAAAGTTTCATAGAATCTAATTTTCAGATGATTTTTTGCATGGACTTCCATCATAACCTACCCTTGTAAAATATATAAATGATATGCAAAGTTTCGTATCATTTCTAACAGTCCCGGATTTAATTTCTTTTTGACCGAGACTAGTATAAACTAGTGTATAATATATTATGATTTTTTGACCAAAACATGCATTTCGAAATGTTTCGTAGAATCTAATTTCAGATGATTTTTTTTTGCATAGACTTCCATCATAACCTTCCCTCTTAACATATATAAATTTTCTGAAAAGTCTCGTATCATTTCAAATAGTCCCCAATTAAATTTGATATTTTTTATCGAAACTAGTGTATAATATACTATGATTTTTTACTGAAACTTGCATTTCAGAAAGTTTCATAGAATCTAAATTTCATATGATTTTTTGCATGGACTTATATCATACTCTTCCCTCGTAAAATATATAAATGATATGTGAAGTTTCATATCATTTCGAACAATCCACGATTTAATTTGATTTTTGACCGAAACTAGTATAAACTAGTGTATAATATAATATGTTTTTTTGGCCGAAACTTGCATTTCGAAAAGTTTCAATGAATCTAGTTTTCAGAAGATCTTTTTTGCATTGACTTCCATCATATTCTTGCCTCTTAACATATATAAATGATCACAAAAGTCTCGTATCATTTCAAATAGTCCCCAATTAAATTTGTTTTTTTAACCGAAACCAGTGTATAATATACTATGATTTTTGACCGAAACTTGCATTTCGAAACGTTTCATAGAATCTAATTTTCAGATTATTTTTTGCATGGAAATCCATCATAACCTTCCCTCGTAAAATATATAAATGATATGTGAAGTTTCGTATCATTTCGAAGAGTCCCCGATTTAATTTGATTTTTGACCGAAATAAGTATAAACTAGTGTATAATATATTATGATTTTTTTGCCGAAATTGCATTTCGAAAAGTTTCATAGAATCTAGTTTTGAAATGATTTTTTGCATGGACTTCCATCATAACCTTCCCTATTAACATATATAAATGATCTGAAAAGTCTCGTATCATTTAAAATAGTCCCAAATTAAATTTGATATTTTGACCAAAACTAGTGTATAATATAATATGATTTTTGACCGAAACTCGCAATTCAAAAAGTTTCATAGAATCCAATTTTTCAGATGATTTTTTGCATGGACTTACATCATACTCTTCCCTCGTAAAATATATAAATGATATGTGAAGTTTCGTATCATTTCGAACAATCCCCGATTTAATTTGATTTTTGACCGAAACTAGTATAACTAAGTGTATATAATATATAACGATTTTTTGGCCGAAACTTGCATTTCGAAAAGTTTCATAGAATCTAGTTTTCAAATAATTTTTTGCATGGACTTCCATCATATCCTTCCCTCTTAACATATATAAATGATCTGAAAAGTCTCGTATCTTTTCAAATAATCCCCGATGAAATATGATTTTTTTTCCCGAAACTAATGTATAATATACTATGATTTTTGACCGAAACTTGCATTTCGAAAAGTTTCATAGAATCTAATATTCAGAAGAATTTTTGCATGGACTTCCATCATAACCTTCCCTCGTAAATTATACAAATGATATGCGAAGTTTCGTATCATTTCTAACAGTCCCGGATTTAATTTCTTTTTGACCGAGACTAGTATAAACAAGTGTATAATATATTATGATTTTTTGACCAAAACTTTCATTTCGAAATGTTTCATAGAGTCTAATTTTCTGATGATTTTTTAGCATAGACTTCCTTCAAAATCTTCCCTCTTAACATATATAAATTATCTGAAAAGTCTCGTATCATTTCAAATATTCCCCAATTAAATTTGATATTTTTTACCGAAACTAGTGTATAATATACTATTATTTTTTTACCGAAACTTGATTTCGGAAAGTTTCATAGAATCTAAATTTCAGATGATTTTTTGCATGAACTTACATCATACACTTCCCTCGTAAAATATATAAATGATATGTGAAGTTTCGTATCATTTCGAACAGTCCCAGATTTAATTTGATTTTTGACCGAAACTACTATAAACTAGTGTATAATATATTACGATTTTTTGGCCGAAACTTGCATTTCGAAAAGTTTCATAGAATCTAGTTTTCAAATAATTTTTTGCATGGACTTCCATCATATCCTTCCCTCTTAACATATTTAAATGATCTAAAAAGTCTCGTATCATTTCAAATAGTCCCCAATGAAATATAATTTTTTACCGAAACTTGCATTTCGAAAAATTTCATAGAATCTAATTTTCAGATGATTTTTTGCATGGACTTCCAACATAACCTACCCTCGTAAAATATATAAATGATATGCAAAGTTTCGTATCATTTCTAACAGTCCCGGATTTAATTTCTTTTTGACCGAGACTAGTATAAACTAGTGTATAATATATTATGATTTTTTGACCAAAACATGCATTTCGAAATGTTTCGTAGAATCTAATTTCAGATGATTTTTTTTTGCATAGACTTCCATCATAACCTTCCCTCTTAACATATATAAATTTTCTGAAAAGTCTCGTATCATTTCAAATAGTCCCCAATTAAATTTGATATTTTTTATCGAAACTAGTGTATAATATACTATGATTTTTTACTAAAACTTGCATTTCAGAAAGTTTCATAGAATCTAAATTTCATATGATTTTATGCATGGACTTATATCATACTCTTCCCTCGTAAAATATATAAATGATATGTGAAGTTTCATATCATTTCGAACAATCCACGATTTAATTTGATTTTTGACCGAAACTAGTATAAACTAGTGTATAATATAATATGTTTTTTTGGCCGAAACTTGCATTTCGAAAAGTTTCAATGAATCTAGTTTTCAGAAGATCTTTTTTGCATTGACTTCCATCATATTCTTGCCTCTTAACATATATAAATGATCACAAAAGTCTCGTATCATTTCAAATAGTCCCCAATTAAATTTGTTTTTTTGACCGAAACCAGTGTATAATATACTATGATTTTTGACCGAAACATGCATTTCGAAACGTTTCATAGAATCTAATTTTCAGATGATTTTTTGCATGGAAATCCATCATAACCTTCCCTCGTAAAATATATAAATGATATGTGAAGTTTCGTATCATTTCGAAGAGTCCCCGATTTAATTTGATTTTTGACCGAAATAAGTATAAACTAGTGTATAATATATTATGATTTTTTTGCCGAAATTGCATTTTGAAAAGTTTCATAGAATCTAGTTTTGAAATGAATTTTTGCATGGACTTCCATCATAACCTTCCCTATTAACATATATAAATGATCTGAAAAGTCTCGTATCATTTAAAATAGTCCCAAATTAAATTTGATTTTTTGACCGAAACTAGTGTATAATATAATATGATTTTTGACCGAAACTCGCATTTCAAAAAGTTTCATAGAATCCAATTTTTCAGATGATTTTTTGCATGGACTTACATCATACTCTTCCCTCGTAAAATATATAAATGATATGTGAAGTTTCGTATCATTTCGAACAATCCCCGATTTAATTTGATTTTTGACCGAAACTAGTATAACTAAGTGTATATAATATATAACGATTTTTTTGCCGAAACTTGCATTTCGAAAAGTTTCATAGAATCTAGTTTTCAAATAATTTTTTGCATGGACTTCCATCATATCCTTCCCTCTTAACATATATAAATGATCTGAAAAGTCTCGTATCTTTTCAAATAATCCCCGATGAAATATGATTTTTTTTCCCGAAACTAATGTATAATATACTATGATTTTTGACCGAAACTTGCATTTCGCAAAGTTTCATAGAATCTAATATTCAGAAGAATTTTTGCATGGACTTCCATCATAACCTTCCCTCGTATATTATACAAATGATATGCGAATTTTCGTATCATTTCTAACAGTCCCGGATTTAATTTCTTTTTGACCGAGACTAGTATAAACAAGTGTATAATATATTATGATTTTTTGACCAAAACTTTCATTTCGAAATGTTTCATAGAGTCTAATTTTCTGATGATTTTTTAGCATAGACTTCCATCAAAATCTTCCCTCTTAACATATATAAATTATCTGAAAAGTCTCGTATCATTTCAAATATTCCCCAATTAAATTTGATATTTGTTACCGAAACTAGTGTATAATATACTAATATTTTTTTACCGAAACTTGATTTCGGAAAGTTTCATAGAATCTAAATTTCAGATGATTTTTTGCATGAACTTACATCATACACTTCCCTCGTAAAATATATAAATGATATGTGATATTTCGTATCATTTCGAACAGTCCCAGATTTAATTTGATTTTTGACCGAAACTACTATAAACTAGTGTATAATATATTACGATTTTTAGGCCGAATCTTGCATTTCGAAAAGTTTCATAGAATCTAGTTTTCAAATAATTTTTTGCATGGACTTCCATCATATCCTTCCCTCTTAACATATATAAATGATCTGAAAAGTCTCGTATCAGTTCAAATAGTCCCCAATGAAATATGATTTTTGACCGAAACTTGCATTTCGAAAAGTTTCATAGAATCTAATTTTCAGATGATTTTTTGCATGGACTTCCATCATAACCTACCCTTGTAAAATATATAAATGATATGCAAAGTTTCGTATCATTTCTAACAGTCCCGGATTTAATTTCTTTTTGACCGAGACTAGTATAAACTAGTGTATAATATATTATGATTTTTTGACCAAAACATGCATTTCGAAATGTTTCGTAGAATCTAATTTCAGATGATTTTTTTTTGCATAGACTTCCATCATAACCTTCCCTCTTAACATATATAAATTTTCTGAAAAGTCTCGTATCATTTCAAATAGTCCCCAATTAAATTTGATATTTTTTATCGAAACTAGTGTATAATATACTATGATTTTTTACTGAAACTTGCATTTCAGAAAGTTTCATAGAATCTAAATTTCATATGATTTTTTGCATGGACTTATATCATACTCTTCCCTCGTAAAATATATAAATGATATGTGAAGTTTCATATCATTTCGAACAATCCACGATTTAATTTGATTTTTGACCGAAACTAGTATAAACTAGTGTATAATATAATATGTTTTTTTGGCCGAAACTTGCATTTCGAAAAGTTTCAATGAATCTAGTTTTCAGAAGATCTTTTTTGCATTGACTTCCATCATATTCTTGCCTCTTAACATATATAAATGATCACAAAAGTCTCGTATCATTTCAAATAGTCCCCAATTAAATTTGTTTTTTTAACCGAAACCAGTGTATAATATACTATGATTTTTGACCGAAACTTGCATTTCGAAACGTTTCATAGAATCTAATTTTCAGATTATTTTTTGCATGGAAATCCATCATAACCTTCCCTCGTAAAATATATAAATGATATGTGAAGTTTCGTATCATTTCGAAGAGTCCCCGATTTAATTTGATTTTTGACCGAAATAAGTATAAACTAGTGTATAATATATTATGATTTTTTTGCCGAAATTGCATTTCGAAAAGTTTCATAGAATCTAGTTTTGAAATGATTTTTTGCATGGACTTCCATCATAACCTTCCCTATTAACATATATAAATGATCTGAAAAGTCTCGTATCATTTAAAATAGTCCCAAATTAAATTTGATATTTTGACCAAAACTAGTGTATAATATAATATGATTTTTGACCGAAACTCGCAATTCAAAAAGTTTCATAGAATCCAATTTTTCAGATGATTTTTTGCATGGACTTACATCATACTCTTCCCTCGTAAAATATATAAATGATATGTGAAGTTTCGTATCATTTCGAACAATCCCCGATTTAATTTGATTTTTGACCGAAACTAGTATAACTAAGTGTATATAATATATAACGATTTTTTGGCCGAAACTTGCATTTCGAAAAGTTTCATAGAATCTAGTTTTCAAATAATTTTTTGCATGGACTTCCATCATATCCTTCCCTCTTAACATATATAAATGATCTGAAAAGTCTCATATCTTTTCAAATAATCCCCGATGAAATATGATTTTTTTTCCCGAAACTAATGTATAATATACTATGATTTTTGACCGAAACTTGCATTTCGAAAAGTTTCATAGAATCTAATATTCAGAAGAATTTTTGCATGGACTTCCATCATAACCTTCCCTCGTAAATTATACAAATGATATGCGAAGTTTCGTATCATTTCTAACAGTCCCGGATTTAATTTCTTTTTGACCGAGACTAGTATAAACAAGTGTATAATATATTATGATTTTTTGACCAAAACTTTCATTTCGAAATGTTTCATAGAGTCTAATTTTCTGATGATTTTTTAGCATAGACTTCCTTCAAAATCTTCCCTCTTAACATATATAAATTATCTGAAAAGTCTCGTATCATTTCAAATATTCCCCAATTAAATTTGATATTTTTTACCGAAACTAGTGTATAATATACTATTATTTTTTTACCGAAACTTGATTTCGGAAAGTTTCATAGAATCTAAATTTCAGATGATTTTTTGCATGAACTTACATCATACACTTCCCTCGTAAAATATATAAATGATATGTGAAGTTTCGTATCATTTCGAACAGTCCCAGATTTAATTTGATTTTTGACCGAAACTACTATAAACTAGTGTATAATATATTACGATTTTTTGGCCGAAACTTGCATTTCGAAAAGTTTCATAGAATCTAGTTTTCAAATAATTTTTTGCATGGACTTCCATCATATCCTTCCCTCTTAACATATATAAATGATCTGAAAAGTCTCGTATCAGTTCAAATAGTCCCCAATGAAATATGATTTTTGACCGAAACTTGCATTTCGAAAAGTTTCATAGAATCTAATTTTCAGATGATTTTTTGCATGGACTTCCATCATAACCTACCCTCGTAAAATATATAAATGATATGCAAAGTTTCGTATCATTTCTAACAGTCCCGGATTTAATTTCTTTTTGACCGAGACTAGTATAAACTAGTGTATAATATATTATGATTTTTTGTCCAAAACATGCATTTCGAAATGTTTCGTAGAATCTAATTTCAGATGATTTTTTTTTGCATAGACTTCCATCATAACCTTCCCTCTTAACATATATAAATTTTCTGAAAAGTCTCGTATCATTTCAAATAGTCCCCAATTAAATTTGATATTTTTTATCGAAACTAGTGTATAATATACAATGATTTTTTACTTAAACTTGCATTTCAGAAAGTTTCATAGAATCTAAATTTCATATGATTTTTTGCATGGACTTATATCATACTCTTCCCTCGTAAAATATATAAATGATATGTGAAGTTTCATATCATTTCGAACAATCCACGATTTAATTTGATTTTTGACCGAAACTAGTATAAACTAGTGTATAATATAATATGTTTTTTTGGCCGAAACTTGCATTTCGAAAAGTTTCAATGAATCTAGTTTTCAGAAGATCTTTTTTGCATTGACTTCCATCATATTCTTGCCTCTTAACATATATAAATGATCACAAAAGTCTCGTATCAGTTCAAATAGTCCCCAATTAAATTTGTTTTTTTGACCGAAACTAGTGTATATTATACTATGATTTTTGACCGAAACTTGCATTTCGAAACGTTTCATAGAATCTAATTTTCAGATGATTTTTTGCATGGAAATCCATCATAACCTTCCCTCGTAAAATATATAAATGATATGTGAAGTTTCGTATCTTTTCGAAGAGTCCTCGATTTAATTTGATTTTTGACCGAAATAAGTATAAACTAGTGTATAATATATTATGATTTTTTTGCCGAAATTGCATTTCGAAAAGTTTCATAGAATCTAGTTTTGAAATGATTTTTTGCATGGACTTCCATCATAACCTTCCCTATTAACATATATAAATGATCTGAAAAGTCTCGTATCATTTAAAATAGTCCCAAATTAAATTTGATTTTTTGACCGAAACTAGTGTATAATTTAATATGATTTTCTACCGAAACTCGCATTTCAAAAAGTTTCATAGAATCCAATTTTTCAGATGATTTTTTGCATGGACTTACATCATACTCTTCCCTCATAAAATATATAAATGATATGTGAAGTTTCGTATCATTTCGAACAGTCCCCGATTTAATTTGATTTTTGACCGAAACTAGTATAACTAAGTGTATATAATATATAACGATTTTTTGGCCGAAACTTGCATTTCGAAAAGTTTCATAGAATCTAGTTTTCAAATATTTTTTTGCATGGACTTCCATCATATCCTTCCCTCTTAACATATATAAATGATCTGAAAAATCTCGTATCTTTTCAAATAATCCCCGATGAAATATGATTTTTTTTCCCGAAACTAATGTATAATATACTATGATTTTTGACCGAAACTTGCATTTCGAAAAGTTTCATAGAATCTAATATTCAGAAGAATTTTTGCATGGACTTCCATCATAACCTTCCCTCGTAAATTATACAAATGATATGCGAAGATTCGTATCATTTCTAACAGTCCCGTATTTAATTTCTTTTTGACCGAGACTAGTATAAACAAGTGTATAATATATTATGATTTTTTGACCAAAACTTTCATTTCGAAATGTTCCATAGAGTCTAATTTTCTGATGATTTTTTAGCATAGACTTCCATCAAAATCTTCCCTCTTAACATATATAAATTATCTGAAAAGTCTCGTATCATTTCAAATATTCCCCAATTAAATTTGATATTTTTTACCGAAACTAGTGTATAATATACAATTATTTTTTTACCGAAACTTGATTTCGGAAAGTTTCATAGAATCTAAATTTCAGATGATTTTTTGCATGAACTTACATCATACACTTCCCTCGTAAAATATATAAATGATATGTGAAGTTTCGTAACATTTCGAACAGTCTCAGATTTAATTTGATTTTTGACCGAAACTACTATAAACTAGTGTATAATATATTACGATTTTTTGGCCGAAACTTGCATTTCGAAAAGTTTCATAGAATCTAGTTTTCAAATAAATTTTTGCATGGACTTCCGTCATATCCTTCCCTCTTAACATATATAAATGATTTGAAAAGTCTCGTATCATTTAAAATAGTCCCAAATTAAATTTGATTTTTTGACCAAAACTAGTGTATAATATAATATGATTTTTGACCGAAACTCGCATTTCAAAAAGTTTCATAGAATCCAATTTTTCAGATGATTTTTTGCATGGACTTACATCATACTCTTCCCTCGTAAAATATATAAATGATATGTGAAGTTTCGTATCATTTCGAACAATCCCCGATTTAATTTGATTTTTGACCGAAACTAGTATAACTAAGTGTATATAATATATAACGATTTTTTGGCCGAAACTTGCATTTCGAAAAGTTTCATAGAATCTAGTTTTCAAATAATTTTTTGCATGGACTTCCATCATATCCTTCCCTCTTAACATATATAAATGATCTGAAAAGTCTCGTATCTTTTCAAATAATCCCCGATGAAATATGATTTTTTTTCCCGAAACTAATGTATAATATACTATGATTTTTGACCGAAACTTGCATTTCGAAAAGTTTCTTAGAATCTAATATTCAGAAGAATTTTTGCATGGACTTCCATCATAACCTTCCCTCGTAAATTATACAAATGATATGCGAAGTTTCGTATCATTTCTAACAGTCCCGTATTTAATTTCTTTTTGACCGAAACTAGTATAAACAAGTGTATAATATATTATGATTTTTTGACCAAAACTTTCATTTCGAAATGTTTCATAGAGTCTAATTTTCTGATGATTTTTTAGCATAGACTTCCATCAAAATCTTCCCTCTTAACATATATAAATTATCTGAAAAGTCTCGTATAATTTCAAATATTCCCCAATTAAATTTGATATTTTTTACCGAAACTAGTGTATAATATACAATTATTTTTTTACCGAAACTTGATTTCGGAAAGTTTCATAGAATCTAAATTTCAGATGATTTTTTGCATGAACTTACATCATACACTTCCCTCGTAAAATATATAAATGATATGTGAAGTTTCGTATCATTTCGAACAGTCCCAGATTTAATTTGATTTTTGACCGAAACTACTATAAACTAGTGTATAATATATTACGATTTTTTGGCCGAAACTTGCATTTCGAAAAGTTTCATAGAATCTAGTTTTCAAATAATTTTTTGCATGGACTTCCATCATATCCTTCCCTCTTAACATATATAAATGATCTGAAAAGTCTCGTATCATTTCAAATAGTCCCCAATGAAATATGATTTTTGACCGAAACTTGCATTTCGAAAAGTTTAATAGAATCTAATTTTCAGATGATTTTTTGCATGGACTTCCATCATAACCTACCCTCGTAAAATATATAAATGATATTCAAAGTTTCATATCATTTCTAACAGTCCCGGATTTAATTTATTTTTGACCGAGACTAGTATAAACTAGTGTATAATATATTATGATTTTTTGACCAAAACTTGCATTTCGAAATGTTTCGTAGAATCTAATTTCAGATGATTTTTTTTTGCATAGACTTCCATCATAACCTTCCCTCTTAACATATATAAATTTTCTGAAAAGTCTCGTATCATTTCAAATAGTCCCCAATTAAATTTGATATTTTTTTATCGAAACTAGTTTATAATATACTATGATTTTTTACTGAAACTTGCATTTCAGAAAGTTTCATAGAATCTAAATTTCATATGATTTTTTCCATGGACTTATATCATACTCTTCCCTCATAAAATATATAAATGATATGTGAAGTTGCATATCATTTCGAACAATCCACGATTTAATTTGATTTTTGACCGAAACTAGTATAAACTAGTGTATAATATAATATGTTTTTTTGGCCGAAACTTGCATTTCGAAAAGTTTCAATGAATCTAGTTTTCAGAAGATCTTTTTTGCATTGACTTCCATCATATTCTTGCCTCTTAACATATATAAATGATCACAAAAGTCTCGTATCAGTTCAAATAGTCCCCAATTAAATTTGTTTTTTTGACCGAAACTAGTGTATAATATACTATGATTTTTTACCGAAACTTGCATTTCGAAACGTTTCATAGAATCTAATTTTCAGATGATTTTTTGCATGGAAAACCATCATAACCTTCCCTCGTAAAATATATAAATGATATGTGATGTTTCGTATCATTTCGAAGAGTCCCCGATTTAATTTGATATTTGACCGAAACAAGTATAAACTAGTGTATAATATATTATGATTTTTTTGCCGAAATTGCATTTCGAAAAGTTTCATAGAATCTAGTTTTGAAATGATTTTTTGCATGGACTTCCATCATAACCTTCCCTATTAACATATATAAATGATCTGAAAAGTCTCGTATCATTTAAAATAGTCCCAAATTAAATTTGATTTTTTGACCGAAACTAGTGTATAATATAATATGATTTTTGACCGAAACTCGCATTTCAAAAAGTTTCATAGAATCCAATTTTTCAGATGATTTTTTGCATGGACTTACATCATACTCTTCCCTCGTAAAATATATAAATGATATGTGATGTTTCGTATCATTTCGAACAGTCCCCGATTTAATTTGATTTTTGACCGAAACTAGTATAACTAAGTGTATATAATATATAACGATTTTTTGGCCGAAACTTGCATTTCGAAAAGTTTCATAGAATCTAGTTTTCAAATAATTTTTTGCATGGTCTTCCATCATATCCTTCCCTCTTAACATATATAAATGATCTGAAAATTCTCGTAGCTTTTCAAATAATCCCCGATGAAATATGATTTTTTTCCCGAAACTAATGTATAATATACTATGATTTTTGACCGAAACTTGCATTTCGAAAAGTTTCATAGAATCTAATATTCAGAAGAATTTTTGCATGGACTTCCATCATAACCTTCCCTCGTAAATTATACAAATGATATGCGAAGTTTCGTATCATTTCTAACAGTCCCGGATTTAATTTCTTTTTGAACGAGACTAGTATAAACAAGTGTATAATATATTATGATTTTTTGACCAAAACTTTCATTTCGAAATGTTTCATAGAGTCTAATTTTCTGATGATTTTTTAGCATAGACTTCCATCAAAATCTTCCCTCTTAACATATATAAATTATCTGAAAAGTCTCGTATCATTTCAAATATTCCCCAATTAAATTTGATATTTTCTACCGAAACTAGTGTATAATATACTATTATTTTTTTACCGAAACTTGATTTCGGAAAGTTTCATAGAATCTAAATTTCAGATGATTTTTTGCATGAACTTACGTCATACACTTCCCTCGTAAAATATATAAATGATATGTGAAGTTTCGTATCATTTCGAACAGTCCACGATTTAATTTGATTTTTGACCGAAACTAGTATAAACTAGTGTATAATATATTATGTTTTTTTGGCCGAATCTTGCATTTCGAAAAGTTTCATAGAGTCTAGTATTCAGAAGATTTTTTTGCATTGACTTCAATCATATCCTTCCCTCTTAACATATATAAATGATCGGAAAAGTCTCATATCATTTCAAATAATCCCCAATTAAATTTGATTTTTTGACCGTAACTAGTGTATAATATACTATGATATTTGACCGAAACTTGCATTTCTAAAAGTTTCATAGATTCTAGTTTTCAGATGATGTTTTGCATGGTGTTCCATCATAACCTTCCCTCGTAAAATATATAAATGATATGTAAAGTTTTATATCATTTCGAGTAGTCCCCGATTTAATAATATTTTTGACCGAAACAAGTATAAACTCGTGTATAATATATTTTTGACTCGTGTATAATATATTTTTGACTCGAAAAGTTTCATAGAATCTAGTTTTCAGATGATTTTTTTTGCATGGACTTCCATCATAACCTTCCCTATTAGCATATATAAATGATCTGAAAATTCTCATATCATTTCAAGAAGTCCCCAATTAAATTTGATTTTTTTGACCAAAACTAGTCTATAATATACTATGATTTTTGACCAAAACATGACATTTCGAAAAGTTTCATAGATTCTAAATTTCAGATGATTTTTTGCATGGACTTACTTCATAACCTTCCCTCGTAAAATATATAAATGATATGCGAAGTTTCGTATCATTTCGAATAGTCTCCGATTTAATTTGATTTTTGACCGAAACTAGTATAAACTAGTGTAGAATATATTATGATTTTTCTACCAAAACTTGCATTTCGAAATGTTTCATAGAATCTAATTTTCAGATGATTTTTTTGCATAGACTTCCATCATAACCTTCCCTCTTAACATATATAAATTATCTGAAAAGTATCGTATCATTTCCAATAGTCCCCAATTAAATTTGATATTTTTGACCGGAACTAGTTAATAATATACTATGATTTTTGACCGAAAATTGCATTTTGGAAAGTTTCATAGAATCTAAATTTCAAATGATTTTTTGCATGGACTTACATCATACTTTTCCCTCGTAAATTATATAAATGATATGTGAAGTTTCGTATCATTTCGAACAGTCCCCGATTTAATTTTATTTTTGACCGAAACTAGTATAAACTAGTGTATAATATATTATGTTTTTTTTGCTGAAACTTGCATTACGAAAAGTATCATAGAATCTAGTTTTCAGATAATTTTATTTGCATGGACTTCCATCATAACCTTCCCTATTAGAATATATAAATGATCTGAAAAGTCTCGTATCATTTCAAATAGTCCCCAATTAAATTTGAGTTCTTTGACCAAAACTAGTGTATAATATACTATGATTTTTTACTGAAACTTGCATTTCGGAAAGTTTCATAGAATCTAAATTTCAGATGATTTTTTGCATGGACTTACATCATAACCTTCCCTCTTAAATTATATAAATGATATGTGAAGTTTCGTTTCATTTCAAACAGTCCCCGATTTAATTTGATTTTTGACCGAAACTAGTATGAACTAGTGTATAATATATTATGATTTTTTGGCCGAAACTTGCATTTCGAAAGGTTTCATAGAATCTAGTTTTCAGATGATTTTTTTTGCATGGACTTCCATCATAACCTTCCCTATTAGCATATATAAATGATCTGAAAATTCTCATATCATTTCAAGAAGTCCCTAATTAAATTTGATTTTTTTGACCAAAACTAGTCTATAATATACTATATTTTTGACCAAAACATGACATTTCGAAAAGTTTCATAGATTCTAAATTTCAGATGATTTTTTGCATGGACTTACATCATACTCTTCCCTCGTAAATTATATAAATGATATGTAAAGTTTCGTATCATTTCGAACAGTCCCCGATTTAAATTGATTTTTGACCGAAACTAGTACAAACTAGTGTATAATATATTATGATTTTTTGGCCGAAACTTGCATTACGAAAGAATCTAGTTTTCAGATGATTTATTTTTCGCATGGACTTCCATCATAACCTTCCCTATTAGCATATATAAATGATCTAAAAATTCTCGTATCATATCAAATAGTCCCCAATTAAATTCGATTTTTTTGACCAAAACTAGTGTATAATATACTATGATTTTTGACCGAAACTTGCATTTCGAAAAGTTTCATAGTATCTAAGTTTCGGATGATTTTTTGCATGGACTTACTTCATAACCTTCCCTCGTAAAAATATATAAATGATATGTGATGTTTCGTATCATTTCGAACAGTCACCGATTTAATTTGATTTTTGACCGAAACTAGTATAAACTAGTGTATAATATATTATGATTTTTTGACCAAAACTAGTATAAACTAGTGTATAATATATTATGATTTAATTTGATTTTTGACCGAAACTAGTATAAACTAGTGTATAATATATTAAATTTGATAATTTTGACCGAAACTAGTGTATAATATACTCTGATTTTTTACTGAAACTTGCATTTCGGAAAGTTTCATAGAATCTAAATTTCAGATGATTTTTTGCATGGACTTACATCATAACCTTCCCTCGTAAATTATATAAATGATATGTGAAGTTTCGTTTCATTTCGAATAGTCCCCGATTTAATTTGATTTTTGACCGAAACTAGTATGAACAAGTGTATAATATATTATGATTTTTTGGCCGAAACTTGCATTTCGAAAGGTTTCATAGAATCTAGTTTTCAGATGATTTTTTTTGCATGGACTTCCATCATAACCTTCCCTATTAGTATATATAAATGATCTGAAAATTCTCATATCATTTCAAAAAGTCCCTAATTAAATTTGATTTTTTTGACCAAAACTAGTCTATAATATACTATGATTTTTGACCAAAACATGACATTTCGAAAAGTTTCATCGATTCTAAATTTCAGATGATTTTTTGCTTGGACTTACATCATACTCTTCCCTCGTAAATTATATAAATGATATGTAAAGTTTCGTATCATTTCAAACAGTCCCCGATTTAATTTGATTTTTGACCGAAACTAGTATAAACTAGTGTATAATATATTATGATTTTTCGGCCGAAACTTGCATTACGAAAGGTTTCATAGAATCTAGTTTTCAGATGTTTTTTTTTTGCATGGACTTCCATCATAACCTTCCCTATTAGCATATATAAATGATCTAAAAATTCTCGTATCATATCAAATAGTCCCCAATTAAATTCGATTTTTTTGACCAAAACTAGTGTAAAATATACTATGATTTTTGACCGAAACTTGCATTTCGAAAAGTTTCATAGTATCTAAGTTTCGTATGATTTTTTGCATGGACTTACTTCATAACCTTCCCTCGTAAAAATATATAAATGATATGTGATGTTTCGTATCATTTCGAACAGTCCCTGATTTAATTTGATTTTTGACCGAAACTAGTATAAACTAGTGTATAATATATTATGATTTTTTGACCAAAACTAGTATAAACTAGTGTATAATATATTATGATTTAATTTGATTTTTGACCGAAACTAGTATAAACTAGTGTATAATATATTAAATTTGATAATTTTGACCGAACCTAGTGTATAATATACTATGATTTTTTACCGAAACTTGCATTTCGGAAAGTTCCATAGAATCTAAATTTCAGATGATTTTTTGCATGGACTTACATCATACTCTTCCCTCTTAAAATATATAAATGATATATGAAGTTTCGTATCATTTCGAACAGTCCCTGATTTAGTTTGATTTTTGACCGAAACTATCATAAACTAGTGTAAAATATATAATGATTTTTTGGCCGAAACTTACATTTCGAAAAGCTTCATAGAATCTAGTTTTCAGATGATTTTTTTTGCATGGACTTCCATCATAACCTTCCCTATTAGCATATATAAATGATCTGAAAATTCTCATATCATTTCAAGAAGTCCCCAATTAAATTTGATTTTTTTGACCAAAACTAGTCTATAATATACTATGATTTTCGACCAAAACATGACATTTCGAAAAGTTTCATAGATTCTAAATTTTAGATGATTTTTTGCATGGACTTACTTCATAGCCTTCCCTCATAAAATATATAAATGATATGCATAGTTTCGTATCATTTGGTACAGTCCCCGATTTAAATTGATTTTTGACCGAAACTAGTGTATAATATATTATGATATTTAGACCACAACTTGCATTTCGAAATGTTTCATAGAATCTAATTTTCAGATGATTTTTTTTCATAGACTTCCATCATACCATTCCCTCTTAACATATATAAATTATCTGAAAAGTCTCGTATCATTTCCAATAGCCCCCAATTAAATTTGATATTTTTGACCGAACCTAGTGTATAATATACTATGATTTTTTACCGAAACATGCATTTCGGAAAGTTTCATAGAATCTAAATTTTAGATGATATTTTGCAAGGACTGACATCATACTCTTCCCTCGTAAATTATATAAATGATATGTGAAGTTTCGTATCATTTCGAACAGTCCCCGATTTAATTTGATTTTTGACTGAAACTAGTATAAACTAGTGTATAATATATTATGATTTTTTGGCCGAAACTTGCATTTTGAAAGGTTTCATAAAATCTAGTTTTCAGATAATTTTTTTGGCATGGACTTCCATCATAACCTTCCCTATTAGCATATAAAAATGATCTGAAAATTCTCGTATTATATCAAATAGTCCCCAATTAAATTTGATTTTTTTGACCAAAACTAGTGTATAATATACTCTGATTTTTTACTGAAACTTGCATTTCGGAAAGTTTCATAGAATCTAAATTTCAGATGATTTTTTGCATGGACTTACATCATAACCTTCCCTCGTAAATTATATAAATGATATGTGAAGTTTCGTTTCATTTCGAATAGTCCTCGATTTAATTTGATTTTTGACCGAAACTAGTATGAACAAGTATATAATATATTATGATTTTTTGGCCGAAACTTGCATTTCGAAAGGTTTCATAGAATCTAGTTTTCAGATGATTTTTTTTGCATGGACTTCCATCATAACCTTCCCTATTAGCATATATAAATGATCTGAAAATTCTCATATCATTTCAAAAAGTCCCTAATTAAATTTGATTTTTTTGACCAAAACTAGTCTATAATATACTATGATTTTTGACCAAAACATGACATTTCGAAAAGTTTCATCGATTCTAAATTTCAGATGATTTTTTGCATGGACTTACATCATACTCTTCCCTCGTAAATTATATAAATGATATGTAAAGTTTCGTATCATTTCAAACAGTCCCCGATTTAATTTGATTTTTGACCGAAACTAGTATAAACTAGTGTATAATATATTATGATTTTTTGGCCGAAACTTGCATTACGAAAGGTTTCATAGAATCTAGTTTTCAGATGTTTTTTTTTTTTGCATGGACTTCCATCATAACCTTCCCTATTAGCATATATAAATGATCTAAAAATTCTCGTATCATATCAAATAGTCCCCAATTATATTCGATTTTTTTGACCAAAACTAGTGTATAATATACTATGATTTTTGACCGAAACTTGCATTTCGAAAAGTTTCATAGTATCTAAGTTTCGGATGATTTTTTGCATGGAGTTACTTCATAACCTTCCCTCGTAAAAATATATAAATGATATGTGATGTTTCGTATCATTTCGAACAGTCCCCGATTTAATTTGATTTTTGACCGAAACTAGTATAAACTAGTGTATAATATATTATGATTTTTTGACCAAAACTAGTATAAACTAGTGTATAATATATTATGATTTAATTTGATTTTTGACCGAAACTAGTATAAACTAGTGTATAATATATTAAATTTGATAATTTTGACCGAACCTAGTGTATAATATACTATGATTTTTTACCGAAACTTGCATTTCGGAAAGTTCCATAGAATCTAAATTTCAGATGATTTTTTGCATGGACTTACATCATACTCTTCCCTCTTAAAATATATAAATGATATGTGAAGTTTCGTATCATTTCGAACAGTCCCTGATTTAGTTTGATTTTTGACCGAAACTATCATAAACTAGTGTAAAATATATAATGATTTTTTGGCCGAAACTTACATTTCGAAAAGCTTCATAGAATCTAGTTTTCAGATGATTTTTTTTGCATGGACTTCCATCATAACCTTCCCTATTAGCATATATAAATGATCTGAAAATTCTCATATCATTTCAAGAAGTCCCCAATCAAATTTGATTTTTTTGACCAAAACTAGTCTATAATATACTATGATTTTCGACCAAAACATGACATTTCGAAAAGTTTCATAGATTCTAAATTTTAGATGATTTTTTGCATGGACTTACTTCATAACCTTCCCTCATAAAATATATAAATGATATGCATAGTTTCGTATCATTTGGTACAGTCCCCGATTTAAATTGATTTTTGACCGAAACTAGTGTATAATATATTATGATATTTAGACCACAACTTGCATTTCGAAATGTTTCATAGAATCTAATTTTCAGATGATTTTTTTTCATTGACTTCCATCATACCATTCCCTCTTAACATATATAAATTATCTGAAAAGTCTCATATCATTTCCAATAGTCCCCAATTAAATTTGATATTTTTGACCGAACCTAGTGTATAATATACTATGATTTTTTACCGAAACATGCATTTTGGAAAGTTTCATAGAATCTAAATTTTAGATGATTTTTTGCAAGGACTTACATCATACTCTTCCCTCGTAAATTATATAAATGATATGTGAAGTTTCGTATCATTTCGCACAGTCCCCGATTTAATTTGTTTTTTGACCGAAAGTAGTATAAACTAGTGTATAATATATTATGATTTTTTGGCCGAAACTTGCATTTCGAAATGTTTCATAAAATCTAGTTTTCAGATAATTTTTTTGCATGGACTTCCATCATAACCTTCCCTATTAGCATATATAAATGATCTGAAAATTCTCATATCATATCAAATAGTCCCCAATTATATTTGATTTTTTTGACCAAAAATAGTGTATAATATACTATGATTTTTGACCGAAACTTGCATTTCGAAAAGTTTCATAGAATCTAAGTTTCAGATGATTTTTTGCTTGAACTTACTTCATAACCTTCCCTCATAAAATATATAAATGATATGCGAAGTTTCATATCATTTCGAACAGTCCCCGATTTAATTTGATTTTTGACCGAAACTAGTGTATAATATATTATGATTTTTTGACCACAACTTGCAATTCGAAAGTTTTATAGAATCTAATTTTCAGATGTTTTTTTTGCTTAGACTTCCATCATAACCTTCCCTCTTAACATATATAAATTATCTGAAAAGTCTCGTATCATTTCCAATAGTCCCCAATTAAATTTGATATTTTTGACCGAACCTAGTGTATAATATACTATGCTTTTTTTACCGAAACTTGCATTTTGTAAAGTTCCATAGAATCTAAATTTTCAATGATTTTTTGCATGGACTTACATCATACTCTTCCCTCATAAAATATATAAATGATATGTGAAGTTTCGTATCATTTCGAACAGTCCCCGATGTAATTTGATTTTTGACCGAAACTATTATAAACTAGTGTATAATATATTATGATTTTTTGGCCGAAACTTGCATTTCGAAAAGTTTCATAGAATCTAGTTTTCAGATGATTTTTTTTGCATGGACTTCCATCATAACCTTCCCTATTAGTATTTATAAATGATCTGAAAATTCTCATATCATTTCAAGAAGTCCCCAATTAATTTGATTTTTTTGACCAAAACTATTCTAAAATACTATGATTTTTGACCAAAACATGACATTTCGAAAAGTTTCATAGATTCTAAATTTCAAATGATTTTTTGCATGGACTTACTTCATAACCTTCCCTCATAAAATATATAAATGATATGCATAGTTTCGTATCATTTGGTACAGTCCCCGATTTAAATTGATTTTTGACCGAAACTAGTGTATAATATATTATGATTTTTTGACCACAACTTGCATTTCGAAATGTTTCATAGAATCTAATTTTCAGATGATTTTTTTGCATAGACTTCCATCATAACCTTACCTCTTAACATATATAAATTATCTGAAAAGTCTCGTATCATTTCCAATAGTCCCCAATTAAATTTGATATTTTTGACCGAACCTAGTGTATAATATACTATGATTTTTTACCGAAACTTGCATTTCAGAAAGTTTCATAGAATCTAAATTTCAGATGATTTTTTGCATGGACTTACATCATACTCTTCCCTCTTAAAATATATAAATGATATGTGAAGTTTCGTATCATTTCGAACAGTCCCCGATTTAATTTGATTTTTGACCGAAAGTAGTATAAACTAGTGTATAATATATTATGATTTTTTGGCCGAAACTTGCATTTCGAAAGGTTTCTTAAAATCTAGTTTTCAGATGATTTTTTTTTCATGGACTTCCATCATAACCTTCCCTATTAGTATTTATAAATGATCTGAAAATTCTCATATTATTTCAAGAAGTCCCCAATTAAATTTGATTTTTTTGATCAAAACTATTCTATAATATACTATGATTTTTGACCAAAACATGACATTTCGAAAAGTTTCATAGATTCTAAATTTCAGATGATTTTTTGCATGGACTTACTTCATAACCTTCCCTCATAATATATATAAATGATATGCATAGTTTCGTTTCATTTGGTACAGTCCCCGATTTAAATTGATTTTTGACAGAAACTAGTGTATAATATATTATGATTTTTTTACCACAACTTGCATTTCGAAATGTTTCATAGAATCTAATTTTCAGATGATTTTTTTGCATAGACTTCCATCATAACCTTACCTCTTAACCCATATAAATTATCTTAAAAGTCTCGTATCATTTCCAATAGTCCCCAATTAAATTTGATATTTTTGCCTGAACCTAGTGTATAATATACTATGTTTTTTTTACCGAAACTTGCATTTTGTAAAGTTCCATATAATCTAAATTTCAGATGATTTTTTGCATGGACTTACATCATACTCTTCCCTATTAAAATATATAAATGATATGTGAAGTTTCGTATCATTTCGAACAATCCCTGATTTAATTTGATTTTTGACCGAAACTAGTATAAACTAGTGTAAAATATATTATGATTTTTTGGCCGAAACTTAAATTTCGAAAAGCTTCATAGAATCTAGTTTTCAGATGATTTTTTTGCATGGACTTCCATCATAACCTTCCCTATTAGCATATATAAATGATCTGAAAATTCTCATATCATTTCAAGAAGTCCCCAATTAAATTTGATTTTTTTGACCAAAACTAGTCTATAATATACTATGATTTTTGACCAAAACATGACATTTCGAAAAGTTTCATAGATTCTAAATTTTAGATGATTTTTTGCATGGAATTACTTCATAACCTTCCCTCATAAAATATATAAATGATATGCATAGTTTCGTATCATTTGGTACAGTCCCCGATTTAAGACCACAACTTGCATTTCGAAATGTTTCATAGAATCAAATTTTAAGATGATTTTTTTTCATAGACTTCCATCATAACATTCCCTCTTAACATATATAAATTATCTGAAATGTCTCGTATCATTTCCAATAGTCCCCAATTAAATTTGATATTTTTGACCGAACCTAGTGTATAATATACTATGATTTTTTACCGAAACATGCATTTCGGAAAGTTTCATAGAATCTAAATTTCAGATGATTTTTTGCAAGGACTTACATCATACTCTTCCCTCGTAAATTATATAAATGATATGTTAAGTTTCGTATCATTTCGCACAGTCCCCGATTTAATTTTTTTTTTGACCGAAAGTAGTATAAACTAATGTATAATATATTATGATTTTTTGGCCGAAACTTGCATTTCGAAAGGTTTCATAAAATCTAGTTTTCAGATAATTTTTTTGCATGGACTTCCATCATAACCTTCCCTATTAGCATATATAAATGATCTGAAAATTCTCATATCATATCAAATAGTCCCCAATTATATTTGATTTTTTTGACCAAATATAGTGTATAATATACTATGATTTTTGACCGAAACTTGCATTTCGAAAAGTTTCATAGAATCTATGTTTCAGATGATTTTTTGCTTGAACTTACTTCATAACCTTCCCTCATAAAATATATAAATGATATGCGAAGTTTCATATCATTTCGAACAGTCCCCGATTTAATTTGATTTTTGACCGAAACTAATGTATAATATATTATGATTTTTTGACCACAACTTGCAATTCGAAAGTTTTATAGAATCTAATTTTCAGATTTTTTTTTGCTTAGACTTCCATCATAACCTTCCCTCTTAACATATATAAATTATCTGAAAAGTCTCGTATCATTTCCAATAGTCCCCAATTAAATTTGATATTTTTGACCGAACCTAGTGTATAATATACTATGCTTTTTTTACCGAAACTTGCATTTTGTAAAGTTCCATAGAATCTAAATTTTCGATGATTTTTTGCATGGACTTACATCATACTCTTCCCTCGTAAAATATATAAATGATATGTGAAGTTTCGTATCATTTCGAACAGTCCCCGATGTAATTTGATTTTTGACCGAAACTAGTATAAACTAGTGTATAATATATTATGATTTTTTGGCCGAAACTTGCATTTCGAAAAGTTTCATAGAATCTAGTTTTCAGATGATTTTTTTTGCATGGACTTCCATCATAACCTTCCCTATTAGTATTTATAAATGATCTGAAAATTCTCATATCATTTCAAGAAGTCCCCAATTAATTTGATTTTTTTGACCAAAACTATTCTAAAATACTATGATTTTTGACCAAAACATGACATTTCGAAAAGTTTCATAGATTCTAAATTTCAGATGATTTTTTGCATGGACTTACTTCATAACCTTCCCTCATAAAATATATAAATGATATGCATAGTTTCGTATCATTTGGTACAGTCCCCGATTTAAATTGATTTTTGACCGAAACAAGTGTATAATATATTATGATTTTTTGACCACAACTTGCATTTCGAAATGTTTCATAGAATCTAATTTTCAGATGATTTTTTTGCATAGACTTCCATCATAACCTTACCTCTTAACATATATAAATTATCTGAAAAGTCTCGTATCATTTCCAATAGTCCCCAATTAAATTTGATATTTTTGACCGAACCTAGTGTATAATATACTATGATTTTTTACCGAAACTTGCATTTCAGAAAGTTTCATAGAATCTAAATTTCAGATGATTTTTTGCATGGACATACATCATACTCTTCCCTCGTAAATTATATAAATGATATGTGAAGTTTCGTATCATTTTGAACAGTCCCCGATTTAATTTGATTTTTGACCGAAAGTAGTATAAACTAGTGTATAATATATTATGATTTTTTGGCCGAAACTTGCATTTCGAAAGGTTTCTTAAAATCTAGTTTTCAGATGATTTTTTTTCATGGACTTCCATCATAACCTTCCCTATTAGTATTTATAAATGATCTGAAAATTCTCATATCATTTCAAGAAGTCCCCAATTAAATTTGATTTTTTTGATCAAAACTATTCTATAATATACTATGATTTTTGACCAAAACATGACATTTCGAAAAGTTTCATAGATTCTAAATTTCAGATGATTTTTTGCATGAACTTACTTCATAACCTTCCCTCATAATATATATAAATGATATGCATAGTTTCATATCATTTGGTACAGTCCCCGATTTAAATTGATTTTTGACAGAAACTAGTGTATAATATATTATGATTTTTTTACCACAACTTGCATTTCGAAATGTTTCATAGAATCTAATTTTCAGATGATTTTTTTGCATAGACTTCCATCATAACCTTACCTCTTAACCCATATAAATTATATTAAAAGTCTCGTATCATTTCCAATAGTCCCCAATTAAATTTGATATTTTTGACTGAACCTAGTGTATAATATATTATAATTTTTACCGAAACGTGCATTTCGGAAAGTTTCATAGAATCTAAATTTCAGATGATTTTTTGCATGGACTTACATCATACTCATCCCTCGTAAATTATATAAATGATATGTGAAGTTTCGTATCATTTCGAATAGTCCCCGATTTAATTTGATTTTTGACCGAAAGTAGAATAAACTAGTGTATAATATATTATGATTTTTTGGCCGAAACTTGCATTTCGAAAGGTTTCATAAAATCTAGTTTTCAGATAATTTTTTTGCATGGACTTCCATCATAACCTTCCCTATTAGTATATAAAAATGATCTGAAAATTCTCGTATCATATCAAATAGTCTCCAATTAAATTTGATTTTTTTGACCAAAAATAGTGTATAATATACTATGATTTTTGACCGAAACATGCATTTCGAAAAATTTCATAGAATCTAAGTTTCAGATGAATTTTTGTATGGACTTACTTCATAACCTCCCCTCATTAAATATATAAATGATATGCGAAGTTTCGTATCATTTCGAACAGTCCCCGATTTAATTTGATTTTTGACCGAAACTAGTATAAACTAGTGTATAATATATTATGATTTTTTGAACAAAACTAGCATTTCGAAATGTTTCATAGAATCTAATTTTCAGATGATTTTTTTGCATGGACTTCGATCATAACCTTATCTCTTAACATATATAAATTATCTGAAAAGTCTCGTATCATTTCCAATAGTCCCCAATTAAATTTGATAATTTTGACCGAACCTAGTGTATAATATACTATGATTTTTTACCGAAACTTGCATTTCGGAAAGTTTCATAGAATCTAAATTTCAGATGATTTTGTACATGGACTTACAACATCCTCTTCCCTCTTAAAATATATAAATGATATGTGAAGTTTCGTATCATTTCGAACAGTCCCTGATTTAATTTGATTTTTGACCGAAACTAGTATAAACTAGTGTATAATATATTATGATTTTTTGGCCGGAACTTGCATTTCGAAAGGTTGCATAGAATCTTTTTTTCAGATAATTTTTTTGCATGGACTTCCATCATAACCTTCCCTATTAGAATATAAAAATGATCTGAAAATTATCGTATCATATCAAATAGTCCCCAATTAAATTTGATTTTTTTGACCAAAACTAGTGTATAATATACTATGATTTTTGACCGAAACATGCATTTCGAAAAGTTTCATAGAATCTAAGTTTCATATGATTTTTTGTATGGTCTTACTTCATAACCTTCCCTCATAAAATATATAAATGATATGCGAAGTTTCGTATCATTTCGAACAGTCCCCGATTTAATTTGATTTTTGACCGAACCTAGTGTATACTATATTATGATTTTTTGACCACAACTTGCATTTCGAAATGTTTCATAGAATCTAATTTTCATATGTTTTTTTTGAATAGACTTTCATCATAACATTCCCTCTTAACATATATAAATTATCTGAAAAGTCTCGTATCATTTCCCATAGTCCCCAATTAAATTTGATATTTTTGACCGAACCTAGTGTATAATATACTATGATTTTTTACCTAAACTTGCATTTCGGAAATTTTCATAGAATCTAAATTTCAGATGATTTTTTGCAT
This sequence comes from Lathyrus aphaca, assembly GCA_963966055.1. Lineage (NCBI taxonomy): Eukaryota > Viridiplantae > Streptophyta > Magnoliopsida > Fabales > Fabaceae > Lathyrus > Lathyrus aphaca. Next base: position 17,673,558 of record OZ014523.1, on the reverse strand, counting down.
GGACTTACATCATACTCTTCCCTCGTAAATTATATAAATGATATGTGAAGTTTCGTATCATTTCGAACAGTCCCCGATTTAATTTGATTTTTGACCGAAACTAGTATAAACTAGTGAATAATATATTATGATTTTTTGGCCGAAACTTGCATTTCGAAAAGTTTCATAGAATCTAGTTTTCAGATGATTTTTTTGCATGGGCTTCCATCATAACCTTCCCTATTAGCATATATAAATGATCTGAAAATTCTCTCATCATATAAAATAGTCCCCAATTAAATTTGATTTTTTTAACCAAAACTAGTGTATAATATACTATTTTTTTTCACTGAAACTTGCATTTCGAAATGTTTCATAGAATCTAAGTTTCAGATGATTTTTTTATGGACTTACTTCATAACCTTCCCTCATAAAATATATAAATGATATGCGAAGTTTCGTATCATTTCAAACAGTCCCCGATTTAATTTGATTTTTGACCGAAACTAGTGTATAATATATTATGATTTTTTGACCACAACTTGCATTTCGAAATGTGTCATAGAATCTAATTTTCAGATGTTTTTTTTGCATAAACTTCCATCATAACCTTCCCTCTTAACATATATAAATTATCTGAAAAGTCTCGTATCATTTCCAATAGTCCCCAATTAAATTTGATATTTTTGACCGAACCTAGTGTATAATATACTATGATTTTTTACCGAAACATGCATTTTGTAAAGTTCCATAGAATCTAAATTTCAGATGATTTTTTGCATGGACTTACATCATACTTTTCCCTCATAAAATATATAAATGATATGTGAAGTTTCATATCATTTCGAATAGTCCCCGATGTAATTTGATTTTTGACCGAAACTAGTATAAACTAGTGTATAATATTTATGATTTTTTGGCCGAAACATGCATTTCGAAAAGTTTCATAGAATCTAGTTTACAGATGATTTTTTTTGCATGGACTTCCATCATAACCTTCCCTATTAGCATATATAAATGATCTGAAAAGTCTCAGATCATTTCAAATAGTCCCCAATTAAATTTGATTTTAATGATAAAAACTATTTTATAATATACTTTAATATTTGACAGAAAATTGCATTTCGAAAAGTTTCATAGAATCTATGTTTCAAATGATTTTTTGCATGGACTTACTTCATAACCTTCCCTCGTAAAATATATAAACGATATGCAAAGTTTCATATCATTTCGAAAAGTCGCCGATTTAATTTAATTTTTGACCGAAACTACTATAAACTAGTGTATAATATATTATGATTTTTTGACCAAAACATGCATTTCGAAATGTTTCATAAAATCTAATTTTCAGATGATTTTTTTTAATAGACTTCCATCATAACCTTCCCTCTTAACATATATAAATTATCTGAAAAGTCTCGTATCATATCAAATATTCCCCAATTAAATTTGATTTTTTTTTAACAAAACTAGTGTATAATATACTATGATATTTGACCGAAACATGCATTTCAAAAAGTTTCATAGAATCTAAGTTTCAGATGATTTTTTGCATGGACTTACATCATAACCTTCCCTCGTAAAATATATAAATGATATGCGAAGTTTCGTATCATTTCATACAGTCCCCGATTTAATTTGATTTTTGACCGAAACTAGTATAAACCAGTTTATAATATATTATGATTTTTTTACCAAAACTTGCATTTCGAAATGTTTCATAGAATCTAATTTTCAGATGATTTTTTTGCATAGACTTCCATCATAACCTTCCTTCTTAACATATATAAATTATCTGAAAAGTCACGTATCATTTTCAATAGTCCCCAATTAAATTTGATATTTTTGACCGAAACTAGTGTATAATATACTATCATTTTTTACCGAAACATGCATTTTGGAAAGTTCCATAGAATCTAAATTTCAGATGAATTTTTGCATGGACTTACATCATACTCTTCCCTCTTAAAATATATAAATGATATGTGAAGATTCGTATCATTTCGAACAGTCCCCGATTTAATTTGATTTTTGACCGAAACTAGTAAAAACTAGTGTATAATATATTGCGATTTTTTGGCCGAAACTTGCATTTCGAAAAGTTTCATAGAATCTAGTTTTCAGATGATTTTTTTTTGCATGGACTTCCATCATAACCTTCCCTATTAGCATATATAAATGATCTGAAAATTCTCATATCATTTCAAATAGTCCCCAATTATATTTTATTTTTTTGACCAAAACTACTCTATTTTATACTATGATTTTTGACCAAAACATGACATTTCGAAAAGTTTCATAGATTCTAAATTTCAGATGATTTTTTGCATGGACTTACTTCATAACCTTCCCTCGTAAAATATATAAATGATATGCGAAGTTTCGTATCATTTCGTACATTCCCCGATTTAATTTGATTTTTGACCGAAACTATTATAAACCAGTGTATAATATATTATGATTTTTTTACCAAAACTTGCATTTCGAAATGTTTCATAGAATCTAATTTTCAGATGATTTTTTTGCATAGACTTCCATCATAACCTTCCCTCTTAACATATATAAATTATTTGAAAAGTCTCGTATCATTTTCAATAGTCCCCAATTAAATTTGATATTTTTGACCGAAACTAGTGTATAATATACTATGATTTTTTTACCGAAACTTGCATTTCGGAAAGTTCCATATAATCTAAATTTCAGATGATTTTTTGCATGGACTTAGATCATACTCTTCCCTCGTAAAATATATAAATGTTATGTGAAGTTTCGTATCATTTCGAACAGTCCCCGATGTAATTTGATTTTTGACCGAAACTAATATAAACTAGTGTATAATATATTATGATTTTTTGGCCGAAACTTGCATTTCGAAAAGTTTCATAGAATCAAGTTTTCAGATGATTTTTATTTGCATTGACTTCCATCATAACCTTCCCTATTAGCATATATAAATGATCTGAAAAGTCTTGGATCATTTCAAATAGTCCCCAATTAAATTTTATTTTCTTGACCAAAACTATTCTATAATATACTATGATTTTTTACTGAAACTTGCATTTCGAAAAGTTTCATAGAATCTAAGTTTCAGATAATTTTTTGCATGGACTTACTTCATAACCTTCCCACGTAAAATATATAAATGATATGTGAAGTTTCGTATCATTTCGAAAAGTCCCCGATTTAATTTGATGTTTGACCGAAACTACTATAAACTAGTGTATAATATATTATGATTTTTTGACAAAAACCTTCATTACGAAATGTTTCATAGAATCTAATTTTCAGATAATTTTTTTTGCATAGACTTCCATCATAACCTTCCCTCTTAACATATATAAATTATCTGAAAATTCTCGTATCATTTTCAATAGTCCCCAATTAAATTTGATATTTTTGACCTAACCTAGTGTATAATATACTATGATTTTTTACCGAAACTTGCATTTTGGAAAGTTGCATAGAATATAAATTTCAGATGATTTTTTGCATGGACTTACATCATACTCTTCCCTCTTAAAATATATAAATGATATGTGAAGTTTCGTATCATTTCGAACAGTCCCCGATTTAATTTAATTTTTGACCAAAACTAGTATAAACTAGTGTATAATATATTATGGCTTTTTGGCCGAAACTTGCATTTCGAAAGTTTTCATAGAATCTTGTTTTCAGTTGATTTTTTTTTCATGGACTTCCATCATAACCTTCCCTATTAGCATATATAAATGATCTGAAAATTCTCCTATCATATCATATAGTTCCCAATTAAATTTGATTTTTTTTACCAAAACAAGTGTATAATATACTATGATTTTTGACCGAAACTTGTATTTTTAAAAGTTTCATAGAATCAAAGTTTCAGATGATTTTTTGGATGGACTTACTTCATAACTTTCCCTCGTAAAATATATAAATGATATGCGAAGTTTCGTATCATTTCGAACAGTCCCCGATTTAATTTGATTTTTGACCGAAACTAGTATAAACTAGTGTATAATATATTATGATTTTTTGACCAAAACTTGCATTTCGAAATGTTTCATAGAATCTAATTTTCAGATGATTTTTTTGCATACACTTCCATTATAACCTTCCCTCTTAACATATATAAATTATCTGAAAAGTCTCGTATCATTTTCAATAGTCCCCAATTAAATTTGATATTTTTGACCAAACCTAGTGTATAATAAACTATGATTTTTTTACCATAACTTGCATTTCGGAAAGTTCCACAGAATCTAAATTTCATATGATTTTTTGCATGGACTTACATCATACTCTTCCCTCTTAAAATATATAACTGATATGTGAAGTTTCATATCATTTCGAATAGTCCCCGATTTAATTTGATTTTTGACCGAAACTAGTATAAACTAGTGTATAATATATTGCGATTTTTTGGCCGAAACATGCATTTCGAAAAGTTTCATAGAATCTAGTTTTCAGATGATTTTATTTTGCATGGACTTCCATCATAACCTTCCCTATTAGCATATATAAATGATCTGAAAATTCTCATATCATTTCAAATAATCCCCAATTAAATTTTATTTTTTTGACCAAAACTAGTCTAATTTATACTATGATTTTTGACCAAAACATGACATTTCGAAAATTTTCATAGATTCTAAATTTCAGATGATTTTTTGCATGGACTTACTTCATAACCTTCCCTCGTAAAATATATAAATGATATGCGAAGTTTCGTATCATTTCGTACATTTCCCAATTTAATTTGATTTTTGACCGAAACTAGTATAAACCAGTGTATAATTTATTATGATTTTTTTACCAAAACTTGCATTTCGAAATGTTTCATAGAATCTAATTTTCAGATGATTTTTTTGCATAGACTTCCATCATAACCTTCCCTCTTAACATATATAAATTATTTGAAAAGTCTCGTATCATTTTCAATAGTCCCCAATTAAATTTGATATTTTTGACCGAAACTAGTGTATAATATACTATGATTTTTTTACCGAAACTTGCATTTCGGAAAGTTCCATAGAATCTAAATTTCAGATGATTTTTTGCATGGACTTACGTCATACTCTTCCCTTGTAAAATATATAAATGATATGTGAAGTTTCGTATCATTTCAAACAGTCCCCGATTTAATTTAATTTTTGACCAAAACTAGTATAAACTAGTGTATAATATATTATGGCTTTTTGGCCGAAACTTGCATTTCGAAAGATTTCATAGAATCTTGTTTTCAGTTGATTTTTTTTTCATGGACTTCCATCATAACCTTCCATATTAGCATATATAAATGATCTGAAAATTCTCCTATCATATCATATAGTTCCCAATTAAATTTGATTTTTTTTACCAAAACAAGTGTATAATATACTATGATTTTTGACCGAAACTTGTATTTTGAAAAGTTTCATAGAATCAAAGTTTCAGATGATTTTTTGGATGGACTTACTTCATAACTTTCCCTCGTAAAATATATAAATGATATGCGAAGTTTCGTATCATTTCGAACAGTCCCCGATTTAATTTGATTTTTGACCGAAACTAGTATAAACTAGTGTATAATATATTATGATTTTTTGACCAAAACTTGCATTTCAAAATGTTTCATAGAATCTAATTTTCAGATGATTTTTTTGCATAGACTTCCATTATAACCTTTCCTCTTAACATATATAAATTATCTGAAAAGTCTCGTATCATTTTCAATAGTCCCCAATTAAATTTGATATTTTTGACCGAACCTAGTGTATAATAAACTATGATTTTTTTACCATAACTTGCATTTCGGAAAGTTCCACAGAATCTAAATTTCATATGATTTTTTGCATGGACTTACATCATACTCTTCCCTCTTAAAATATATAACTGATATGTGAAGTTTCATATCATTTCGAATAGTCCCCGATTTAATTATATTTTTGACCGAAACTAGTATAAACTAGTGTATAATATATTGCGATTTTTTGGCCGAAACATGCATTTCGAAAAGTTTCATAGAATCTAGTTTTCAGATGATTTTATTTTGCATGGACTTCCATCATAACCTTCCCTATTAGCATATATAAATGATCTGAAAATTCTCATATCATTTCAAATAATCCCCAATTAAATTTTATTTTTTTGACCAAAACTAGTCTAATTTATACTATGATTTTTGACCAAAACATGACATTTCGAAAATTTTCATAGATTCTAAATTTCAGATGATTTTTTGCATGGACTTACTTCATAACCTTCCCTCGTAAAATATATAAATGATATGCGAAGTTTCGTATCATTTCGTACATTTCCCAATTTAATTTGATTTTTGACCGAAACTAGTATAAACCAGTGTATAATTTATTATGATTTTTTTACCAAAACTTGCATTTCGAAATGTTTCATAGAATCTAATTTTCAGATGATTTTTTTGCATAGACTTCCATCATAACCTTCCCTCTTAACATATATAAATTATTTGAAAAGTCTCGTATCATTTTCAATAGTCCCCAATTAAATTTGATATTTTTGACCGAAACTAGTGTATAATATACTATGATTTTTTTACCGAAACTTGCATTTCGGAAAGTTCCATAGAATCTAAATTTCAGATGATTTTTTGCATGGACTTACGTCATACTCTTCCCTTGTAAAATATATAAATGATATGTGAAGTTTCGTATCATTTCGAACAGTCCCCGATTTAATTTAATTTTTGACCAAAACTAGTATAAACTAGTGTATAATATATTATGGCTTTTTGGCCGAAACTTGCATTTCGAAAGATTTCATAGAATCTTGTTTTCAGTTGATTTTTTTTTCATGGACTTCCATCATAACCTTCCATATTAGCATATATAAATGATCTGAAAATTCTCCTATCATATCATATAGTTCCCAATTAAATTTGATTTTTTTTACCAAAACAAGTGTATAATATACTATGATTTTTGACCGAAACTTGTATTTTGAAAAGTTTCATAGAATCAAAGTTTCAGATGATTTTTTGGATGGACTTACTTCATAACTTTCCCTCGTAAAATATATAAATGATATGCGAAGTTTCGTATCATTTCGAACAGTCCCCGATTTAATTTGATTTTTGACCGAAACTAGTATAAAATAGTGTATAATATATTATGATTTTTTGACCAAAACTTGTATTTCGAAATGTTTCATAGAATCTAATTTTCAGATGATTTTTTTGCATAGACTTCCATTATAACCTTTCCTCTTAACATATATAAATTATCTGAAAAGTCTCGTATCATTTTCAATAGTCCCCAATTAAATTTGATATTTTTGACCGAACCTAGTGTATAATAAACTATGATTTTTTTACCATAACTTGCATTTCGGAAAGTTCCACAGAATCTAAATTTCATATGATTTTTTGCATGGACTTACATCATACTCTTCCCTCTTAAAATATATAACTGATATGTGAAGTTTCATATCATTTCGAATAGTCCCCGATTTAATTATATTTTTGACCGAAACTAGTATAAACTAGTGTATAATATATTGCGATTTTTTGGCCGAAACATGCATTTCGAAAAGTTTCATAGAATCTAGTTTTCAGATGATTTTATTTTGCATGGACTTCCATCATAACCTTCCCTATTAGCATATATAAATGATCTGAAAATTCTCATATCATTTCAAATAATCCCCAATTAAATTTTATTTTTTTGACCAAAACTAGTCTAATTTATACTATGATTTTTGACCAAAACATGACATTTCGAAAATTTTCATAGATTCTAAATTTCAGATGATTTTTTGCATGGACTTACTTCATAACCTTCCCTCGTAAAATATATAAATGATATGCGAAGTTTCGTATCATTTCGTACATTCCCCAATTTAATTTGATTTTTGACCGAAACTAGTATAAACCAGTGTATAATTTATTATGATTTTTTTACCAAAACTTGCATTTCGAAATGTTTCATAGAATCTAATTTTCAGATGATTTTTTTGCATAGACTTCCATCATAACCTTCCCTCTTAACATATATAAATTATTTGAAAAGTCTCGTATCATTTTCAATAGTCCCCAATTAAATTTGATATTTTTGACCGAAACTAGTGTATAATATACTATGATTTTTTTACCGAAACTTGCATTTCGGAAAGTTCCATAGAATCTAAATTTCAGATGATTTTTTGCATGGACTTACATCATACTCTTCCCTCGTAAAATATATAAATGTTATGTGAAGTTTCGTATCATTTCGAACAGTCCCCGATGTAATTTGATTTTTGACCGAAACTAATATAAACTAGTGTATAATATATTATGATTTTTTGCCGAAACTTGCATTTCGAAAAGTTTCATAGAATCGAGTTTTCAGATGATTTTTTTTTGCATTGACTTCCATCATAACCTTCCCTATTAGCATATATAAATGATCTGAAAAGTCTTGGATCATTTCAAATAGTCCCCAATTAAATTTTATTTTCTTGACCAAAACTATTCTATAATATACTATGATTTTTGACTGAAACTTGAATTTCGAAAAGTTTCATAGAATCTAAGTTTCAGATAATTTTTTGCATAGACTTACTTCATAACCTTCCCTCGTAAAATATATAAATGATATGTGAAGTTTCGTATCATTTCGAAAAGTCCCCGATTTAATTTGATGTTTGACCGAAACTACTATAAACTAGTGTATAATATATTATGATTTTTTGACAAAAACCTTCATTTCGAAATGTTTCATAGAATCTAATTTTCAGATAATTTTTTTGCATAGACTTCCATCATAACCTTCCCTCTTAACATATATAAATTATCTGAAAATTCTCGTATCATTTTCAATAGTCCCCAATTAAATTTGATATTTTTGACCTAACCTAGTGTATAATATACTATGATTTTTTACCGAAACTTGCATTTTGGAAAGTTCCATAGAATATAAATTTCAGATGATTTTTTGCATGGACTTACATCATACTCTTCCCTCTTAAAATATATAAATGATATGTGAAGTTTCGTATCATTTCGAACAGTCCCCGATTTAATTTAACTTTTGACCGAAACTAGTATAAACTAGTGTATAATATATTATGGCTTTTTGGCCGAAACTTGCATTTCGAAAGATTTCATAGAATCTTGTTTTCAGTTGATTTTTTTTTGCATGGATTTCCATCATAACCTTCCCTATTAGCATATATAAATGATCTGAAAATTCTCCTATCATATCATATAGTTCCCAATTAAATTTGATTTTTTTTACCAAAACAAGTGTATAATATACTATGATTTTTGACCGAAACTTGTATTTTGAAAAGTTTCATAGAATCAAAGTTTCAGATGATTTTTTGGATGGACTTACTTCATAACTTTCCCTCGTAAAATATATAAATGATATGCGAAGTTTCGTATCATTTCGAACAGTCCCCGATTTAATTTGATTTTTGACCGAAACTAGTATAAACTTGTGTATAATATATTATGATTTTTTGACCAAAACTTGCATTTCGAAATGTTTCATAGAATCTAATTTTCAGATGATTTTTTTGCATAGACTTCCATTATAACCTTTCCTCTTAACATATATAAATTATCTGAAAAGTCTCGTATCATTTTCAATAGTCCCCAATTAAATTTGATATTTTTGACCGAACCTAGTGTATAATAAACTATGATTTTTTTACCATAACTTGCATTTCGGAAAGTTCCACAGAATCTAAATTTCATATGATTTTTTGCATGGACTTACATCATACTCTTCCCTCTTAAAATATATAACTGATATGTGAAGTTTCATATCATTTCGAATAGTCCCCGATTTAATTATATTTTTGACCGAAACTAGTATAAACTAGTGTATAATATATTGCGATTTTTTGGCCGAAACATGCATTTCGAAAAGTTTCATAGAATCTAGTTTTCAGATGATTTTATTTTGCATGGACTTCCATCATAACCTTCCCTATTAGCATATATAAATGATCTGAAAATTCTCATATCATTTCAAATAATCCCCAATTAAATTTTATTTTTTTGACCAAAACTAGTCTAATTTATACTATGATTTTTGACCAAAACATGACATTTCGAAAATTTTCATAGATTCTAAATTTCAGATGATTTTTTGCATGGACTTACTTCATAACCTTCCCTCGTAAAATATATAAATGATATGCGAAGTTTCGTATCATTTCGTACATTCCCCAATTTAATTTGATTTTTGACCGAAACTAGTATAAACCAGTGTATAATTTATTATGATTTTTTTACCAAAACTTGCATTTCGAAATGTTTCATAGAATCTAATTTTCAGATGATTTTTTTGCATAGACTTCCATCATAACCTTCCCTCTTAACATATATAAATTATTTGAAAAGTCTCGTATCATTTTCAATAGTCCCCAATTAAATTTGATATTTTTGACCGAAACTAGTGTATAATATACTATGATTTTTTTACCGAAACTTGCATTTCGGAAAGTTCCATAGAATCTAAATTTCAGATGATTTTTTGCATGGACTTACATCATACTCTTCCCTCGTAAAATATATAAATGTTATGTGAAGTTTCGTATCATTTCGAACAGTCCCCGATGTAATTTGATTTTTGACCGAAACTAATATAAACTAGTGTATAATATATTATGATTTTTTGCCGAAACTTGCATTTCGAAAAGTTTCATAGAATCGAGTTTTCAGATGATTTTTTTTTGCATTGACTTCCATCATAACCTTCCCTATTAGCATATATAAATGATCTGAAAAGTCTTGGATCATTTCAAATAGTCCCCAATTAAATTTTATTTTCTTGACCAAAACTATTCTATAATATACTATGATTTTTGACTGAAACTTGAATTTCGAAAAGTTTCATAGAATCTAAGTTTCAGATAATTTTTTGCATAGACTTACTTCATAACCTTCCCTCGTAAAATATATAAATGATATGTGAAGTTTCGTATCATTTCGAAAAGTCCCCGATTTAATTTGATGTTTGACCGAAACTACTATAAACTAGTGTATAATATATTATGATTTTTTGACAAAAACCTTCATTTCGAAATGTTTCATAGAATCTAATTTTCAGATAATTTTTTTGCATAGACTTCCATCATAACCTTCCCTCTTAACATATATAAATTATCTGAAAATTCTCGTATCATTTTCAATAGTCCCCAATTAAATTTGATATTTTTGACCTAACCTAGTGTATAATATACTATGATTTTTTACCGAAACTTGCATTTTGGAAAGTTCCATAGAATATAAATTTCAGATGATTTTTTGCATGGACTTACATCATACTCTTCCCTCTTAAAATATATAAATGATATGTGAAGTTTCGTATCATTTCGAACAGTCCCCGATTTAATTTAACTTTTGACCGAAACTAGTATAAACTAGTGTATAATATATTATGGCTTTTTGGCCGAAACTTGCATTTCAAAAGATTTCATAGAATCTTGTTTTCAGTTGATTTTTTTTTGCATGGATTTCCATCATAACCTTCCCTATTAGCATATATAAATGATCTGAAAATTCTCCTATCATATCATATAGTTCCCAATTAAATTTGATTTTTTTTACCAAAACAAGTGTATAATATACTATGATTTTTGACCGAAACTTGTATTTTGAAAAGTTTCATAGAATCAAAGTTTCAGATGATTTTTTGGATGGACTTACTTCATAACTTTCCCTCGTAAAATATATAAATGATATGCGAAGTTTCGTATCATTTCGAACAGTCCCCGATTTAATTTGATTTTTGACCGAAACTAGTATAAACTAGTGTATAATATATTATGATTTTTTGACCAAAACTTGCATTTCGAAATGTTTCATAGAATCTAATTTTCAGATGATTTTTTTGCATAGACTTCCATTATAACCTTTCCTCTTAACATATATAAATTATCTGAAAAGTCTCGTATCATTTTCAATAGTCCCCAATTAAATTTGATATTTTTGACCGAACCTAGTGTATAATAAACTATGATTTTTTTACCATAACTTGCATTTCGGAAAGTTCCACAGAATCTAAATTTCATATGATTTTTTGCATGGACTTACATCATACTCTTCCCTCTTAAAATATATAACTGATATGTGAAGTTTCATATCATTTCGAATAGTCCCCGATTTAATTATATTTTTGACCGAAACTAGTATAAACTAGTGTATAATATATTGCGATTTTTTGGCCGAAACATGCATTTCGAAAAGTTTCATAGAATCTAGTTTTCAGATGATTTTATTTTGCATGGACTTCCATCATAACCTTCCCTATTAGCATATATAAATGATCTGAAAATTCTCATATCATTTCAAATAATCCCCAATTAAATTTTATTTTTTTGACCAAAACTAGTCTAATTTATACTATGATTTTTGACCAAAACATGACATTTCGAAAATTTTCATAGATTCTAAATTTCAGATGATTTTTTGCATGGACTTACTTCATAACCTCCCTCGTAAAATATATAAATGATATGCGAAGTTTCGTATCATTTCGTACATTCCCCAATTTAATTTGATTTTTGACCGAAACTAGTATAAACCAGTGTATAATTTATTATGATTTTTTTACCAAGACTTGCATTTCGAAATGTTTCATAGAATCTAATTTTCAGATGATTTTTTTGCATAGACTTCCATCATAACCTTCCCTCTTAACATATATAAATTATTTGAAAAGTCTCGTATCATTTTCAATAGTCCCCAATTAAATTTGATATTTTTGACCGAAACTAGTGTATAATATACTATGATTTTTTTACCGAAACTTGCATTTCGGAAAGTTCCATAGAATCTAAATTTCAGATGATTTTTTGCATGGACTTACATCATACTCTTCCCTCGTAAAATATATAAATGTTATGTGAAGTTTCGTATCATTTCGAACAGTCCCCGATGTAATTTGATTTTTGACCGAAACTAATATAAACTAGTGTATAATATATTATGATTTTTTTGCCGAAACTTGCATTTCGAAAAGTTTCATAGAATCGAGTTTTCAGATGATTTTTTTTTGCATTGACTTCCATCATAACCTTCCCTATTAGCATATATAAATGATCTGAAAAGTCTTGGATCATTTCAAATAGTCCCCAATTAAATTTTATTTTCTTGACCAAAACTATTCTATAATATACTATGATTTTTGACTGAAACTTGCATTTCGAAAAGTTTCATAGAATCTAAGTTTCAGATAATTTTTTGCATGGACTTACTTCATAACCTTCCCTCGTAAAATATATAAATGATATGTGAAGTTTCGTATCATTTCGAAAAGTCCCCGATTTAATTTGATGTTTGACCGAAACTACTATAAACTAGTGTATAATATATTATGATTTTTTGACAAAAACCTTCATTTCGAAATGTTTCATAGAATCTAATTTTCAGATAATTTTTTTGCATAGACTTCCATCATAACCTTCCCTCTTAACATATATAAATTATCTGAAAATTCTCGTATCATTTTCAATAGTCCCCAATTAAATTTGATATTTTTGACCTAACCTAGTGTATAATATACTATGATTTTTTACCGAAACTTGCATTTTGGAAAGTTGCATAGAATATAAATTTCAGATGATTTTTTGCTTGGACTTACATCATACTCTTCCCTCTTGAAATATATAAATGATATGTGAAGTTTCGTATCATTTCGAACAGTCCCCGATTTAATTTAATTTTTGGCCGAAACTAGTATAAACTAGTGTATAATATATTATGGCTTTTTGGCCGAAACTTGCATTTCGAAAGATTTCATAGAATCTTGTTTTCAGTTGATTTTTTTTGCATGGACTTCAATCAAAACCTTCCCTATTAGCATATATAAATGATCTGAAAATTCTCCTATCATATCATATAGTCCCCAATTAAATTTGATTTTTTTTACCAAAACAAGTGTATAATATACTATGATTTTTGACCGAAACTTATATTTTGAAAAGTTTCATAGAATCTAAGTTTCAGATGATTTTTTGCATGGACTTACTTCATAACCTTCCCTCGTAAAATATATAAATGATATGCGAAGTTTCGTATCATTTCGTACATTCCCCAATTTAATTTGATTTTTGACCGAAACTCGTATAAACCAGTGTATAATTTATTATGATTTTTTTACCAAGACTTGCATTTCGAAATGTTTCATAGAATCTAATTTTCAGATGATTTTTTTGCATAGACTTCCATCATAACCTTCCCTCTTAACATATATAAATTATTTGAAAAGTCTCGTATCATTTTCAATAGTCCCCAATTAAATTTGATATTTTTGACCGAAACTAGTGTATAATATACTATGATTTTTTTACCGAAACTTGCATTTCGGAAAGTTCCATAGAATCTAAATTTCAGATGATTTTTTGCATGGACTTACATCATACTCTTCCCTCGTAAAATATATAAATGTTATGTGAAGTTTCGTATCATTTCGAACAGTCCCCGATGTAATTTGATTTTTGACCGAAACTAATATAAACTAGTGTATAATATATTATGATTTTTTTGCCGAAACTTGCATTTCGAAAAGTTTCATAGAATCGAGTTTTCAGATGATTTTTTTTTGCATTGACTTCCATCATAACCTTCCCTATTAGCATATATAAATGATCTGAAAAGTCTTGGATCATTTCAAATAGTCCCCAATTAAATTTTATTTTCTTGACCAAAACTATTCTATAATATACTATGATTTTTGACTGAAACTTGCATTTCGAAAAGTTTCATAGAATCTAAGTTTCAGATAATTTTTTGCATGGACTTACTTCATAACCTTCCCTCGTAAAATATATAAATGATATGTGAAGTTTCGTATCATTTCGAAAAGTCCCCGATTTAATTTGATGTTTGACCGAAACTACTATAAACTAGTGTATAATATATTATGATTTTTTGACCAAAACTTGCATTTCGAAATGTTTCATAGAATCTAATTTTCAGATGATTTTTTTGCATAGACTTCCATCATAACCTTCCCTCTTAACATATATAAATTATCTGAAAATTCTCGTATCATTTTCAATAGTCCCCAATTAAATTTGATATTTTTGACCTAACCTAGTGTATAATATACTATGATTTTTTACCGAAACTTGCATTTTGGAAAGTTGCATAGAATATAAATTTCAGATGATTTTTTGCATGGACTTACATCATACTCTTCCCTCTTGAAATATATAAATGATATGTGAAGTTTCGTATCATTTCGAACAGTCCCCGATTTAATTTAATTTTTGGCCGAAACTAGTATAAACTAGTGTATAATATATTATGGCTTTTTGGCCGAAACTTGCATTTCGAAAGATTTCATAGAATCTTGTTTTCAGTTGATTTTTTTTGCATGGACTTCAATCAAAACCTTCCCTATTAGCATATATAAATGATCTGAAAATTCTCCTATCATATCATATAGTCCCCAATTAAATTTGATTTTTTTTTACCAAAACAAGTGTATAATATACTATGATTTTTGACCGAAACTTGTATTTTGAAAAGTTTCATAGAATCTAAGTTTCAGATGATTTTTTGCATGGACTTACTTCATAACCTTCCCTCGTAAAATATATAAATGATATGCGAAGTTTCGTATCATTTCGAACAGTCCACGATTTAATTTGATTTTTGACCGAAACTAGTATAAACTAGTGTATAATATATTATGATTTTTTGACCAAAACATGCATTTCGAAATGTTTCATAGAATCTAATTTTCAGATGATTTTTTTGCATAGACTTCCATTATAACCTTCCCTCTTAACATATATAAATTATCTGAAAAGTCTCGTATCATTTTCAATAGTCCCCAATTAAATTTGATATTTTTGACCGAACCTAGTGTATAATAAACTATGATTTTTTTACCAAAACTTGCATTTCTAAAAGATCCATAGAATCTAAATTTCATATGATTTTTTGCATGGACTTACATCATACTCTTCCCTCTTAAAATATATAACTGATATGTGAAGTTTCATATCATTTTGAATAGTCCCCGATTTAATTTGATTTTTGACCGAAACTAGTATAAACTAGTGTATAATATATTGCGATTTTTTGGCCGAAACTTGCATTTCGAAAAGTTTCATAGAATCTAGTTTTCAGATGATTTTTTTTGCATGGACTTCCATCACAACCTTCCCTATTAGCATATATAAATGATCTGAAAATTCTCATATCATTTCAAATAGACCCCAATTAAATTTTATTTTTTTGACCAAAACTAGTCTATTTTATACTATGATTTTTGACCAAAACATGACATTTCGAAAAGTTTCTTAGATTCTAAATTTCAGATGATTTTTTGTATGGACTTACTTCATAACCTTCCCTCGTAAAATATATAAATGATATGCGATGTTTCGTATCATTTCGAATAGTCCCCGATTTGATTTGATTTTTGACCGAAACTAGTATAAACCAGTGTATAATATAATATGATTTTTTTACCAAAACTTGCATTTCGAAATGTTTCATAGAATCTAACTTTCAGATGAATTTTTTGCATAGACTTCACCCATAACATTCCCTCTTAACATATATAAATTATTTGAAAAGTTTCGTATCATTTCCAATAGTCCCCAATTAAATTTGATATTTTTTACTGAAACTAGTTAATAGTATACTATGATTTTTGACCGAAACTTGCATTTCGGAAAGTTTCATAGAATCTAAATTCCAGATGATTTTTTTCTTGGAATTAAATCATAATCTTCCCTCGTAAAATATAAATGATATGTGATGTTTCGTATCATTTCGAACAGTCCCCGATTTAATTTGATTTTTGACCGACACTAGTATAAACTAGTGTATAATATATTAGGATTTTTTAGCCGAATCTTGCATTTCGAAAAGTTTCATAGAATCTAGTTTTCAGGTGATTTTATTTGCATGGACTTCCATCATAACCTTCCCTATTAGCATATATAAATGATCTGAAAATTCTCATATCATTTCAAATAGTCCCCAATTAAATTTGATTTTTTTGACCAAAACTAGTGTATAATATACTATGATTTTTTACCAAAACTTGCATTTCGAAAAGTTTCATAGAATCTAAGTTTAAGATGATTTTTTGCAAGGAATTACTTCATAACCTTCCCTCGTTAAATATGTAAATGATATGCATAGTTTCGTATCATTTCGAACAAACCCCGATTTAAATTGATTTTTGACCGAAACTAGTGCATAATATATTATGATTTTTTTACCACAACTTGCATTTCGAAATGCTTCATAGAATCTAATTATCAGATGATATTTTTGCATAGACTTCCTTCATAACCTTCCCTCTTAACATATATAAATTATCTGAAAAATCTTGTATCATTTCCAATAGTCCCCAATTAAATTTGATATTTTTGACCGAACCTAGTGTATAATATACTATGATTTTTTACCGAAACTTGCATTTCGGAAAGTTCCATAGAATCTAAATTTCAGATGATTTTTTGCATGGACTTACATCATACTTTTCCCTCGTAAAATATATAAATGTTATGTGAAGTTTCGTATCATTTCGAACAGTCCCGATGTAATTTGATTTTTGACCGAAACTAATATAAACTAGTGTATAATATATTATGATTTTTTGGCCGAAACTTGCATTTCGAAAAGTTTCATAGAATCGAGTTTTCAGATGATTTTTTTTGCATGGACTTCCATCATAACCTTCCCTATTAGCATATATAAATGATCTGAAAAGTCTTGGATCATTTCAAATAGTCCCCAATTAAATTTTATTTTCTTTACCAAAATTATTCTATAATATACTATGATTTTTGACTGAAACTTGCATTTCGAAAAGTTTCATAGAATCTAAGTTTCAGATAATTTTTTGCATGGACTTACTTCATAACCTTCCCTCGTAAAATATATAAATGATAGGTAAAGTTTCGTATCATTTCGAAAAGTCCCCGATTTGATTTGATTTTTGACCGAAACTAGTATAAACCAGTGTATAATATATTATGATTTTTTTACCAAAACTTGCATTTCGAAATGTTTCATAGAATCTAATTTTCAGATGATTTTTTTTGCATAGACTTCCATCATAACCTTCCCTCTTAACATATATAAATTATTTGAAAAGTCTCATATCATTTTCAATAGTCCCCAATTAAATTTGATATTTTTGACCGAAACTAGTGTATAATATACTATGATTTTTTACCGAAACTTGCATTTTGGAAAGTTCCATAGAATCTAAATTTCAGTTGAATTTTTGCATGGACTTACATCATACTCTTCCCTCTTAAAATATATAAATGATATGTGAAGTTTCGTATCATTTCGAACAGTCCTCGATTTAATTTAATTTTTGACCGAAACTAGTATAAACCAGTGTATAATATATTATGGCTTTTTGGCCGAAACTTGCATTTCGAAAGATTTCATAGAATCTTATTTTCAGTTGATTTTTTTTGCATGGACTTCCATCATAACCTTCCCTATTAGCATATATAAATGATCTGAAAATTCTCCTATCATATCATATAGTCCCCAATTAAATTTGATTTTTTTTACCAAAACAAGTGTATAATATACTATGATTTTGACCGAAACTTGTATTTTGAAAAGTTTCATAGAATCTAAGTTTCAGATGATTTTTTGCATGGACTTACTTCATAACCTTCCCTCGTAAAATATATAAATGATATGCGAAGTTTCGTATCATTTCGAACAGTCCCCGATTTAATTTGATTTTTGACCGAAACTAGTATAAACTAGTGTATAATATATTATGATTTTTTGACCAAAACTTGCATTTCGAAATGTTTCATAGAATCTAATTTTCAGATGATTTTTTTGCATAGACTTCCATTATAACCTTCCCTCTTAACATATATAAATTATCTGAAAAGTCTCGTATCATTTTCAATAGTCCCCAATTAAATTTGATATTTTTGACCGAACCTAGTGTATAATAAACTATGATTTTATTACCAAAACTTGCATTTCGGAAAGTTCCATAGATTCTAAATTTCATATGATTTTTTGCATGGACTTACATCATACTCTTCCCTCTTAAAATATATAACTGATATGTGAAGTTTCATATCATTTCGAATAGTCCCCGATTTTATTTGATTTTTAACCGAAACTAGTATAAACTAGTGTATAATATACTGCGATTTTTTGGCCGAAACTTGCATTTCGAAAAGTTTCATAGAATCTAGTTTTCAGATGATTTTTTTTGCATGGACTTCCATCATAACCTTCCCTATTAGCATATATAAATGATCTGAAAATTCTCATATCATTTCAAATAGTCCCCAATTAAATTTTATTTTTTTGACCAAAACTAGTCTATTTTATACTATGATTTTTGACCAAAACATGACATTTCGAAAAGTTTCATAGATTCTAAATTTCAGATGATTTTTTGCATGGACTTACTTCATAACCTTCCCTCGTAAAATATATAAATGATATGCTAAGTTTCGTATCATTTCGTACATTCCCCTATTTGATTTGATTTTTGACCGAAACTAGTATAAACCAGTGTATAATATATTATGATTTTTTTACCAAAACTTGCATTTCGAAATGTTTCATAGAATCTAATTTTCAGATGATTTTTTTGCATAGACTTCCATCATAACCTTCCCTCTTAACATATATAAATTATTTGAAAAGTCTCGTATCATTTTCAATAGTCCCCAATTAAATTTGATATTTTTGACCGAAACTAGTGTATAATATACTATGATTTTTTACCGAAACTTGCATTTTGGAAAGTTCCATAGAATCTAAATTTCAGTTGAATTTTTGCATGAACTTACATCATACTCTTCCCTCTTAAAATATATAAATGATATGTGAAGTTTTGTATCATTTCGAACACTCCCCGATTTAATTTGATTTTTGACCGAAACTAGTATAAACTAGTGTATAATATATTATGATTTTTTTGCCGAAACATGCATTTCGAAAAGTTTCATAGAATCTAGTTTTCAGATGATTTTTTTTTGCATGGACTTCCATCATAACCTTCCCTATTAGCATATATAAATGATCTGAAAATTCTCATATCATTTCAAATAGTCCCCAATTATATTTGATTTTTTTGACCAAAATTAGTCTATAATATACTATGATTTTTGACCAAAACATGGCATTTTTAAAAGTTTCATAGATTCTAAATTCAGATGATTTTTTGCATGGACTTACTTCATAAACTTCCCTCGTAAAATATATAAATGATATGCGAAGTTTCGTATCATTTGGAATAGTCCCCGGTTTAATTTGATTTTTTACCGAAACTAGTATAAAATAGTGTATAATATATTATGATTTTTTGACCACAACTTGCATTTCGAAATGTTTCATAGAATCTAATTATCAGATAATATTTTTTACATAGACTTCCTTCATAACCTTCCCTCTTAACATATATAAATTATCTGAAAAGTCTCGTATCATTTCCAATAGTCCCCAATTAAATTTGATATTTTTGACCAAACCTAGTGTATAATATACTATGATTTTTTACCGAAACTTGCATTTCGGAAAGTTCCATAGAATCTAAATTTCAGATATTTTTTGCATGGACTTAAATCATACTCTTCCCTTGTAAAATATATAAATGATATGTGAAGTTTCGTATCTATTCGAACAGTCCCCGATGTAATTTGATTTTTAACCGAAACTAGTATAGACTAGTGTATAATATATTATGATTTTTTGGCCGAAACTTGCATTTCGAAAAGTTTCATAGAATCTAGTTTTCAGATGATTTTTTTTGCATGGACTTCCATCATAACCTTCCCTATTAGCATATCTAAATTATCTGAAAATTCTCATATCATTTCAAATAGTTCCCAATTTCGAATAGTCCTCAATTTAATTTGATATTTGACCGAAACTAGTATAAACTAGTGTATAATATAATATGATTTTTTTACCAAAACTTGTATTTCGAAATGTTTCATTAAATCTAATTTTCAGATGAATTTTTTGCATAGACTTCCATCATAACATTCCCTCTTAACATATATAAATTATTTTAAAAGTGTCGTATCATTTCCAATAGTCCCCAATTAAATTTGATATTTTTGACCGAAACTAGTGAATAATATACTATGATTTTTGACCGAAACTTGCATTTCGGAAAGTTTCATAGAATCTAAATTCCAGATGTTTTTTTTCTTGGACTTACATCATAATCTTCCCTTGTAAAATATATAAACTAGTGTACAATATATTAGAATTTTTTAGCCGAATCTTGCATTTCGAAAAGATTCATAGAATCTGGTTTTCAGATGATTTTATTTGCATGGACATCCATCATAGCCTTCCCTATTAGCATATATAAATGATCTGAAAAGTCTCGTATCATTTCAAATAGTCCCCAATTAAATTTGATATTTTTAGACCAAAACTAGTGTATAATATACTATGATTTTTTCCCGAAACTTGCATTTCGAAAAGTTTCATAGAATCTAAGTTTCAGATAATTTTTTGCAAAGAATTACTTCATAACCTTCCCTCGTAAAATATATAAATGATATTCATAGTTTCGTATCATTTCGAACAATCCCCGATTTAAATTGATTTTTGACCAAAACTAGTGTATAATATATTATGATTTTTTTACCACAACTTGCATTTCGAAATGTTTCATAGAATCTAATTTCCAGATGATATTTTTGCATAGACTTCCTTCATAACCTTCCCTCTTAACATATATAAATTATCTGAAAAGTCTTGTATCATTTCCAATAGTCCCCAATTAAATTTGATATTTTTGACCGAACCTAGTGTATAATATACTATGATTTGTTACCGAAACTTGCATTTCGGAAAGTTCCATAGAATCTAAATTTCAGATATTTTTTGCATGGACTTACATCATACTCTTCCCTTGTAAAATATATAAATGATATGTGATGTTTTGTCTCTATTCGAACAGTCCCCGATGTAATTTGATTTTTAACCGAAACTAGTATAGACTAGTGTATAATATATTATGATTTTTTGGCCGAAACTTGCATTTCGAAAAGTTTCATAGAATCTAGTTTTCAGATGATTTTTTTTGCATGGACTTCCATCATAACCTTCCCTATTAGCATAAATAAATGATTTTAAAAGTCTCGGATCATTTCAAATAATCCCCAATTAAATTTTATTTTTTTGACCAAAACTATTCTATAATATACTATGATTTTTGACCGAAACTTGCATTTCGAAACGATTCATAGAATCTAAGTTTCAGATGATTTTTTGCATGGACTTACTTCATAACCTTCCCTCGTAAAATATATAAATGATATGCGATGTTTCGTATCATTTCGAAAAGTCCTCGATTTAATTTGATTTTTGACCGAAACTACTATAAACTTGTGTATAATATATTATGATTTTTTGACCAAAACTTGCATTTCAAAATGTTTCATAAAATCTAATTTTCAGATGATTTTTTTGCATAGACTTCCATCATAACCTTCCCTCTTAACATATATAAATTATCTGAAAAGTCTCGTATCATTTTCAATAGTTCCCAATTAAATTTGATATTTTTGACCGAAACTAGTGTATAATATACTATGATTTTTTACAGAAACTTGCATTTCGGAAAGTTCCATAGAATATAAATTTCAGATGATTTTTTGTATCGACTTACATCATACTCTTCCCTCGTAAATTATATAAATGATATGTGAAGTTTCGTATCATTTTGAACAGTCCCCGATTTAATTAGATTTTTGACCGAAATTAGTTTAAAATAGTGTATAATATATTATGATTTTTTGGCCGAAACTTGCATTACGAAACGTTTCATAGAATCTAGTTTTCAGATGATTTTTTTTGCAGGGACTTCCATCATAACCTTCCCTATTAGCATATATAAATGATCAGAAAAGTCTCATATCATTTCAAATAGTCCACAATTAAATTTGATTTTTTTTTACCAAAACTAGTGTATAATATACTATGATTTTTGGCCGAAACTTGCATTTCGAAAAGTTTCATAGAATCTTGTTTTCAGATGATTTTTTTTGCATGCACTTCCATCATAACCTTCCCTATTAGCATAAATAAATGATCTGAAAAGTCTCGGATCATTTCAAATATTCCCCAATTAAATTTTATTTTTTTGACCAAAACTATTCTATAATATACTATGATTTATGACCGAAACTTGCATTTCGAAAACATTCATAGAATCTATGTTTCAGATGATTTTTTGCATGGACTTACTTCAGAACCTTCCCTCGTAAAATATATAAATAATATGCGAAGTTTCATATCATTTCGAAAAGTCCTCGATTTAATTTGATTTTTGACCGAAACTACTATAAACTAGTGTATAATATATTATGATTTTTTGACAAAAACTTGCATTTCGAAATGTTTCATAGAATCTAATTTTCAGATGATTTTTTTGCATGGACTTCCATCATAACCTTCCCTATTAACATATATAAATTATCTGAAAAGTCTCGTATCATTTTCAATAGTTCCCAATTAAATTTGATATTTTTGACCGAAACTAGTGTATAATATACTATGATTTTTTACAGAAACTTGCATTTCGGAAAGTTCCATAGAATATAAATTTCAGATGATTTTTTGCATCGACTTACATCATACTCTTCCCTCGTAAATTATATAAATGATATGTGAAGTTTCGTATCATTTTGAACAGTCCCCGATTTAATAAGATTTTTGACCGAAATTAGTATAAACTAATGTATAATATATTATGATTTTTTGGCCGAAACTTGCATTACGAAAAGTTTCATAGAATCTAGTTTTCAGATGATTTTTGCATGGACTTCCATCATAACCTTCCCTATTAGCATATATAAATGATCAGAAAAGTCTCATATCATTTCAAATAGTCCACAATTAAATTTGATTTTTTTTTTACCAAAACTAGTGTATAATATACTATGATTTTTGACCGAAACTTGCATTTCGGAAAGTTTCATAGAATCTAAATTTCAGATGATTTTTTGCAAGGACTTACTTCATAACCTACCCTCGTAAAATATATAAATGATATGCATAGTTTCGTATCATTTCGAACAGTCCCCGATTTAAATCGATTTTTGACCGAAACTACTGTATAATATATTATGATTTTTTGACCACAACTTGCATTTCGAAATGTTTCATAGAATCTAATAATCAGATGACTTTTTTGCATAGACTTCCATCATAACCTTCTCTCTTAACATATATAAATTATCTGAAAAGTCTCGTATCATTCCCAATAGTCCCCAATTAAATTTGATATTCTTGACCGAACCTAATGTATAATATACTATGATTTTTTACCGAAACTTGCATTTCGGAAAGTTCCATAGAATCTAAATTTCAGATGATTTTTTGCATGGACTTACATAATACTCTTCCCTCGTAAAATATATAAATGATATGTGAAGTTTCGTATCATTTCGAACAGTCCCCGATGTAATTTGATTTTTAACCGAAACTAGTATAAACTAGTGTATAATATATTATGATTTTTTGGCCGAAACTTGCATTTCGAAAAGTTTCGTAGAATCTAGTTTTCAGATGATTTTTTTGCATGGACTTCCATAATAACCTTCCCTATTAGCATAAATAAATGATCTGAAAAGTCTCGGATCATTTTAAATAGTCCCCAATTAAATTTGATGTTTTTGACGAAAACTATTCTATAATATACTATGATTTTTTACCGAAACTTGCATTTCGAAAAGATTCAAAGAATCTAAGTTTCAGATGATTTTTTGCATGGACATACTTCATAACCTTCCCTGGTAAAATATATAAATGATATGCGAAGTTTCGTATCATTTTGAAAAGTCCCCGATTTAATTTGATTTTTGACCGAAACTACTATAAACTAGTGTATAATATATAATGATTTTTTGACCAAAACTTGCATTTCGAAATGTTTCATAGAATCTAATTTTCAGATGATTTTTTTGCATAGACTTCCATCATAACCTTCCCTCTTAACATATATAAATTTTCTGAAAAGTCTCGTATCATTTTCAATAGTTCCCAATTAAATTTGATATTTTTGACCGAAACTAGTGTATAATATACTATGATTTTTTTACAGAAACTTGCATTTCGCAAAGTTCCATAGAATATAAATTTCAGATGATTTTTTTCATCGACTTACATCATACTCTTCCCTCGTAAATTATATAAATGATATGTGAAGTTTCGTATCATTTTGAACAGTCCCCGATTTAATTAGATTTTTGACCGAAATTAGTATAAACTAGTGTATAATATATTATGATTTTTTGGCCGAAACTTGCATTACGAAAAGTTTCATAGAATCTAGTTTTCAGATGATTTTTTTTGCATGGACTTCCATCATAACCTTCCCTATTAGCATTTATAAATGATCAGAAAAGTCTCATATCATTTCAAATAGTCCACAATTAAATTTGATTTTTTTTATACCAAAACTAGTGTATAATATACTATGATATTTGACCGAAACTTGCATTTCGGAAAGTTTCATAGAATCTAAATTTCAGATGATTTTTCTCAAGGACTTACTTCATAACCTACCCTCGTAAAATATATAAATGATATGCTTAGTTTCGTATCATTTCGAACAGTCCCCGATTTAAATCGATTTTTGACCGAAACTACTGTATAATATATTATGATTTTTTGACCACAACTTGCATTTTGAAATGATTCATAGAATCTAATTTTCAGATGATTTTTTTGCATAGTATATAAATGATATGTGATGTTTCGTATCATTTCAAACATTCCCCGATTTAATTTTATTTTTGACCGAAACTAGTATAAACTAGTGTATAATATATTATGATTTTTTGGCCGAAACATGCATTTCGAAAAGTTTCATAGAATCTAGTTTTCAGATGATTTTTTTTGCATTGACTTCCATCATAACCTTCCCTATTAGCATATATAAGTGATCTGAAAAGTCTCGTATCATTTCAAATAGTCCCCAATTAAATTTAATTTTTTTGACCAAAACTAGTGTATAATATACCATGATTTTTTACCGAAACTTGCATTTCGGAAAGTTCCATAGAATATAAATTTCAGATGATTTTTTGCATCGACTTACATCATACTCTTCCCTCGTAAATTATATAAATGATATGTGAAGTTTCGTATCATTTTGAACAGTCCCCGATTTAATAAGATTTTTGACCGAAATTAGTATAAACTAGTGTATAATATATTATGATTTTTTGGCCGAAACTTGCATTAGGAAAAGTTTCATAGAATCTAGTTTTCAGATGATTTTTGCATGGACTTCCATCATAACCTTCCCTATTAGCATATATAAATGATCAGAAAAGGATCATATCATTTCAAATAGTCCACAATTAAATTTGATTTTTTTTTACCAAAACTAGTGTATAATATACTATGATTTTTGACCGAAACTTGCATTTCGGAAAGTTTCATAGAATCTAAATTTCAGATGATTTTTCTCAAGGACTTACTTCATAACCTACCATCGTAAAATATATAAATGATATGCATAGTTTCGTATCATTTCGAACAGTCCCCGATTTAAATCGATTTTTGACCGAAACTACTGTATAATATATTATGATTTTTTGACCACAACTTGCATTTCGAAATGTTTCATAGAATCTAATAATCAGATGACTTTTTTGTATATACTTCCATCATAACCTTCTCTCTTAACATATATAAATTATCTGAAAAGTCTCGTATCATTCCAAATAGTCCCCAATTAAATTTGATATTCTTGACCGAACCTAATGTATAATATACTATGATTTTTTACCGAAACTTGCATTTCGGAAAGTTCCATAGAATCTAAATTTCAGATGATTTTTTGCATGGACTTACATAATACTCTTCCCTCGTAAAATATATAAATGATATGTGATATTTCGTATCATTTCGAACAGTCCCCGATGTAATTTGATTTTTAACCGAAACTAGTATAAACTAGTGTATAATATATTATGATTTTTTGGCCGAAACTTGCATTTCGAAAAGTTTCTTAGAATCTAGTTTTCAGATGATTTTTTTGCATGGACTTCCATCATAACCTTCCCTATTAGCATATATAAATGATCTGAAAAGTCTCGGATCATTTCAAATAGTCCCCAATTAAATTTGATGTTTTTGACGAAAACTATTCTATAATATACTATGATTTTTTACCGAAACTTGCATTTCGAAAAGATTCAAAGAATCTAAGTTTCAGATGATTTTTTGCATGGACATACTTCATAACCATCCCTGGTAAAATATATAAATGATATGCGAAGTTTCGTATCATTTTGAAAAGTCCCCGATTTAATTTGATATTTGACCGAAACTACTATAAACTAGTGTATAATATATTATGATTTTTTGACCAAAACTTGCATTTCGAAATGTTTCATAGAATCTAATTTTCAGATGATTTTTTTGCATAGACTTCCATCATAACGTTCCCTCTTAACATATATAAATTATCTAAAAAGTCTCGTATCATTTTCAATAGTTCCCAATTAAATTTGATATTTTTGACCGAAACTAGTGTATAATATACTATGATTTTTTTATAGAAACTTGCATTTCGAAAAGTTCCATAGAATATAAATTTCAGATGATTTTTTGCATCGACTTACATCATACTCATCCCTCGTAAATTATATAAATGATATGTGAAGTTTCGTATCATTTTGAACAGTCCCCGATTTAATTAGATTTTTGACCGAAATTAGTATAAACTAGTGTATAATATATTATGATTTTTTGGCTGAAACTTGCTTTACGAAAAGTTTCATAGAATCTAGTTTTCAGATGATTTTTTTTTGCA
This sequence comes from Lathyrus aphaca, assembly GCA_963966055.1. NCBI lineage: Eukaryota > Viridiplantae > Streptophyta > Magnoliopsida > Fabales > Fabaceae > Lathyrus > Lathyrus aphaca. The sequence goes on along the minus strand of OZ014523.1, from coordinate 17,645,830 downwards.
TGGACTTCCATCATAACCTTCCCTATTAGCATTTATAAATGATCAGAAAAGTCTCATATCATTTCAAATAGTCCACAATTAAATTTGATTTTTTTTATACCAAAACTAGTGTATAATATACTATGATTTTTGACCGAAACATGCATTTCGGAAAGTTTCATAGAATCTAAATTTCAGATGATTTTTCTCAACGACTTACTTCATAACCTACCCACGTAAAATATATAAATGATATGCATAGTTTCGTATCATTTCGAACAGTCCCCGATTTAAATCGATTTTTGACCGAAACTTCTGTATAATATATTATGATTTTTTGACCACAACTTGCATTTCGAAATGTTTCATAGAATCTAATTTTCAGATGATTTTTTTGCATAGACATCCATCATAACCTTCTCTCTTAACATATATAAATTATCTGAAAAGTCTCGTATCATTCCCAATAGTCCCCAATTAAATTTGATATTCTTGACCGAACCTAATGTATAATATACTATGATTTTTTACCGAAACTTGCATTTCGGAAAGTTCCATAGAATCTAAATTTCAGATGATTTTTTGCATGGACTTACATAATACTCTTCCCTCGTAAAATATATAAATGATATGTGATGTTTCGTATCATTTTGAACAGTCCCCGATGTAATTTGATTTTTAACCGAAACTAGTATAAACTAGTGTATAATATATTATGATTTTTTGGCCGAAACTTGCATTTCGAAAAATTTCATAGAATCTAGTTTTCAGATGATTTTTTTTGCATGGACTTCGATCATAACCTTCCCTATTAGCATATATAAGTGATCTGAAAAGTCTCGTATCATTTCAAATAGTCCCCAATTAAATTTGATTTTTTTGACCAAAACTAGTGTATAATATACTGATTTTTTACCGAAACTTGCATTTCGGAAAGTTCCATAGAATATAAATTTCAGATGATTTTTTGCATCGACTTACATCATGCTCTTCCCTCGTAAATTATATAAATGATATGTGAAGTTTCGTATCATTTTGAATAGTCCCCGATTTAATAAGATTTTTGACCGAAATTAGTATAAACTAGTGTATAATATATTATGATTTTTTGGCCGAAACTTGCATTACGAAAAGTTTCATAGAATCTAGTTTTCAGATGATTTTTTGCATCGACTTACATCATACTCTTCCCTCATAAATTATATAAATGATATGTGAAGTTTCGTATCATTTTGAACAGTCCCCGATTTAATAAGATTTTTGACCGAAATTAGTATAAACTAGTGTATAATATATTATGATTTTTTGGCCGAAACTTTCATTACGAAAAGTTTCATAGAATCTAGTTTTCAGATGATTTTTGCATGGACTTCCATCATAACCTTCCCTATTAGCATATATAAATTATCAGAAAAGTCTCATATCATTTCAAATAGTCCACAATTAAATTTGATTTTTTTTTACCAAAATTAGTGTATAATATACTATGATTTTTGACCGAAACTTGCATTTCGGAAAGTTTCATAGAATCTAAATTTCAGATGATTTTTCTCAAGGACTTACTTCATAACCTACCCTCGTAAAATATATAAATGATATGCTTAGTTTCGTATCATTTCGAACAGTCCCCGATTTAAATCGATTTTTGACCGAAACTACTGTATAATATATTATGATTTTTTGACCACAACTTGCATTTTGAAATGTTTCATAGAATCTAATTTTCAGATGATTTTTTTGCATAGTATATAAATGATATGTGATGTTTCGTATCATTTCAAACAGTCCCCGATTTAATTTGATTTTTGACCGAAACTAGTATAAACTAGTGTATAATATATTATGATTTTTTGGCTGAAACTTGCATTTCGAAAAGTTTCATAGAATCTAGTTTTCAGATGATTTTTTTTTGCATTGTCTTCCATCATAACCTTCCCTATTAGAATATATAAGTGATCTGAAAAGTCTCGTATCATTTCAAATAGTCCCCAATTAAATTTGATTTTTTTGACCAAAACTAGTGTATAATATACTATGATTTTTTACCGAAACTTGCATTTCGAAAAGTTTCATAGAATCTAAGTTTCAGATGATTTTTTGCAAGGACTTACTTCATAACCTACCCTCGTAATATATATAAATGATATGCATAGTTTCGTATCATTTCGAACAGTCCCCGATTTAAATCGATTTTTGACCGAAACTACTGTATAATATATTATGATTTTTTGACCACAACTTGCATTTCGAAATGTTTCATAGAATCTAATTTTCAGATGATTTTTTTGCATAGACATCCATCATAACCTTCTCTCTTAACATATATAAATTATCTGAAAAGTCTCGTATCATTCCCAATAGTCCCCAATTAAATTTGATATTCTTGACCGAACCTAATGTATAATATACTATGATTTTTTACCGAAACTTGCATTTCGGAAAGTTCCATAGAATCTAAATTTCAGATGATTTTTTGCATGGACTTACATAATACTCTTCCCTCGTAAAATATATAAATGATATGTGAAGTTTCGTATCATTTCGAACAGTCCCCGATGTAATTTGATTTTTACCCGAAACTAGTATAAACTAGTGTATAATATATTATGATTTTTTGGCCGAAACTTGCATTTCGAAAAGTTTCGTAGAATCTAGTTTTCAGATGATTTTTTTGCATGGACTTCCATCATAACCTTCCCTATTAGCATAAATAAATGATCTGAAAAGTCTCGGATCATTTCAAATAGTCCCCAATTAAATTTGATGTTTTTGACCAAAACTATTCTATAATATACTATGATTTTTGACCGAAACTTGCATTTCGAAAAGATTCATAGAATCTAAGTTTCAAATGATTTTTTGCATGGACTTACTTCATAACCTTCCCTCGTAAAATATATAAATGATATGCGAAGTTTCGTATCATTTCGAAAAGTCCCCGATTTAATTTGATTTTTGACCGAAACTACTATAAACTAGTGTATAATATATTATGATTTTTTGACCAAAACTTGCATTTCGAAATGTTTCATAGAATCTAATTTTCAGATGATTTCTTTGCATAGACTTCTATCATAACCTTCCCTCTTAACAAATATAAATTATCTGAAAAGTCTCGTATCATTTTCAATAGTTCCCAATTAAATTTGATATTTTTAACCGAAACTAGTGTATAAATACTATGATTTTTTTACAGAAACTTGCATTTCGGAAAGTTCCATAGAATATAAATTTCAGATGATTTTTTGCATCGACTTACATCATACTCTTCCCACGTAAATTATATAAATGATATGTGAAGTTTCGTATCATTTTGAACAGTCCCCGAAATTAGTATCAACTAGTGTATAATATATTATGATTTTTTGGCCGAAATTTGCATTACGAAAAGTTTCATAGAATCTAGTTTTCAGATGATTTTTTTGCATGGACTTCCATCATAACCTTCCCTATTAGCATTTTTAAATGATCAGAAAAGTCTCATATCATTTCAAATAGTCCACAATTAAATTTGATTTTTTTTTTACCAAAACTAGTGTATAATATACTATAATTTTTTACCGAAACATGCATTTCGGAAAGTTTCATAGAATCTAAATTTCAGATGATTTTTCTCAAGGACTTACTTCATAACCTACCCACGTAAAATATATAAATGATATGCATAGTTTCGTATCATTTCGAACAGTCCCCGATTTAAATCGATTTTTGACCGAAACTACTGTATAATATATTATGATTTTTTTACCACAACTTGCATTTCGAAATGTTTCATAGAATCTAATTTTCAGATGATTTTTTTGCATAGACATCCATCATAACCTTCTCTCTTAACATATATAAATTATCTGAAAAGTCTAGTATCATTCCCAATAGTCCCCAATTAAATTTGATATTCTTGACCGAACCTAATGTATAATATACTATGATTTTTTACCGAAACTTGCATTTCGGAAAGTTCCATAGAATCTAAATTTCAGATGATTTTTTGCATGGACTTACATAATACTCTTCCCTCGTAAAATATATAAATGATATGTGATGTTTCGTATCATTTCGAACAGTCCCCGATGTAATTTGATTTTTAACCGAAACTAGTATAAACTAGTGTATAATATATTATGATTTTTTGGCCGAAACATGCATTTCGAAAAGTTTCATAGAATCTAGTTTTCAGATGATTTTTTTTGCATTGACTTCCATCATAACCTTCCCTATTAGCATATATAAGTGATCTGAAAAGTCTCGTATCATTTCAAATAGTCCCCAATTAAATTTAATTTTTTTGACCAAAACTAGTGTATAATATACCATGATTTTTTACCGAAACTTGCATTTCGGAAAGTTCCATAGAATATAAATTTCAGATGATTTTTTGCATCGACTTACATCATACTCTTCCCTCGTAAATTATATAAATGATATGTGAAGTTTCGTATCATTTTGAACAGTCCCCGATTTAATAAGATTTTTGACCGAAATTAGTATAAACTAGTGTATAATATATTATGATTTTTTGGCCGAAACTTGCATTAGGAAAAGTTTCATAGAATCTAGTTTTCAGATGATTTTTGCATGGACTTCCATCATAACCTTCCCTATTAGCATATATAAATGATCAGAAAAGGATCATATCATTTCAAATAGTCCACAATTAAATTTGATTTTTTTTTTACCAAAACTAGTGTATAATATACTATGATTTTTGACCGAAACTTGCATTTCGGAAAGTTTCATAGAATCTAAATTTCAGATGATTTTTCTCAAGGACTTACTTCATAACCTACCATCGTAAAATATATAAATGATATGCATAGTTTCGTATCATTTCGAACAGTCCCCGATTTAAATCGATTTTTGACCGAAACTACTGTATAATATATTATGATTTTTTGACCACAACTTGCATTTCGAAATGTTTCATAGAATCTAATAATCAGATGACTTTTTTGTATATACTTCCATCATAACCTTCTCTCTTAACATATATAAATTATCTGAAAAGTCTCGTATCATTCCAAATAGTCCCCAATTAAATTTGATATTCTTGACCGAACCTAATGTATAATATACTATGATTTTTTACCGAAACTTGCATTTCGGAAAGTTCCATAGAATCTAAATTTCAGATGATTTTTTGCATGGACTTACATAATACTCTTCCCTCGTAAAATATATAAATGATATGTGATATTTCGTATCATTTCGAACAGTCCCCGATGTAATTTGATTTTTAACCGAAACTAGTATAAACTAGTGTATAATATATTATGATTTTTTGGCCGAAACTTGCATTTCGAAAAGTTTCTTAGAATCTAGTTTTCAGATGATTTTTTTGCATGGACTTCCATCATAACCTTCCCTATTAGCATATATAAATGATCTGAAAAGTCTCGGATCATTTCAAATAGTCCCCAATTAAATTTGATGTTTTTGACGAAAACTATTCTATAATATACTATGATTTTTTACCGAAACTTGCATTTCGAAAAGATTCAAAGAATCTAAGTTTCAGATGATTTTTTGCATGGACATACTTCATAACCTTCCCTGGTAAAATATATAAATGATATGCGAAGTTTCGTATCATTTTGAAAAGTCCCCGATTTAATTTGATATTTGACCGAAACTACTATAAACTAGTGTATAATATATTATGATTTTTTGACCAAAACTTGCATTTCGAAATGTTTCATAGAATCTAATTTTCAGATGATTTTTTTGCATAGACTTCCATCATAACGTTCCCTCTTAACATATATAAATTATCTAAAAAGTCTCGTATCATTTTCAATAGTTCCCAATTAAATTTGATATTTTTGACCGAAACTAGTGTATAATATACTATGATTTTTTTATAGAAACTTGCATTTCGAAAAGTTCCATAGAATATAAATTTCAGATGATTTTTTGCATCGACTTACATCATACTCATCCCTCGTAAATTATATAAATGATATGTGAAGTTTCGTATCATTTTGAACAGTCCCCGATTTAATTAGATTTTTGACCGAAATTAGTATAAACTAGTGTATAATATATTATGATTTTTTGGCTGAAACTTGCTTTACGAAAAGTTTCATAGAATCTAGTTTTCAGATGATTTTTTTTTGCATGGACTTCCATCATAACCTTCCCTATTAGCATTTATAAATGATCAGAAAAGTCTCATATCATTTCAAATAGTCCACAATTAAATTTGATTTTTTTTATACCAAAACTAGTGTATAATATACTATGATTTTTGACCGAAACATGCATTTCGGAAAGTTTCATAGAATCTAAATTTCAGATGATTTTTCTCAACGACTTACTTCATAACCTACCCACGTAAAATATATAAATGATATGCATAGTTTCGTATCATTTCGAACAGTCCCCGATTTAAATCGATTTTTGACCGAAACTTCTGTATAATATATTATGATTTTTTGACCACAACTTGCATTTCGAAATGTTTCATAGAATCTAATTTTCAGATGATTTTTTTGCATAGACATCCATCATAACCTTCTCTCTTAACATATATAAATTATCTGAAAAGTCTCGTATCATTCCCAATAGTCCCCAATTAAATTTGATATTCTTGACCGAACCTAATGTATAATATACTATGATTTTTTACCGAAACTTGCATTTCGGAAAGTTCCATAGAATCTAAATTTCAGATGATTTTTTGCATGGACTTACATAATACTCTTCCCTCGTAAAATATATAAATGATATGTGATGTTTCGTATCATTTTGAACAGTCCCCGATGTAATTTGATTTTTAACCGAAACTAGTATAAACTAGTGTATAATATATTATGATTTTTTGGCCGAAACTTGCATTTCGAAAAATTTCATAGAATCTAGTTTTCAGATGATTTTTTTTGCATGGACTTCGATCATAACCTTCCCTATTAGCATATATAAGTGATCTGAAAAGTCTCGTATCATTTCAAATAGTCCCCAATTAAATTTGATTTTTTTGACCAAAACTAGTGTATAATATACTGATTTTTTACCGAAACTTGCATTTCGGAAAGTTCCATAGAATATAAATTTCAGATGATTTTTTGCATCGACTTACATCATGCTCTTCCCTCGTAAATTATATAAATGATATGTGAAGTTTCGTATCATTTTGAATAGTCCCCGATTTAATAAGATTTTTGACCGAAATTAGTATAAACTAGTGTATAATATATTATGATTTTTTGGCCGAAACTTGCATTACGAAAAGTTTCATAGAATCTAGTTTTCAGATGATTTTTTGCATCGACTTACATCATACTCTTCCCTCATAAATTATATAAATGATATGTGAAGTTTCGTATCATTTTGAACACTCCCCGATTTAATATGATTTTTGACCGAAATTAGTATAAACTAGTGTATAATATATTATGATTTTTTGGCCGAAACTTTCATTACGAAAAGTTTCATAGAATCTAGTTTTCAGATGATTTTTGCATGGACTTCCATCATAACCTTCCCTATTAGCATATATAAATTATCTGAAAAGTCTCATATCATTTCAAATAGTCCACAATTAAATTTGATTTTTTTTTACCAAAATTAGTGTATAATATACTATGATTTTTGACCGAAACTTGCATTTCGGAAAGTTTCATAGAATCTAAATTTCAGATGATTTTTCTCAAGGACTTACTTCATAACCTACCCTCGTAAAATATATAAATGATATGCTTAGTTTCGTATCATTTCGAACAGTCCCCGATTTAAATCGATTTTTGACCGAAACTACTGTATAATATATTATGATTTTTTGACCACAACTTGCATTTTGAAATGTTTCATAGAATCTAATTTTCAGATGATTTTTTTGCATAGTATATAAATGATATGTGATGTTTCGTATCATTTCAAACAGTCCCCGATTTAATTTGATTTTTGACCGAAACTAGTATAAACTAGTGTATAATATATTATGATTTTTTGGCTGAAACTTGCATTTCGAAAAGTTTCATAGAATCTAGTTTTCAGATGATTTTTTTTTGCATTGTCTTCCATCATAACCTTCCCTATTAGAATATATAAGTGATCTGAAAAGTCTCGTATCATTTCAAATAGTCCCCAATTAAATTTGATTTTTTTGACCAAAACTAGTGTATAATATACTATGATTTTTTACCGAAACTTGCATTTCGAAAAGTTTCATAGAATCTAAGTTTCAGATGATTTTTTGCAAGGACTTACTTCATAACCTACCCTCGTAATATATATAAATGATATGCATAGTTTCGTATCATTTCGAACAGTCCCCGATTTAAATCGATTTTTGACCGAAACTACTGTATAATATATTATGATTTTTTGACCACAACTTGCATTTCGAAATGTTTCATAGAATCTAATTTTCAGATGATTTTTTTGCATAGACATCCATCATAACCTTCTCTCTTAACATATATAAATTATCTGAAAAGTCTCGTATCATTCCCAATAGTCCCCAATTAAATTTGATATTCTTGACCGAACCTAATGTATAATATACTATGATTTTTTACCGAAACTTGCATTTCGGAAAGTTCCATAGAATCTAAATTTCAGATGATTTTTTGCATGGACTTACATAATACTCTTCCCTCGTAAAATATATAAATGATATGTGAAGTTTCGTATCATTTCGAACAGTCCCCGATGTAATTTGATTTTTACCCGAAACTAGTATAAACTAGTGTATAATATATTATGATTTTTTGGCCGAAACTTGCATTTCGAAAAGTTTCGTAGAATCTAGTTTTCAGATGATTTTTTTGCATGGACTTCCATCATAACCTTCCCTATTAGCATAAATAAATGATCTGAAAAGTCTCGGATCATTTCAAATAGTCCCCAATTAAATTTGATGTTTTTGACCAAAACTATTCTATAATATACTATGATTTTTGACCGAAACTTGCATTTCGAAAAGATTCATAGAATCTAAGTTTCAAATGATTTTTTGCATGGACTTACTTCATAACCTTCCCTCGTAAAATATATAAATGATATGCGAAGTTTCGTATCATTTCGAAAAGTCCCCGATTTAATTTGATTTTTGACCGAAACTACTATAAACTAGTGTATAATATATTATGATTTTTTGACCAAAACTTGCATTTCGAAATGTTTCATAGAATCTAATTTTCAGATGATTTCTTTGCATAGACTTCTATCATAACCTTCCCTCTTAACAAATATAAATTATCTGAAAAGTCTCGTATCATTTTCAATAGTTCCCAATTAAATTTAATATTTTTAACCGAAACTAGTGTATAAATACTATGATTTTTTTACAGAAACTTGCATTTCGGAAAGTTCCATAGAATATAAATTTCAGATGATTTTTTGCATCGACTTACATCATACTCTTCCCACGTAAATTATATAAATGATATGTGAAGTTTCGTATCATTTTGAACAGTCCCCGAAATTAGTATCAACTAGTGTATAATATATTATGATTTTTTGGCCGAAATTTGCATTACGAAAAGTTTCATAGAATCTAGTTTTCAGATGATTTTTTTGCATGGACTTCCATCATAACCTTCCCTATTAGCATTTTTAAATGATCAGAAAAGTCTCATATCATTTCAAATAGTCCACAATTAAATTTGATTTTTTTTTTACCAAAACTAGTGTATAATATACTATAATTTTTTACCGAAACATGCATTTCGGAAAGTTTCATAGAATCTAAATTTCAGATGATTTTTCTCAAGGACTTACTTCATAACCTACCCACGTAAAATATATAAATGATATGCATAGTTTCGTATCATTTCGAACAGTCCCCGATTTAAATCGATTTTTGACCGAAACTACTGTATAATATATTATGATTTTTTTACCACAACTTGCATTTCGAAATGTTTCATAGAATCTAACTTTCAGATGATTTTTTTGCATAGACATCCATCATAACCTTCTCTCTTAACATATATAAATTATCTGAAAAGTCTAGTATCATTCCCAATAGTCCCCAATTAAATTTGATATTCTTGACCGAACCTAATGTATAATATACTATGATTTTTTACCGAAACTTGCATTTCGGAAAGTTCCATAGAATCTAAATTTCAGATGATTTTTTGCATGGACTTACATAATACTCTTCCCTCGTAAAATATATAAATGATATGTGATGTTTCGTATCATTTCGAACAGTCCCCGATGTAATTTGATTTTTAACCGAAACTAGTATAAACTAGTGTATAATATATTATGATTTTTTGGCCGAAACTTGCATTTCGAAAAGTTTCATAGAATCTAGTTTTCAGATGATTTTTTTTGCATGGACTTCCATCATAACCTTCCCTATTAGCATATATAAGTGATCTGAAAAGTCTCGTATCATTTCAAATAGTCCCCAATTAAATTTGATTTTTTTGACCAAAACTAGTGTATAATATACTGATTTTTTACCGAAACTTGCATTTCGGAAAGTTCCATAGAATATAAATTTCAGATGATTTTTTGCATCGACTTACATCATACTCTTCCCTCGTAAATTATATAAATGATATGTGAAGTTTCGTATCATTTTGAACAGTCCCCGATTTAATAAGATTTTTGACCGAAATTAGTATAAACTAGTGTATAATATATTATGATTTTTTGGCCGAAACTTGCATTACGAAAAGTTTCATAGAATCTAGTTTTCAGATGATTTTTTGCATCGACTTACATCATACTCTTCCCTCATAAATTATATAAATGATATGTGAAGTTTCGTATCATTTTGAACAGTCCCCGATTTAATAAGATTTTTGACCGAAATTAGTATAAACTAGTGTATAATATATTATGATTTTTTGGCCGAAACTTGCATTACGAAAAGTTTCATAGAATCTAGTTTTCAGATGATTTTTGCATGGACTTCCATCATAACCTTCCCTATTAGCATATGTAAATTATCAGAAAAGTCTCATATCATTTCAAATAGTCCACAATTAAATTTGATTTTTTTTTTACCAAAATTAGTGTATAATATACTATGATTTTTGACCGAAACTTGCATTTCGGAAAGTTTCATAGAATCTAAATTTCAGATGATTTTTCTCAAGGACTTACTTCATAACCTACCCTCGTAAAATATATAAATGATATGCTTAGTTTCGTATCATTTCGAACAGTCCCCGATTTAAATCGATTTTTGACCGAAACTACTGTATAATATATTATGATTTTTTGACCACAACTTGCATTTTGAAATGTTTCATAGAATCTAATTTTCAGATGACTTTTTTGCATAGTATATAAATGATATGTGATGTTTCGTATCATTTCAAACAGTCCCCGATTTAATTTTATTTTTGACCGAAACTAGTATAAACTAGTGTATAATATATTATGATTTTTTGGCCAAAACTTGCATTTCGAAAAGTTTCATAGAATCTAGTTTTCAGATGATTTTTTTTTGCATTGACTTCCATCATAACCTTCCCTATTAGAATATATAAGTGATCTGAAAAGTCTCGTATCATTTCAAATAGTCCCCAATTAAATTTGATTTTTTTGACCAAAACTAGTGTATAATATACTATGATTTTTTACCGAAACTTGCATTTCGAAAAGTTTCATAGAATCTAAGTTTCAGATGATTTTTTGCAAGGACTTACTTCATAACCTACCCTCGTAAAATATATAAATGATATGCATAGTTTTGTATCATTTCGAACAGTCCCCGATTTAAATCGATTTTTGACCGAAACTACTGTATAATATATTATGATTTTTTGACCACAACTTGCATTTCGAAATGTTTCATAGAATCTAATTTTCAGATGATTTTTTTGCATAGACATCGATCATAACCTTCTCTCTTAACATATATAAATTATCTGAAAAGTCTCGTATCATTCCCAATAGTCCCCAATTAAATTTGATATTCTTGACCGAACCTAATGTATAATATACTATGATTTTTTACCGAAACTTGCATTTCGGAAAGTTCCATAGAATCTAAATTTCAGATGATTTTTTGCATGGACTTACATAATACTCTTCCCTCGTAAAATATATAAATGATATGTGAAGTTTCGTATCATTTCGAACAGTCCCCGATGTAATTTGATTTTTAACCGAAACTAGTATAAACTAGTGTATAATATATTATGATTTTTTGGCCGAAACTTGCATTTCGAAAAGTTTCGTAGAATCTAGTTTTCAGATGATTTTTTTGCATGGACTTCCATCATAACCTTCCCTATTAGCATAAATAAATGATCTGAAAAGTCTCGGATCATTTCAAATAGTCCCCAATTAAATTTGATGTTTTTGACCAAAACTATTCTATAATATACTATGATTTTTGACCGAAACTTGCATTTCGAAAAGATTCATAGAATCTAAGTTTCAAATGATTTTTTGCATGGACTTACTTCATAACCTTCCCTCGTAAAATATATAAATGATATGCGAAGTTTCGTATCATTTCGAAAAGTACCCGATTTAATTTGATTTTTGACCGAAACTACTATAAACTAGTGTATAATATATTATGATTTTTTGACCAAAACTTGCATTTCGAAATGTTTCATAGAATCTAATTTTCAGATGATTTTTTTGCATAGACTTCCATCATAACCTTCCCTCTAAACATATATAAATTATCTGAAAAGTCTCGTATCATTTTCAATAGTTCCCAATTAAATTTGATATTTTTGACCGAAACTAGTGTATAATATACTATGATTTTTTACAGAAACTTGCATTTCGAAAAGTTCCATAGAATATAAATTTCAGATGATTTTTTGCATCGACTTACATCATACTCTTCCCTCGTAAATTATTTAAATGATATGTGAAGTTTCGTATCATTTCATACAGTCCCCGATTTAATTTGATTTTTGACCGAAACTAGTATAAACTAGTGTATAATATATTGCGATTTTTTGGCCGAAACATGCATTTCGAAAAGTTTCATAGAATCTAGTTTTCAGATGATTTTTTTTGCATGGACTTCCATCATAACCTTCCCTATTAGCATATATAAATGATCAGAAAAGTCTCATATCATTTCAAATAGTCCACAATTAAATTTGATTTTTTTTTACCAAAACTAGTGTATAATATACTATGATTTTTGACCGAAACTTGCATTTCGGAAAGTTTCATAGAATCTAAATTTCAGATGATTATTCTCAAGGACTTACTTCATAACCTACCCTCGTAAAATATATAAATGATATGCATAGTTTCGTATCATTTCGAACAGTCCCTGATTTAAATCGATTTTTGACCGAAACTACTGTATAATATATTATGATTTTTTGACCATAACTTGCATTTCGAAATGTTTCATAGAATTTAATTTTCAGATGATTTTTTTGCATAGTATATAAATGATATGTGATGTTTCGTATCATTTCAAACAGTCCCCGATTTAATTTGATTTTTGACCGAAACTAGTATAAACTAGTGTATAATATATTATGATTTTTTGGCCGAAACTTGCATTTCGAAAGGTTTCATAGAATCTGGTTTTCAGTTGATTTTTTTTGCATGGACTTCCATCATAACCTTCCCTATTAGCATATATAAATGATCTGAAAATTCCCGTATCATATCAAATAGTCCCCCATTAAATTTGATTTTTTTGACCAAAACTAGTCTATAATATACTATGATTTTTGACCGAAACTTGCATTTCGAAAAGTTTCATAGAATCTAAGTTTCAGATGATTTTTTACATGGACTTACTTCATAACCTTCCCTCTTAAAATATATAAATGATATGCAAAGTTTCGTATCATTTCGAACTGTCCCCGATTTAATTTGATTTTTGACCGAAACTAGTATAAACTAGTGTATAATATATTATGATTTTTTGGCCGAAACTTGCATTTCGAAACGTTTCATAGAATCTAGTTTGCAGATGATTTTTTTTGCATGGACTTCCATCATAACCTTCCCTATTAGCATATATATATGATATAAAAAGTCTCGTATCAATTCAAATATTCCCAATTAAATTTGATATTTTTTCCATGGACTTACATCATACTCTTCCCTCGTAAATTATATAAATGATATGCGAAGTTTCGTATCATTTCAAACAGTCCCCGATTTAATTTGATTTTTGACCGAAACTAGTATAAACTAGTGTATAATATATTATGATTTTTTGGCCGAAACTTGCATTACGAAAAGTTTCATAGAATCTAGTTTTCAGATGATTTTTTTTGCATGGACTTCCATCATAACCTTCCCTATTAGCATATATAAATGATCAGAAAAGTCTCATATCATTTCAAATAGTCCACAATTAAATTTGATTTTTTTTTACCAAAACTAGTGTATAATATACTATGATTTTTGACCGAAACTTGCATTTCGGAAAGTTTCATAGAATCTAAATTTCAGATGATTTTTCTCAAGGACTTACTTCATAACCTACCCTCATAAAATATATAAATGATATGCATAGTTTCGTATCATTTCGAACAGTCCCTGATTTAAATCGATTTTTGACCGAAACTACTGTATAATATATTATGATTTTTTGACCATAACTTGCATTTCGAAATGTTTCATAGAATCTAATTTTCAGATGATTTTTTTGCATAGTATATAAATGATATGTGATGTTTCGTATCATTTCAAACAGTCCCCGATTTAATTTGATTTTTGACCGAAACTAGTATAAACTAGTGTATAATATATTATGATTTTTTGGCCGAAACTTGCATTTCGAAAGGTTTCATAGAATCTGGTTTTCAGTTGATTTTTTTTGCATGGACTTCCATCATAACCTTCCCTATTAGCATATATAAATGATCTGAAAATTCCCGTATCATATCAAATAGTCCCCCATTAAATTTGATTTTTTTGACCAAAACTAGTCTATAATATACTATGATTTTTGACCGAAACTTGCATTTCGAAAAGTTTCATAGAATCTAAGTTTCAGATGATTTTTTACATGGACTTACTTCATAACCTTCCCTCTTAAAATATATAAATGATATGCAAAGTTTCGTATCATTTCGAACTGTCCCCGATTTAATTTGATTTTTGACCGAAACTAGTATAAACTAGTGTATAATATATTATGATTTTCTGGCCGAAACTTGCATTTCGTAACGTTTCATAGAATCTAGTTTGCAGATGATTTTTTTTGCATGGAATTCCATCATAATCTTCCCTATTAGCATATATATATGATCTAAAAAGTCTCGTATCATTTCAAATAGTCCCCAATTAAATTTGATATTTTTGAGCAAAACTAGTTTATAATTTACTATGATTTTTGACCGAAACTTGCATTTTAAAAAGTTTCATAGAATCTAAGTTTCAGATGATTTTTTGCATGGACTTACTTCATAACCTTCCCTCGTAAAATATATAAATGATATGCAAAGTTTCGTTTCATTTCGAACAGCCCCGATTTAATTTGATTTTTCACCGAAACTAGTGTATAATATTTTATGATTTTTTGACCAAAACTTCCATTTCTAAATGTTTCATAGAATCTATTTATCAGGTGATTTTTTTGCATAGACTTCCATCATAACCTTCCCTCTTGACATATATAAATTATCTGAAAAGTCTCGTATCATTACAAAAAGTCCCCAATTAAATTTGATATTTTTGACCGAAACTATTGTATAATATACTATGATTTTTGACCGAAACTTGCATTTCTGAAAGTTTCATAGAATCTAAATTTCAAATGATTTTTTGCATGGACTTACATCATACTTTTCCCTCGTAAAATATATAAATGATATGTGAATTTTCGTATCATTTCAAATAGTCCCCGATTTTATTTGATTTTGACCGAAACTAGTATAAACTAGTGTATAATATACTATGATTTTTCGTCCAAGACTTGCATTTCGAAAAGTTTCATTGAATCTAGTTTGCAGATGATTTTTGCATCGACTTCCATCATAACCTTCCTTATTAGCATATATAAATTATCTAAAAAGTCTCGTATCATTTCGAACAGTCCTCGATTTAATTTGATTTTTGACCGAAACTAATATAAACTAGTGTATAATATATTATGATTTTTTGACCAAAACTTGCATTTCGAAATGTTTCATAGAATAATTTTCAGACGATTTTTTTTGCATAGATTTCCATCATAACCTTCCCTCTTAACATATATAAATTATCTGAAAAGTCTCGTATCATGTCCAATAGTCCCCAATTAAATTTGATATTTTTGACCAAAATTAGTCTATAATATACTATGATTTTTGATCGAAACTTGCATTTCGAAAAGTTTCATAGAATCTATGTTTCAGATGATTTTTTACATGGACTTACTTCATAACCTTCCCTCGTAAAATCTATAAATGATATGCAAAGTTTCGTATCATTTCAAACAGTCCCCGATTTAATTTGATTTTTGACCGAAACTAGTATAAACTAGTGTATAATATATTTTGATTTTTTGGCCGAAACTTGTATTTCGAAACGTTTCATAAAATCTTGTTTGCATATGATTTTTTTTGCATGGACTTCCATCATAACCTTCCCTATTAGCATATATATATATGATTTAAAAAGTCTCGTATCATTTCAAATAATCCCCAATTAAATTTGATATTTTTGACAAAACTAGTCTATAATATACTATGATTTTTGACCGAACCTTGCATTTCGAAAAGTTTCATAGAATCTAAGTTTCAGATGATTTTTTGCAAGGAATTACTTCATAACCTTCCCTCGTAAAATATATAAATGATATGCAAAGTTTTGTATCATTTCAAACAGTCCCCGATTTAATTTGATTTTTGACCGAAACTAGTATAAACTAGTGTATAATATATTATGATTTTTTGGCCGAAACTTGCATTTCGAAACGTTTCTTAGAATCTAGTTTGAAGATGATTTTTTTGCATGGAAATACATCATAACCTTCCCTATTAGCATATATATATGATCTAAAAAGTCTTGTATCATTTCAAATAGTCCCCAATTAAATTTGATATTTTTGAGCAAAACTAGTTTATAATATACTATGATTTTTGACCGAAACTTGCATTTCAAAAAGTTTCATAGAATCTAAGTTTCAGATGATTTTTTGCATGAACTTACTTCATAACCTTCCCTCGTAAAATATATAAATGATATGCAAAGTTTCGTTTCATTTCGAACAGCCCCGATTTAATTTGATTTTTGACCGAAACTAGTGTATAATATTTTATGATTTTTTGACCAAAACTTCCATTTCTAAATGTTTCATAGAATCTATTTATCAGGTGATTTTTTTGCATAGACTTCCATCATAACCTTCCCTACTGACATATAAAATTATCTGAAAAGTCTCGTATCATTACAAAAAGTCCCCAATTAAATTTGATATTTTTGACCGAAACTATTGTATAATATAGTATGATTTTTGACCGAAACTTGCATTTCTGAAAGTTTCATAGAATCTAAATTTCAAATGATTTTTTGCATGGACTTACATCATACTTTTCCCTCGTAAAATATATAAATGATATGTGAATTTTCGTATCATTTCAAACAATCCCCGATTTTATTTGATTTTTGACCGAAACTAGTATTAACTAGTGTATAATATACTATGATTTTTCAGCCAAGACTTGCATTTCGAAAAGTTTCCTAGAATCTAGTTTTCAGATGATTTTTGCATGGACTTCCATCATAACCTTCCTTATTAGCATATATAAATTATCTAAAAAGTCTCGTATCATTTCGAACAGTCCCCGATTTAATTTGATTTTTGACCGAAACTAATTTAAACTAGTGTATAATATATTATGATTTTTTGACCAAAACTTGCATTTCGAAATGTTTCATAGAATCTAATTTTAAGACGATTTTTTTGCATAGACTTCCATCATAACCTTCCCTCTTAGCATATATAAATTATCTGAAAAGTCTCGTATCATGTCCAATAGTCCCTAATTAAATTTGATATTTTTGACCAAAACTAGTCTATAATATACTATGATTTTTGACCGAACCTTGCATTTCGAAAAGTTTCATAGAATCTAAGTTTCAGATGATTTTTTGCAAGGAATTACTTCATAACCTTCCCTCGTAAAATATATAAATGATATGCAAAGTTTCGTATCATTTCAAACAGTCCCCGATTTAATTTGATTTTTGACCGAAACTAGTATAAACTAGTGTATAATATATTATGATTTTTTGCCCGAAACTTGCATTTCGAAACGTTTCATAGAATCTAGTTTGAAGATGATTTTTTTGCATGGAAATACATCATAACCTTCCCTATTAGCATATATATATGATCTAAAAAGTCTTGTATCATTTCAAATAGTCCCCAATTAAATTTGATATTTTTGAGCAAAACTAGTTTATAATATACTATGATTTTTGACCGAAACTTGCATTTCAAAAAGTTTCATAGAATCTAAGTTTCAGATGATTTTTTGCATGAACTTACTTCATAACCTTCCCTCGTAAAATATATAAATGATATGCAAAGTTTCGTTTCATTTCGAACAGCCCCGATTTAATTTGATTTTTGACCGAAACTAGTGTATAATATTTTATGATTTTTTGACCAAAACTTCCATTTCTAAATGTTTCATAGAATCTATTTATCAGGTGATTTTTTTGCATAGACTTCCATCATAACCTTCCCTACTGACATATAAAAATTATCTGAAAAGTCTCGTATCATTACAAAAAGTCCCCAATTAAATTTGATATTTTTGACCGAAACTATTGTATAATATACTATGATTTTTGACCGAAACTTGCATTTCTGAAAGTTTCATAGAATCTAAATTTCAAATGATTTTTTGCATGGACTTACATCATACTTTTCCCTCGTAAAATATATAAATGATATGTGAATTTTCGTATCATTTCAAACAGTCCCCGATTTTATTTGATTTTTGACCGAAACTAGTATTAACTAGTGTATAATATACTATGATTTTTCAGCCAAGACTTGCATTTCGAAAAGTTTCATAGAATCTAGTTTTCAGATGATTTTTGCATGGACTTCCATCATAACCTTCCTTATTAGCATATATAAATTATCTAAAAAGTCTCGTATCATTTCGAACAGTCCCCGATTTAATTTGATTTTTGACCGAAACTAATTTAAACTAGTGTATAATATATTATGATTTTTTGACCAAAACTTATATTTCGAAATGTTTCATAGAATCTAATTTTAAGACGATTTTTTTGCATAGACTTCCATCATAACCTTCCCTCTTAGCATATATAAATTATCTGAAAAGTCTCGTATCATGTCCAATAGTCCCCAATTAAATTTGATATTTTTGACCAAAACTAGTCTATAATATACTATGATTTTTGACCGAAACTTGCATTTCGAAAAGTTTCATAGAATCTAAGTTTCAGATGATTTTTTACATGGACTTACTTCATAACCTTCCCTCGTAAAATATATAAATGATATGCAAAGTTTCGTATCATTTCAAACAGTCCCCGATTTAATTTGATTTTTGACCGAAACTAGTATAAACTAGTGTATAATATATTATGATTTTTTGGCCGAAACTTGCATTTCGAAACGTTTCATGGAATCTAGTTTGCAGATGATTTTTTTTTCATGGAATTCCATCATAACCTTCCCAATTAGCATATATATATATGATCTAAAAAGTCTCGTATCATTTCAAATAGTCCCCAATTAAATTTGATATTTTTGAGCAAAACTAGTTTATAATATACTATGATTTTTGACCGAAACTTGCATTTCAAAAAGTTTCATAGAATCTAAGTTTCAGATGATTTTTTGCATGAACTTACTTCATAACCTTCCCTCGTAAAATATATAAATGATATGCAAAGTTTCGTTTGATTTCGAACAGCCCCAATTTAATTTGATTTTTGACCGAAACTAGTGTATAATATTTTATGATTTTTTGATCAAAACTTCCATTTCTAAATGTTTCATAGAATCTATTTATCAGGTGATTTTTTTGCATAGACTTCCATCATAACCTTCCCTCTTGACATATATAAATTATCTGAAAAGTTTCGTATCATTACAAAAAGTCCCCAATTAAATTTGATATTTTTGACCGAAACTATTGTATAATATACTATGATTTTTAACCGAAACTTGCATTTCTGAAAGTTTCATAGAATCTAAATTTCAAATGATTTTTTGCATGGACTTACATCATACTTTTCCCTCGTAAAATATATAAATGATATGTGAATTTTCGTATCATTTCAAACAGTCCCCGATTTTATTTGATTTTTGACCGAAACTAGTATAAACTAGTGTATAATATACTATGATTTTTCGGCCAATACTTGCATTTCGAAAAGTTTCATAGAATCTAGTTTTCAGATGATTTTTGCATGGACTTCCATCATAACCTTCCTTATTAGCATATATAAATTATCTAAAATGTCTCGTATCATTTCGAACAGTCCCCGATGTAATTTGATTTTTGACCGAAACTAATTTAAACTAGTGTATAATATATTATGATTTTTTGACCAAAACTTGCATTTCGAAATGTTTCATAGAATCTAATTTTCAGACGATTTTTTTGCATAGACTTCCATCATAACCTTCCCTCTTAGCATATATAAATTATATGAAAAGTCTCGTATCATGTCCAATAGTCCCCAATTAAATTTGATATTTTTGACCAAAACTAGTCTATAATATACTATGATTTTTGACCGAACCTTGCATTTCAAAAAGTTTCATAGAATCTAAGTTTCAGATGATTTTTTGCAAGGAATTACTTCATAACCTTCCCTCGTAAAATATATAAATGATATGCAAAGTTTCGTATCATTTCAAACAGTCCCCGATTTAATTTGATTTTTGACCGAAACTAGTATAAACTAGTGTATAATATATTATGATTTTTTGGCCGAAACTTGCATTTCGAAACGTTTCATAGAATCTAGTTTGAAGATGATTTTTTTGCATGGAAATACATCATAACCTTCCCTATTAGCATATATATATGATCTAAAAAGTCTTGTATCATTTCAAATAGTCCCCAATTAAATTTGATATTTTTGAGCAAAACTAGTTTATAATATACTATGATTTTTGACCGAAACTTGCATTTCAAAAAGTTTCATAGAATCTAAGTTTCATATGATTTTTTGCATGAACTTACTTCATAACCTTCCCTCGTAAAATATATAAATGATATGCAAAGTTTCGTTTCATTTCGAACAGCCCCGATTTAATTTGATTTTTGACCGAAACTAGTGTATAATATTTTATGATTTTTTGACCAAAACTTCCATTTCTAAATGTTTCATAGAATCTATTTATCAGGTGATTTTTTTGCATAGACTTCCATCATAACCTTCCCTACTGACATATAAAAATTATCTGAAAAGTCTCGTATCATTACAAAAAGTCCCCAATTAAATTTGATATTTTTGACCGAAACTATTGTATAATATACTATGATTTTTGACCGAAACTTGCATTTCTGAAAGTTTCATAGAATCTAAATTTCAAATGATTTTTTGCATGGACTTACATCATACTTTTCCCTCGTAAAATATATAAATGATATGTGAATTTTCGTATCATTTCAAACAGTCCCCGATTTTATTTGATTTTTGACCGAAACTAGTATTAACTAGTGTATAATATACTATGATTTTTCAGCCAAGACTTGCATTTCGAAAAGTTTCATAGAATCTAGTTTTCAGATGATTTTTGCATGGACTTCCATCATAACCTTCCTTATTAGCATATATAAATTATCTAAAAAGTCTCGTATCATTTCGAACAGTCCCCGATTTAATTTGATTTTTGACCGAAACTAATTTAAACTAGTGTATAATATATTATGATTTTTTGACCAAAACTTATATTTCGAAATGTTTCATAGAATCTAATTTTAAGACGATTTTTTTGCATAGACTTCCATCATAACCTTCCCTCTTAGCATATATAAATTATCTGAAAAGTCTCGTATCATGTCCAATAGTCCCCAATTAAATTTGATATTTTTGACCAAAACTAGTCTATAATATACTATGATTTTTGACCGAAACTTGCATTTCGAAAAGTTTCATAGAATCTAAGTTTCAGATGATTTTTTACATGGACTTACTTCATAACCTTCCCTCGTAAAATATATAAATGATATGCAAAGTTTCGTATCCTTTCAAACACTCCCCGATTTAATTTGATTTTTGACCGAAACTAGTATAAACTAGTGTATAATATATTATGATTTTTTGGCCGAAACTTGCATTTCGAAACGTTTCATGGAATCTAGTTTGCAGATGATTTTTTTTGCATGGAATTCCATCATAACCTTCCCAATTAGCATATATATATATATGATCTAAAAAGTCTCGTATCATTTCAAATAGTCCCCAATTAAATTTGATATTTTTGAGCAAAACTAGTTTATAATATACTATGATTTTTGACCGAAACTTGCATTTCAAAAAGTTTCATAGAATCTAAGTTTCAGATGATTTTTTGCATGAACTTACTTCATAACCTTCCCTCGTAAAATATATAAATGATATGCAAAGTTTCGTTTGATTTCGAACAGCCCCAATTTAATTTGATTTTTGACCGAAACTAGTGTATAATATTTTATGATTTTTTGATCAAAACTTCCATTTCTAAATGTTTCATAGAATCTATTTATCAGGTGATTTTTTTGCATAGACTTCCATCATAACCTTCCCTCTTGACATATATAAATTATCTGAAAAGTTTCGTATCATTACAAAAAGTCCCCAATTAAATTTGATATTTTTGACCGAAACTATTGTATAATATACTATGATTTTTAACCGAAACTTGCATTTCTGAAAGTTTCATAGAATCTAAATTTCAAATGATTTTTTGCATGGACTTACATCATACTTTTCCCTCGTAAAATATATAAATGATATGTGAATTTTCGTATCATTTCAAACAGTCCCCGATTTTATTTGATTTTTGACCGAAACTAGTATAAACTAGTGTATAATATACTATGATTTTTCGGCCAATACTTGCATTTCGAAAAGTTTCATAGAATCTAGTTTTCAGATGATTTTTTTGCATAGACTTCCATCATAACCTTCCCTCTTAACATATATAAATTATCTGAAAAAGTCTCGTATCATGTCCAATAGTCCCCAATTAAATTTGATATTTTTGACCAAAACTAGTCTATAATATACTATGATTTTTGACCGAAACTTGCATTTCGAAAAGTTTCATAGAATCTAAGTTTCAGATGATTTTTTACATGGACTTACTTCATAACCTTCCCTCGTAAAATATATAAATGATATGCAAAGTTTCGTATCATTTCAAACAGTCCCCGATTTAATTTGATTTTTGACCGAAACTAGTATAAACTAGTGTATAATATATTATGATTTTTTGGCCGAAACGTGTATTTCAAAACGTTTCATAAAATCTAGTTTGTAGATGATTTTTTTTGCATGGACTTCCATCATAACCTTCCCTATTAGCATATATATATATGATTTAAAAAGTCTCGTATCATTTCAAATAGTCCCCAATTAAATTTGATATTTTTGACCAAAACTAGTCTATAATATACTATGATTTTTGACCGAAACTTGCATTTCGAAAAGTTTCATAGAATCTAAGTTTCAGATGATTTTTTGCAAGGACTTACTTCATAACCTTCCCTCGTAAAATATATAAATGATATGCAAAGTTTCGTATCATTTCAAACAGTCCCCGATTTAATTAGATTTTTGACCGAAACTAGTATAAACTAGTGTATAATATATTATGATTTTTTGGCCGAAACTTGCATTTCGAAACGTTTCATAGAATCTAGTTTGCAGATGATTTTTTTTGCATGGAATTCCATCATAACCTTCCCTATTAGCATATATATATGATCTATAAAGTCTCGTATCATTTCAATAGTCCCCAATTAAATTTGATATTTTTAAGCAAAACTAGTTTATAATATACTATGATTTTTGACCGAAACTTTCATTTCAAAAAGTTTCATAGAATCTATGTTTCAGATGATTTTTTGCATGGACTTACTTCATAACCTTCCCTCGTAAAATATATAAATGATATGCAAAGTTTCGTTTCATTTCGAACAGCCCCGATTTAATTTGATTTTTGACCGAAACTAGTGTATAATATTTTATGATTTTTTGACCAAAACTTCCATTTCTAAATGTTTCATAGAATCTATTTATCAGGTGTTTTTTTGCATAGACTTCCATCATAACCTTCCCTCTTGACATATATAAATTATCTGAAAAGTCTCGTATCATTACAAAAAGTCCCCAATTAAATTTGATATTTTTGACCGAAACTAGTGTATAATATACTATGATTTTTGACCGAAACTTGCATTTCTGAAAGTTTCATAGAATCTAAATTTCAAATGATTTTTTGCATGGACTTACATCATACTTTTTCCTCGTAAAATATATAAATGATATGTGAATTTTCGTATCATTTCAAACAGTCCCCGGTTTTATTTGATTTTTGACCGAAACTAGTATAAACTAGTGTATAATATACTATGATTTTTCGGCCAAGACTTGCATTTCGAAAAGTTTCATAGAATATAGTTTTCAGATGATTTTTGCATGGACTTCCATCATAACCTTCCTTATTAGCATATATAAATTATCTAAAAAGTCTCGTATCATTTCGAACAGTCCCCGATTTAATTTGATTTTGGACCGAAACTAATTTAAACTAGTGTATAATATATTATGATTTTTTGACCAAAACTTGCATTTCGAAATGTTTCATAGAATCTAATTTTCAGACGATTTTTTAGCATAGACTTCCATCATAACCTTCCCTTTTAACATATATAAATTATCTGAAAAGTCTCGTATCATGTCCAATAGTCCCCAATTAAATTTGATATTTTTGACCAAAACTAGTCTATAATATACTATGATTTTTGACCGAAACTTGCATTTCGAAAAGTTTCATAGAATCTAAGTTTTAGATGATTTTTTGCAAGGACTTACTTCATAACCTTCCCTCGTAAAATATATAAATGATATGCAAAGTTACGTATCATTTCAAACAGTCCCCGATTTAATTTGATTTTTGACCGAAACTAGTATAAACTAGTGTATAATATATTATGATTTTTTGGCCGAAACTTGCATTTCGAAACGTTACATAGAATCTAGTTTGCAGATGATTTTTTTTGCATGGAATTCCATCATAACCTTCCCTATTAGCATATATATATGATCTATAAAGTCTCGTATCATTTCAAATAGTCCCCAATTAAATTTGATATTTTTGAGCAAAACTACTTTATAATATACTATGATTTTTGACCGAAACTTGCATTTCAAAAAGTTTCATAGAATCTAAGTTTCAGATGATTTTTTGCATGGACTTACTTCATAACCTTCCCTCGTAAAATATATAAATGATATGCAAAGTTTCGTTTCATTTCGAACAGCCCCGATTTAATTTGATTTTTGACCGAAACTAGTGTATAATATTTTATGATTTTTTGACCAAAACTTCCATTTCTAAATGTTTCATAGAATCTATTTATCAGGTGTTTTTTTGTATAGACTTCCATCATAACCTTCCCTCTTGACATATATAAATTATCTGAAAAGTCTCGTATCATTACAAAAAGTCCCCAATTAAATTTGATATTTTTGACCGAAACTAGTGTATAATATACTATGATTTTTGACCGAAACTTGCATTTCTGAATGTTTCATAGAATCTAAATTTCAAATGATTTTTTGCATGGACTTACAGCATACTTTTCCCTCGTAAAATATATAAATGATATGTGAATTTTCGTATCATTTCAAACAGTCCCCGGTTTTATTTGATTTTTGACCGAAACTAGTATAAACTAGTGTATAATATACTATGATTTTTCGGCCAAGACTTGCATTTCGAAAAGTTTCATAGAATATAGTTTTCAGATGATTTTTGCATGGACTTCCATCATAACCTTCCTTATTAGCATATATAAATTATCTAAAAAGTCACGTATCATTTCGAACAGTCCCCGATTTAATTTGATTTTGGACCGAAACTAATTTAAACTAGTGTATAATATATTATGATTTTTTGACCAAAACTTGCATTTCGAAATGTTTCATAGAATCTAATATTCAGACGATTTTTTAGCATAGACTTCCATCATAACCTTCCCTCTTAACATATATAAATTATCTGAAAAGTCTCGTATCATGTCCAATAGTCCCCAATTAAATTTGATATTTTTGACCAAAACTAGTCTATAATATACTACGATTTTTGACCGAAACTTGCATTTCGAAAAGTTTCATAGAATCTAAGTTTTAGATGATTTTTTGCAAGGACTTACTTCATAACCTTCCCTCGTAAAATATATAAATGATATGCAAAGTTTCGTATCATTTCAAACAGTCCCCGATTTAATTTGATTTTTGACCGAAACTAGTATAAACTAGTGTATAATATATTATGATTTTTTGGCCGAAACTTGCATTTCGAAACGTTTCATAGAATCTAGTTTGCAGATGATTTTTTTTGCATGGAATTCCATCATAACCTTCCCTATTAGCATATATATATGATCTATAAAGTCTCGTATCATTTCAAATAGTCCCCAATTAAATTTGATATTTTTGAGCAAAACTACTTTATAATATACTATGATTTTTGACCGAAACTTGCATTTCAAAAAGTTTCATAGAATCTAAGTTTCAGATGATTTTTTGCATGGACTTACTTCATAACCTTCCCTCGTAAAATATATAAATGATATGCAAAGTTTTGTTTCATTTCGAACATCCCCGATTTAATTTGATTTTTGACCGAAACTAGTGTATAATATTTTATGATTTTTTGACCAAAACTTCCATTTCTAAATGTTTCATAGAATCTATTTATCAGGTGTTTTTTTGTATAGACTTCCATCATAACCTTCCCTCTTGACATATATAAATTATCTGAAAAGTCTCGTATCATTACAAAAAGTCCCCAATTAAATTTGATATTTTTGACCGAAACTAGTGTATAATATACTATGATATTTGACCGAAACAGTCAATTCTGAATGTTTCATAGAATCTAAATTTCAAATGATTTTTTGCATGGACTTACAGCATACTTTTCCCTCGTAAAATATATAAATGATATGTGAATTTTCGTATCATTTCAAACAGTCCCCGATTTTATTTGATTTTTGACCGAAACTAGTATAAACTAGTGTATAATATACTATGATTTTTCGGCCAAGACTTGCATTTCGAAAAGTTTCATAGAATATAGTTTTCAGATGATTTTTGCATGGACTTCCATCATAACCTTCCTTATTAGCATATATAAATTATCTAAAAAGTCACGTATCATTTCGAACAGTCCCCGATTTAATTTGATTTTGGACCGAAACTAATTTAAACTACTGTATAATATATTATGATTTTTTGACCAAAACTTGCATTTCGAAATGTTTCATAGAATCTAATTTTCAGACGATTTTTTAGCATAGACTTCCATCATAACCTTCCCTCTTAACATATATAAATTATCTGAAAAGTCTCGTATCATGTCCAATAGTCCCCAATTAAATTTGATATTTTTGACCAAAACTAGTCTATAATATACTACGATTTTTGACCGAAACTTGCATTTCGAAAAGTTTCATAGAATCTAAGTTTTAGATGATTTTTTGCAAGGACTTACTTCATAACCTTCCCTCGTAAAATATATAAATGATATGCAAAGTTTCGTATCATTTCAAACAGTCCCCGATTTAATTTGATTTTTGACCGAAACTAGTATAAACTAGTGTATAATATATTATGATTTTTTGGCCGAAACTTGCATTTCGAAACGTTTCATAGAATCTAGTTTGCAGATGATTTTTTTTCCATGGAATTCCATCATAACCTTCCCTATTAGCATATATATATGATCTATAAAGTCTCGTATCATTTCAAATAGTCCCCAATTAAATTTGATATTTTTGAGCAAAACTACTTTATAATATACTATGATTTTTGACCGAAACTTGCATTTCAAAAAGTTTCATAGAATCTAAGTTTCAGATGATTTTTTGCATGGACTTACTTCATAACCTTCCCTCGTAAAATATATAAATGATATGCAAAGTTTTGTTTCATTTCGAACATCCCCGATTTAATTTGATTTTTGACCGAAACTAGTGTATAATATTTTATGATTTTTTGACCAAAACTTCCATTTCTAAATGTTTCATAGAATCTATTTATCAGGTGTTTTTTTGTATAGACTTCCATCATAACCTTCCCTCTTGACATATATAAATTATCTGAAAAGTCTCGTATCATTACAAAAAGTCCCCAATTAAATTTGATATTTTTGACCGAAACTAGTGTATAATATACTATGATTTTTGACCGAAACTTGCAATTCTGAATGTTTCATAGAATCTAAATTTCAAATGATTTTTTGCATGGACTTACAGCATACTTTTCCCTCGTAAAATTTATAAATGATATGTGAATTTTCGTATCATTTCAAACCGTCCCCGATTTTATTTGATTTTTGACCGAAACTAGTATAAACTAGTGTATAATATACTATGATTTTTCGGCCAAGACTTGCATTTCGAAAAGTTTCATAGAATATAGTTTTCAGATGATTTTTGCATGGACTTCCATCATAACCTTCCTTATTAGCATATATAAATTATCTAAAAAGTCACGTATCATTTCGAACAGTCCCCGATTTAATTTGATTTTTGACCGAAACTAATTTAAACTAGTGTATAATATATTATGATTTTTTGACCAAAACTTGCATTTCGAAATGTTTCATAGAATCTAATTTTCAGACGATTTTTTAGCATAGACTTCCATCATAACCTTCCCTCTTAACATATATAAATTATCTTAAAAGTCTCGTATCATGTCCAATAGTCCCCAATTAAATTTGATATTTTTGACCAAAACTAGTCTATAATATACTACGATTTTTGACCGAAACTTGCATTTCGAAAAGTTTCATAGAATCTAAGTTTTAGATGATTTTTTGCAAGGACTTACTTCATAACCTTCCCTCGTAAAATATATAAATGATATGCAAAGTTTCGTATCATTTCAAACAGTCCCCGATTTAATTTGATTTTTGACCGAAACTAGTATAAACTAGTGTATAATATATTATGATTTTTTGGCCGAAACTTGCATTTCTAAACGTTTCATAGAATCTAGTTTGCAGATGATTTTTTTTTCATGGAATTCCATCATAACCTTCCCTATTAGCATATATATATGATCTATAAAGTCTCGTATCATTTCAAATAGTCCCCAATTAAATTTGATATTTTTGAGCAAAACTACTTTATAATATACTATGATTTTTGACCGAAACTTGCATTTCAAAAAGTTTCATAGAATCTAAGTTTCAGATGATTTTTTGCATGGACTTACTTCATAACCTTCCCTCGTAAAATATATAAATGATATGCAAAGTTTTGTTTCATTTCGAACAGCCCCGATTTAATTTGATTTTTGACCGAAACTAGTGTATAATATTTTATGATTTTTTGACCAAAACTTCCATTTCTAAATGTTTCATAGAATCTATTTATCAGGTGTTTTTTTGTATAGACTTCCATCATAACCTTCCCTCTTGACATATATAAATTATTTGAAAAGTCTCGTATCATTACAAAAAGTCCCCAATTAAATTTGATATTTTTGACCGAAACTAGTGTATAATATACTATGATTTTTGACCGAAACTTGCAATTCTGAATGTTTCATAGAATCTAAATTTCAAATGATTTTTTGCATGGACTTACAGCATACTTTTCCCTCGTAAAATATATAAATGATATGTGAATTTTCGTATCATTTCAAACCGTCCCCGATTTTATTTGATTTTTGACCGAAACTAGTATAAACTAGTGTATAATATACTATGATTTTTCGGCCAAGACTTGCATTTCGAAAAGTTTCATAGAATATAGTTTTCAGATGATTTTTGCATGGACTTCCATCATAACCTTCCTTATTAGCATATATAAATTATCTAAAAAGTCACATATCATTTCGAACAGTCCCCGATTTAATTTGATTTTTGACCGAAACTAATTTAAACTACTGTATAATATATTATGATTTTTTGACCAAAACTTGCATTTCGAAATGTTTCATAGAATCTAATTTTCAGACGATTTTTTAGCATAGACTTCCATCATAACCTTCCCTCTTAACATATATAAATTATCTTAAAAGTCTCGTATCATGTCCAATAGTCCCCAATTAAATTTGATATTTTTGACCAAAACTAGTCTATAATATACTATGATTTTTGACCGAAACTTGCATTTCGAAAAGTTTCATAGAATCTAAGTTTTAGATGATTTTTTGCAAGGACTTACTTCATAACCTTCCCTCGTAAAATATATAAATGATATGCAAAGTTTTGTATCATTTCAAACAGTCCCCGATTTAATTTGATTTTTGACCGAAACTAGTATAAACTAGTGTATAATATATTATGATTTTTTGGCCGAAACTTGCATTTCGAAACGTTTCATAGAATCTAGTTTGCAGATGATTTTTTTTTCATGGAATTCCATCATAACCTTCCCTATTAGCATATATATATATGATCTATAAAGTCTCGTATCATTTCAAATAGTCCCCAATTAAATTTGATATTTTTGAGCAAAACTACTTTATAATATACTATGATTTTTGACCGAAACTTGCATTTCAAAAAGTTTCATAGAATCTAAGTTTCAGATGAATTTTTGCATGGACTTACTTCATAACCTTCCCTCGTAAAATATATAAATGATATGCAAAGTTTTGTTTCATTTCGAACAGCCCCGATTTAATTTGATTTTTGACCGAAACTAGTGTATAATATTTTATGATTTTTTGACCAAAACTTCCATTTCTAAATGTTTCATAGAATCTATTTATCAGGTGTTTTTTTGTATAGACTTCCATCATAACCTTCCCTCTTGACATATATAAATTATCTGAAAAGTATCGTATCATTACAAAAAGTCCCCAATTAAATTTGATATTTTTGACCGAAACTAGTGTATAATATACTATGATTTTTGACCGAAACTTGCAATTCTGAATGTTTCATAGAATCTAAATTTCAAATGATTTTTTGCATGGACTTACAGCATACTTTTCCCTCGTAAAATATATAAATGATATGTGAATTTTCGTATCATTTCAAACCGTCCCCGATTTTATTTGATTTTTGACCGAAACTAGTATAAACTAGTGTATAATATACTATGATTTTTCGGCCAAGACTTGCATTTCGAAAAGTTTCATAGAATATAGTTTTCAGATGATTTTTGCATGGACTTCCATCATAACCTTCCTTATTAGCATATATAAATTATCTAAAAAGTCACGTATCATTTCGAACAGTCCCCGATTTAATTTGATTTTTGACCGAAACTAATTTAAACTACTGTATAATATATTATGATTTTTTGACCAAAACTTGCATTTCGAAATGTTTCATAGAATCTAATTTTCAGACGATTTTTTAGCATAGACTTCCATCATAACCTTCCCTCTTAACATATATAAATTATCTTAAAAGTCTCGTATCATGTCCAATAGTCCCCAATTAAATTTGATATTTTTGACCAAAACTAGTCTATAATATACTATGATTTTTGACCGAAACTTGCATTTCGAAAAGTTTCATAGAATCTAAGTTTTAGATGATTTTTTGCAAGCACTTACTTCATAACCTTCCCTCGTAAAATATATAAATGATATGCAAAGTTTCGTATCATTTCAAACAGTCCCCGATTTAATTTGATTTTTGACCGAAACTAGTATAAACTAGTGTATAATATATTATGATTTTTTGGCCGAAACTTGCATTTCGAAACGTTTCATAGAATCTAGTTTGCAGATGATTTTTTTTTCATGGAATTCCATCATAACCTTCCCTATTAGCATATATATATATGATCTATAAAGTCTCGTATCATTTCAAATAGTCCCCAATTAAATTTGATATTTTTGAGCAAAACTACTTTATAATATACTATGATTTTTGACCGAAACTTGCATTTCAAAAAGTTTCATAGAATCTAAGTTTCAGATGAATTTTTGCATGGACTTACTTCATAACCTTCCCTCGTAAAATATATAAATGATATGCAAAGTTTTGTTTCATTTCGAACAGCCCCGATTTAATTTGATTTTTGACCGAAACTAGTGTATAATATTTTATGATTTTTTGACCAAAACTTCCATTTCTAAATGTTTCATAGAATCTATTTATCAGGTGTTTTTTTGTATAGACTTCCATCATAACCTTCCCTCTTGACATATATAAATTATCTGAAAAGTATCGTATCATTACAAAAAGTCCCCAATTAAATTTGATATTTTTGACCGAAACTAGTGTATAATATACTATGATTTTTGACCGAAACTTGCAATTCTGAATGTTTCATAGAATCTAAATTTCAAATGATTTTTTGCATGGACTTACAGCATACTTTTCCCTCGTAAAATATATAAATGATATGTGAATTTTCGTATCATTTCAAACCGTCCCCGATTTTATTTGATTTTTGACCGAAACTAGTATAAACTAGTGTATAATATACTATGATTTTTCGGCCAAGACTTGCATTTCGAAAAGTTTCATAGAATATAGTTTTCAGATGATTTTTGCATGGACTTCCATCATAACCTTCCTTATTAGCATATATAAATTATCTAAAAAGTCACGTATCATTTCGAACAGTCCCCGATTTAATTTGATTTTTGACCGAAACTAATTTAAACTACTGTATAATATATTATGATTTTTTGACCAAAACTTGCATTTCGAAATGTTTCATAGAATCTAATTTTCAGACGATTTTTTAGCATAGACTTCCATCATAACCTTCCCTCTTAACATATATAAATTATCTTAAAAGTCTCGTATCATGTCCAATAGTCCCCAATTAAATTTGATATTTTTGACCAAAACTAGTCTATAATATACTATGATTTTTGACCGAAACTTGCATTTCGAAAAGTTTCATAGAATCTAAGTTTTAGATGATTTTTTGCAAGGACTTACTTCATAACCTTCCCTCGTAAAATATATAAATGATATGCAAAGTTTCGTATCATTTCAAACAGTCCCCGATTTAATTTGATTTTTGACCGAAACTAGTATAAACAAGTGTATAATATATTATGATTTTTTGGCCGAAACTTGCATTTCGAAACGTTTCATAGAATCTAGTTTGCAGATGATTTTTTTTCCATGTAATTCCATCATAACCTTCCCTATTAGCATATATATATGATCTATAAAGTCTCGTATCATTTCAAATAGTCCCCAATTAAATTTGATATTTTTGAGCAAAACTACTTTATAATATACTATGATTTTTGACCGAAACTTGCATTTCAAAAAGTTTCATAAAATCTAAGTTTCAGATGATTTTTTGCATGGACTTACTTCATAACCTTCCCTCGTAAAATATATAAATGATATGCAAAGTTTTGTTTCATTTCGAACAGCCCCGGTTTAATTTGATTTTTGACCGAAACTAGTGTATAATATTTTATGATTTTTTGACCAAAACTTCCATTTCTAAATGTTTCATAGAATCTATTTATCAGGTGTTTTTTTGTATAGACTTCCATCATAACCTTCCCTCTTGACATATATAAATTATCTGAAAAGTCTCGTATCATTACAAAAAGTCCCCAATTAAATTTGATATTTTTGACCGAAACTAGTGTATAATATACTATGATTTTTGACCGAAACTTGCAATTCTGAATGTTTCATAGAATCTAAATTTCAAATGATTTTTTGCATGGACTTACAGCATACTTTTCCCTCGTAAAATATATAAATGATATGTGAATTTTCGTATCATTTCAAACCGTCCCCGATTTTATTTGATTTTTGACCGAAACTAGTATAAACTAGTGTATAATATACTATGATTTTTCGGCCAAGACTTGCATTTCGAAAAGTTTCATAGAATATAGTTTTCAGATGATTTTTGCATGGACTTCCATCATAACCTTCCTTATTAGCATATATAAATTATCTAAAAAGTCACGTATCATTTCGAACAGTCCCCGATTTAATTTGATTTTTGACCGAAACTAATTTAAACTACTGTATAATATATTATGATTTTTTGACCAAAACTTGCATTTCGAAATGTTTCATAGAATCTAATTTTCAGACGATTTTTTAGCATAGACTTCCATCATAACCTTCCCTCTTAACATATATAAATTATCTTAAAAGTCTCGTATCATGTCCAATAGTCCCCAATTAAATTTGATATTTTTGACCAAAACTAGTCTATAATATACTATGATTTTTGACCGAAACTTGCATTTCGAAAAGTTTCATAGAATCTAAGTTTTAGATGATTTTTTGCAAGGACTTACTTCATAACCTTCCCTCGTAAAATATATAAATGATATGCAAAGTTTCGTATCATTTCAAACAGTCCCCGATTTAATTTGATTTTTGACCGAAACTAGTATAAACTAGTGTATAATATATTATGATTTTTTGGCCGAAACTTGCATTTCGAAACGTTTCATAGAATCTAGTTTGCAGATGATTTTTTTTTCATGGAATTCCATCATAACCTTCCCTATTAGCATATATATATGATCTATAAAGTCTCTTATCATTTCAAATAGTCCCCAATTAAATTTGATATTTTTGAGCAAAACTACTTTATAATATACTATGATTTTTGACCGAAACTTGCATTTCAAAAAGTTTCATAGAATCTAAGTTTCAGATGATTTTTTGCATGGACTTACTTCATAACCTTCCCTCGTAAAATATATAAATGATATGCAAAGTTTTGTTTCATTTCGAACAGCCCCGATTTAATTTGATTTTTGACCGAAACTAGTGTATAATATTTTATGATTTTTTGACCAAAACTTCCATTTCTAAATGTTTCATAGAATCTATTTATCAGGTGTTTTTTTGTATAGACTTCCATCATAACCTTCCCTCTTGACATATATAAATTATCTGAAAAGTATCGTATCATTACAAAAAGTCCCCAATTAAATTTGATATTTTTGACCGAAACTAGTGTATAATATACTATGATTTTTGACCGAAACTTGCAATTCTGAATGTTTCATAGAATCTAAATTTCAAATGATTTTTTGCATGGACTTACAGCATACTTTTCCCTCGTAAAATATATAAATGATATGTGAATTTTCGTATCATTTCAAACCGTCCCCGATTTTATTTGATTTTTGACCGAAACTAGTATAAACTAGTGTATAATATACTATGATTTTTCGGCCAAGACTTGCATTTCGAAAAGTTTTATAGAATATAGTTTTCAGATGATTTTTGCATGGACTTCCATCATAACCTTCCTTATTAGCATATATAAATTATCTAAAAAGTCACGTATCATTTCGAACAGTCCCCGATTTAATTTGATTTTTGACCGAAACTAATTTAAACTACTGTATAATATATTATGATTTTTTGACCAAAACTTGCATTTCGAAATGTTTCATAGAATCTAATTTTCAGACGATTTTTTAGCATAGACTTCCATCATAACCTTCCCTCTTAACATATATAAATTATCTTAAAAGTCTCGTATCATGTCCAATAGTCCCCAATTAAATTTGATATTTTTGACCAAAACTAGTCTATAATATACTATGATTTTTGACCGAAACTTGCATTTCGAAAAGTTTCATAGAATCTAAGTTTTAGATGATTTTTTGCAAGGACTTACTTCATAACCTTCCCTCGTAAAATATATAAATGATATGCAAAGTTTCGTATCATTTCAAACAGTCCCCGATTTAATTTGATTTTTGACCGAAACTAGTATAAACTAGTGTATAATATATTATGATTTTTTGGCCGAAACTTGCATTTCGAAACGTTTCATAGAATCTAGTTTGCAGATGATTTTTTTTTCATGGAATTCCATCATAACCTTCCCTATTAGCATATATATATGATCTATAAAGTCTCGTATCATTTCAAATAGTCCCCAATTAAATTTGATATTTTTGAGCAAAACTACTTTATAATATACTATGATTTTTGACCGAAACTTGCATTTCAAAAAGTTTCATAGAATCTAAGTTTCAGATGATTTTTTGCATGGACTTACTTCATAACCTTCCCTCGTAAAATATATAAATGATATGCAAAGTTTTGTTTCATTTCGAACAGCCCCGATTTAATTTGATTTTTGACCGAAACTAGTGTATAATATTTTATGATTTTTTGACCAAAACTTCCATTTCTAAATGTTTCATAGAATCTATTTATCAGGTATTTTTTTGTATAGACTTCCATCATAACCTTCCCTCTTGACATATATAAATTATCTAAAAAGTCTCGTATCATTACAAAAAGTCCCCAATTAAATTTGATATTTTTGACCGAAACTAGTGTATAATATACTATGATTTTTGACCGAAACTTGCAATTCTGAATGTTTCATAGAATCTAAATTTCAAATGATTTTTTGCATGGACTTACAGCATACTTTTCCCTCGTAAAATATATAAATGATATGTGAATTTTCGTATCATTTCAAACCGTCCCCGATTTTATTTGATTTTTGACCGAAACTAGTATAAACTAGTGTATAATATACTATGATTTTTCGGCCAAGACTTGCATTTCGAAAAGTTTCATAGAATATAGTTTTCAGATGATTTTTGCATGGACTTCCATCATAACCTTCCTTATTAGCATATATAAATTATCTAAAAAGTCACGTATCATTTCGAACAGTCCCCGATTTAATTTGATTTTTGACCGAAACTAATTTAAACTAGTGTATAATATATTATGATTTTTTGACCAAAACTTGCATTTCGAAATGTTTCATAGAATCTAATTTTCAAACGATTTTTTAGCATAGACTTCCATCATAACCTTCCCTTTTAACATATATAAATTATCTGAAAAGTCTCTTATCATGTCCAATAGTCCCCAATTAAATTTGATATTTTTGACCAAAACTAGTCTATAATATACTATGATTTTTGACCGAAACTTGCATTTCGAAAAGTTTCATAGAATCTAAGTTTTAGATGATTTTTTGCAAGGACTTACTTCATAACCTTCCCTCGTAAAATATATAAATGATATGCAAAGTTTCGTATCATTTCAAACAGTCCCCGATTTAATTTGATTTTTGACCGAAACTAGTATAAACTAGTGTATAATATATTATGATTTTTTGGCCGAAACTTGCATTTCGAAACGTTTCATAGAATCTAGTTTGCAGATGATTTTTTTTTCATGGAATTCCATCATAACCTTCCCTATTAGCATATATATATGATCTATAAAGTCTCGTATCATTTCAAATAGTCCCCAATTAAATTTGATATTTTTGAGCAAAACTACTTTATAATATACTATGATTTTTGACCGAAACTTGCATTTCAAAAAGTTTCATAGAATCTAAGTTTCAGATGATTTTTTGCATGGACTTACTTCATAACCTTCCCTCGTAAAATATATAAATGATATGCAAAGTTTTGTTTCATTTCGAACAGCCCCGATTTAATTTGATTTTTGACCGAAACTAGTGTATAATATTTTATGATTTTTTGACCAAAACTTCCATTTCTAAATGTTTCATAGAATCTATTTATCAGGTGTTTTTTTGTATAGACTTCCATCATAACCTTCCCTCTTGACATATATAAATTATCTGAAAAGTATCGTATCATTACAAAAAGTCCCCAATTAAATTTGATATTTTTGACCGAAACTAGTGTATAATATACTATGATTTTTGACCGAAACTTGCAATTCTGAATGTTTCATAGAATCTAAATTTCAAATGATTTTTTGCATGGACTTACAGCATACTTTTCCCTCGTAAAATATATAAATGATATGTGAATTTTCGTATCATTTCAAACCGTCCCCGATTTTATTTGATTTTTGACCGAAACTAGTATAAACTAGTGTATAATATACTATGATTTTTCGGCCAAGACTTGCATTTCGAAAAGTTTCATAGAATATAGTTTTCAGATGATTTTTGAATGGACTTCCATCATAACCTTCCTTATTAGCATATATAAATTATCTAAAAAGTCACGTATCATTTCGAACAGTCCCCGATTTAATTTGATTTTTGACCGAAACTAATTTAAACTAGTGTATAATATATTATGATTTTTTGACCAAAACTTGCATTTCGAAATGTTTCATAGAATCAAATTTTCAAACGATTTTTTAGCATAGACTTCCATCATAACCTTCCCTTTTAACATATATAAATTATCTGAAAAGTCTCGTATCATGTCCAATAGTCCCCAATTAAATTTGATATTTTTGACCAAAACTAGTCTATAATATACTATGATTTTTGACCGAAACTTGCATTTCGAAAAGTTTCATAGAATCTAAGTTTTAGATGATTTTTTGCAAGGACTTACTTCATAACCTTCCCTCGTAAAATATATAAATGATATGCAAAGTTTCGTATCATTTCAAACAGTCCCCGATTTAATTTGATTTTTGACCGAAACTAGTATAAACTAGTGTATAATATATTATGATTTTTTGGCCGAAACTTGCATTTCGAAACGTTTCAGAGAATCTAGTTTGCAGATGATTTTTTTTGCATGGAATTCCATCATAACCTTCCCTATTAGCATATATATATGATCTATAAAGTCTCGTATCATTTCAAATAGTCCCCAATTAAATTTGATATTTTTGAGCAAAACTACTTTATAATATACTATGATTTTTGACCGAAACTTGCATTTCAAAAAGTTTCATATAATCTAAGTTTCAGATGATTTTTTGCATGGACTTACTTCATAACCTTCCCTCGTAAAATATATAAATGATATGCAAAGTTTTGTTTCATTTCGAACAGCCCCGATTTAATTTGATTTTTGACCGAAACTAGTGTATAATATTTTATGATTTTTTGACCAAAACTTCCATTTCTAAATGTTTCATAGAATCTATTTATCAGGTGTTTTTTTGTATAGACTTCCATCATAACCTTCCCTCTTGACATATATAAATTATCTGAAAAGTCTCGTAACATTACAAAAAGTCCCCAATTAAATTTGATATTTTTGACCGAAACTAGTGTATAATATACTATGATTTTTGACCGAAACTTGCAATTCTGAATGTTTCATAGAATCTAAATTTCAAATGATTTTTTGCATGGACTTACAGCATACTTTTCCCTCGTAAAATATATAAATGATATGTGAATTTTCGTATCATTTCAAACAGTCCCCGATTTTATTTGATTTTTGACCGAAACTAGTATAAACTAGTGTATAATATACTATGATTTTTCGGCCAAGACTTGCATTTCGAAAAGTTTCATAGAATATAGTTTTCAGATGATTTTTGCATGGACTTCCATCATAACCTTCCTTATTAGCATATATAAATTATCTAAAAAGTCACGTATCATTTCGAACAGTCCCCGATTTAATTTGATTTTGGACCGAAACTAATTTAAACTAGTGTATAATATATTATGATTTTTTGACCAAAACTTGCATTTCGAAATGTTTCATAGAATCTAATTTTCAGACGATTTTTTAGCATAGACTTCCATCATAACCTTCCCTCTTAACATATATAAATTATCTGAAAAGTCTCGTATCATGTCCAATAGTCCCCAATTAAATTTGTTATTTTTGACCAAAACTAGTCTATAATATACTATGAATTTTGACCGAAACTTGCATTTCGAAAAGTTTCATAGAATCTAAGTTTTAGATGATTTTTTGCAAGGACTTACTTCATAACCTTCCCTCGTAAAATATATAAATGATATGCAAAGTTTCGTATCATTTCAAACAGTCCCCGATTTAATTTGATTTTTGACCGAAACTAGTATAAACTAGTGTATAATATATTATGATTTTTTGGCCGAAACTTGCATTTCGAAACGTTTCAGAGAATCTAGTTTGCAGATGATTTTTTTTCATGGAATTCCATCATAACCTTCCCTATTAGCATATATATATGATCTATAAAGTCTCGTATCATTTCAAATAGTCCCCAATTAAATTTGATATTTTTGAGCAAAACTACTTTATAATATACTATGATTTTTGACCGAAACTTGCATTTCAAAAAGTTTCATAGAATCTAAGTTTCAGATGATTTTTTGCATGGACTTACTTCATAACCTTCCCTCGTAAAATATATAAATGATATGCAAAGTTTTGTTTCATTTCGAACAGCCCCGATTTAATTTGATTTTTGACCGAAACTAGTGTATAATATTTTATGATTTTTTGACCAAAACTTCCATTTCTAAATGTTTCATAGAATCTATTTATCAGGTGTTTTTTTGTATAGACTTCCATCATAACCTTCCCTCTTGACATATATAAATTATCTGAAAAGTCTCGTAACATTACAAAAAGTCCCCAATTAAATTTGATATTTTTGACCGAAACTAGTGTATAATATACTATGATTTTTGACCGAAACTTGCAATTCTGAATGTTTCATAGAATCTAAATTTCAAATGATTTTTTGCATGGACTTACAGCATACTTTTCCCTCGTAAAATATATAAATGATATGTGAATTTTCGTATCATTTCAAACAGTCCCCGATTTTATTTGATTTTTGACCGAAACTAGTATAAACTAGTGTATAATATACTATGATTTTTCGGCCAAGACTTGCATTTCGAAAAGTTTCATAGAATATAGTTTTCAGATGATTTTTGCATGGACTTCCATCATAACCTTCCTTATTAGCATATATAAATTATCTAAAAAGTCACGTATCATTTCGAACAGTCCCCGATTTAATTTGATTTTTGACCGAAACTAATTTAAACTAGTGTATAATATATTATGATTTTTTGACCAAAACTTGCATTTCGAAATGTTTCATAGAATCTAATTTTCAAACGATTTTTTAGCATAGACTTCCATCATAACCTTCCCTTTTAACATATATAAATTATCTGAAAAGTCTCTTATCATGTCCAATAGTCCCCAATTAAATTTGATATTTTTGACCAAAACTAGTCTATAATATACTATGATTTTTGACCGAAACTTGCATTTCGAAAAGTTTCATAGAATCTAAGTTTTAGATGATTTTTTGCAAGGACTTACTTCATAACCTTCCCTCGTAAAATATATAAATGATATGCAAAGTTTCGTATCATTTCAAACAGTCCCCGATTTAATTTGATTTTTGACCGAAACTAGTATAAACTAGTGTATAATATATTATGATTTTTTGGCCGAAACTTGCATTTCGAAACGTTTCATAGAATCTAGTT
Source organism: Lathyrus aphaca (assembly GCA_963966055.1). Classification (NCBI taxonomy): domain Eukaryota; kingdom Viridiplantae; phylum Streptophyta; class Magnoliopsida; order Fabales; family Fabaceae; genus Lathyrus; species Lathyrus aphaca. The sequence continues at coordinate 17,604,647 of OZ014523.1, read as the reverse complement.
TGCAGATGATTTTTTTTTCATGGAATTCCATCATAACCTTCCCTATTAGCATATATATATGATCTATAAAGTCTCGTATCATTTCAAATAGTCCCCAATTAAATTTGATATTTTTGAGCAAAACTACTTTATAATATACTATGATTTTTGACCGAAACTTGCATTTCAAAAAGTTTCATAGAATCTAAGTTTCAGATGATTTTTTGCATGGACTTACTTCATAACCTTCCCTCGTAAAATATATAAATGATATGCAAAGTTTTGTTTCATTTCGAACAGCCCCGATTTAATTTGATTTTTGACCGAAACTAGTGTATAATATTTTATGATTTTTTGACCAAAACTTCCATTTCTAAATGTTTCATAGAATCTATTTATCAGGTGTTTTTTTGTATAGACTTCCATCATAACCTTCCCTCTTGACATATATAAATTATCTGAAAAGTATCGTATCATTACAAAAAGTCCCCAATTAAATTTGATATTTTTGACCGAAACTAGTGTATAATATACTATGATTTTTGACCGAAACTTGCAATTCTGAATGTTTCATAGAATCTAAATTTCAAATGATTTTTTGCATGGACTTACAGCATACTTTTCCCTCGTAAAATATATAAATGATATGTGAATTTTCGTATCATTTCAAACCGTCCCCGATTTTATTTGATTTTTGACCGAAACTAGTATAAACTAGTGTATAATATACTATGATTTTTCGGCCAAGACTTGCATTTCGAAAAGTTTCATAGAATATAGTTTTCAGATGATTTTTGAATGGACTTCCATCATAACCTTCCTTATTAGCATATATAAATTATCTAAAAAGTCACGTATCATTTCGAACAGTCCCCGATTTAATTTGATTTTTGACCGAAACTAATTTAAACTAGTGTATAATATATTATGATTTTTTGACCAAAACTTGCATTTCGAAATGTTTCATAGAATCAAATTTTCAAACGATTTTTTAGCATAGACTTCCATCATAACCTTCCCTTTTAACATATATAAATTATCTGAAAAGTCTCGTATCATGTCCAATAGTCCCCAATTAAATTTGATATTTTTGACCAAAACTAGTCTATAATATACTATGATTTTTGACCGAAACTTGCATTTCGAAAAGTTTCATAGAATCTAAGTTTTAGATGATTTTTTGCAAGGACTTACTTCATAACCTTCCCTCGTAAAATATATAAATGATATGCAAAGTTTCGTATCATTTCAAACAGTCCCCGATTTAATTTGATTTTTGACCGAAACTAGTATAAACTAGTGTATAATATATTATGATTTTTTGGCCGAAACTTGCATTTCGAAACGTTTCAGAGAATCTAGTTTGCAGATGATTTTTTTTGCATGGAATTCCATCATAACCTTCCCTATTAGCATATATATATGATCTATAAAGTCTCGTATCATTTCAAATAGTCCCCAATTAAATTTGATATTTTTGAGCAAAACTACTTTATAATATACTATGATTTTTGACCGAAACTTGCATTTCAAAAAGTTTCATATAATCTAAGTTTCAGATGATTTTTTGCATGGACTTACTTCATAACCTTCCCTCGTAAAATATATAAATGATATGCAAAGTTTTGTTTCATTTCGAACAGCCCCGATTTAATTTGATTTTTGACCGAAACTAGTGTATAATATTTTATGATTTTTTGACCAAAACTTCCATTTCTAAATGTTTCATAGAATCTATTTATCAGGTGTTTTTTTGTATAGACTTCCATCATAACCTTCCCTCTTGACATATATAAATTATCTGAAAAGTCTCGTAACATTACAAAAAGTCCCCAATTAAATTTGATATTTTTGACCGAAACTAGTGTATAATATACTATGATTTTTGACCGAAACTTGCAATTCTGAATGTTTCATAGAATCTAAATTTCAAATGATTTTTTGCATGGACTTACAGCATACTTTTCCCTCGTAAAATATATAAATGATATGTGAATTTTCGTATCATTTCAAACAGTCCCCGATTTTATTTGATTTTTGACCGAAACTAGTATAAACTAGTGTATAATATACTATGATTTTTCGGCCAAGACTTGCATTTCGAAAAGTTTCATAGAATATAGTTTTCAGATGATTTTTGCATGGACTTCCATCATAACCTTCCTTATTAGCATATATAAATTATCTAAAAAGTCACGTATCATTTCGAACAGTCCCCGATTTAATTTGATTTTGGACCGAAACTAATTTAAACTAGTGTATAATATATTATGATTTTTTGACCAAAACTTGCATTTCGAAATGTTTCATAGAATCTAATTTTCAGACGATTTTTTAGCATAGACTTCCATCATAACCTTCCCTCTTAACATATATAAATTATCTGAAAAGTCTCGTATCATGTCCAATAGTCCCCAATTAAATTTGTTATTTTTGACCAAAACTAGTCTATAATATACTATGAATTTTGACCGAAACTTGCATTTCGAAAAGTTTCATAGAATCTAAGTTTTAGATGATTTTTTGCAAGGACTTACTTCATAACCTTCCCTCGTAAAATATATAAATGATATGCAAAGTTTCGTATCATTTCAAACAGTCCCCGATTTAATTTGATTTTTGACCGAAACTAGTATAAACTAGTGTATAATATATTATGATTTTTTGGCCGAAACTTGCATTTCGAAACGTTTCAGAGAATCTAGTTTGCAGATGATTTTTTTTCATGGAATTCCATCATAACCTTCCCTATTAGCATATATATATGATCTATAAAGTCTCGTATCATTTCAAATAGTCCCCAATTAAATTTGATATTTTTGAGCAAAACTACTTTATAATATACTATGATTTTTGACCGAAACTTGCATTTCAAAAAGTTTCATAGAATCTAAGTTTCAGATGATTTTTTGCATGGACTTACTTCATAACCTTCCCTCGTAAAATATATAAATGATATGCAAAGTTTTGTTTCATTTCGAACAGCCCCGATTTAATTTGATTTTTGACCGAAACTAGTGTATAATATTTTATGATTTTTTGACCAAAACTTCCATTTCTAAATGTTTCATAGAATCTATTTATCAGGTGTTTTTTTGTATAGACTTCCATCATAACCTTCCCTCTTGACATATATAAATTATCTGAAAAGTCTCGTAACATTACAAAAAGTCCCCAATTAAATTTGATATTTTTGACCGAAACTAGTGTATAATATACTATGATTTTTGACCGAAACTTGCAATTCTGAATGTTTCATAGAATCTAAATTTCAAATGATTTTTTGCATGGACTTACAGCATACTTTTCCCTCGTAAAATATATAAATGATATGTGAATTTTCGTATCATTTCAAACAGTCCCCGATTTTATTTGATTTTTGACCGAAACTAGTATAAACTAGTGTATAATATACTATGATTTTTCGGCCAAGACTTGCATTTCGAAAAGTTTCATAGAATATAGTTTTCAGATGATTTTTGCATGGACTTCCATCATAACCTTCCTTATTAGCATATATAAATTATCTAAAAAGTCACGTATCATTTCGAACAGTCCCCGATTTAATTTGATTTTGGACCGAAACTAATTTAAACTACTGTATAATATATTATGATTTTTTGACCAAAACTTGCATTTCGAAATGTTTCATAGAATCTAATTTTCAGACGATTTTTTAGCATAGACTTCCATCATAACCTTCCCTCTTAACATATATAAATTATCTGAAAAGTCTCGTATCATGTCCAATAGTCCCCAATTAAATTTGTTATTTTTGACCAAAACTAGTCTATAATATACTATGAATTTTGACCGAAACTTGCATTTCGAAAAGTTTCATAGAATCTAAGTTTTAGATGATTTTTTGTAAGGACTTACTTCATAACCTTCCCTCGTAAAATATATAAATGATATGCAAAGTTTCGTATCATTTCAAACAGTCCCCGATTTAATTTGATTTTTGACCGAAACTAGTATAAACTAGTGTATAATATATTATGATTTTTTGGCCGAAACTTGCATTTCGAAACGTTTCATAGAATCTAGTTTGCAGATGATTTTTTTTTCATGGAATTCCATCATAACCTTCCCTATTAGCATATATATATGATCTATAAAGTCTCGTATCATTTCAAATAGTCCCCAATTAAATTTGATATTTTTGAGCAAAACTACTTTATAATATACTATGATTTTTGACCGAAACTTGCATTTCAAAAAGTTTCATAGAATCTAAGTTTCAGATGATTTTTTGCATGGACTTACTTCATAACCTTCCCTCGTAAAATATATAAATGATATGCAAAGTTTTGTTTCATTTCGAACAGCCCCGATTTAATTTGATTTTTGACCGAAACTAGTGTATAATATTTTATGATTTTTTGACCAAAACTTCCATTTCTAAATGTTTCATAGAATCTATTTATCAGGTGTTTTTTTGTATAGACTTCCATCATAACCTTCCCTCTTGACATATATAAATTATCTGAAAAGTCTTGCATCATTACAAAAAGTCCCCAATTAAATTTGATATTTTTGACCGAAACTAGTGTATAATATACTATGATTTTAGACCGAAACTTGCAATTCTGAATGTTTCATAGAATCTAAATTTCAAATGATTTTTTGCATGGACTTACAGCATACTTTTCCCTCGTAAAATATATAAATGATATGTGAATTTTCGTATCATTTCAAACAGTCCCCGATTTTATTTGATTTTTAACCGAAACTAGTATAAACTAGTGTATAATATACTATGATTTTTCGGCCAAGACATGCATTTCGAAAAGTTTCATAGAATATAGTATTCAGATGATTTTTGCATGGACTTCCATCATAACCTTCCTTATTAGCATATATAAATTATCTAAAAAGTCACGTATCATTTCGAACAGTCCCCGATTTAATTTGATTTTGGACCGAAACTAATTTAAACTATTGTATAATATATTATGATTTTTTGACCAAAACTTGCATTTCGAAATGTTTCATAGAATCTAATTTTCAGACGATTTTTTAGCATAGACTTTCATCATAACCTTCCCTCTTAACATATATAAATTATCTGAAAAGTCTCGTATCATGTCCAATAGTCCCCAATTAAATTTGTTATTTTTGACCAAAACTAGTCTATAATATACTATGATTTTTGACCGAAACTTGCATTTCGAAAAGTTTCATAGAATCTAAGTTTTAGATGATTTTTTGTAAGGACTTACTTCATAACCTTCCCTCGTAAAATATATAAATGATATGCAAAGTTTCGTATCATTTCAAACAGTCCCCAATTTAATTTGATTTTTGACCGAAACTAGTATAAACTAGTGTATAATATATTATGATTTTTTGGCCGAAACTTGCATTTCGAAACGTTTCATAGAATCTAGTTTGCAGATGATTTTTTTTTCATGGAATTCCATCATAACCTTCCCTATTAGCATATATATATGATCTATAAAGTCTCGTATCATTTCAAATAGTCCCCAATTAAATTTGATATTTTTGAGCAAAACTACTTTATAATATACTATGATTTTTGACCGAAACTTGCATTTCAAAAAGTTTCATAGAATCTAAGTTTCAGATGATTTTTTGCATGGACTTACTTCATAACCTTCCCTCGTAAAATATATAAATGATATGCAAAGTTTTGTTTCATTTCGAACAGCCCCGATTTAATTTGATTTTTGACCGAAACTAGTGTATAATATTTTATGATTTTTTGACCAAAACTTCCATTTCTAAATGTTTCATAGAATCTATTTATCAGGTGTTTTTTTGTATAGACTTCCATCATAACCTTCCCTCTTGACATATATAAATTATCTGAAAAGTCTTGTATCATTACAAAAAGTCCCCAATTAAATTTGATATTTTTGACCGAAACTAGTGTATAATATACTATGATTTTAGACCGAAACTTGCAATTCTGAATGTTTCATAGAATCTAAATTTCAAATGATTTTTTGCATGGACTTACAGCATACTTTTCCCTCGTAAAATATATAAATGATATGTGAATTTTTGTATCATTTCAAACAGTCCCCGATTTTATTTGATTTTTGACCGAAACTAGTATAAACTAGTGTATAATATACTATGATTTTTCGGCCAAGACTTGCATTTCGAAAAGTTTCATAGAATATAGTTTTCAGATGATTTTTGCATGGACTTCCATCATAACCTTCCTTATTAGCATATATAAATTATCTAAAAAGTCACGTATCATTTCGAACAGTCCCCGATTTAATTTGATTTTTGACCGAAACTAATTTAAACTAGTGTATAATATATTATGATTTTTTGACCAAAACTTGCATTTCGAAATGTTTCATAGAATCTAATTTTCAGACGATTTTTTAGCATAGACTTCCATCATAACCTTCCCTTTTAACATATATAAATTATCTGAAAAGTCTCGTATCATGTCCAATAGTCCCCAATTAAATTTGATATTTTTGACCAAAACTAGTCTATAATATATATGATTTTTGACCGAAACTTGCATTTCGAAAAGTTTCATAGAATCTAAGTTTTAGATGATTTTTTGCAAGGACTTACTTCATAACCTTCCCTCGTAAAATATATAAATGATATGCAAAGTTTCGTATCATTTCAAACAGTCCCCGATTTAATTTGATTTTTGACCGAAACTAGTATAAACTAGTGTATAATATATTATGATTTTTTGGCCGAAACTTGCATTTCGAAACGTTTCATAGAATCTAGTTTGCAGATGATTTTTTTTGCATGGAATTCCATCATAACCTTCCCTATTAGCATATATATATGATCTATAAAGTCTCGTATCATTTCAAATAGTCCCCAATTAAATTTGATATTTTTGAGCAAAACTACTTTATAATATACTATGATTTTTGACCGAAACTTGCATTTCAAAAAGTTTCATATAATCTAAGTTTCAGATGATTTTTTGCATGGACTTACTTCATAACCTTCCCTCGTAAAATATATAAATGATATGCAAAGTTTTGTTTCATTTCGAACAGCCCCGATTTAATTTGATTTTTGACCGAAACTAGTGTATAATATTTTATGATTTTTTGACCAAAACTTCCATTTCTAAATGTTTCACAGAATCTATTTATCAGGTGTTTTTTTGTATAGACTTCCATCATAACCTTCCCTCTTGACATATATAAATTATCTGAAAAGTCTCGTATCATTACAAAAAGTCCCCAATTAAATTTGATATTTTTGACCGAAACTAGTGTATAATATACTATGATTTTTGACCGAAACTTGCAATTCTGAATGTTTCATAGAATCTAAATTTCAAATGATTTTTTGCATGGACTTACAGCATACTTTTCCCTCGTAAAATATATAAATGATATGTGAATTTTCGTATCATTTCAAACAGTCCCCGATTTTATTTGATTTTTGACCGAAACTAGTATAAACTAGTGTATAATATACTATGATTTTTCGGCCAAGACTTGCATTTCGAAAAGTTTCATAGAATATAGTTTTCAGATGATTTTTGCATGGACTTCCATCATAACCTTCCTTATTAGCATATATAAATTATCTAAAAAGTCACGTATCATTTCGAACAGTCCCCGATTTAATTTGATTTTTGACCGAAACTAATTTAAACTAGTGTATAATATATTATGATTTTTTGACCAAAACTTGCATTTCGAAATGTTTCATAGAATCTAATTTTCAGACGATTTTTTAGCATAGACTTCCATCATAACCTTCCCTTTTAACATATATAAATTATCTGAAAAGTCTCGTATCATGTCCAATAGTCCCCAATTAAATTTGATATTTTTGACCAAAACTAGTCTATAATATACTATGATTTTTGACCGAAACTTGCATTTCGAAAAGTTTCATAGAATCTAAGTTTTAGATGATTTTTTGCAAGGACTTACTTCATAACCTTCCCTCGTAAAATATATAAATGATATGCAAAGTTTCGTATCATTTCAAACAGTCCCCGATTTAATTTGATTTTTGACCGAAACTAGTATAAACTAGTGTATAATATATTATGATTTTTTGGCCGAAACTTGCATTTCGAAACGTTTCATAGAATCTAGTTTGCAGATGATTTTTTTTGCATGGAATTCCATCATAACCTTCCCTATTAGCATATATATATGATCTATAAAGTCTCGTATCATTTCAAATAGTCCCCAATTAAATTTGATATTTTTGAGCAAAACTACTTTATAATATACTATGATTTTTGACCGAAACTTGCATTTCAAAAAGTTTCATATAATCTAAGTTTCAGATGATTTTTTGCATGGACTTACTTCATAACCTTCCCTCGTAAAATATATAAATGATATGCAAAGTTTTGTTTCATTTCGAACAGCCCCGATTTAAATTGATTTTTGACCGAAACTAGTGTATAATATTTTATGATTTTTTGACCAAAACTTCCATTTCTAAATGTTTCACAGAATCTATTTATCAGGTGTTTTTTTGTATAGACTTCCATCATAACCTTCCCTCTTGACATATATAAATTATCTGAAAAGTCTCGTATCATTACAAAAAGTCCCCAATTAAATTTGATATTTTTGACCGAAACTAGTGTATAATATACTATGATTTTTGACCGAAACTTGCAATTCTGAATGTTTCATAGAATCTAAATTTCAAATGATTTTTTGCATGGACTTACAGCATACTTTTCCCTCGTAAAATATATAAATGATATGTGAATTTTCGTATCATTTCAAACAGTCCCCGATTTTATTTGATTTTTGACCGAAACTAGTATAAACTAGTGTATAATATACTATGATTTTTCGGCCAAGACTTGCATTTCGAAAAGTTTCATAGAATATAGTTTTCAGATGATTTTTGCATGGACTTCCATCATAACCTTCCTTATTAGCATATATAAATTATCTAAAAAGTCACGTATCATTTCGAACAGTCCCCGATTTAATTTGATTTTGGACCGAAACTAATTTAAACTACTGTATAATATATTATGATTTTTTGACCAAAACTTGCATTTCGAAATGTTTCATAGAATCTAATTTTCAGACGATTTTTTAGCATAGACTTCCATCATAACCTTCCCTTTTAACATATATAAATTATCTGAAAAGTCTCGTATCATGTCCAATAGTCCCCAATTAAATTTGATATTTTTGACCAAAACTAGTCTATAATATACTATGATTTTTGACCGAAACTTGCATTTCGAAAAGTTTCATAGAATCTAAGTTTTAGATGATTTTTTGCAAGGACTTACTTCATAACCTTCCCTCGTAAAATATATAAATGATATGCAAAGTTTCGTATCATTTCAAACAGTCCCCGATTTAATTTGATTTTTGACCGAAACTAGTATAAACTAGTGTATAATATATTATGATTTTTTGGCCGAAACTTGCATTTCGAAACGTTTCATAGAATCTAGTTTGCAGATGATTTTTTTTGCATGGAATTCCATCATAACCTTCCCTATTAGCATATATATATGATCTATAAAGTCTCGTATCATTTCAAATAGTCCCCAATTAAATTTGATATTTTTGAGCAAAACTACTTTATAATATACTATGATTTTTGACCGAAACTTGCATTTCAAAAAGTTTCATATAATCTAAGTTTCAGATGACTTTTTGCATGGACTTACTTCATAACCTTCCCTCGTAAAATATATAAATGATATGCAAAGTTTTGTTTCATTTCGAACAACCCCGATTTAATTTGATTTTTGACCGAAACTAGTGTATAATATTTTATGATTTTTTGACCAAAACTTCCATTTCTAAATGTTTCACAGAATCTATTTATCAGGTGTTTTTTTGTATAGACTTCCATCATAACCTTCCCTCTTGACATATATAAATTATCTGAAAAGTCTCGTATCATTACAAAAAGTCCCCAATTAAATTTGATATTTTTGACCGAAACTAGTGTATAATATACTATGATTTTTGACCGAAACATGCAATTCTGAATGTTTCATAGAATCTAAATTTCAAATGATTTTTTGCATGGACTTACAGCATACTTTTCCCTCGTAAAATATATAAATGATATGTGAATTTTCGTATCATTTCAAACAGTCCACGATTTTATTTGATTTTTGACCGAAACTAGTATAAACTAGTGTATAATATACTATGATTTTTCGGCCAAGACTTGTATTTCGAAAAGTTTCATAGAATATAGTTTTCAGATGATTTTTGCATGGACTTCCATCATAACCTTCCTTATTAGCATATATAAATTATCTAAAAAGTCACGTATCATTTCGAACAGTCCCCGATTTAATTTGATTTTTGACCGAAACTAATTTAAACTAGTGTATAATATATTATGATTTTTTGACCAAAACTTGCATTTCGAAATGTTTCATAGAATCTAATTTTCAGACGATTTTTTAGCATAGACTTCCATCATAACCTTCCCTTTTAACATATATAAATTATCTGAAAAGTCTCGTATCATGTCCAATAGTCCCCAATTAAATTTGATATTTTTGACCAAAACTAGTCTATAATATACTATGATTTTTGACCGAAACTTGCATTTCGAAAAGTTTCATAGAATCTAAGTTTTAGATGATTTTTTGCATGGACTTACTTCATAACCTTCCCTCGTAAAATATATAAATGATATGCAAAGTTTCGTATCATTTCAAACAGTCCCCGATTTAATTTGATTTTTGACCGAAACTAGTATAAACTAGTGTATAATATATTATGATTTTTTGGCCGAAACTTGCATTTCGAAACGTTTCATAGAATCTAGTTTGCAGATGATTTTTTTTGCATGGAATTCCATCATAACCTTCCCTATTAGCATATATATATGATCTATAAAGTCTCGTATCATTTCAAATAGTCCCCAATTAAATTTGATATTTTTGAGCAAAACTACTTTATAATATACTATGATTTTTGACCGAAACTTGCATTTCAAAAAGTTTCATATAATCTAAGTTTCAGATGATTTTTTGCATGGACTTACTTCATAACCTTCCCTCGTAAAATATATAAATGATATGCAAAGTTTTGTTTCATTTCGAACAGCCCCGATTTAAATTGATTTTTGACCGAAACTAGTGTATAATATTTTATGATTTTTTGACCAAAACTTCCATTTCTAAATGTTTCACAGAATCTATTTATCAGGTGTTTTTTTGTATAGACTTCCATCATAACCTTCCCTCTTGACATATATAAATTATCTGAAAAGTCTCGTATCATTACAAAAAGTCCCCAATTAAATTTGATATTTTTGACCGAAACTAGTGTATAATATACTATGATTTTTGACCGAAACTTGCAATTCTGAATGTTTCATAGAATCTAAATTTCAAATGATTTTTTGCATGGACTTACAGCATACTTTTCCCTCGTAAAATATATAAATGATATGTGAATTTTCGTATCATTTCAAACAGTCCCCGATTTTATTTGATTTTTGACCGAAACTAGTATAAACTAGTGTATAATATACTATGATTTTTCGGCCAAGACTTGCATTTCGAAAAGTTTCATAGAATATAGTTTTCAGATGATTTTTGCATGGACTTCCATCATAACCTTCCTTATTAGCATATATAAATTATCTAAAAAGTCACGTATCATTTCGAACAGTCCCCGATTTAATTTGATTTTGGACCGAAACTAATTTAAACTACTGTATAATATATTATGATTTTTTGACCAAAACTTGCATTTCGAAATGTTTCATAGAATCTAATTTTCAGACGATTTTTTAGCATAGACTTCCATCATAACCTTCCCTTTTAACATATATAAATTATCTGAAAAGTCTCGTATCATGTCCAATAGTCCCCAATTAAATTTGATATTTTTGACCAAAACTAGTCTATAATATACTATGATTTTTGACCGAAACTTGCATTTCGAAAAGTTTCATAGAATCTAAGTTTTAGATGATTTTTTGCAAGGACTTACTTCATAACCTTCCCTCGTAAAATATATAAATGATATGCAAAGTTTCGTATCATTTCAAACAGTCCCCGATTTAATTTGATTTTTGACCGAAACTAGTATAAACTAGTGTATAATATATTATGGTTTTTTGGCCGAAACTTGCATTTCGAAACGTTTCATAGAATCTAGTTTGCAGATGATTTTTTTTGCATGGAATTCCATCATAACCTTCCCTATTAGCATATATATATGATCTATAAAGTCTCGTATCATTTCAAATAGTCCCCAATTAAATTTGATATTTTTGAGCAAAACTACTTTATAATATACTATGATTTTTGACCGAAACTTGCATTTCAAAAAGTTTCATATAATCTAAGTTTCAGATGATTTTTTGCATGGACTTACTTCATAACCTTCCCTCGTAAAATATATAAATGATATGCAAAGTTTTGTTTCATTTCGAACAGCCCCGATTTAATTTGATTTTTGACCGAAACTAGTGTATAATATTTTATGATTTTTTGACCAAAACTTCCATTTCTAAATGTTTCACAGAATCTATTTATCAGGTGGTTTTTTGTATAGACTTCCATCATAACCTTCCCTCTTGACATATATAAATTATCTGAAAAGTCTCGTATCATTACAAAAAGTCCCCAATTAAATTTGATATTTTTGACCGAAACTAGTGTATAATATACTATGATTTTTGACCGAAACTTGCAATTCTGAATGTTTCATAGAATCTAAATTTCAAATGATTTTTTGCATGGACTTACAGCATACTTTTCCCTCGTAAAATATATAAATGATATGTGAATTTTCGTATCATTTCAAACAGTCCCCGATTTTATTTGATTTTTGACCGAAACTAGTATAAACTAGTGTATAATATACTATGATTTTTCGGCCAAGACTTGCATTTCGAAAAGTTTCATAGAATATAGTTTTCAGATGATTTTTGCATGGACTTCCATCATAACCTTCCTTATTAGCATATATAAATTATCTAAAAAGTCACGTATCATTTCGAACAGTCCCCGATTTAATTTGATTTTGGACCGAAACTAATTTAAACTACTGTATAATATATTATGATTTTTTGACCAAAACTTGCATTTCGAAATGTTTCATAGAATCTAATTTTCAGACGATTTTTTAGCATAGACTTCCATCATAACCTTCCCTTTTAACATATATAAATTATCTGAAAAGTCTCGTATCATGTCCAATAGTCCCCAATTAAATTTGATATTTTTGACCAAAACTAGTCTATAATATACTATGATTTTTGACCGAAACTTGCATTTCGAAAAGTTTCATAGAATCTAAGTTTTAGATGATTTTTTGCAAGGACTTACTTCATAACCTTCCCTCGTAAAATATATAAATGATATGCAAAGTTTCGTATCATTTCAAACAGTCCCCGATTTAATTTGATTTTTGACCGAAACTAGTATAAACTAGTGTATAATATATTATGGTTTTTTGGCCGAAACTTGCATTTCGAAACGTTTCATAGAATCTAGTTTGCAGATGATTTTTTTTGCATGGAATTCCATCATAACCTTCCCTATTAGCATATATATATGATCTATAAAGTCTCGTATCATTTCAAATAGTCCCCAATTAAATTTGATATTTTTGAGCAAAACTACTTTATAATATACTATGATTTTTGACCGAAACTTGCATTTCAAAAAGTTTCATATAATCTAAGTTTCAGATGATTTTTTGCATGGACTTACTTCATAACCTTCCCTCGTAAAATATATAAATGATATGCAAAGTTTTGTTTCATTTCGAACAGCCCCGATTTAATTTGATTTTTGACCGAAACTAGTGTATAATATTTTATGATTTTTTGACCAAAACTTCCATTTCTAAATGTTTCACAGAATCTATTTATCAGGTGTTTTTTTGTATAGACTTCCATCATAACCTTCCCTCTTGACATATATAAATTATCTGAAAAGTCTCGTATCATTACAAAAAGTCCCCAATTAAATTTGATATTTTTGACCGAAACTAGTGTATAATATACTATGATTTTTGACCGAAACTTGCAATTCTGAATGTTTCATAGAATCTAAATTTCAAATGATTTTTTGCATGGACTTACAGCATACTTTTCCCTCGTAAAATATATAAATGATATGTGAATTTTCGTATCATTTCAAACAGTCCACGATTTTATTTGATTTTTGACCGAAACTAGTATAAACTAGTGTATAATATACTATGATTTTTCGGCCAAGACTTGTATTTCGAAAAGTTTCATAGAATATAGTTTTCAGATGATTTTTGCATGGACTTCCATCATAACCTTCCTTATTAGCATATATAAATTATCTAAAAAGTCACGTATCATTTCGAACAGTCCCCGATTTAATTTGATTTTTGACCGAAACTAATTTAAACTAGTGTATAATATATTATGATTTTTTGACCAAAACTTGCATTTCGAAATGTTTCATAGAATCTAATTTTCAGACGATTTTTTAGCATAGACTTCCATCATAACCTTCCCTTTTAACATATATAAATTATCTGAAAAGTCTCGTATCATGTCCAATAGTCCCCAATTAAATTTGATATTTTTGACCAAAACTAGTCTATAATATACTATGATTTTTGACCGAAACTTGCATTTCGAAAAGTTTCATAGAATCTAAGTTTTAGATGATTTTTTGCAAGGACTTACTTCATAACCTTCCCTCGTAAAATATATAAATGATATGCAAAGTTTCGTATCATTTCAAACAGTCCCCGATTTAATTTGATTTTTGACCGAAACTAGTATAAACTAGTGTATAATATATTATGGTTTTTTGGCCGAAACTTGCATTTCGAAACGTTTCATAGAATCTAGTTTGCAGATGATTTTTTTTGCATGGAATTCCATCATAACCTTCCCTATTAGCATATATATATGATCTATAAAGTCTCGTATCATTTCAAATAGTCCCCAATTAAATTTGATATTTTTGAGCAAAACTACTTTATAATATACTATGATTTTTGACCGAAACTTGCATTTCAAAAAGTTTCATATAATCTAAGTTTCAGATGATTTTTTGCATGGACTTACTTCATAACCTTCCCTCGTAAAATATATAAATGATATGCAAAGTTTTGTTTCATTTCGAACAGCCCCGATTTAATTTGATTTTTGACCGAAACTAGTGTATAATATTTTATGATTTTTTGACCAAAACTTCCATTTCTAAATGTTTCACAGAATCTATTTATCAGGTGTTTTTTTGTATAGACTTCCATCATAACCTTCCCTCTTGACATATATAAATTATCTGAAAAGTCTCGTATCATTACAAAAAGTCCCCAATTAAATTTGATATTTTTGACCGAAACTAGTGTATAATATACTATGATTTTTGACCGAAACTTGCAATTCTGAATGTTTCATAGAATCTAAATTTCAAATGATTTTTTGCATGGACTTACAGCATACTTTTCCCTCGTAAAATATATAAATGATATGTGAATTTTCGTATCATTTCAAACAGTCCCCGATTTTATTTGATTTTTGACCGAAACTAGTATAAACTAGTGTATAATATACTATGATTTTTCGGCCAAGACTTGCATTTCGAAAAGTTTCATAGAATATAGTTTTCAGATGATTTTTGCATGGACTTCCATCATAACCTTCCTTATTAGCATATATAAATTATCTAAAAAGTCACGTATCATTTCGAACAGTCCCCGATTTAATTTGATTTTGGACCGAAACTAATTTAAACTACTGTATAATATATTATGATTTTTTGACCAAAACTTGCATTTCGAAATGTTTCATAGAATCTAATTTTCAGACGATTTTTTAGCATAGACTTCCATCATAACCTTCCCTCTTAACATATATAAATTATCTGAAAAGTCTCGTATCATGTCCAATAGTCCCCAATTAAATTTGATATTTTTGACCAAAACTAGTCTATAATATACTATGATTTTTGACCGAAACATGCATTTCGAAAAGTTTCATAGAATCTAAGTTTTAGATGATTTTTTGCAAGGACTTACTTCATAACCTTCCCTCGTAAAATATATAAATGATATGCAAAGTTTCGTATCATTTCAAACAGTCCCCGATTTAATTTGATTTTTGACCGAAACTAGTATAAACTAGTGTATAATATATTATGATTTTTTGGCCGAAACTTGCATTTCGAAACGTTTCATAGAATCTAGTTTGCAGATGATTTTTTTTGCATGGAATTCCATCATAACCTTCCCTATTAGCATATATATATATGATCTATAAAGTCTCGTATCATTTCAAATAGTCCCCAATTAAATTTGATATTTTTGAGCAAAACTACTTTATAATATACTATGATTTTTGACCGAAACTTGCATTTCAAAAAGTTTCATATAATCTATGTTTCAGATGATTTTTTGCATGGACTTACTTCATAACCTTCCCTCGTAAAATATATAAATGATATGCAAAGTTTTGTTTCATTTCGAACAGCCCCGATTTAAATTGATTTTTGACCGAAACTAGTGTATAATATTTTATGATTTTTTGACCAAAACTTCCATTTCTAAATGTTTCACAGAATCTATTTATCAGGTGTTTTTTTGTATAGACTTCCATCATAACCTTCCCTCTTGACATATATAAATTATCTGAAAAGTCTCGTATCATTACAAAAAGTCCCCAATTAAATTTGATATTTTTGACCGAAACTAGTGTATAATATACTATGATTTTTGACCGAAACTTGCAATTCTGAATGTTTCATAGAATCTAAATTTCAAATGATTTTTTGCATGGACTTACAGCATACTTTTCCCTCGTAAAATATATAAATGATATGTGAATTTTCGTATCATTTCAAACAGTCCCCGATTTTATTTGATTTTTGACCGAAACTAGTATAAACTAGTGTATAATATACTATGATTTTTCGGCCAAGACTTGCATTTCGAAAAGTTTCATAGAATATAGTTTTCAGATGATTTTTGCATGGACTTCCATCATAACCTTCCTTATTAGCATATATAAATTATCTAAAAAGTCACGTATCATTTCGAACAGTCCCCGATTTAATTTGATTTTTGACCGAAACTAATTTAAACTAGTGTATAATATATTATGATTTTTTGACCAAAACTTGCATTTCGAAATGTTTCATAGAATCTAATTTTCAGACGATTTTTTTGCATAGACTTCCATCATAACCTTCCCTCTTAACATATATAAATTATCTGAAAAGTCTCGTATCATGTCCAATAGTCCCCAATTAAATTTGATATTTTTGACCAAAACTAGTCTATAATATACTGTGATTTTTGACCGAAACTAGCATTTCGAAAAGTTTCATAGAATCTAAGTTTCAGATGATTTTTTGCAAGGACTTACTTCATAACATTCCCTCGCAAAATATATAAATGATATGCAAAGTTTCGTATCATTTCAAACAGTCCTCGATTTAATTTGATTTTTGACCGAAACTAGTATAAACTAGTGTATAATATATTATGATTTTTTGGCCGAAACCTGCATTTCGAAACGTTTCATAGAATCTAGTTTTAAGATGATTTTTTTTGCATGGAATTCCATCATAACGTTCCCTATTAGCATATATATATGATCTAAAAAGTCTCGTATCATTTCAAATAGTCCCCAATTAAATTTGATATTTTTGAGCAAAACTAGTTTATAATATACTATGATTTTTGACCGAAACATGCATTTCAAAAAGTTTCATAGAATCTATGTTTCAGATGATTTTTTGCATGGACTTACTTGATAACCTTCCCTCGTAAAATATATAAATGATATGCAAAGTTTCGTTTCATTTCGAACAGCCCCGATTTAATTTTATTTTTGACCGAACCTAGTGTATAATATTTTATGATTTTTGACCAAAACTTCCATTTCTAAATGTTTCATAGAATCTATTTATCAGGTGATTTTTTTGCATAGACTTCCATCATAACCTTCCCTCTTGACATATATAAATTATCTGAAAAGTCTCGTATCATTACAAAAAGTCCCCAATTAAATTTGATATTTTTGACCGAAACTAGTGTATAATATACTATGATTTTTGACATAAACTTGCATTTCTGAAAGTTTCATAGAATCTAAATTTCAAATGATTTTTTGCATGGACTTACATTATACTTTTCCCTCGTAAAATATATAAATGATATGTGAATTTTCGTATCATTTCAAACAGTCCCCGATTTTATTTGATTTTTGACCGAAACTAGTATAAACTAGTGTATAATATACAATGATTTTTCGGCCATGACTTGCATTTCGAAATGTATCATAGAATCTAATTTTCAGACGATTTTTTGCATAGACTTCCATCATAACCTTCCCTCTTAACCTATATAAATTATCTGAAAAGTCTCGTATCATTTCCAATAGTCTCCAGTTAAATTCGATATTTTTGACCGAAACTAGTGTATAATATACTATGATTTTTTGCCGAAACTTGCATTTCGGAAAGTTCCATAGAATCTAAATTTCAAATGATTATTTGCATGGACTTACATCATACTCTTCCCTCTTAAAATATATAAATAATATGTGAAGTTTCGTATAACTTAGAACAATCCCCGAATTAATTTGATTTTTTACCGAAACTAGTATAAACTAGTGTATAATATATTATGTTTTTTTGGCCGAAACTTGCATTTCGAAAAGTTTCATAGAATCTAGTTTTCAGAAGATTTTTTTTCATGGACTTCCATCATATCCTTGCCTCTTAACATATATAAATAATCAGAAAAGTCTCGTATCATTTCAAATAGTCCTCAATTAAATTTGATTTTTTGACCGAAACTACTGTATAATATATACTATGATTTTTGACCGAAACATGCATTTCCAAAAGTTTCTTAGAATCTAATTTTAAGATGATTTTTTGCATGGATTTCCATCATTACCTTCCCTAGTAAAATATTTAAATGATATGTGAAGTTTCGTATCATTTCGAACAGTCCCCGATTTAATTTGATATATGACCGAAACTATTATAAACTAGTGTATAATATATTACGATTTTTTGGCCGAAACTTGCATTTCAAAAAGTTTCATAGAATCTAGTTTTCAGATAATTTTTTGTATGGACTTCTATCATATCCTTCCCTCTTAACGTATATAAATTATATGAAAAGTCTCGTATCATTTCAAATAGTCCCCAATTAAATTTGATATTTTTTACCGAAACTAGTGTATAATATACTATGATTTTTTACCGAAACTTGCATTTCGGAAAGTTTCATAGAATCTAAATTTCAGATGATTTTTTGCATGGACTTACATCATACTCTTCACTCGTAAAATATATAAATGATATGTGAAGTTTCGTATCATTTCGAACAGTCCACGATTTAATTTGATTTTTGACCGAAACTAGTATAAACTAGTGTATAATATATTATGTTTTTTGGCCGAAACCTGCATTTCGAAAAGTTTCATAGAATCTAGTTTTCAGAAGATTTTTTTGCATGGACTTCCATCATATCCTTGCCTCTTAACATATATAATAAATCGGAAAAGTCTCGTATCATTTCAAATAGTCCCCAATTAAATTTGATTTTTTGACCGAAACTAGTGTATAATATATACTATGTTTTTTGACCGAAACTTGCATTTCCAAAAGTTTCATAGAATCTAATTTTAAGAGTATTTTTTGCATGGATTTCCATCATAACCTTCCCTCGTAAAATATTTAAATGATATGTAAAGTTTCGTATCATTTCGAACAGTCCCCAATGTAATTTGATTTTTGACTGAAACTATTATAAACTAGTGTATAATATATTACGATTTTTTTGCCGAAACTTGCATTTCGAAAAGTTTCATAGAATCTAGTTTTCAGAAAAAAATTTGCATGGACTTCTATCATATCCTTCCCTCTTAACGTATATAAATTTTCTGTAAAGTCTCGTATCATTTCAAATAGTCCCCAATTAAATTTGATATTTTTTACCGAAACTAGTGTATAATATACTATGATTTTTTACCGAAACTTGCATTTCGGAAAGTTTCATAGAATCTAAATTTCAGATGATTTTTTGCATGGACTTACATCATACTCTTCCCTCGTAAAATATATAAATGATATGTGAAGTTTCGTATCATTTCGAACAGTCCACGATTTAATTTGATTTTTGACCGAAACTAGTATAAACTAGTGTATAATATATTATGTTTTTTGGCCGAAACCTGCATTTCGAAAAGTTTCATAGAATCTAGTTTTCAGAAGATTTTTTTGCATGGACTTCCATCAAATCCTTGCCTCTTAACATATATAATAAATCGGAAAAGTCTCGTATCATTTCAAATAGTCCCCAATTAAATTTGATTTTTTGACCGAAACTAGTGTATAATATATATTATGATTTTTGACCGAAACTTGCATTTCCAAAAGTTTCATAGAATCTAATTTTAAGAGTATTTTTTGCATGGATTTCCATCATAACCTTCCCTCGTAAAATATTTAAATGATATGTAAAGTTTCGTATCATTTCGAACAGTCCCCGATGTAATTTGATTTTTGACCGAAACTATTATAAACTAGTGTATAATATATTACGATTTTTTTGCCGAAACTTGCATTTCGAAAAGTTCCATAGAATCTAGTTTTCAGAAAAAAATTTGCATGGACTTCTATCATATCCTTCCCTCTTAACGTATATAAATTATCTGAAAAGTCTCGTATCATTTCAAATAGTCCCCAATTAAATTTGATATTTTTTACCGAAACTAGTGTATAATATACTATGATTTTTTACCGAAACTTGCATTTCGGATGGTTTCATAGAATCTAAATTTCAGATGATTTTTGCATGGACTTACATCATACCCTTCCCTCGTAAAATATATAAATGATATGTGAAGTTTCGTATCATATCGAACAGTCCACGATTTAATTTGATTTTTGACCGAAACTAGTATAAACTAGTGTATAATATATTATGTTTTTTGGCCGAAACTTGCATTTCGAAAAGTTTCATAGAATCTAGTTTTCAGAAGATTTTTTTGCATGGACTTCCATCATATCCTTGCCTCTTAACATATATAATAAATCGGAAAAGTCTCGTATCATTTCAAATAGTCCCCAATTAAATTTGATTTTTTGACCGAAACTAGTGTATAATATATACTATGATTTTTGACCGAAACTTGCATTTCCAAAAGTTTCATAGAATCTAATTTTAAGAGTATTTTTTGCATGGATTTCCATCATAACCTTCCCTCGTAAAATATTTAAATGATATGTAAAGTTTCGTATCATTTCGAACAGTCCCCAATGTAATTTGATTTTTGACTGAAACTATTATAAACTAGTGTATAATATATTACGATTTTTTTGCCGAAATTTGCATTTCGAAAAGTTTCATAGAATCTAGTTTTCAGAAAAAAATTTGCATGGACTTCTATCATATCCTTCCCTCTTAACGTATATAAATTTTCTGTAAAGTCTCGTATCATTTCAAATAGTCCCCAATTAAATTTGATATTTTTTACCGAAACTAGTGTATAATATACTATGATTTTTTACCGAAACTTTCATTTCGGAAAGTTTCATAGAATCTAAATTTCAGATGATTTTTTGCATGGACTTACATCATACTCTTCCCTCGTAAAATATATAAATGATATGTGAAGTTTCGTATCATTTCGAACAGTCCACGATTTAATTTGATTTTTGACCGAAACTTGTATAATCTAGTGTATAATATATTATGTTTTTTGGCCGAAACTTGCATTTCGAAAAGTTTAATAGAATCTAGTTTTCAGAAGATTTTTTTGCATGGACTTCCATCATATCCTTGCCTCTTAACATATATAATAAATCGGAAAAGTCTCGTATCATTTAAAATAGTCCCCAATTAAATTTGATTTTTTGACCGAAACTAGTGTATAATATGTACTATGATTTTTGACCGAAACTTGTATTTCCAAAAGTTTCATAGAATCTAATTTTAAGAGTATTTTTTGCATGGATTTCCATCATAACCTTCCCTCGTAAAATATTTAAATGATATGTAAAGTTTCGTATCATTTTGAACAGTCCCCGATGTAATTTGATTTTTGACTGAAACTATTATAAACTAGTGTATAATATATTACGATTTTTTTGCCGAAACTTGCATTTCGAAAAGTTTCATAGAATCTAGTTTTCAGATAATTTTTTGTATGGACTTCTATCATATCCTTCCCTCTTAACGTATATAAATTATATGAAAAGTCTCGTATCATTTCAAATAGTCCCCAATTAAATTTGATATTTTTTACCGAAACTAGTGTATAATATACTATGATTTTTTACCGAAACTTGCATTTCGGAAAGTTTCATAGAATCTAAATTTCAGATGATTTTTTGCATGGACTTACATCATACTCTTCCCTCGTAAAATATATAAATGATATGTGAAGTTTCGTATCATTTCGAACAGTCCACGATTTAATTTGATTTTTGACCGAAACTAGTATAAACTAGTGTATAATATATTATGTTTTTTGGCCGAAACCTGCATTTCGAAAAGTTTCATAGAATCTAGTTTTCAGAAGATTTTTTTGCATGGACTTCCATCATATCCTTGCCTCTTAACATATATAATAAATCGGAAAAGTCTCGTATCATTTCAAATAGTCCCCAATTAAATTTGATTTTTTGACCGAAACTAGTGTATAATATATACTATGATTTTTGACCGAAACTTGCATTTCCAAAAGTTTCATAGAATCTAATTTTAAGAGTATTTTTTGCAAGGATTTCCATCATTACCTTCCCTCGTAAAATATTTAAATGATATGTAAAGTTTCGTATCATTTCGAACAGTCCCCGATGTAATTTGATTTTTGACCGAAACTATTATAAACTAGTGTATAATATATTACGATTTTTTTGCCGAAACTTGCATTTCGAAAAGTTTCATAGAATCTAGTTTTCAGAAAAAAATTTGCATGGACTTCTATCATATCCTTCCCTCTTAACGTATATAAATTATCTGAAAAGTCTCGTATCATTTCAAATAGTCCCCAATTAAATTTGATATTTTTTACCGAAACTAGTGTATAATATACTATGATTTTTTACCGAAACTTGCATTTCGGAGAGTTTCATAGAATCTAAATTTCAGATGATTTTTGCATGGACTTAAATCATACTCTTCCCTCGAAAAATATATAAATGATATGTGAAGTTTCTTATCATTTCGAACAGTCCACGATTTAATTTGATTTTTGACCGAAACTAGTATAAACTAGTGTATAATATATTATGTTTTTTGGCCGAAACCTGCATTTCGAAAAGTTTCATAGAATCTAGTTTTCAGAAGTTTTTTTTGCATGGACTTCCATCATATCCTTGCCTCTTAACATATATAATAAATCGGAAAAGTCTCGTATCATTTCAAATAGTCCCCAATTAAATTTGTTTTTTTGACCGAAACTAGTGTATAATATATACTATGATTTTTGACCGAAACTTGCATTTCCAAAAGTTTCATAGAATCTAATTTTAAGAGTATTTTTTGCATGGATTTCCATCATAACCTTCCCTCGTAAAATATTTAAATGATATGTAAAGTTTCGTATCATTTCGAACAGTCCCCGATGTAATTTGATTTTTGACCGAAACTATTATAAACTAGTGTATAATATATTACGATTTTTTTGCCGAAACTTGCATTTCGAAAAGTTTCATAGAATCTAGTTTTCAGAAAAAAATTTGCATGGACTTCTATCATATCCTTCCCTCTTAACGTATATAAATTATCTGAAAAGTCTCGTATCATTTCAAATAGTCCCCAATTAAATTTGATATTTTTTACCGAAACTAGTGTATAATATACTATGATTTTTTACCGAAACTTGCATTTCGGAAAGTTTCATAGAATCTAAATTTCAGATGATTTTTGCATGGACTTACATCATACCCTTCCCTCGTAAAATATATAAATGATATGTGAAGTTTCGTATCATTTCGAACAGTCCACGATTTAATTTGATTTTTGACCGAAACTAGTATAAACTAGTGTATAATATATTATGTTTTTTGGCCGAAACTTGCATTTCGAAAAGTTTCATAGAATCTAGTTTTCAGAAGATTTTTTTGCATGGACTTCCATCATATCCTTGCCTCTTAACATATATAATAAATCGGAAAAGTCTCGTATCATTTCAAATAGTCCCCAATTAAATTTGATTTTTTGACCGAAACTAGTGTATAATATATACTATGATTTTTGACCGAAACTTGCATTTCCAAAAGTTTCATAGAATCTAATTTTAAGAGTATTTTTTGCATGGATTTCCATCATAACCTTCCCTCGTAAAATATTTAAATGATATGTAAAGTTTCGTATCATTTCGAACAGTCCCCGATGTAATTTGATTTTTGACTGAAACTATTATAAACTAGTGTATAATATATTACGATTTTTTTGCCGAAATTTGCATTTCGAAAAGTTTCATAGAATCTAGTTTTCAGAATAAAATTTGCATGGACTTCTATCATATCCTTCCCTCTTAACGTATATAAATTTTCTGTAAAGTCTCGTATCATTTCAAATAGTCCCCAATTAAATTTGATATTTTTTACCGAAACTAGTGTATAATATACTATGATTTTTTACCGAAACTTGCATTTCGGAAAGTTTCATAGAATCTAAATTTCAGATGATTTTTTGCATGGACTTACATCATACTCTTCCCTCGTAAAATATATAAATGATATGTGAAGTTTCGTATCATTTCGAACAGTCCACGATTTAATTTGATTTTTGACCGAAACTAGTATAAACTAGTGTATAATATATTATGTTTTTTGGCCGAAACTTGCATTTCGAAAAGTTTAATAGAATCTAGTTTTCAGAAGATTTTTTTGCATGGACTTCCATCATATCCTTGCCTCTTAACATATATAATAAATCGGAAAAGTCTCGTATCATTTAAAATAGTCCCCAACTAAATTTGATTTTTTGACCGAAACTAGTGTATAATATGTACTATGATTTTTGACCGAAACTTACATTTCCAAAAGTTTCATAGAATCTAATTTTAAGAGTATTTTTTGCATGGATTTCCATCATAACCTTCCCTCGTAAAATATTTAAATGATATGTAAAGTTTCGTATCATTTTGAACAGTCCCCGATGTAATTTGATTTTTGACTGAAACTATTATAAACTAGTGTATAATATATTACGATTTTTTTGCCGAAACTTGCATTTCGAAAAGTTTCATAGAATCTAGTTTTCAGATAATTTTTTGTATGGACTTCTATCATATCCTTCCCTCTTAACGTATATAAATTATATGAAAAGTCTCGTATCATTTCAAATAGTCCCCAATTAAATTTGATATTTTTTACCGAAACTAGTGTATAATATACTATGATTTTTTACCGAAACTTGCATTTCGGAAAGTTTCATAGAATCTAAATTTCAGATGATTTTTTGCATGGACTTACATCATACTCTTCCCTCGTAAAATATATAAATGATATGTGAAGTTTCGTATCATTTCGAACAGTCCACGATTTAATTTGATTTTTGACCAAAACTAGTATAAACTAGTGTATAATATATTATGTTTTTTGGCCGAAACCTGCATTTCGAAAAGTTTCATAGAATCTAGTTTTCAGAAGATTTTTTTGCATGGACTTCCATCATATCCTTGCCTCTTAACATATATAATAAATCGGAAAAGTCTCGTATCATTTCAAATAGTCCCCAATTAAATTTGATTTTTTGACCGAAACTATTGTATAATATATACTATGATTTTTGACCGAAACTTGCATTTCCAAAAGTTTCATAGAATCTAATTTTAAGAGTATTTTTTGCATGGATTTCCATCATAACCTTCCCTCGTAAAATATTTAAATGATATGTAAAGTTTCGTATCATTTCGAACAGTCCCCGATGTAATTTGATTTTTGACCGAAACTATTATAAACTAGTGTATAATATATTACGATTTTTTTGCCGAAACTTGCATTTCGAAAAGTTTCATAGAATCTAGTTTTCAGAAAAAAATTTGCATGGACTTCTATCATATCCTTCCCTCTTAACGTATATAAATTATCTGAAAAGTCTCGTATCATTTCAAATAGTCCCCAATTAAATTTGATATTTTTTTACCGAAACTAGTGTATAATATACTATGATTTTTTACCGAAACTTGCATTTCGGAAAGTTTCATAGAATCTAAATTTCAGATGATTTTTGCATGGACTTACATCATACCCTTCCCTCGTAAAATATATAAATGATATGTGAAGTTTCGTATCATTTCGAACAGTCCACGATTTAATTTGATTTTTGACCGAAACTAGTATAAACTAGTGTATAATATATTATGTTTTTTGGCCGAAACTTGCATTTCGAAAAGTTTCATAGAATCTAGTTTTACGAAGATTTTTTTGCATGGACTTCCATCATATCCTTGCCTCTTAACATATATAATAAATCGGAAAAGTCTCGTATCATTTCAAATAGTCCCCAATTAAATTTGATTTTTTGACCGAAACTAGTGTATAATATATACTATGATTTTTGACCGAAACTTGCATTTCCAAAAGTTTCATAGAATCTAATTTTAAGAGTATTTTTTGCATGGATTTCCATCATAACCTTCCCTCGTAAAATATTTAAATGATATGTAAAGTTTCTTATCAATTCGAACAGTCCCCGATGTAATTTGATTTTTGACTGAAACTATTATAAACTAGTGTATAATATATTACGATTTTTTTGCCGAAACTTGCATTTCGAAAAGTTTCATAGAATCTAGTTTTCAGAAAAAAATTTGCATGGACTTATATCATATCCTTCCCTCTTAACGTATATAAATTTTCTGAAAAGTCTCGTATCATTTCAAATAGTCCCCAATTAAATTTGATATTTTTTACCGAAACTAGTGTATAATATACTATGATTTTTTACCGAAACTTGCATTTCGGAAAGTTTCATAGAATCTAAATTTCAGATGATTTTTTGCATGGACTTACATCATACTTTTCCCTTGTAAAATATAAAAATGATATGTGAAGTTTCGTATCATTTTGAACGGTCCACGATTTAATTTGATTTTTGACCGAAACTAGTATAAACTAGTGTATAATATATTATGTTTTTTTGGCCGAAGCTTGCATTTCGAAAAGTTTCATAGAATCTAGTTTTCAGAAGATTTTTTTGCATGGACTTCCATCATATCCTTGCCTCTTAACATATATAAATAATCAGAAAAGTATCGTATCATTTCTAATAGTCCCCAATTAAATTTGATTTTTTGACCGAAACTAGTGTATAATATATACTTTGATTTTTGACCGAAACTTGCATTTCCAAAAGTTTCATAGAATCTAATTTTAAGATGATTTTTTGCATGGATTTCCATGGTAACCTTCCCTCGTAAAATATTTAAATGATATGTGAAGATTCGTATCATTTCGAACAGTCCCCGGTTTAATTTGATTTATAACCGAAACTATTATAAACTAGTGTATAATATATTACGATTTTTTGGGCGAAACTTGCATTTCGAAAAGTTTCATCGAATCTAGTTTTCAGATAATTTTTTGTAAGGACTTCTATCATATCCTTCCCTCTTAACGTATATAAATTATATGAAAAGTCTCGTATCATTTCAAATAGTCCCCTATTAAATTTGATTTTTTGACCGAAACTTGTGTATAATATATACTATGATTTTTGACTGAAACTTGCATTTCCAAAAGTTTCATAGAATCTAATTTTAAGAGTATTTTTTGCATGGATTTCCATCATAACTTTCCCTCGTAAAATATTTAAATGATATGTAAAGTTTCGTAACATTTCAAACAGTCCCCTATTTAATTTGATTTTTTACTGAAACTATTATAAACTAGTGTATAATATATTACGATTTTTTTGCCGAAACGTGCATTTCGAAAAGTTTCATAGAATCTAGTTTTTAGAAAAAAATTTGCATGGACTTCCATCATATACTTCCCTCTTAACGTATATAAATTATCTGAAAAGTCTCGTATCATTTCAAATAGTCCCCAATTAAATTTGATATTTTTTACCGAAACTAGTGTATAATATACTATGATTTTTTACCGAAACTTGCATTTCGGAAAGTTTCATAGAATCTAAATTTCAGATGATTTTTGCATGGACTTACATCATACCCTTCCCTCGTAAAATATATAAATGATATGTGAAGTTTCGTATCATTTCGAACAGTCCACGATTTAATTTGATTTTTGACCGAAACTAGTATAAACTAGTGTATAATATATTTTGTTTTTTGGCCGAAACTTGCATTTCGAAAAGTTTCATAGAATCTAGTTTTCAGAAGATTTTTTTGCATGGACATCCATCATATCCTTGCCTCTTAACATATATAATAAATCGGAAAAGTCTCGTATCATTTCAAATAGTCCCCAATTAAATTTGATTTTTTGACCGAAACTAGTGTATAATATATACTATGATTTTTGACCGAAACTTGCATTTCCAAAAGTTTCATAGAATCTAATTTTAAGAGTATTTTTTGCATGGATTTCCATCATAACCTTCCCTCGTAAAATATTTAAATGATATGTAAAGTTTCTTATCAATTCGAACAGTCCCCGATGTAATTTGATTTTTGACTGAAACTATTATAAACTAGTGTATAATATATTACGATTTTTTTGCCGAAACTTGCATTTCGAAAAGTTTCATAGAATCTAGTTTTCAGAAAAAAATTTGCATGGACTTATATCATATCCTTCCCTCTTAACGTATATAAATTATCTGAAAAGTCTCGTATCATTTCAAATAGTCCCCAATTAAATTTGATATTTTTTACCGAAACTAGTGTATAATATACTATGATTTTTTACCGAAACTTGCATTTCGGAAAGTTTCATAGAATCTAAATTTCAGATGATTTTTTGCATGGACTTACATTATACTTTTCCCTTGTAAAATATAAAAATGATATGTGAAGTTTCGTATCATTTTGAACGGTCCACGATTTAATTTGATTTTTGACCGAAACTAGTATAAACTAGTGTATAATATATTATGTTTTTTTGGCCGAAACTTGCATTTCGAAAAGTTTCATAGAATCTAGTTTTCAGAAGATTTTTTTGCATGGACTTCCATCATATCCTTGAATCTTAACATATATAAATAATCGGAAAAGTCTCGTATCATTTCTAATAGTCCCCAATTAAATTTGATTTTTTGACCGAAACTA
Organism: Lathyrus aphaca; assembly: GCA_963966055.1. Taxonomy (NCBI): domain Eukaryota; kingdom Viridiplantae; phylum Streptophyta; class Magnoliopsida; order Fabales; family Fabaceae; genus Lathyrus; species Lathyrus aphaca. The sequence goes on along the minus strand of OZ014523.1, from coordinate 17,575,511 downwards.
GTGTATAATATATACTTTGATTTTTGACCGAAACTTGCATTTCCAAAAGTTTCATAGAATCTAATTTTAAGATGATTTTTTGCATGGATTTCCATGGTAACCTTCCCTCGTAAAATATTTAAATGATATGTGAAGATTCGTATCATTTCGAACAGTTCCCGGTTTAATTTGATTTATAACCGAAACTATTATAAACTAGTGTATAATATATTACGATTTTTTGGGCGAAACTTGCATTTCGAAAAGTTTCATCGAATCTAGTTTTCAGATAATTTTTTGTAAGGACTTCTATCATATCCTTCCCTCTTAACGTATATAAATTATATGAAAAGTCTCGTATCATTTCAAATAGTCCCCTATTAAATTTGATTTTTTGACCGAAACTTGTGTATAATATATACTATGATTTTTGACTGAAACTTGCATTTCCAAAAGTTTCATAGAATCTAATTTTAAGAGTATTTTTTGCATGGATTTCCATCATAACTTTCCCTCGTAAAATATTTAAATGATATGTAAAGTTTCGTAACATTTCAAACAGTCCCCTATTTAATTTGATTTTTTACTGAAACTATTATAAACTAGTGTATAATATATTACGATTTTTTTGCCGAAACGTGCATTTCGAAAAGTTTCATAGAATCTAGTTTTCAGAAAAAAATTTGCATGGACTTCCATCATATCCTTCCCTCTTAACGTATATAAATTATCTGAAAAGTCTCGTATCATTTCAAATAGTCCCCAATTAAATTTGATATTTTTTACCGAAACTAGTGTATAATATACTATGATTTTTTACCGAAACTTGCATTTCGGAAAGTTTCATAGAATCTAAATTTCAGATGATTTTTGCATGGACTTACATCATACCCTTCCCTCGTAAAATATATAAATGATATGTGAAGTTTCGTATCATTTCGAACAGTCCACGATTTAATTTGATTTTTGACCGAAACTAGTATAAACTAGTGTATAATATATTATGTTTTTTGGCCGAAACTTGCATTTCGAAAAGTTTCATAGAATCTAGATTTCAGAAGATTTTTTTGCATGGACTTCCATCATATCCTTGCCTCTTAACATATATAATAAATCGGAAAAGTCTCGTATCATTTCAAATAGTCCCCAATTAAATTTGATTTTTTGACCGAAACTAGTGTATAATATATACTATGATTTTTGACCGAAACTTGCATTTCCAAAAGTTTCATAGAATCTAATTTTAAGAGTATTTTTTGCATGGATTTCCATCATAACCTTCCCTCGTAAAATATTTAAATGATATGTAAAGTTTCGTATCATTTCGAACAGTCCCCGATGTAATTTGATTTTTGACTGAAACTATTATAAACTAGTGTATAATATATTACGATTTTTTTGCCGAAATTTGCATTTCGAAAAGTTTCATAGAATCTAGTTTTCAGAAAAAAATTTGCATGGACTTATATCATATCCTTCCCTCTTAACGTATATAAATTTTCTGAAAAGTCTCGTATCATTTCAAATAGTCCCCAATTAAATTTGATATTTTTTACCGAAACTAGTGTATAATATACTATGATTTTTTACCGAAACTTGCATTTCCGAAAGTTTCATAGAATCTAAATTTCAGATGATTTTTTGCATGGACTTACATCATTCTCTTCCCTCGTAAAATATATAAATGTTATGTGAAGTTTCGTATCATTTCGAACAGTCCACGATTTAATTTGATTTTTGACCGAAACTAGTATAAACTAGTGTATAATATATTATGTTTTTTGGCCGAAACTTGCATTTCGAAAAGTTTCATAGAATCTAGTTTTCAGAAGATTTTTTTGCATGGACATCCATCATATCCTTGCCTCTTAACATATATAATAAATCGGAAAAGTCTCGTATCATTTCAAATAGTCCCCAATTAAATTTAATTTTTTGACCGAAACTAGTGTATAATATATACTATGATTTTTGACTGAAACTTGCATTTCCAAAAGTTTCATAGAATCTAATTTTAAGAGTATTTTTTGCATGGATTTCCATCATAACCTTCCCTCGTAAAATATTTAAATGATATGTAAAGTTTCTTATCAATTCGAACAGTCCCCGATGTAATTTGATTTTTGACTGAAACTATTATAAACTAGTGTATAATATATTACGATTTTTTTGCCGAAACTTGCATTTCGAAAAGTTTCATAGAATCTAGTTTTCAGAAAAAAATTTGCATGGACTTCTATCATATCCTTCCCTCTTAACGTATATAAATTATCTGTAAAGTCTCGTATCATTTCAAATAGTCCCCAATTAAATTTGATATTTTTTACCGAAACTAGTGTATAATATACTATGATTTTTTACCGAAACTTGCATTTCGGAAAGTTTCATAGAATCTAAATTTCAGATGATTTTTGCATGGACTTACATCATACCCTTCCCTCGTAAAATATATAAATGTTATGTGAAGTTTCGTATCATTTCGAACAGTCCACGATTTAATTTGATTTTTGACCGAAACTAGTATAAACTAGTGTATAATATATTATGTTTTTTGGCCGAAACTTGCATTTCGAAAAGTTTCATAGAATCTAGTTTTCAGAAGATTTTTTTGCATGGACATCCATCATATCCTTGCCTCTTAACATATATAATAAATCGGAAAAGTCTCGTATCATTTCAAATAGTCCCCAATTAAATTTGATTTTTTGACCGAAACTAGTGTATAATATATACTATGATTTTTGACTGAAACTTGCATTTCCAAAAGTTTCATAGAATCTAATTTTAAGAGTATTTTTTGCATGGATTTCCATCATAACCTTCCCTCGTAAAATATTTAAATGATATGTAAAGTTTCTTATCAATTCGAACAGTCCCCGATGTAATTTGATTTTTGACTGAAACTATTATAAACTAGTGTATAATATATTACGATTTTTTTGCCGAAACTTGCATTTCGAAAAGTTTCATAGAATCTAGTTTTCAGAAAAAAATTTGCATGGACTTCTATCATTTCCTTCCCTCTTAACGTATATAAATTATCTGTAAAGTCTCGTATCATTTCAAATAGTCCCCAATTAAATTTGATATTTTTTACCGAAACTAGTGTATAATATACTATGATTTTTTACCGAAACTTGCATTTCCGAAAGTTTCATAGAATCTAAATTTCAGATGATTTTTTGCATGGACTTACATCATTCTCTTCCCTCGTAAAATATATAAATGATATGTGAAGTTTCGTATCATTTCGAACAGTCCACGATTTAATTTGATTTTTGACCGAAACTAGTATAAACTAGTGTATAATATATTATGTTTTTTGGCCGAAACTTGCATTTCGAAAAGTTTCATAGAATCTAGTTTTCAGAAGATTTTTTTGCATGGACATCCATCATATCCTTGCCTCTTAACATATATAATAAATCGGAAAAGTCTCGTATCATTTCAAATAGTCCCCAATTAAATTTGATTTTTTGACCGAAACTAGTGTATAATATATACTATGATTTTTGACCGAAACTTGAATTTCCAAAAGTTTCATAGAATCTAATTTTAAGAGTATTTTTTGCATGGATTTCCATCATAACCTTCCCTCGTAAAATATTTAAATGATATGTAAAGTTTCTTATCAATTCGAACAGTCCCCGATGTAATTTGATTTTTGACTGAAACTATTATAAACTAGTGTATAATATATTACGATTTTTTTGCCGAAACTTGCATTTCGAAAAGTTTCATAGAATCTAGTTTTCAGAAAAAAATTTGCATGGACTTCTATCATATCCTTCCCTCTTAACGTATATAAATTATCTGAAAAGTCTCGTATCATTTCAAATAGTCCCCAATTAAATTTGATATTTTTTACCGAAACTAGTGTATAATATACTATGATTTTTTACCGAAACTTGCATTTCGGAAAGTTTCATAGAATCTAAATTTCAGATGATTTTTTGCATGGACTTACATCATACTTTTCCCTTGTAAAATATAAAAATGATATGTGAAGTTTCGTATCATTTTGAACGGTCCACGATTTAATTTGATTTTTGACCGAAACTAGTATAAACTAGTGTATAATATATTATGTTTTTTTGGCCGAAACTTGCATTTCGAAAAGTTTCATAGAATCTAGTTTTCAGAAGATTTTTTTGCATGGACTTCCATCATATCCTTGCCTCTTAACATATATAAATAATCGGAAAAGTCTCGTATCATTTCAAATAGTCCCCAATTAAATTTGATTTTTTGACCGAAACTAGTGTATAATATATACTTTGATTTTTGACCGAAACTTGCATTTCCAAAAGTTTCATAGAATCTAATTTTAAGATGATTTTTTGCATGGATTTCCATGGTAACCTTCCCTCGTAAAATATTTAAATGATATGTGAAGATTCGTATCATTTCGAACAGTCCCCGATTTAATTTGATTTATAACCGAAACTATTATAAACTAGTGTATAATATATTACGATTTTTTGGGCGAAACTTGCATTTCGAAAAGTTTCATCGAATCTAGTTTTCAGATAATTTTTTGTAAGGACTTCTATCATATCCTTCCCTCTTAACGTATATAAATTATATGAAAAGTCTCGTATCATTTCAAATAGTCCCCTATTAAATTTGATTTTTTGACCGAAACTTGTGTATAATATATACTATGATTTTTGACTGAAACTTGCATTTCCAAAAGTTTCATAGAATCTAATTTTAAGAGTATTTTTTGCATGGATTTCCATCATAACTTTCCCTCGTAAAATATTTAAATGATATGTAAAGTTTCGTAACATTTCAAACAGTCCCCTATTTAATTTGATTTTTTACTGAAACTATTATAAACTAGTGTATAATATATTACGATTTTTTTGCCGAAACGTGCATTTCGAAAAGTTTCATAGAATCTAGTTTTCAGAAAAAAATTTGCATGGACTTCCATCATATCCTTCCCTCTTAACGTATATAAATTATCTGAAAAGTCTCGTATCATTTCAAATAGTCCCCAATTAAATTTGATATTTTTTACCGAAACTAGTGTATAATATACTATGATTTTTTACCGAAACTTGCATTTCGAAAAGTTTCATAGAATCTAAATTTCAGATGACTTTTTTGCATGGACTTATATCATATTGTTCCCTCGTATAATATATATAAATGATATGTGAAGTTTCGTATCATTTCGAACAGTCCACGATTTAATTTCATTTTTGACCGAAACTTGTATAAACTAGTGTATAATATATTATGATTTTTTGGCAAAAACTTGCATTTCGAAATGTTTCATAGAATCTAGTTTTCAGATTATTTTTTACATGGGCTTCCATCATAACCTTCCCAATTAGCAAATATAAATGATCTAATAAGTCTCGTATCATTTCAAATAGTCTCCAATTAAATTTGATTTTTTTAACCAAAACTAGTGTATAATATACTATGATTTTTGACCGAAACATGCATTTCGAAAAGTTTCATAGAATATAAGTTTCAGATTATTTTTTGCAAGGAATTACTTCATAACCTTCCCTCGTAAAATATATAAATGATATGCAATGTTTCGTATCATTTCAAACAGTCCCCGATTTAATTTGATTTATGACCGAAAATAGTATAAACTAGTGTATAATATATTATGATTTTTTGACCAAAACTTGCATTTCGAAATGTTTCATAAAATCCAATTTTTAGATGATTTTTTTGCATAGACTTCAATCATGACCTTCCTTCTTAAAATATATAAATTATCTGAAAAGTCTCGTATCATTTCCAACAGTCCCCAATTAAATTCGATATTTTTTACCGAAACTATTGTATAATATACTATGATTTTCGACCGAAACTTGCATTTCAGAAAGTTCCATAGAATCTAAATTTCAGATGATTATTTGCATGGACTTACATCATACTCTTCCCTCGTAAAATATATAAATGATATGTGATGTTTCGTATAACTTAGAACAGTCCCCGATTTAATTTTATTTTTGACCGAAAATAGTATAAACTAGTGTATAATATATTATGTTTTTTTGGCCGAAACTTGCATTTCGAAAAGTTTCATAGAATCTAGTTTTCAGAAGATTTTTTTTCATGGACTTCCATCATATCCTCTTAACATATATCCTCTTAACATATATCCTCCCCGATTTTTTTTTCATGGACTTCCATCATATCCTCTTAACATATATAAATAATCGGAAAAGTCATGTATCATTTCAAATAGTCCTCAATTAAATTTGACTTTTTGACCGAAACTAGTGTATAATATACTATGATTTTTTACCGAAACTTGCATTTCGAAAAGTCACATAGAATCTAATTCTTAGATGATGCTTTGCATGGATTTCCATCATAGTCTTCCCTCGTAAAATATATAAATGAAATGCAAAGTTTCGTATCATTTCTAACAGTCCCCGATTTAATTTTATTTATGACCGAAAATAGTATAAACTAGTATATAATATATTATGATGTTTTGACCAAAACTTGCATTTCGAAATATTTCATAGAATCTAATTTTTAGATGATTTTTTTGCATAGAATACCATCATAACCTTCCCTCTTAACATATATAAATTATCTGAAATGTCTCGTATCATTTCCAATAGTCCCCAACTAAATTCGATATTTTTGACCGAAACTAGTGTATAATATACTATGATTTTTGACCGAAACTTGCATTTCGGAAAATTTCATAGAATCTAAATTTCAGATGATTTTTTGCATGGTCTTACCTCATACTCTTCCTTCGTAAATTATATAATTGATATGTGAAGTTTCGTATCATTTCGAATAGTCCCCGATTTATTTTGATTTTTGACAGAAACTAGTATAAACTAGTGTATAATATATTATGATTTTTTGGCCGAAACTTGCATTTCGAAAAGTTTCATAGAATCTAGTTTGCATATAATTTTATTTGCATGGACTTCCATCATAACCTTCCCTATTAGCATATATAAATGATCTGAAAAGTCTCGTATCATTTCAAATAGTCCCCAATTAAATTTGATTTTTTTAACCAAAACTAGTGTATAATATACTATGATTTTTGACCGAAACTTGCATTTCGAAACGTTTCATTGAATCTAAGTTTCAGATGATTTTTTGCATGGACTTACTTCATAAACTTCCCTCGTAAAATATATAAATGATATAGAAAGTTTCGTATCATTTCGAACAATCCATGATTTAATTTAATTTTTAATTGAAACTAGTGTATAATATATTATGATTTTTTACCAAAACTTGCATTTCGAAATGTTTCATAGAATCTAATTTTCAGATGATTTTTTTTGCGTAGACTTCCATCATATCCTTCCCTTTTGACATAAATAAATTATCTGAAAGGTCTCGTATCATTTCCAATAGTTCCCAATTAAATTTGATATTTTTGACCAAAACTAGTGTATAATATACTATGATTTTTGACCGAAACTTGCATTTCGGAAAGTTTCATAGAATCTAAATTTTAGATGATTTTTTGCATGGACTTACATCATACTTTTCCCTCGTAAATTATATAATTGATATGTGAAGTTTCGTATCATTTCGAACAGTCCCCGATTTATTTTGATTTTTGACCGAAACTAGTATAAACTAGTGTATAATATATTATGATTTTTTGGCCGAAATTTGCATTTCGAAAAGTTTCATAGAATCTAATTTGCAGATAATTTTATTTGCATGGACTTCCATCATAACCTTCCCTATTAGCATATATAAATGATCTGAAAAGTCTCGTATCATTTCAAATAGTCCCCAATTAAATTTGATTTTTTTGACCAAAACTAGTGTTTAATATACTATGATTTTTGACCGAAACTTGCATTTCGAAAAGTTTCATAGAATCTAAGTTTCAGATGATTTTTTGCATGGACTTACTTCATAAACTTCCCTCGTAAAATATATAAATGATATGGAAAGTTTCGTATCATTTCGAACAATCCCTGATTTAATTTAATTTTTAACCGAAACTAGTGTATAATATATTATGTTTTTTTACCAAAACTTGCATTTCGAAATGTTTCATAGAATCTAATTTTCAGATGATTTTTTTGCGTAGACTTCAATCATAACCTTCCCTTTTGACATAAATAAATTATCTGAAAGGTCTCGTATCATTTCCAATAGTTCCCAATTAAATTTGATATTTTTGACCGAAACTAGTTTATAATATACTATGATTTTTGACCGAAACTTGCATTTCGGAAAGTTTCATAGAATCTAAATTTTAGATGATTTTTTGCATGGACTTACATCATACTCTTCCCTCGAAAAATATATAAATGATATGTGAAGTTTCGTATCATTTCGAACAGACCACGATTTAATTTGATTTTTGACCGAAACTAGTATAAACTAGTGTATAATATATTATGATTTTTTGGCCGAAACTTGCATTTCGAAATGTTTCATAGAATCTAGTTTTCAGATTATTATTTTGCATGGGCTTCCATCATAACCTTCCCTATTAGCAAATATAAATGATCTAAAAAGTCTCGTATCATTCCAAATAGTCTCCAATTAAATTTGATTTTTTTAACCAAAACTAGTATATAATATACTATGATTTTTTTACCGAAACTTGCATTTCAAAAAGTTTCATTGAATATAAGTTTCAGATGATTTTTTGCAAGGACTTACTTCATAACCTTCCCTCGTAAAATATATAAATGATATGCAAAGTTTCGTATCATTTCGAACAGTCCCCGATTTAATTTGATTTATGACCGAAAATAGTATAAACTAGTGTATAATATATTATGCTTTTTTGACCAAAACTTGCATTTCTAAATGTTTCATAGAATCTAATTTTCAGATGATTTTTTTGCATAGACTTCCATCATGACCTTCCCTCTTAAAATATATAAATTATCTGAAAAGTCTCGTATCATTTCCAATAGTCCCCAATTAAATTCGAAATTTTTGATCGAAACTAGTGTATAATATACTATGATTTTTGACCGAAACTTGCATTTCGGAAAGTTCCATAGAATCTAAATTTCAGATGATTATTTGCATGGACTTACATCCTACTCTTCCCTCGTAAAATATATAAATGATATGTGACGTTTCGTATAACTTAGAACAGTCCCCAATTTAATTTGATTTTTGACCGAAAATAGTATAAACTAGTGTATAATATATTATGTTTTTTTGGCCGAAACTTGCATTTCGAAAAGTTTCATAGAATCTAGTTTTCAGAAGATTTTTTCTCATGGACTTCCATCATATCCTTGCCTCTTAACATATATAAATAATCGGAAAAGTCTCGTATCATTTCAAATAGTCCTCAATTAAATTTGAGTTTTTGACCGAAACTAGTGTATAATATACGTGATTTTTTACCGAAACTTGCATTTCGAAAAGTGTCATAGAATCTAATTTTTAGATGATTTTTTGCATGGATTTCCAACAGTCCCCGATTTAATTTGATTTTTGACCGAACCTATTATAAACTAGTGTATAATATATTACGATTTTTTGGCCGAAACATGCATTTCGAAAAGTTTCAAAGAATCTAGTTTTCAGATGATATTTGGTCTGGACTTCCATCATAACCTTCCCTCGTAAAATATATGAATGATATGTGAAGTTTCGTATCATTTCGAACAGTCCCCGATTTAATATGATTTTTGACCGAAATAAGTATAAACTAGTGTATAATATATTATGATTTTTTTTTCCGAAATTGCATTTCGAAAAGTATCATAGAATCTAGTTTTCAGATGATTTTTTTGCATGAACTTCCATCATAACCTTCCCTATTAACATATAAAAATGATCTGAACAGTTCCGTATCATTTTCAATAGTCCCTAATTAAATTTGATTTTTTTGACCAAAACTAGTATATAGTATACTATGATGTTTGACCGAAACTTGCATTTCGAAAAGTTTCATAGAATCTAAGTTTCAGATGATTTTTTGCATGGACTTACTTCATAAACTTCCCTCGTAAAATATTAAAATGATATGGAAAGTTTTGTATCATTTCGTACAATCCCTGATTTAATTTAATTTTTGACCGAAACTAGTGTATAATATATTATGATTTTTTACCAAAACTTGCATTTCGAAATGTTTCATTTAAACTAATTTTCAGATGATTTTTTTGCATTGACTTCCATCATAACCTTCCCTTTTGACATAAATAAATTATCTGAAAGGTCTCGTATCATTTCCAATAGTTCCCAATTAAATTTGATATTTTTGACCGAAACTAGTGTATAATATACTATGATTTTTGACCGAAACTTGCGTTTCGGAAAGTTTCATAGAATCTAAATTTTAGATGATATTTTTCATGGATTTCCATCATAACCTTCCCTCGTAAAATATTTAATTTATATGTGAAGTTTCGTATCATTTCGAACAGTCCCCGATTTAATTTGATTTTTGACCCAAACTATTATAAACTAGTGTTTAATATATTACGATTTTTTGGCCGAAACTTGAATTTCGAAAAGTTTCATAGAATCTAGTTTCAGATAATTTTTTGTATGGACTTCTATCATATCCTTCCCTCTTAACGTATATAAATTATATGAAAAGTCTCGTATCATTTCAAATAGTCCCCAATTAAATTTGATATTTTTTAGCGAAACTAGTGTATAATATACTATGATTTTTTACCGAAACATGCATTTCGGAAAGTTTCATAGAATCTAAATTTCAGATGATTTTTTGCATGGACTTACATAATACTCTTCCCTCGTAAAATATATAAATGATATGTGAAGTTTCGTATCATTTCGAACAGTCCACGATTTAATTTGTTTTTTGACCGAAACTAGTATAAACTAGTGTATAATATATTATGTTTTTTGGCCGAAACTTGAATTTCGAAAAGTTTCATAGAATCTAGTTTTCAGAAGATTTTTTTGCATGGACTTCCATCATATCCTTGCCTCTTAACATATATAAATAATCGGAAAAGTCTCGTATCATTTCAAATAGTCCCCAATTAAATTTTATTTTTTTACCGAAACTAGTGTATAATATATACTATGATTTTTGACGGAAACTTGCATTTCCAAAAGTTTCATAGAATCTAATTTTAAGATGATTTTTTGCATGGATTTCCATCATAACCTTCCATCTTAAAATAATTAAATGATATGTGAAGTTTCGTATCATTTCGAACAGTCCCCGATTTAATTTGATTCTTGACCGAAACTATTATAAACTAGTGTATAATATATTATGATTTTTTTGCCGAAATTGCATTTCGTAAAGTTTCATAGAATCTAGTTTTCAGGTGATTTTTTTGCATGAACTTCCATCATAACCTTCCCTATTAACATATAAAAATGATCTGAAAAGACTCGTATCATTTTAAATAGTCCCCAATTAAATTTGATTTTTTTGACCAAAACTAGTCTATAATATACTATGTTTTTTGACCGAAACTTGCATTTCGAAAAGTTTCATAGAATCTAAATTTTAGATGATTTTTTGCATGGAGTTACATCATACTCTTCCCTCGTAAATTATATAAATGATATGTGAAATTTTGTATCATTTCGAACAGTCCCCGATTTAATTTTATTTTTGACCGAAACTAGTATAAACAAGTGTATAATATATTATGATTTATTTGCCGAAAATTGCATTACGAAAAGTTTCATAGAATCTAGTTTTCAGATAATTTTATTTGCATGGACTTCCATCATAACCTTCCCTATTAGCATATATAAATGATCTGAAAAGTCTCGTATCATTTCAAATAGTCCCCAATTTAATTTGATTTTTTTGACCAAAACTAGTGTTTAATATACTTTGATTTTTGACCGAAACTTGCATTTCGAAAAGTTTCATAGAATCTAAGTTTCAGATGATTTTTTGCATGGACTTACTTCATAAACTTCCCTCGTAAAATATATAAATGATATGGAAAGTTTCGTATCATTTTGAACAATCCCTGATTTAATTTAAGTTTTGACTGAAACTAGTGTATAATATATTATGATTTTTTACCAAAACATGCATTTCGAAATGTTTCATAGAATCTAATTTTCAGATAATTTTTTTGCGTAGACTTCCATCATAACCTTCCCTTTTGACATAAATAAATTATCTGAAAGGTCTCGTATCATTTCGAATAGTCCCCAATTAAATTTGATATTTTTGACCGAAACTAGTGTATAATATACTATGATTTTTGACCGAAACTTGCATTTCTGAAAGTTTCATAGAATCTAAATTTTAGATGATTTTGTGCATGGACTTACATCATACTCTTCCCTCGTAAAATATATAAATGATATGTGAAGTTTCGTATCATTTCAAACAGATCCCGATTTAATTTGATTTTTGACCGAAACTAGTATAAACTAGTGTATAATATATTATGTTTTTTTGGCCGAAACTTGCATTTCGAAAAGTTTCATAGAATCTAGTTTTCAGATTATTTTTTTGCATGGGCTTCCATCATAACCTTCCCTATTAGCAAATATAAATGATATAAAAAGTCTCGTATCATTTCAAATAGTCTTCAATTAAATTTGATTTTTTTAACTAAAACTAGTGTATTATACACATTGATTTTTGACCGAAACTTGCATTTCGAAAGGTTTCATAGAATATAAGTTACAGATGATTTTTTGCAAGGACTTACTTCATAACCTTCCCTCGTAAAATATATAAATGATATGCAAAGTTTCGTATCATTTCGAACAGTCCCCGATTTAATTTGATTTATGACCGAAAATAGTATAAACTAGTGTTTAATATATTATGATTTTTTGACAAAACTTGCATTTCGAAATGTTTCATAGAATCTAATTTTTAGATGATTTTTTTGCATAGACTTCCATCATAACCTTCCCTCTTAAAATATATAAATTTTCTGAAAAGTCTTGTATCATTTCCAATAGTCTCCAATTAAATTCGATATTTTTGACCGAAACTAGTGTATAATATACTATGATTTTTGACAGAAACTTGCATTTCGGAAAGTTTCATAGAATCTAGTTTTCAGAAGATTTTTTTTCATGGACTTCCATTATATCCTTGCCTCTTAACATATATAAATAATCGGAAAAGTCTCGTAGCATTTCAAATTGTCCTCAATTAAATTTGATTTTTTGACCGAAACTAGTGTATAATATACTATGATTTTTTACCGAAACATGCATTTCGAAAATTTTCATAGAATCTAATTTTTAGATGATTTTTTGCATGGATTTCCATCATAACCTTCCCTCGTAAAATATTTTAATAAAATGTAAAGTTTCGTATCATTTCGAACAGTCCCCGATTTGATTTAATTTTTGACCGAAACTATTATAAACTAGTGTATAATATATTACGATTTTTTGGCTGAAACTTGCATTTCGAAAAGTTTCATAGAATCTAGTTTTCAGATGATATTATGCATGGACTTCCATCATAACCTTCCCTCGTTAAATATATAAATGATATGTGAAGTTTCGTATCATTTCGAACAGTCCCCGATTTAATTTGATTTTTGACCGAAACTAGTATAAACTAGTGTATAATTTATTATGATTTTTTGGCCGAAACTTGCATTTCGAAATGTTTCATAGAATCTAGTTTTCAAATTATTTTCTTGCATGGGCTTCCATCATAACCTTCCCTATTAGCAAATATAAATGATATAAATAGTCTCGTATCATTTCAAATAGTCTCCAATTAAATTTGATTTTTTTAACTAAAACTAGTGTATAATACACAATGATTTTTGACCGAAACATGCATTTCGAAAGGTTTCATAGAATATAAGTTACAAATGATTTTTTGCAAGGACTTACTTCATAACCTTCCCTCGTAAAATATATAAATGATATGCAAAGTTTTGTATCATTTCGAACAGTCCCCGATTTAATTTGATTTATGACCGAAAATAGTATAAACTAGTGTATAATATATTATGATTTTTTAACCAAACTTGCATTTCGAAATGTTTCATAGAATCTAATTTTCAGATGATTTTTTTGCATAGACTTCCATCATAACCTTCCCTCTTAAAATATATAAATTATCTGAAAAGTCTCGTATCATTTCCAATAGTCCCCAACTAAATTCGATATTTTTGACCGAAACTAGTGTATAATATACTATGATTTTTGACCGAAACTTGCATTTCGGAAAGTTCCATAGAATCTAAATTTCAGATGATTATTTGCATGGACTTACATCATACACTTCCCTCTTAAAATATATAAATGATATGTGAAGTTTCGTATAACTTAGAACATGCCCCGATTTAATTTGATTTTTGACCGAAACTAGTATAAACTAGTGTATAATATATTATGTTTTTTTGGCCGAAACTTGCATTTCGAAAAGTTTCATAGAATCTAGTTTTCAGAAGATTTTTTTTCATGGACTTCCATTATATCCTTGCCTCTTAACATATATAAATAATCGGAAAAGTCTCGTATCATTTCAAATAGTCCTCAATTAAATTTGATTTTTTGACCGAAACTAGTGTATAATATGCTATGATTTTTTACCGAAACTTGCATTTCGAAAAGTTTCATAGAATCTAATTTTTATATGATTTTTTGCATGGATTTCCATCATAACCTTCCCTCGTAAAATATTTAAATGATATGTAAAGTTTCGTATCATTTCGAACAGTCCCCGATTTGATTTAATTTTTGACCGAAACTATTATAAACTAGTGTATAATATATTACGATTTTTTGGCTGAAACTTGCATTTCGAAAAGTTTCATAGAATCTAGTTTTCAGATATTATTTTGCATGGACATCCATCATAACCTTCCCTCGTTAAATATATAAATAATATGTGAAGTTTCGTATCATTTCGAACTGTCCCCGATTTAATTTGATTTTTGACCGAAACTAGTATAAACTAGTGTATAATATAATATGATTTTTTGGCCGAAACTTGCATTTCGAAATGTTTCATAGAATCTAGTTTTCAGACTATTTTTTTGCATGGGCTTCCATCATTACCTTCCGTATTAGCAAATATAAATGATATAAAAAGTCTCGTATCATTTCAAATAGTCTCCAATTAAATTTGATTTTTTTTAACTAAAACTAGTGTATAATACACTATGATTTTTGACCGAAACTTGCATTTCGAAAGGTTTCATAGAATATAAGTTACAGATGATTTTTTGCAAGGACTTACTTCATAACCTTCCCTCGTAAAATATATAAATGATATGCAAAGTTTTGTATCATTTCGAACAGTCCCCGATTTAATTTGATTTATGACCGAAAATAGTATAAACTAGTGTATAATATATTATGATTTTTTAACCAAACTTGCATTTCGAAATGTTTCATAGAATCTAATTTTCAGATGATTTTTTTGCTTAGACTTCCATCATAACCTTCCCTCTTAAAATATATAAATTATCTGAAAAGTCTCGTATCATTTCCAATAGTCCCCAACTAAATTCGATATTTTTGACCGAAACTAGTGTATAATATACTATGATTTTTGACCGAAACTTGCATTTCGGAAAGTTCCATAGAATCTAAATTTCAGATGATTATTTGCATGGACTTACATCATACACTTCCCTCTTAAAATATATAAATGATATGTGAAGTTTCATATAACTTAGAACATGCCCCGATTTAATTTGATTTTTGACCGAAACTAGTATAAACTAGTGTATAATATATTATGTTTTTTTGGCCGAAACTTGCATTTCGAAAAGTTTCATAGAATCTAGTTTTCAGAAGATTTTTTTTCATGGACTTCCATTATATCCTTGCCTCTTAACATATATAAATAATCGGAAAAGTCTCGTATCATTTCAAATAGTCCTCAATTAAATTTGATTTTTTGACCGAAACTAGTGTATAATATACTATGATTTTTTACCGAAACTTGCATTTCGAAAAGTTTCATAGAATCTAATTTTTAGATGATTTTTTGCATGGATTTCCATCATAACCTTCCCTCGTAAAATATTTAAATGATATGTAAAGTTTCGTATCATTTCGAACAGTCCCCGATTTGATTTAATTTTTGACCGAAACTATTATAAACTAGTGTATAATATATTACGATTTTTTGGCTGAAACTTGCATTTCGAAAAGTTTCATAGAATCTAGTTTTCAGATGATATTTTGCATGGACATCCATCATAACCTTCCCTCGTTAAATATATAAATAATATGTGAAGTTTCGTATCATTTCGAACTGTCCCCGATTTAATTTGATTTTTGACCGAAACTAGTATAAACTAGTGTATAATATAATATGATTTTTTGGCCGAAACTTGCATTTCGAAATGTTTCATAGAATCTAGTTTTCAGACTATTTTTTTGCATGGGCTTCCATCATTACCTTCCGTATTAGCAAATATAAATGATATAAAAAGTCTCGTATCATTTCAAATAGTCTCCAATTAAATTTGATTTTTTTAACTAAAACTAGTGTATAATACACTATGATTTTTGACCGAAACTTGCATTTCGAAAGGTTTCATAGAATATAAGTTACAGATGATTTTTTGCAAGGACTTACTTCATAACCTTCCCTCGTAAAATATATAAATGATATGCAAAGTTTTGTATCATTTCGAACAGTCCCCGATTTAATTTGATTTATGACCGAAAATAGTATAAACTAGTGTATAATATATTATGATTTTTTAACCAAACTTGCATTTCGAAATGTTTCATAGAATCTAATTTTCAGATGATTTTTTTGCATAGACTTCCATCATAACCTTCCCTCTTAAAATATATAAATTATCTGAAAAGTCTCGTATCATTTCCAATAGTCCCCAACTAAATTCGATATTTTTGACCGAAACTAGTGTATAATATACTATGATTTTTGACCGAAACTTGCATTTCGGAAAGTTCCATAGAATCTAAATTTCAGATGATTATTTGCATGGACTTACATCATACGCTTCCCTCTTAAAATATATAAATGATATGTGAAGTTTCATATAACTTAGAACATGCCCCGATTTAATTTGATTTTTGACCGAAACTAGTATAAACTAGTGTATAATATATTATGTTTTTTTGGCCGAAACTTGCATTTCGAAAAGTTTCATAGAATCTAGTTTTCAGAAGATTTTTTTTCATGGACTTCCATTATATCCTTGCCTCTTAACATATATAAATAATCGGAAAAGTCTCGTATCATTTCAAATAGTCCTCAATTAAATTTGATTTTTTGACCGAAACTAGTGTATAATATGCTATGATTTTTTACCGAAACTTGCATTTCGAAAAGTTTCATAGAATCTAATTTTTATATGATTTTTTGCATGGATTTCCATCATAACCTTCCCTCGTAAAATATTTAAATGATATGTAAAGTTTCGTATCATTTCGAACAGTCCCCGATTTGATTTAATTTTTGACCGAAACTTTTATAAACTAGTGTATAATATATTACGATTTTTTAGCTGAAACTTGCATTTCGAAAAGTTTCATAGAATCTAGTTTTCAGATGATATTTTGCATGGACTTCCATCATAACCTTCCCTCGTTAAATATATAAATAATATGTGAAGTTTCGTATCATTTCGAACTGTCCCCGATTTAATTTGATTTTTGACCGAAACTAGTATAAACTAGTGTATAATATAATATGATTTTTTGGCCGAAACTTGCATTTCGAAATGTTTCATAGAATCTAGTTTTCAGACTATTTTTTTGCATGGGCTTCCATCGTTACCTTCTGTATTAGCAAATATAAATGATATAAAAAGTCTCGTATCATTTCAAATAGTCTCCAATTAAATTTGATTTTTTTAACTAAAACTAGTGTATAATACACTATGATTTTTGACCGAAACTTGCATTTCGAAAGGTTTCATAGAATATAAGTTACAGATGATTTTTTGCAAGGACTTACTTCATAACCTTCCCTCGTAAAATATATAAATGATATGCAAAGTTTTGTATCATTTCGAACAGTCCCCGATTTAATTTGATTTATGACCGAAAATAGTATAAACTAGTGTATAATATATTATGATTTTTTAACCAAACTTGCATTTCGAAATGTTTCATAGAATCTAATTTTCAGATGATTTTTTTGCATAGACTTCCATCATAACCTTCCCTCTTAAAATATATAAATTATCTGAAAAGTCTCGTATCATTTCCAATAGTCCCCAACTAAATTCGATATTTTTGACCGAAACTAGTGTATAATATACTATGATTTTTGACCGAAACTTGCATTTCGGAAAGTTCCATAGAATCTAAATTTCAGATGATTATTTGCATGGACTTACATCATACACTTCCCTCTTAAAATATATAAATGATATGTGAAGTTTCATATAACTTAGAACATGCCCCGATTTAATTTGATTTTTGACCGAAACTAGTATAAACTAGTGTATAATATATTATGTTTTTTTGGCCGAAACTTGCATTTCGAAAAGTTTCATAGAATCTAGTTTTCAGAAGATTTTTTTTCATGGACTTCCATTATATCCTTGCCTCTTAACATATATAAATAATCGGAAAAGTCTCGTATCATTTCAAATAGTCCTCAATTAAATTTGATTTTTTGACCGAAACTAGTGTATAATATGCTATGATTTTTTACCGAAACTTGCATTTCGAAAAGTTTCATAGAATCTAATTTTTATATGATTTTTTGCATGGATTTCCATCATAACCTTCCCTCGTAAAATATTTAAATGATATGTAAAGTTTCGTATCATTTCGAACAGTCCCCGATTTGATTTAATTTTTGACCGAAACTTTTATAAACTAGTGTATAATATATTACGATTTTTTGGCTGAAACTTGCATTTCGAAAAGTTTCATAGAATCTAGTTTTCAGATGATATTTTGCATGGACTTCCATCATAACCTTCCCTCGTTAAATATATAAATAATATGTGAAGTTTCGTATCATTTCGAACTGTCCCCGATTTAATTTGATTTTTGACCGAAACTAGTATAAACTAGTGTATAATATAATATGATTTTTTGGCCGAAACTTGCATTTCGAAATGTTTCATAGAATCTAGTTTTCAGACTATTTTTTTGCATGGGCTTCCATCGTTACCTTCTGTATTAGCAAATATAAATGATATAAAAAGTCTCGTATCATTTCAAATAGTCTCCAATTAAATTTGATTTTTTTAACTAAAACTAGTGTATAATACACTATGATTTTTGACCGAAACTTGCATTTCGAAAGGTTTCATAGAATATAAGTTACAGATGATTTTTTGCAAGGACTTACTTCATAACCTTCCCTCGTAAAATATATAAATGATATGCAAAGTTTTGTATCATTTCGAACAGTCCCCGATTTAATTTGATTTATGACCGAAAATAGTATAAACTAGTGTATAATATATTATGATTTTTTAACCAAACTTGCATTTCGAAATGTTTCATAGAATCTAATTTTCAGATGATTTTTTTGCATAGACTTCCATCATAACCTTCCCTCTTAAAATATATAAATTATCTGAAAAGTCTCGTATCATTTCCAATAGTCCCCAACTAAATTCGATATTTTTGACCGAAACTAGTGTATAATATACTATGATTTTTGACCGAAACTTGCATTTCGGAAAGTTCCATAGAATCTAAATTTCAGATGATTATTTGCATGGACTTACATCATACACTTCCCTCTTAAAATATATAAATGATATGTGAAGTTTCATATAACTTAGAACATGCCCCGATTTAATTTGATTTTTGACCGAAACTAGTATAAACTAGTGTATAATATATTATGTTTTTTTGGCCGAAACTTGCATTTCGAAAAGTTTCATAGAATCTAGTTTTCAGAAGATTTTTTTTCATGGACTTCCATTATATCCTTGCCTCTTAACATATATAAATAATCGGAAAAGTCTCGTATCATTTCAAATAGTCCTCAATTAAATTTGATTTTTTGACCGAAACTAGTGTATAATATGCTATGATTTTTTACCGAAACTTGCATTTTGAAAAGTTTCATAGAATCTAATTTTTATATGATTTTTTGCATGGATTTCCATCATAACCTTCCCTCGTAAAATATTTAAATGATATGTAAAGTTTCGTATCATTTCGAACAGTCCCCGATTTGATTTAATTTTTGACCGAAACTTTTATAAACTAGTGTATAATATATTACGATTTTTTGGCTGAAACTTGCATTTCGAAAAGTTTCATAGAATCTAGTTTTCAGATGATATTTTGCATGGACTTCCATCATAACCTTCCCTCGTTAAATATATAAATAATATGTGAAGTTTCGTATCATTTCGAACTGTCCCCGATTTAATTTGATTTTTGACCGAAACTAGTATAAACTAGTGTATAATATAATATGATTTTTTGGCCGAAACTTGCATTTCGAAATGTTTCATAGAATCTAGTTTTCAGACTATTTTTTTGCATGGGCTTCCATCGTTACCTTCTGTATTAGCAAATATAAATGATATAAAAAGTCTCGTATCATTTCAAATAGTCTCCAATTAAATTTGATTTTTTTAACTAAAACTAGTGTATAATACACTATGATTTTTGACCGAAACTTGCATTTCGAAAGGTTTCATAGAATATAAGTTACAGATGATTTTTTGCAAGGACTTACTTCATAACCTTCCCTCGTAAAATATATAAATGATATGCAAAGTTTTGTATCATTTCGAACAGTCCCCGATTTAATTTGATTTATGACCGAAAATAGTATAAACTAGTGTATAATATATTATGATTTTTTAACCAAACTTGCATTTCGAAATGTTTCATAGAATCTAATTTTCAGATGATTTTTTTGCATAGACTTCCATCATAACCTTCCCTCTTAAAATATATAAATTATCTGAAAAGTCTCGTATCATTTCCAATAGTCCCCAACTAAATTCGATATTTTTGACCGAAACTAGTGTATAATATACTATGATTTTTGACCGAAACTTGCATTTCGGAAAGTTCCATAGAATCTAAATTTCAGATGATTATTTGCATGGACTTACATCATACACTTCCCTCTTAAAATATATAAATGATATGTGAAGTTTCATATAACTTAGAACATGCCCCGATTTAATTTGATTTTTGACCGAAACTAGTATAAACTAGTGTATAATATATTATGTTTTTTTGGCCGAAACTTGCATTTCGAAAAGTTTCATAGAATCTAGTTTTCAGAAGATTTTTTTTCATGGACTTCCATTATATCCTTGCCTCTTAACATATATAAATAATCGGAAAAGTCTCGTATCATTTCAAATAGTCCTCAATTAAATTTGATTTTTTGACCGAAACTAGTGTATAATATGCTATGATTTTTTACCGAAACATGCATTTCGAAAAGTTTCATAGAATCTAATTTTTAGATGATTTTTTGCATGGATTTCCATCATAACCTTCCCTCGTAAAATATTTAAATGATATGTAAAGTTTCGTATCATTTCGAACAGTCCCCGATTTGATTTAATTTTTGACCGAAACTATTATAAACTAGTGTATAATATATTACGATTTTTTGGCTGAAACTTGCATTTCGAAAAGTTTCATAGAATCTAGTTTTCAGATGATATTTTGCATGGACATCCATCATAACCTTCCCTCGTTAAATATATAAATAATATGTGAAGTTTCGTATCATTTCGAACTGTCCCCGATTTAATTTGATTTTTGACCGAAACTAGTATAAACTAGTGTATAATATAATATGATTTTTTGGCCGAAACTTGCATTTCGAAATGTTTCATAGAATCTAGTTTTCAGACTATTTTTTTGCATGGGCTTCCATCATTACCTTCCGTATTAGCAAATATAAATGATATAATAAGTCTCGTATCATTTCAAATAGTCTCCAATTAAATTTGATTTTTTTAACTAAAACTAGTGTATAATACACTATGATTTTTGACCGAAACTTGCATTTCGAAAGGTTTCATAGAATATAAGTTACAGATGATTTTTTGCAAGGACTTACTTCATAACCTTCCCTCGTAAAATATATAAATGATATGCAAAGTTTTGTATCATTTCGAACAGTCCCCGATTTAATTTGATTTATGACCGAAAATAGTATAAACTAGTGTATAATATATTATGATTTTTTAACCAAACTTGCATTTCGAAATGTTTCATAGAATCTAATTTTCAGATGATTTTTTTGCATAGACTTCCATCATAAACTTCCCTCTTAAAATATATAAATTATCTGAAAAGTCTCGTATCATTTCCAATAGTCCCCAACTAAATTCGATATTTTTGACCGAAACTAGTGTATAATATACTATGATTTTTGACCGAAACTTGCATTTCGGAAAGTTCCATAGAATCTAAATTTCAGATGATTATTTGCATGGACTTACATCATACACTTCCCTCTTAAAATATATAAATCATATGTGAAGTTTCATATAACTTAGAACATGCCCCGATTTAATTTGATTTTTGACCGAAACAAGTATAAACTAGTGTATAATATATTATGTTTTTTTGGCCGAAACTTGCATTTCGAAAAGTTTCATAGAATCTAGTTTTCAGAAGATTTTTTTTCATGGACTTCCATTATATCCTTGCCTCTTAACATATATAAATAATCGGAAAAGTCTCGTATCATTTCAAATAGTCCTCAATTAAATTTGATTTTTTGACCGAAACTAGTGTATAATATGCTATGATTTTTTACCGAAACTTGCATTTCGAAAAGTTTCATAGAATCTAATTTTTATATGATTTTTTGCATGGATTTCCATCATAACCTTCCCTCGTAAAATATTTAAATGATATGTAAAGTTTCGTATCATTTCGAACAGTCCCCGATTTGATTTAATTTTTGACCGAAACTATTATAAACTAGTGTATAATATATTACGATTTTTTGGCTGAAACTTGCATTTCGAAAAGTTTCATAGAATCTAGTTTTCAGATGATATTTTGCATGGACTTCCATCATAACCTTCCCTAGATAAATATATAAATAATATGTGAAGTTTCGTATCATTTCGAACTGTCCCCGATTTAATTTGATTTTTGACCGAAACTAGTATAAACTAGTGTATAATATAATATGATTTTTTGGCCGAAACTTGTATTTCGAAATGTTTCATAGAATCTAGTTTTCAGACTATTTTTTTGCATGGGCTTCCATCATTACCTTCCGTATTAGCAAATATAAATGATATAAAAAGTCTCGTATCATTTCAAATAGTCTCCAATTAAATTTGATTTTTTTAACTAAAACTAGTGTATAATACACTATGATTTTTGACCGAAACTTGCATTTCGAAAGGTTTCATAGAATATAAGTTACAGATGATTTTTTGCAAGGACTTACTTCATAACCTTCCCTCGTAAAATATATAAATGATATGCAAAGTTTTGTATCATTTCGAACAGTCCCCGATTTAATTTGATTTATGACCGAAAATAGTATAAACTAGTGTATAATATATTATGATTTTTTAACCAAACTTGCATTTCGAAATGTTTCATAGAATCTAATTTTCAGATGATTTTTTTTGCATAGACTTCCATCATAACCTTCCCTCTTAAAATATATAAATTATCTGAAAAGTCTCGTATCATTTCCAATAGTCCCCAACTAAATTCGATATTTTTGACCGAAACTAGTGTATAATATACTATGATTTTTGACCGAAACTTGCATTTCGGAAAGTTCCATAGAATCTAAATTTCAGATGATTATTTGCATGGACTTACATCATACACTTCCCTCTTAAAATATATAAATGATATGTGAAGTTTCATATAACTTAGAACATGCCCCGATTTAATTTGATTTTTGACCGAAACTAGTATAAACTAGTGTATAATATATTATGTTTTTTTGGCCGAAACTTGCATTTCGAAAAGTTTCATAGAATCTAGTTTTCAGAAGATTTTTTTTCATGGACTTCCATTATATCCTTGCCTCTTAACATATATAAATAATCGGAAAAGTCTCGTATCATTTCAAATAGTCCTCAATTAAATTTGATTTTTTGACCGAAACTAGTGTATAATATGCTATGATTTTTTACCGAAACTTGCATTTCGAAAAGTTTCATAGAATCTAATTTTTATATGATTTTTTGCATGGATTTCCATCATAACCTTCCCTCGTAAAATATTTAAATGATATGTAAAGTTTCGTATCATTTCGAACAGTCCCCGATTTGATTTAATTTTTGACCAAAACTATTATAAACTAGTGTATAATATATTACGATTTTTTGGCTGAAACTTGCATTTCGAAAAGTTTCATAGAATCTAGTTTTCAGATGATATTTTGCATGGACTTCCATCATAACCTTCCCTAGATAAATATATAAATAATATGTGAAGTTTCGTATCATTTTGAACTGTCCCCGATTTAATTTGATTTTTGACCGAAACTAGTATAAACTAGTGTATAATATAATATGATTTTTTGGCCGAAACTTGCATTTCGAAATGTTTCATAGAATCTAGTTTTCAGACTATTTTTTTGCATGGGCTTCCATCATTACCTTCCGTATTAGCAAATATAAATGATATAAAAAGTCTCGTATCATTTCAAATAGTCTCCAATTAAATTTGATTTTTTTAACTAAAACTAGTGTATAATACACTATGATTTTTGACCGAAACTTGCATTTCGAAAGGTTTCATAGAATATAAGTTACAGATGATTTTTTGCAAGGACTTACTTCATAACCTTCCCTCGTAAAATATATAAATGATATGCAAAGTTTTGTATCATTTCGAACAGTCCCCGATTTAATTTGATTTATGACCGAAAATAGTATAAACTAGTGTATAATATATTATGATTTTTTAACCAAACTTGCATTTCGAAATGTTTCATAGAATCTAATTTTCAGATGATTTTTTTGCATAGACTTCCATCATAACCTTCCCTCTTAAAATATATAAATTATCTGAAAAGTCTCGTATCATTTCCAATAGTCCCCAACTAAATTCGATATTTTTGACCGAAACTAGTGTATAATATACTATGATTTTTGACCGAAACTTGCATTTCGGAAAGTTCCATAGAATCTAAATTTCAGATGATTATTTGCATGGACTTACATCATACACTTCCCTCTTAAAATATATAAATGATATGTGAAGTTTCATATAACTTAGAACATGCCCCGATTTAATTTGATTTTTGACCGAAACTAGTATAAACTAGTGTATAATATATTATGTTTTTTTGGCCGAAACTTGCATTTCGAAAAGTTTCATAGAATCTAGTTTTCAGAAGATTTTTTTTCATGGACTTCCATTATATCCTTGCCTCTTAACATATATAAATAATCGGAAAAGTCTCGTATCATTTCAAATAGTCCTCAATTAAATTTGATTTTTTGACCGAAACTAGTGTATAATATACTATGATTTTTTACCGAAACTTGCATTTCGAAAAGTTTCATAGAATCTAATTTTTAGATGATTTTTTGCATGGATTTCCATCATAACCTTCCCTCGTAAAATATTTAAATGATATGTAAAGTTTCGTATCATTTCGAACAGTCCCCGATTTGATTTAATTTTTGACCGAAACTATTATAAACTAGTGTATAATATATTACGATTTTTTGGCTGAAACTTGCATTTCGAAAAGTTTCATAGAATCTAGTTTTCAGATGATATTTTGCATGGACATCCATCATAACCTTCCCTCGTTAAATATATAAATAATATGTGAAGTTTCGTATCATTTCGAACTGTCCCCGATTTAATTTGATTTTTGACCGAAACTAGTATAAACTAGTGTATAATATAATATGATTTTTTGGCCGAAACTTGCATTTCGAAATGTTTCATAGAATCTAGTTTTCAGACTATTTTTTTGCATGGGCTTCCATCATTACCTTCCGTATTAGCAAATATAAATGATATAAAAAGTCTCGTATCATTTCAAATAGTCTCCAATTAAATTTGATTTTTTTAACTAAAACTAGTGTATAATACACTATGATTTTTGACCGAAACTTGCATTTCGAAAGGTTTCATAGAATATAAGTTACAGATGATTTTTTGCAAGGACTTACTTCATAACCTTCCCTCGTAAAATATATAAATGATATGCAAAGTTTTGTATCATTTCGAACAGTCCCCGATTTAATTTGATTTATGACCGAAAATAGTATAAACTAGTGTATAATATATTATGATTTTTTAACCAAACTTGCATTTCGAAATGTTTCATAGAATCTAATTTTCAGATGATTTTTTTGCATAGAATTCCATCATAACCTTCCCTCTTAAAATATATAAATTATCTGAAAAGTCTCGTATCATTTCCAATAGTCCCCAACTAAATTCGATATTTTTGACCGAAACTAGTGTATAATATACTATGATTTTTGACCGAAACTTGCATTTCGGAAAGTTCCATAGAATCTAAATTTCAGATGATTATTTGCATGGACTTACATCATACACTTCCCTCTTAAAATATATAAATGATATGTGAAGTTTCATATAACTTAGAACATGCCCCGATTTAATTTGATTTTTGACCGAAACTAGTATAAACTAGTGTATAATATATTATGTTTTTTTGGCCGAAACTTGCATTTCGAAAAGTTTCATAGAATCTAGTTTTCAGAAGATTTTTTTTCATGGACTTCCATTATATCCTTGCCTCTTAACATATATAAATAATCGGAAAAGTCTCGTATCATTTCAAATAGTCCTCAATTAAATTTGATTTTTTGACCGAAACTAGTGTATAATATGCTATGATTTTTTACCGAAACTTGCATTTCGAAAAGTTTCATAGAATCTAATTTTTAGATGATTTTTTGCATGGATTTCCATCATAACCTTCCCTCGTAAAATATTTAAATGATATGTAAAGTTTCGTATCATTTCGAACAGTCCCCGATTTGATTTAATTTTTGACCGAAACTATTATAAACTAGTGTATAATATATTACGATTTTTTGGCTGAAACTTGCATTTCGAAAAGTTTCATAGAATCTAGTTTTCAGATGATATTTTGCATGGACATCCATCATAACCTTCCCTCGTTAAATATATAAATAATATGTGAAGTTTCGTATCATTTCGAACTGTCCCCGATTTAATTTGATTTTTGACCGAAACTAGTATAAACTAGTGTATAATATAATATGATTTTTTGGCCGAAACTTGCATTTCGAAATGTTTCATAGAATCTAGTTTTCAGACTATTTTTTTGCATGGGCTTCCATCATTACCTTCCGTATTAGCAAATATAAATGATATAAAAAGTCTCGTATCATTTCAAATAGTCTCCAATTAAATTTGATTTTTTTAACTAAAACTAGTGTATAATACACTATGATTTTTGACCGAAACTTGCATTTCGAAAGGTTTCATAGAATATAAGTTACAGATGATTTTTTGCAAGGACTTACTTCATAACCTTCCCTCGTAAAATATATAAATGATATGCAAAGTTTTGTATCATTTCGAACAGTCCCCGATTTAATTTGATTTATGACCGAAAATAGTATAAACTAGTGTATAATATATTATGATTTTTTAACCAAACTTGCATTTCGAAATGTTTCATAGAATCTAATTTTCAGATGATTTTTTTGCATAGACTTCCATCATAACCTTCCCTCTTAAAATATATAAATTATCTGAAAAGTCTCGTATCATTTCCAATAGTCCCCAACTAAATTCGATATTTTTGACCGAAACTAGTGTATAATATACTATGATTTTTGACCGAAACTTGCATTTCGGAAAGTTCCATAGAATCTAAATTTCAGATGATTATTTGCATGGACTTACATCATACACTTCCCTCTTAAAATATATAAATGATATGTGAAGTTTCATATAACTTAGAACATGCCCCGATTTAATTTGATTTTTGACCGAAACTAGTATAAACTAGTGTATAATATATTATGTTTTTTTGGCCGAAACTTGCATTTCGAAAAGTTTCATAGAATCTAGTTTTCAGAAGATTTTTTTTCATGGACTTCCATTATATCCTTGCCTCTTAACATATATAAATAATCGGAAAAGTCTCGTATCATTTCAAATAGTCCTCAATTAAATTTGATTTTTTGACCGAAACTAGTGTATAATATGCTATGATTTTTTACCGAAACTTGCATTTCAAAAAGTTTCATAGAATCTAATTTTTATATGATTTTTTGCATGGATTTCCATCATAACCTTCCCTCGTAAAATATTTAAATGATATGTAAAGTTTCGTATCATTTCGAACAGTCCCCGATTTGATTTAATTTTTGACCGAAACTATTATAAACTAGTGTATAATATATTACGATTTTTTGGCTGAAACTTGCATTTCGAAAAGTTTCATAGAATCTAGTTTTCAGATGATATTTTGCATGGACTTCCATCATAACCTTCCCTAGTTAAATATATAAATAATATGTGAAGATTCGTATCATTTTGAACTGTCCCCGATTTAATTTGATTTTTGACCGAAACTAGTATAAACTAGTGTATAATATAATATGATTTTTTGGCCGAAACTTGCATTTCGAAATGTTTCATAGAATCTAGTTTTCAGACTATTTTTTTGCATGGGCTTCCATCATTACCTTCCGTATTAGCAAATATAAATGATATAAAAAGTCTCGTATCATTTCAAATAGTCTCCAATTAAATTTGATTTTTTTAACTAAAACTAGTGTATAATACACTATGATTTTTGACCGAAACTTGCATTTCGAAAGGTTTCATAGAATATAAGTTACAGATGATTTTTTGCAAGGACTTACTTCATAACCTTCCCTCGTAAAATATATAAATGATATGCAAAGTTTTGTATCATTTCGAACAGTCCCCGATTTAATTTGATTTATGACCGAAAATAGTATAAACTAGTGTATAATATATTATGATTTTTTAACCAAACTTGCATTTCGAAATGTTTCATAGAATCTAATTTTCAGATGATTTTTTTGCATAGACTTCCATCATAACCTTCCCTCTTAAAATATATAAATTATCTGAAAAGTCTCGTATCATTTCCAATAGTCCCCAACTAAATTCGATATTTTTGACCGAAACTAGTGTATAATATACTATGATTTTTGACCGAAACTTGCATTTCGGAAAGTTCCATAGAATCTAAATTTCAGATGATTATTTGCATGGACTTACATCATACACTTCCCTCTTAAAATATATAAATGATATGTGAAGTTTCATATAACTTAGAACATGCCCCGATTTAATTTGATTTTTGACCGAAACTAGTATAAATTAGTGTATAATATATTATGTTTTTTTGGCCGAAACTTGCATTTCGAAAAGTTTCATAGAATCTAGTTTTCAGAAGATTTTTTTTCATGGACTTCCATTATATCCTTGCCTCTTAACATATATAAATAATCGGAAAAGTCTCGTATCATTTCAAATAGTCCTCAATTAAATTTGATTTTTTGACCGAAACTAGTGTATAATATGCTATGATTTTTTACCGAAACTTGCATTTCGAAAAGTTTCATAGAATCTAATTTTTATATGATTTTTTGCATGGATTTCCATCATAACCTTCCCTCGTAAAATATTTAAATGATATGTAAAGTTTCGTATCATTTCGAACAGTCCCCGATTTGATTTAATTTTTGACCGAAACTATTATAAACTAGTGTATAATATATTACGATTTTTTGGCTGAAACTTGCATTTCGAAAAGTTTCATAGAATCTAGTTTTCAGATGATATTTTGCATGGACTTCCATCATAACCTTCCCTCGTTAAATATATAAATAATATGTGAAGTTTCGTATCATTTCGAACTGTCCCCGATTTAATTTGATTTTTGACCGAAACTAGTATAAACTAGTGTATAATATAATATAATTTTTTGGCCGAAACTTGCATTTCGAAATGTTTCATAGAATCTAGTTTTCAGACTATTTTTTTGCATGGGCTTCCATCATTACCTTCCGTATTAGCAAATATAAATGATATAAAAAGTCTCGTATCATTTCAAATAGTCTCCAATTAAATTTGATTTTTTTAACTAAAACTAGTGTATAATACACTATGATTTTTGACCGAAACTTGCATTTCGAAAGGTTTCATAGAATATAAGTTACAGATGATTTTTTGCAAGGACTTACTTCATAACCTTCCCTCGTAAAATATATAAATGATATGCAAAGTTTTGTATCATTTCGAACAGTCCCCGATTTAATTTGATTTATGACCGAAAATAGTATAAACTAGTGTATAATATATTATGATTTTTTAACCAAACTTGCATTTCGAAATGTTTCATAGAATCTAATTTTCAGATGATTTTTTTGCATAGACTTCCATCATAACCTTCCCTCTTAAAATATATAAATTATCTGAAAAGTCTCGTATCATTTCCAATAGTCCCCAACTAAATTCGATATTTTTGACCGAAACTAGTGTATAATATACTATGATTTTTGACTGAAACTTGCATTTCGGAAAGTTCCATAGAATCTAAATTTCAGATGATTATTTGCATGGACTTACATCATACACTTCCCTCTTAAAATATATAAATGATATGTGAAGTTTCATATAACTTAGAACATGCCCCGATTTAAT
The DNA here is from genome assembly GCA_963966055.1 of Lathyrus aphaca. Classification (NCBI taxonomy): domain Eukaryota; kingdom Viridiplantae; phylum Streptophyta; class Magnoliopsida; order Fabales; family Fabaceae; genus Lathyrus; species Lathyrus aphaca. The sequence continues at coordinate 17,545,061 of OZ014523.1, read as the reverse complement.
TTGATTTTTGACCGAAACTAGTATAAACTAGTGTATAATATATTATGTTTTTTTTGCCGAAACATGCATTTCGAAAAGTTTCATAGAATCTAGTTTTCAGAAGATTTTTTTTCATGGACTTCCATTATATCCTTGCCTCTTAACATATATAAATAATCGGAAAAGTCTCGTATCATTTCAAATAGTCCTCAATTAAATTTGATTTTTTGACCGAAACTAGTGTATAATATACTATGATTTTTTACCGAAACATGCATTTCGAAAAGTTTCATAGAATCTAATTTTTAGATGATTTTTTGCATGGATTTCCATCATAACCTTCCCTCGTAAAATATTTAAATGATATGTAAAGTTTCGTATCATTTCGAACAGTCCCCGATTTGATTTAATTTTTGACCGAAACTATTATAAACTAGTGTATAATATATTACGATTTTTTGGCTAAAACTTGCATTTCGAAAAGTTTCATAGAATCTAGTTTTCAGATGATATTTTGCATGGACATCCATCATAACCTTCCCTCGTTAAATATATAAATAATATGTGAAGTTTCGTATCATTTCGAACTGTCCCCGATTTAATTTGATTTTTGACCGAAACTAGTATAAACTAGTGTATAATATAATATGATTTTTTGGCCGAAACTTGCATTTCGAAATGTTTCATAGAATCTAGTTTTCAGACTATTTTTTTGCATGGGCTTCCATCATTACCTTCCGTATTAGCAAATATAAATGATATAAAAAGTCTCGTATCATTTCAAATAGTCTCCAATTAAATTTGATTTTTTTAACTAAAACTAGTGTATAATACACTATGATTTTTGACCGAAACTTGCATTTCGAAAGGTTTCATAGAATATAAGTTACAGATGATTTTTTGCAAGGACTTACTTCATAACCTTCCCTCGTAAAATATATAAATGATATGCAAAGTTTTGTATCATTTCGAACAGTCCCCGATTTAATTTGATTTATGACCGAAAATAGTATAAACTAGTGTATAATATATTATGATTTTTTAACCAAACTTGCATTTCGAAATGTTTCATAGAATCTAATTTTCAGATGATTTTTTTGCATAGACTTCCATCATAACCTTCCCTCTTAAAATATATAAATTATCTGAAAAGTCTCGTATCATTTCCAATAGTCCCCAACTAAATTCAATATTTTTGACCGAAACTAGTGTATAATATACTATGATTTTTGACCGAAACTTGCATTTCGGAAAGTTCCATAGAATCTAAATTTCAGATGATTATTTGCATGGACTTACATCATACTCTTCCCTCTTAAAATATATAAATGATATGTGAATTTTCGTATAACTTAGAGCAGTCCCCGATTTAATTTGATTTTTGACCGAAACTAGTATAAACTAGTGTATAATATATTATGTTTTTTTGGCCGAAACTTGCATTTCGAAAAGTTTCATAGAATCTAGTTTTCAGAAGATTTTTTTTCATGGACTTCCATCATATCCTTGCCTCTTAACATATATAAATAATCGGAAAAGTCTCGTATCATTTCAAATAGTCCTCAATTAAATTTGATTTTTTGACCGAAACTAGTGTATAATATACTATGATTTTTTACCGAAACATGCATTTCGAAAAGTTTCATAGAATCTAATTTTTAGATGATTTTTTGCATGGATTTCCATCATAACCTTCCCTCGTAAAATATTTAAATGATATGTAAAGTTTCGTATAATTTCGAACAGTCCCCGATTTGATTTAATTTTTGACCGAAACTATTATAAACTAGTGTATAATATATTACGATTTTTTGACTGAAACTTGCATTTCGAAAAGTTTCATAGAATCTAGTTTTCAGATGATATTTTGTATGGACTTCCATCATAACCTTCCCTCGTAAAATATATAAATGATATGTGAAGTTTCGTATCATTTCGAACAGTCCCCGATTTAATATGATTTTTGACAAAAACAAGTAAAAACTAGTGTATAATATAATATGATTTTTTGGCCGAAACGTGCATTTCGAAATGTTTCATAGAATCTAGTTTTCAGAATATTTTTTTGCATGGGCTTCCATCATTACCTTCCGTATTAGCAAATATAAATGATATAAAAAGTCTCGTATCATTTCAAATAGTCTCCAATTAAATTTGATTTTTTAACAAAAACTAGTGTATAATACACTATGATTTTTGACCGAAACTTGCATTTCAAAAGGTTTCATAGAATATAAGTTACAGATGATTTTTTGCAAGAACTTACTTCATAACCTTCCCTCCTAAAATATATAAATGATATGCAAAGTTTCGTATCATTTCGAACAGTCCCCGATTTAATTTGATTTATGACCGAAAATAGTATAAACTAATGTATAATATATTATGATTTTTTGACCAAAACTTGCATTTCGAAATGTTTCATAGAATCTAATTTTCAGATGATTTTTTTGCATAGACTTTCATCATAACCTTCCCTCCTAAAATATATAAATTATCTGAAAAGTCACGTATAATTTCCAATAGTCCCCAATTAAATTCGATATTTTTGACCGAAACTAGTGTATAATATACTATGATTTTTGACCGAAACTTGCATTTCGGAAAGTTCCATAGAATCTAAATTTCAGATGATTATTTGCATGGACTTACATCATACACTTCCCTCTTAAAATATATAAATGATATGTGATGTTTCGTATAACTTAGAACATGCCCCGATTTAATTTGATTTTTGACCGAAACTAGTATAAACTAGTGTATAATATATTATGTTTTTTTTGCCGAAACTTGCATTTCGAAAAGTTTCATAGAATCTAGTTTTCAGAAGATTTTTTTTCATGGACTTCCATTATATCCTTGCCTCTTAACATATATAAATAATCGGAAAAGTCTCGTATCATTTCAAATAGTCCTCAATTAAATTTGATTTTTTGACCGAAACTAGTGTATAATATGCTATGATTTTTTACCGAAACTTGCATTTCGAAAAGTTTCATAGAATCTAATTTTTAGATGATTTTTTGCATGGATTTCCATCATAACCTTCCCTCGTAAAATATTTAAATGATATGTAAAGTTTCGTATCATTTCGAACAGTCCCCGATTTGATTTAATTTTTGACCGAAACTATTATAAACTAGTGTATAATATATTACGATTTTTTGGCTGAAACTTGCATTTCGAAAAGTTTCATAGAATCTAGTTTTCAGATGATATTTTGCATGGACTTCCATCATAACCTTCCCTCGTTAAATATATAAATAATATGTGAAGTTTCGTATCATTTCGAACTGTCCCCGATTTAATTTGATTTTTGACCGAAACTAGTATAAACTAGTGTATAATATAATATGATTTTTTGGCCGAAACTTGCATTTCGAAATGTTTCATAGAATCTAGTTTTCAGACTATTTTTTTGCATGGGCTTCCATCATTACCTTCCGTATTAGCAAATATAAATGATATAAAAAGTCTCGTATCATTTCAAATAGTCTCCAATTAAATTTGATTTTTTTAACTAAAACTAGTGTATAATACACTATGATTTTTGACCGAAACTTGCATTTCGAAAGGTTTCATAGAATATAAGTTACAGATGATTTTTTGCAAGGACTTACTTCATAACCTTCCCTTGTAAAATATATAAATGATATGCAAAGTTTTGTATCATTTCGAACAGTCCCCGATTTAATTTGATTTATGACCGAAAATAGTATAAACTAGTGTATAATATATTATGATTTTTTAACCAAACTTGCATTTCGAAATGTTTCATAGAATCTAATTTTCAGATGATTTTTTTGCATAGACTTCCATCATAACCTTCCCTCTTAAAATATATAAATTATCTGAAAAGTCTCTATCTTTTCCAATAGTCCCCAACTAAATTCAATATTTTTGACCGAAACTAGTGTATAATATACTATGATTTTTGACCGAAACTTGCATTTCGGAAAGTTCCATAGAATCTAAATTTCAGATGATTATTTGCATGGACTTACATCATACTCTTCCCTCTTAAAATATATAAATGATATGTGAATTTTCGTATAACTTAGAGCAGTCCCCGATTTAATTTGATTTTTGACCGAAACTAGTATAAACTAGTGTATAATATATTATGTTTTTTTGGCCGAAACTTGCATTTCGAAAAGTTTCATAGAATCTAGTTTTCAGAAGATTTTTTTTCATGGACTTCCATCATATCCTTGCCTCTTAACATATATAAATAATCGGAAAAGTCTCGTATCATTTCAAATAGTCCTCAATTAAATTTGATTTTTTGACCGAAACTAGTGTATAATATACTATGATTTTTTACCGAAACATGCATTTCGAAAAGTTTCATAGAATCTAATTTTTAGATGATTTTTTGCATGGATTTCCATCATAACCTTCCCTCGTAAAATATTTAAATGATATGTAAAGTTTCGTATAATTTCGAACAGTCCCCGATTTGATTTAATTTTTGACCGAAACTATTATAAACTAGTGTATAATATATTACGATTTTTTGACTGAAACTTGCATTTCGAAAAGTTTCATAGAATCTAGTTTTCAGATGATATTTTGTATGGACTTCCATCATAACCTTCCCTCGTAAAATATATAAATGATATGTGAAGTTTCGTATCATTTCGAACAGTCCCCGATTTAATATGATTTTTGACAAAAACAAGTAAAAACTAGTGTATAATATAATATGATTTTTTGGCCGAAACTTGCATTTCGAAATGTTTCATAGAATCTAGTTTTCAGAATATTTTTTTGCATGGGCTTCCATCATTACCTTCCGTATTAGCAAATATAAATGATATAAAAACTCTCGTATCATTTCAAATAGTCTCCAATTAAATTTGATTTTTTTAACAAAAACTAGTGTATAATACACTATGATTTTTGACTGAAACTTGCATTTCAAAAGGTTTCATAGAATATAAGTTACAGATGATTTTTTGCAAGAACTTACTTCATAACCTTCCCTCCTAAAATATATAAATGATATGCAATGTTTCGTATCATTTCGAACAGTCCCCGATTTAATTTGATTTATGACCGAAAATAGTATAAACTAATGTATAATATATTATGATTTTTTGACCAAAACTTGCATTTCGAAATGTTTCATAGAATCTAATTTTCAGATGATTTTTTTGCATAGACTTTCATCATAACCTTCCCTCCTAAAATATATAAATTATCTGAAAAGTCACGTATAATTTCCAATAGTCCCCAATTAAATTCGATATTTTTGAACGAAACTAGTGTATAATATACTATGATTTTTGACCGAAACTTGCATTTCGGAAAGTTCCATAGAATCTAAATTTCAGATAATTATTTGCATGGACTTACATCATACACTTCCCTCTTAAAATATATAAATGATATGTGAAGTTTCGTATAACTTAGAACATGCCCCGATTTAATTTGATTTTTGACCGAAACTAGTATAAACTAGTGTATAATATATTATGTTTTTTTTGCCGAAACTTGCATTTCGAAAAGTTTCATAGAATCTAGTTTTCAGAAGATTTTTTTTCATGGACTTCCATTATATCCTTGCCTCTTAACATATATAAATAATCGGAAAAGTCTCGTATCATTTCAAATAGTCCTCAATTAAATTTGATTTTTTGACCGAAACTAGTGTATAATATGCTATGATTTTTTACCGAAACTTGCATTTCGAAAAGTTTCATAGAATCTAATTTTTAGATGATTTTTTGCATGGATTTCCATCATAACCTTCCCTCGTAAAATATTTAAATGATATGTAAAGTTTCGTATCATTTCGAACAGTCCCCGATTTGATTTAATTTTTGACCGAAACTATTATAAACTAGTGTATAATATATTACGATTTTTTGGCTGAAACTTGCATTTCGAAAAGTTTCATAGAATCTAGTTTTCAGATGATATTTTGCATGGACTTCCATCATAACCTTCCCTCGTTAAATATATAAATAATATGTGAAGTTTCGTATCATTTCGAACTGTCCCCGATTTAATTTGATTTTTGACCGAAACTAGTATAAACTAGTGTATAATATAATATGATTTTTTGGCCGAAACTTGCATTTCGAAATGTTTCATAGAATCTAGTTTTCAGACTATTTTTTTGCATGGGCTTCCATCATTACCTTCCGTATTAGCAAATATAAATGATATAAAAAGCCTCGTATCATTTCAAATAGTCTCCAATTAAATTTGATTTTTTTAACTAAAACTAGTGTATAATACACTATGATTTTTGACCGAAACTTGCATTTCGAAAGGTTTCATAGAATATAAGTTACAGATGATTTTTTGCAAGGACTTACTTCATAACCTTCCCTCGTAAAATATATAAATGATATGCAAAGTTTTGTATCATTTCGAACAGTCCCCGATTTAATTTGATTTATGACCGAAAATAGTATAAACTAGTGTATAATATATTATGATTTTTTAACCAAACTTGCATTTCGAAATGTTTCATAGAATCTAATTTTCAGATGATTTTTTTGCATAGACTTCCATCATAACCTTCCCTCTTAAAATATATAAATTATCTGAAAAGTCTCGTATCATTTCCAATAGTCCCCAACTAAATTCAATATTTTTGACCGAAACTAGTGTATAATATACTATGATTTTTGATCGAAACTTGCATTTCGGAAAGTTCCATAGAATCTAAATTTCAGATGATTATTTGCATGGACTTACATCATACTCTTCCCTCTTAAAATATATAAATGATATGTGAATTTTCGTATAACTTAGAGCAGTCCCCGATTTAATTTGATTTTTGACCGAAACTAGTATAAACTAGTGTATAATATATTATGTTTTTTGGCCGAAACTTGCATTTCGAAAAGTTTCATAGAATCTAGTTTTCAGAAGATTTTTTTTCATGGACTTCCATCATATCCTTGCCTCTTAACATATATAAATAATCGGAAAAGTCTCGTATCATTTCAAATAGTCCTCAATTAAATTTGATTTTTTGACCGAAACTAGTGTATAATATACTATGATTTTTTACCGAAACATGCATTTCGAAAAGTTTCATAGAATCTAATTTTTAGATGATTTTTTGCATGGATTTCCATCATAACCTTCCCTCGTAAAATATTTAAATGATATGTAAAGTTTCGTATAATTTCGAACAGTCCCCGATTTGATTTAATTTTTGACCGAAACTATTATAAACTAGTGTATAATATATTACGATTTTTTGACTGAAACTTGCATTTCGAAAAGTTTCATAGAATCTAGTTTTCAGATGATATTTTGTATGGACTTCCATCATAACCTTCCCTCGTAAAATATATAAATGATATGTGAAGTTTCGTATCATTTCGAACAGTCCCCGATTTAATATGATTTTTGACAAAAACAAGTAAAAACTAGTGTATAATATAATATGATTTTTTGGCCGAAACTTGCATTTCGAAATGTTTCATAGAATCTAGTTTTCAGAATATTTTTTTGCATGGGCTTCCATCATTACCTTCCGTATTAGAAAATATAAATGATATAAAAAGTCTCGTATCATTTCAAATAGTCTCCAATTAAATTTGATTTTTTTAACAAAAACTAGTGTATAATACACTATGATTTTTTACCGAAACTTGCATTTCAAAAGGTTTCATAGAATATAAGTTACAGATGATTTTTTGCAAGAACTTACTTCATAACCTTCCCTCCTAAAATATATAAATGATATGCAAAGTTTCGTATCATTTCGAACAGTCCCCGATTTAATTTGATTTATGACCGAAAATAGTATAAACTAATGTATAATATATTATGATTTTTTGACCAAAACTTGCATTTCGAAATGTTTCATAGAATCTAATTTTCAGATGATTTTTTTGCATAGACTTTCATCATAACCTTCCCTCCTAAAATATATAAATTATCTGAAAAGTCACGTATAAATTCCAATAGTCCCCAATTAAATTCGATATTTTTGACCGAAACTAGTGTATAATATACTATGATTTTTGACCGAAACTTGCATTTCGGAAAGTTCCATAGAATCTAAATTTCAGATGATTATTTGCATGGACTTACATCATACACTTCCCTCTTAAAATATATAAATGATATGTGAAGTTTCGTATAACTTAGAACATGCCCCGATTTAATTTGATTTTTGACCGAAACTAGTATAAACTAGTGTATAATATATTATGTTTTTTTTGCCGAAACTTGCATTTCGAAAAGTTTCATAGAATCTAGTTTTCAGAAGATTTTTTTTCATGGACTTCCATTATATCCTTGCCTCTTAACATATATAAATAATCGGAAAAGTCTCGTATCATTTCAAATAGTCCTCAATTAAATTTGATTTTTTGACCGAAACTAGTGTATAATATGCTATGATTTTTTACCGAAACTTGCATTTCGAAAAGTTTCATAGAATCTAATTTTTAGATGATTTTTTGCATGGATTTCCATCATAACCTTCCCTCGTAAAATATTTAAATGATATGTAAAGTTTCGTATCATTTCGAACAGTCCCCGATTTGATTTAATTTTTGACCGAAACTATTATAAACTAGTGTATAATATATTACGATTTTTTGGCTGAAACTTGCATTTCGAAAAGTTTCATAGAATCTAGTTTTCAGATGATATTTTGCATGGACTTCCATCATAACCTTCCCTCGTTAAATATATAAATAATATGTGAAGTTTCGTATCATTTCGAACTGTCCCCGATTTAATTTGATTTTTGACCGAAACTAGTATAAACTAGTGTATAATATAATATGATTTTTTGGCCGAAACTTGCATTTCGAAATGTTTCATAGAATCTAGTTTTCAGACTATTTTTTTGCATGGGCTTCCATCATTACCTTCCGTATTAGCAAATATAAATGATATAAAAAGTCTCGTATCATTTCAAATAGTCTCCAATTAAATTTGATTTTTTTAACTAAAACTAGTGTATAATACACTATGATTTTTGACCGAAACTTGCATTTCGAAAGGTTTCATAGAATATAAGTTACAGATGATTTTTTGCAAGGACTTACTTCATAACCTTCCCTCGTAAAATATATAAATGATATGCAAAGTTTTGTATCATTTCGAACAGTCCCCGATTTAATTTGATTTATGACCGAAAATAGTATAAACTAGTGTATAATATATTATGATTTTTTAACCAAACTTGCATTTCGAAATGTTTCATAGAATCTAATTTTCAGATGATTTTTTTGCATAGACTTCCATCATAACCTTCCCTCTTAAAATATATAAATTATCTGAAAAGTCTCTATCATTTCCAATAGTCCCCAACTAAATTCAATATTTTTGACCGAAACTAGTGTATAATATACTATGATTTTTGACCGAAACTTGCATTTCGGAAAGTTCCATAGAATCTAAATTTCAGATGATTATTTGCATGGACTTACATCATACTCTTCCCTCTTAAAATATATAAATGATATGTGAATTTTCGTATAACTTAGAGCAGTCCCCGATTTAATTTGATTTTTGACCGAAACTAGTATAAACTAGTGTATAATATATTATGTTTTTTTGGCCGAAACTTGCATTTCGAAAAGTTTCATAGAATCTAGTTTTCAGAAGATTTTTTTTCATGGACTTCCATCATATCCTTGCCTCTTAACATATATAAATAATCGGAAAAGTCTCGTATCATTTCAAATAGTCCTCAATTAAATTTGATTTTTTGACCGAAACTAGTGTATAATATACTATGATTTTTTACCGAAACATGCATTTCGAAAAGTTTCATAGAATCTAATTTTTAGATGATTTTTTGCATGGATTTCCATCATAACCTTCCCTCGTAAAATATTTAAATGATATGTAAAGTTTCGTATCATTTCGAACAGTCCCCGATTTGATTTAATTTTTGACCGAAACTATTATAAACTAGTGTATAATATATTACGATTTTTTGGCTGAAACTTGCATTTCGAAAAGTTTCATAGAATCTAGTTTTCAGATGATATTTTGCATGGACTTCCATCATAACCTTCCCTCGTTAAATATTTTAATAATATGTGAAGTTTCGTATCATTTCGAACTGTCCCCGATTTAATTTGATTTTTGACCGAAACTAGTATAAACTAGTGTATAATATAATATGATTTTTTGGCCGAAACTTGCATTTCGAAATGTTTCATAGAATCTAGTTTTCAGAATATTTTTTTGCATGGGCTTCCATCATTTCCTTCCGTATTAGCAAATATAAATGATATAAAAAGTCTCGTATCATTTCAAATAGTCTCCAATTAAATTTGATTTTTTTAACTAAAACTAGTGTATAATACACTATGATTTTTGACCGAAACTTGCATTTCGAAAGGTTTCATAGAATATAAGTTACAGATGATTTTTTGCAAGAACTTACTTCATAACCTTCCCTCCTAAAATATATAAATGATATGCAAAGTTTCGTATCATTTCGAACAGTCCCCGATTTAATTTTATTTATGACTGAAGATAGTATAAACTAATGTATAATATATTATGATTTTTTGACCAAAACTTGCATTTCGAAATGTTTCATAGAATCTAATTTTCAGATGATTTTTTTGCAAAGACTTTCATCATAACCTTCCCTCCTAAAATATATAAATTATCTGAAAAGTCACGTATAATTTCCAATAGTCCCCAATTAAATTCGATATTTTTGACCGAAACTAGTGTATAATATACTATGATTTTTGACCGAAACTTGCATTTCGGAAAGTTCCATAGAATCTAAATTTCAGATGATTATTTGCATGGACTTACATCATACACTTCCCTCTTAAAATATATAAATGATATGTGAAGTTTCGTATAACTTAGAACATGCCCCGATTTAATTTGATTTTTGACCGAAACTAGTATAAACTAGTGTATAATATATTATGTTTTTTTTGCCGAAACTTGCATTTCGAAAAGTTTCATAGAATCTAGTTTTCAGAAGATTTTTTTTCATGGACTTCCATTATATCCTTGCCTCTTAACATATATAAATAATCGGAAAAGTCTCGTATCATTTCAAATAGTCCTCAATTAAATTTGATTTTTTGACCGAAACTAGTGTATAATATGCTATGATTTTTTACCGAAACTTGCATTTCGAAAAGTTTCATAGAATCTAATTTTTAGATGATTTTTTGCATGGATTTCCATCATAACCTTCCCTCGTAAAATATTTAAATGATATGTAAAGTTTCGTATCATTTCGAACAGTCCCCGATTTGATTTAATTTTTGACCGAAACTATTATAAACTAGTGTATAATATATTACGATTTTTTGGCTGAAACTTGCATTTCGAAAAGTTTCATAGAATCTAGTTTTCAGATGATATTTTGCATGGACTTCCATCATAACCTTCCCTCGTTAAATATATAAATAATATGTGAAGTTTCGTATCATTTCGAACTGTCCCCGATTTAATTTGATTTTTGACCGAAACTAGTATAAACTAGTGTATAATATAATATGATTTTTTGGCCGAAACTTGCATTTCGAAATGTTTCATAGAATCTAGTTTTCAGACTATTTTTTTGCATGGGCTTCCATCATTACCTTCCGTATTAGCAAATATAAATGATATAAAAAGTCTCGTATCATTTCAAATAGTCTCCAATTAAATTTGATTTTTTTAACTAAAACTAGTGTATAATACACTATGATTTTTGACCGAAACTTGCATTTCGAAAGGTTTCATAGAATATAAGTTACAGATGATTTTTTGCAAGGACTTACTTCATAACCTTCCCTCGTAAAATATATAAATGATATGCAAAGTTTTGTATCATTTCGAACAGTCCCCGATTTAATTTGATTTATGACCGAAAATAGTATAAACTAGTGTATAATATATTATGATTTTTTAACCAAACTTGCATTTCGAAATGTTTCATAGAATCTAATTTTCAGATGATTTTTTTGCATAGACTTCCATCATAACCTTCCCTCTTAAAATATATAAATTATCTGAAAAGTCTCTATCATTTCCAATAGTCCCCAACTAAATTCAATATTTTTGACCGAAACTAGTGTATAATATACTATGATTTTTGACCGAAACTTGCATTTCGGAAAGTTCCATAGAATCTAAATTTCAGATGATTATTTGCATGGACTTACATCATACTCTTCCCTCTTAAAATATATAAATGATATGTGAATTTTCGTATAACTTAGAGCAGTCCCCGATTTAATTTGATTTTTGACCGAAACTAGTATAAACTAGTGTATAATATATTATGTTTTTTTGGCCGAAACTTGCATTTCGAAAAGTTTCATAGAATCTAGTTTTCAGAAGATTTTTTTTCATGGACTTCCATCATATCCTTGCCTCTTAACATATATAAATAATCGGAAAAGTCTCGTATCATTTCAAATAGTCCTCAATTAAATTTGATTTTTTGACCGAAACTAGTGTATAATATACTATGATTTTTTACCGAAACATGCATTTCGAAAAGTTTCATAGAATCTAATTTTTAGATGATTTTTTGCATGGATTTCCATCATAACCTTCCCTCGTAAAATATTTAAATGATATGTAAAGTTTCGTATCATTTCGAACAGTCCCCGATTTGATTTAATTTTTGACCGAAACTATTATAAACTAGTGTATAATATATTACGATTTTTTGGCTGAAACTTGCATTTCGAAAAGTTTCATAGAATCTAGTTTTCAGATGATATTTTGCATGGACTTCCATCATAACCTTCCCTCGTTAAATATTTTAATAATATGTGAAGTTTCGTATCATTTCGAACTGTCCCCGATTTAATTTGATTTTTGACCGAAACTAGTATAAACTAGTGTATAATATAATATGATTTTTTGGCCGAAACTTGCATTTCGAAATGTTTCATAGAATCTAGTTTTCAGAATATTTTTTTGCATGGGCTTCCATCATTTCCTTCCGTATTAGCAAATATAAATGATATAAAAAGTCTCGTATCATTTCAAATAGTCTCCAATTAAATTTGATTTTTTTAACTAAAACTAGTGTATAATACACTATGATTTTTGACCGAAACTTGCATTTCGAAAGGTTTCATAGAATATAAGTTACAGATGATTTTTTGCAAGAACTTACTTCATAACCTTCCCTCCTAAAATATATAAATGATATGCAAAGTTTCGTATCATTTCGAACAGTCCCCGATTTAATTTTATTTATGACTGAAGATAGTATAAACTAATGTATAATATATTATGATTTTTTGACCAAAACTTGCATTTCGAAATGTTTCATAGAATCTAATTTTCAGATGATTTTTTTGCAAAGACTTTCATCATAACCTTCCCTCCTAAAATATATAAATTATCTGAAAAGTCACGTATAATTTCCAATAGTCCCCAATTAAATTCGATATTTTTGACCGAAACTAGTGTATAATATACTATGATTTTTGACCGAAACTTGCATTTCGGAAAGTTCAATAGAATCTAAATTTCAGATGATTATTTGCATGGACTTACATCATACTCTTCCCTCTTAAAATATATAAATGATATGTGAAGTTTTGTATAACTTAGAGCAGTCCCCGATTTAATTTGATTTTTGACCGAAACTAGTATAAACTAGTGTATAATATATTATGTTTTTTTGGCCGAAACTTGCATTTCGAAAAGTTTCATAGAATCTAGTTTTCAGAAGATTTTTTTTCATGGACTTTCATCATATCCTTGCCTCTTAACATATATAAATAATCGGAAAAGTCTCGTATCATTTCAAATAGTCCTCAATTAAATTTGATTTTTTGACCGAAACTAGTGTATAATATACTATGATTTTTTACCGAAACATGCATTTCGAAAAGTTTCATAGAATCTAATTTTTAGATTATTTTTTGCATGGATTTCCATCATAACCTTCCCTCGTAAAATATTTAAATGATATGTAAAGTTTCGTATAATTTCGAACAGTCCCCGATTTAATTTAATTTTTTACCGAAACTATTATAAACTAGTGTATAATATATTACGATTTTTTGACTGAAACTTGCATTTCGAAAAGTTTCATAGAATCTAGTTTTCAGATGATATTTTGCATGGACTTCCATCATAACCTTCCCTCGTTAAATATATAAATGATATGTGAAGTTTCGTATCATTTCGAACAGTCCCCGATTTAATATGATTTTTGACAAAAACAAGTAAAAACTAGTGTATAATATATTAAGATTTTTTTGCCGAAATTGCATTTCGAAAAGTTTCATAGAATCTATTTTTCAGGTGATTTTTTTGCATGGACTTCCATCATAACCTTCCCTATTAACATATATAAATGATCTGAAAAGTCACGTATCATTTTAAATAGTCCCCAATTAAATATGATTTTTTTGACCAAAACTAGTCTATAATATACTATGTTTTTTTACCGAAACTTGCATTTTGAAAAGTTTCATAGAATCTAAATTTCAGATGATTTTTTGCATGGACTTACATCATACTCTTCCCTCGTAAATTATATAAATGATATGTGAAGTTTCGTATCATTTCGAACAGTCCCCGATTTAATTTTTTTTTGACCGAAACTAGTATAAACTAGTGTATAATATATTATGATTTTTTTGCCGAAACTTGCAGTACGAAAAGTTTCATAGAATCTAGTTTTCAGATAAATTTATTTGCATGGACTTCCATCATAACCTTCCCTATTAGCATATATAAATGATCTGAAAAGTCTCGTTTCATTTCAAATAGTCCCCAATTAAATTTGATTTTTTTGACCGAAACTAGTGTATAATATACTATGATTTTTGACTGAAACTTGCATTTCGAAAAGTTTCATAGAATCTAAGTTTCAGATGATTTTTTGCATGGACATACTTCATAAACTTCCCTCGTAAAATATATAAATGATATGGATAGTTTCGTATCATTTCGAACAATCCCTGATTTAATTTAATTTTTGACCCAAACTAGTGTATAAGATATTATTATTTTTTACCAAAACATGCATTTCGAAATGTTTCATAGTATCTAATTTTCAGATGATTTTTTTGCATAGACTTCCATCATAACCTTCCCTTTTGACATAAATAAATAATCTTAAAGGTCTCGTATCATTTCCAATAGTTCCCAATTAAATTTGATATTTTTGACCGAAACTAGTGTATAATATACTATGATTTTTTACCTAAACTCGCATTTCGGAAAGTTTCATAGAATCTAAATTTTAGATGATTTTTTGCATTGATTTCCATCATAACCTTCCCTCGTAAAATATTTAAATGATATGTGAAGTTTCATATCATTTCAAACAGTCCCCGATTTAATTTGATTTTTGACCGAAACTATTATAAACTAGTGTATAATATATTACGATTTTTTGGCCGAAACTTGCATTTCGAAAAGTTTCATAGAATCTAGTTGTCAGATAATTTTTTGCATGGACTTCTATCATATCTTTCCCTCTTAACGTATATAAATATCTGAAAAGTCTCGTATCATTTCAAATAGTCCCCAATTAAATTTGATATTTTTTACCGAAACTAGTGTATAATATACTATGATTTTTTACCGAAACTTGCATTTCGGAAAGTTTCATAGAATCTAAATTTCAGATGATTTTTTGCATGGTCTTACATCATACTCTTCCCTCGTAAATTATATAATTGATATGTGAAGTTTCGTATCATTTCGAACAGTCCCCGATTTATTTTGATTTTTGACAGAAACTAGTGTAAACTAGTATATAATATATTATGATTTTTTTGCCGAAACTTGCATTTTGAAAAGTTTCATAGAATCTAGTTTGCAGATAATTTTATTTGCATGGACTTCCATCATAACCTTCCCTATTAGCATATATAAATGATCTGAAAAGTCTCGTATCATTTCAAATAGTCCCCAATTAAATTTGATTTTTTTGACCAAAACTAGTTTATAATATACTATAATTTTTGACCGAAACATGCATTTCGAAAAGTTTCATAGAATCAAAGCCTCAGATGATTTTTTGCATGGACTTACTTTATAACCTTCCCTCGTAAAATATAAAAATGATATGCAAAGTTTCGTTTCATTTCGAACAACACCGATTTTTAATTTGATTTTTGACCGAAACTAGTGTATAATATATTATGATTTTTTGACAAAAACATCCATTTCGAAATGTTTCATAGAATCTAATTATCAGGTGATTTTTTTGCATAGACTTCCATCATAACCTTCCCTCTTGACATATATAAATTATCTGAAAAGTCTCGTATCATTACCAAAAGTCCCCTATTAAATTTGATATTTTTGACCGAAACTAGTGTATAATATACTATGATTTTTGACCGAAACTTGCATTTCGGAAAGTTTCATAGAATCTAAATTTCAAATGATTTTTTGCATGGACTTACATCATACTCTTCCCTCGTAAAATATATAAATGATATGTGAATTTTCGTATCATTTCAAACAGTCCCCGATTTAATTTGATTTTCACCGAAACTAGTATAAATTAGTGCATAATATACTATGATTTTTTGGCCAAAACTTGCATTTCGAAAAGTTTCATAGAATCTAGTTTTCACATGATTTTTGCATGGACTTCCATCATAACCTCCCTTATTAGCATATATAAATTATCTAAAAAGTCTCGTATCATTTCAAACAGTCCCCGATTTAATTTGATTTTTGACCGAACCAAGTATAAACTAGTGTATAATATATTATGATTTTTTGACAAAAACTTGCATTTTGAAATGTTTCGTAGAATCTAATTTTCAAATGATTTTTTTGCATAGACTTCCATCATAACCATCCCTCTTAACATATATAAATTATCTGAAAAGTCTCGTATCATTTCCAATAGTCCCCAATTAAATTTGATTTTTTGACCGAAACTAGTGTATAATATACTATGATATTTGACCGAAACTTGCATTTCGAAAAGTTCCATAGAATCTAATTTTAAGATGATATTTTGCATGGACTTCCATCATAACCTTCCCTCGTAAAATATATAAATGATATGTGATGTTTCGTATCATTTCGAGCAGTCCCCGATTTAATATGATTTTTGACCGAAACAAGTATAAACTAGTGTATAATATATTATGATTTTTTGACCAAAACTTGCATTTCGAAATGATTCATAGAATCTAATTTTCAGATGATTTTTTTGCATAGACTTCCATCATAACCTTCCCTCTTAACATATATAAATTATCTGAAAAGTCTCGTATCATTTCCAATAGTCCCCAATTAAATTCGATATTTTTGACTGAAACTAGTGTATAATATACTATGATTTTTGACCGAAACTTGCATTTTGGAAAATTTCATAGAATCTAAATTTCAGATGATTTTTTGCATGGTCTTACATCATACTCTTCCCTCGTAAATTATATAATTGATATGTGAAGTTTCGTATCATTTCTAACAGTCCCCTATTTATTTTGATTTTTGACAGAAACTAGTGTAAACTAGTGTATAATATATTATGATTTTTTGGCCGAAACTTGTATTTCGAAAAGTTTCATAGAATCTAGTTTGCAGATAATTTTATTTGCATGGACTTCCATCATAACCTTCCCTATTAGCATATATAAATGATCTGAAAAGTCTCGTATCATTTCAAATAGTCCCCAATAAAATTTGATTTTTTTGACCAAAACTAGTTTATAATATACTATGATTTTTGACCGAAACTTGCATTTCGAAAAGTTTCATAGAATCTAAGCTTCTGATGATTTTTTGCATGGACTTACTTTATAACCTTCCCTCGTAAAATATATAAATGATATGCAAAGTTTCGTTTCATTTCGAACAGCCCCGATTTAATTTGATTTTTGACCGAAACTAGTGTATAATATATTATGATTTTTTGAACAAAACTTCCATTTCGAAATGTTTCATAGAATCTAATTATCAGGTGATTTTTTTGCATAGACTTCCATCATAACCTTCCCTCTTGACATATATAAATTATCTGAAAAGTCTCGTATCATTACCAAAAGTCCCCTATTAAATTTGATATTTTTGACCGAAACTAGTGTATAATATACTATGATTTTTGACCGAAACTTGCATTTCGGAAAGTTTCATAGAATCTAAATTTCAAATGATTTTTTGCATGGACTTACATCATACTCTTCCCTCGTAAAATATATAAATGATATGTGAATTTTCGTATCATTTCAAACAGTCCCCGATTTAATTTGATTTTTGACCGAAACTAGTATAAATTAGTGTATAATATACTATGATTTTTTGGCCAAAACTTGCATTTCGAAAAGTTTCATAGAATCTAGTTTTCATATGATTTTTGCATGGACTTCCATCATAACCTCCCTTATTAGCATATATAAATTATCTAAAAAGTCTCGTATCATTTCGAACAGTCCCCGATTTAATTTGATTTTTGACCGAACCTAGTATAAACTAGTGTATAATATATTATGATTTTTTGACCAAAACTTGCATTTCGAAATGTTTCATAGAATCTAATTTTCAAATGATTTTTTTGCATAGACTTCCATCATAACCTTCCCTCTTAACATATATAAATTATCTGAAAAGTCTCGTATCATTTCCAATAGTCCCCAATTAAATTTGATTTTTTGACCAAAACTAGTGTATAATATACTATGATATTTGACCGAAACTTGCATTTCGAAAAGTTCCATAGAATCTAATTTTAAGATGATATTTTGCATGGACTTCCATCATAACCTTCCCTCGTAAAATATATAAATGATATGTGATGTTTCGTATCATTTCGAGCAGTCCCCGATTTAATATGATTTTTGACCGAAACAAGTATAAACTAGTGTATAATATATTATGATTTTTTGACCAAAACTTGCATTTCGAAATGATTCATAGAATCTAATTTTCAGATGATTTTTTTGCATAGACTTCCATCATAACCTTCCCTCTTAACATATATAAATTATCTGAAAAGTCTCGTATCATTTCCAATAGTCCCCAATTAAATTCGATATTTTTGACCGAAACTAGTGTATAATATACTATGATTTTTGACCGAAACTTGCATTTTGGAAAATTTCATAGAATCTAAATTTCAGATGATTTTTTGCATGGTCTTACATCATACTCTTCCCTCGTAAATTATATAATTGATATGTGAAGTTTCGTATCATTTCTAACAGTCCCCGATTTATTTTGATTTTTGACAGAAACTAGTGTATAATATATTATGATTTTTTGGCCGAAACTTGCATTTCGAAAAGTTTCATAGAATCTAGTTTGCAGATAATTTTATTTGCATGGACTTCCATCATAACCTTCCCTATTAGCATATATAAATGATCTGAAAAGTCTCGTATCATTTCAAATAGTCCCCAATAAAATTTGATTTTTTTGACCAAAACTAGTTTATAATATACTATGATTTTTGACCGAAACTTGCATTTCGAAAAGTTTCATAGAATCTAAGCTTCAGATGATTTTTTGCATGGACTTACTTTATAACCTTCCCTCGTAAAATATATAAATGATATGCAAAGTTTCGTTTCATTTCGAACAGCCCCGATTTAATTTGATTTTTGACCGAAACTAGTGTATAATATATTATGATTTTTTGAACAAAACTTCCATTTCGAGATGTTTCATAGAATCTAATTATCAGGTGATTTTTTTGCATAGACTTCCATCATAACCTTCCCTCTTGACATATATAAATTATCTGAAAAGTCTCGTATCATTACCAAAAGTCCCCTATTAAATTTGATATTTTTGACCGAAACTAGTGTATAATATACTATGATTTTTGACCGAAACTTGCATTTCGGAAAGTTTCATAGAATCTAAATTTCAAATGATTTTTTGCATGGACTTACATCATACTCTTCCCTCGTAAAATATATAAATGATATGTGAATTTTCGTATCATTTCAAACAGTCCCCGATTTAATTTGATTTTTGACCGAAACTAATATAAATTAGTGTATAATATACTATGATTTTTTGGCCAAAACATGCATTTCGAAAAGTTTCATAGAATCTAGTTTTCATATTATTTTTGCATGGACTTCCATCATAACCTCCCTTATTAGCATATATAAATTATCTAAAAAGTCTTGTATCATTTAGAACAGTCCCCGATTTAATTTGATTTTTGACCGAACCTAGTATAAACTAGTGTATAATATATTATGATTTTTTGACCAAAACTTGCATTTCGAAATGTTTCATAGAATCTAATTTTCAAATGATTTTTTTGCATAGACTTCCATCATAACCTTCCCTCTTAACATATATAAATTATCTGAAAAGTCTCGTATCATTTCCAATAGTCCCCAATTAAATTTGATTTTTTGACCGAAACTAGTGTATAATATACTATGATATTTGACCGAAACTTGCATTTCGAAAAGTTCCATAGAATCTAATTTTCAGATGATATTTTGCATGGACTTCCATCATAACCTTCCCTCGTAAAATATATAAATGATATGTGAAGTTCCGTATCATTTCGAGCAGTCCCCGATTTAATATGATTTTTGACCGAAACAAGTATAAACTAGTGTATAATATTATGATTTTTTGACCAAAACTTGCATTTCGAAATGATTCATAGAATCTATTTTTCAGATGATTTTTTTGCATAGACTTCCATCATAACCTTCCCTCTTAACATATATAAATTATCTGAAAAGTCTCGTATCATTTCCAATAGTCCCCAATTAAATTCGATATTTTTTACCGAAACTAGTGTATAATATACTATGATTTTTGACCGAAACTTGCATTTTGGAAAATTTCATAGAATCTAAATTTCAGATGATTTTTTGCATGGTCTTACATCATACTCTTCCCCCGTAAATTATATAATTGATATGTGAAGTTTCGTATCATTTCGAACAGTCCCCGATTTATTTTGATTTTTGACAGAAACTAGTGTAAACTAGTGTATAATATATTATGATTTTTTGGCCGAAACTTGCATTTCGAAAAGTTTCATAGAATCTAGTTTGCAGATAATTTTATTTGCATGGACTTCCATCATAACCTTCCCTATTAGCATATATAAATGATCTGAAAAGTCTCGTATCATTTCAAATAGTCCCCAATTAAATTTGATTTTTTTGACCAAAACTAGTTTATAATATACTATTATTTTTGACCGAAACTTGCATTTCGAAAAGTTTCATAGAATCTAAGCTTCAGATGATTTTTTGCATGGACTTACTTCATAACCTTCCCTCGTAAAATATATAAATGATATGCAAAGTTTCGTTTCATTTCGAACAGCCCCGATTTAATTTGATTTTTGACCGAAACTAGTGTATAATATATTATGATTTTTTGACCAAAACTTCCATTTCGAAATGTTTCATAGAATCTAATTATCAAGTGATTTTTTTGCATAGACTTCCATCATAACCTTCCCTCTTGACATATATAAATTATCTGAAAAGTCTCGTATCATTACCAAAAGTCCCCTATTAAATTTGATATTTTTGACCGAAACTAGTGTATAATATACTATGATTTTTGACCGAAACTTGCATTTCGGAAAGTTTCATAGAATCTAAATTTCAAATGATTTTTTGCATGGACTTACATCATACTCTTCCCTCGTAAAATATATAAATGATATGTGAATTTTCGTATCATTTCAAACAGTCCCCGATTTAATTTGATTTTTGACCGAAACTAGTATAAATTAGTGTATAATATACTATGATTTTTTGGCCAAAACTTGCATTTCGAAAAGTTTCATAGAATCTAGTTTTCATATGATTTTTGCATGGACTTCCATCATAACCTCCCTTATTAGCATATATAAATTATCTAAAAAGTCTTGTATCATTTCGAACAGTCCCCGATTTAATTTGATTTTTGACCGAACCTAGTATAAACTAGTGTATAATATATTATGATTTTTTGACCAAAACTTGCATTTCGAAATGTTTCATAGAATCTAATTTTCAAATGATTTTTTTGCATAGACTTCCATCATAACTTTCCCTCTTAACATATATAAATTATCTGAAAAGTCTTGTATCATTTCCAATAGTCCCCAATTAAATTTGATTTTTTGACCGAAACTAGTGTATAATATACTATGATATTTGACCGAAACTTGCATTTCGAAAAGTTCCATAGAATCTAATTTTCATATGATATTTTGCATGGACTTCCATCATAACGTTCCCTCATAAAATATATAAATGATATGTGAAGTTTCGTATCATTTCGAGCAGTCCCCGATTTAATATGATTTTTGACCGAAACAAGTATAAACTAGTGTATAATATATTATGATTTTTTGACCAAAACTTGCATTTCGAAATGATTCATAGAATCTAATTTTCAGATGATTTTTTTGCATAGACTTCCATCATAACCTTCCCTCTTAACATATATAAATAATCTGAAAAGTCTCGTATCATTTCCAATAGTCCCCAATTAAATTCGATATTTTTGACCGAAACTAGTGTATAATATACTATGATTTTTGACCGAAACTTGCATTTTGGAAAATTTCATAGAATCTAAATTTCAGATGATTTTTTGGATGGTCTTACATCATACTCTTCCCTCGTAAATTATATAATTGATATGTGAAGTTTCGTATCATTTCGAACAGTCCCCGATTTATTTTGATTTTTGACAGAAACTAGTGTAAACTAGTGTATAATATATTATGATTTTTTGGCCGAAACTTGCATTTCGAAAAGTTTCATAGAATCTAGTTTGTAGATAATTTTATTTGCGTGGACTTCCATTATAACCTTCCCTATTAGCATATATAAATGATCTGAAAAGTCTCGTATCATTTCAAATAGTCCCCAATTAAATTTGATTTTTTTGACAAAAACTAGTTTATAATATACTATGATTTTTGACTGAAACTTGCATTTCGAAAAGTTTCATAGAATCTAAGCTTCAGATGATTTTTTGCATGGACTTACTTCATAACCTTCCCTCGTAAAATATATAAATGATATGCAAAGTTTCGTTTCATTTCGAACAGCCCCGATTTAATTTGATTTTTGACCGAAACTAGTGTATAATATATTATGATTTTTTGAACAAAACTTCCATTTCGAAATGTTTCATAGAATCTAATTATCAGGTGATTTTTTTGCATAGACTTCCATCATAACCTTCCCTCTTGACATATATAAATTATCTGAAAAGTCTCGTATCATTACCAAAAGTCCCCTATTAAATTTGATATTTTTGACCGAAACTAGTGTATAATATACTATGATTTTTGACCGAAACTTGCATTTCGGAAAGTTTCATAGAATCTAAATTTCAGATGATTTTTTGCATGGTCTTACATCATACTCTTCCCTCGTAAATTATATAATTGATATGTGAAGTTTCGTATCATTTCGAACAGTCCCCGATTTATTTTGATTTTTGACAGAAACTAGTGTAAACTAGTGTATAATATATTATGATTTTTTGGCCGAAACTTGCATTTCGAAAAGTTTCATAGAATCTAGTTTGCAGATAATTTTATTTGCGTGGACTTCCATCATAACCTTCCCTATTAGCATATATAAATGATCTGAAAAGTCTCGTATCATTTCAAATAGTCCCCAATTAAATTTGATTTTTTTGACCAAAACTAGTTTATAATATACTATGATTTTTGACCGAAACTTGCATTTCGTAAAGTTTCATAGAATCTAAGCTTCAGATGATTTTTTGCATGGACTTACTTCATAACCTTCCCTCGTAAAATATATAAATGATATGCAAACTTTCGTTTCATTTCGAACAGCCCCGATTTAATTTGATTTTTGACCGAAACTAGTGTATAATATATTATGATTTTTTGACCAAAACTTCCATTTCGAAATGTTTCATAGAATCTAATTATCAGGTGATTTTTTTGCATAGACTTCCATCATAACGTTCCCTCTTGACATATATAAATTATCTGAAAAGTCTCGTATCATTACCAAAATTCCCCTATTAAATTTGATATTTTTGACCGAAACTAGTGTATAATATACTATGATTTTTGACCGAAACTTGCATTTCGGAAAGTTTCATAGAATCTAAATTTCAAATGATTTTTTGCATGGACTTACATCATACTCTTCCCTCGTAAAATATATAAATGATATGTGAATTTTCGTATCATTTCAAACAGTCCCCGATTTAATTTGATTTTTGACCGAAACTAATATAAATTAGTGTATAATATACTATGATTTTTTGGCCAAAACTTGCATTTCGAAAAGTTTCATAGAATCTAGTTTTCATATGATTTTTGCATGGACTTCCATCATAACCTCCCTTATTAGCATATATAAATTATCTAAAAAGTCTCGTATCATTTCGAACAGTCCCCGATTTAATTTGATTTTTGACCGAACCTAGTATAAACTAGTGTATAATATATTATGATTTTTTGACCAAAACTTGCATTTCGAAATGTTTCATAGAATCTAATTTTCAAATGATTTTTTTGCATAGACTTCCATCATAACTTTCCCTCTTAACATATATAAATTATCTGAAAAGTCTTGTATCATTTCCAATAGTCCCCAATTAAATTTGATTTTTTGACCGAAACTAGTGTATAATATACTATGATATTTGACCGAAACTTGCATTTCGAAAAGTTCCATAGAATCTAATTTTCATATGATATTTTGCATGGACTTCCATCATAACGTTCCCTCATAAAATATATAAATGATATGTGAAGTTTCGTATCATTTCGAGCAGTCCCCGATTTAATATGATTTTTGACCGAAACAAGTATAAACTAGTGTATAATATATTATGATTTTTTGACCAAAACTTGCATTTCGAAATGATTCATAGAATCTAATTTTCAGATGATTTTTTTGCATAGACTTCCATCATAACCTTCCCTCTTAACATATATAAATAATCTGAAAAGTCTCGTATCATTTCCAATAGTCCCCAATTAAATTCGATATTTTTGACCGAAACTAGTGTATAATATACTATGATTTTTGACCGAAACTTGCATTTTGGAAAATTTCATAGAATCTAAATTTCAGATGATTTTTTGGATGGTCTTACATCATACTCTTCCCTCGTAAATTATATAATTGATATGTGAAGTTTCGTATCATTTCGAACAGTCCCCGATTTATTTTGATTTTTGACAGAAACTAGTGTAAACTAGTGTATAATATATTATGATTTTTTGGCCGAAACTTGCATTTCGAAAAGTTTCATAGAATCTAGTTTGTAGATAATTTTATTTGCGTGGACTTCCATTATAACCTTCCCTATTAGCATATATAAATGATCTGAAAAGTCTCGTATCATTTCAAATAGTCCCCAATTAAATTTGATTTTTTTGACAAAAACTAGTTTATAATATACTATGATTTTTGACTGAAACTTGCATTTCGAAAAGTTTCATAGAATCTAAGCTTCAGATGATTTTTTGCATGGACTTACTTCATAACCTTCCCTCGTAAAATATATAAATGATATGCAAAGTGTCGTTTCATTTCGAACAGCCCCGATTTAATTTGATTTTTGACCGAAACTAGTGTATAATATATTATGATTTTTTGAACAAAACTTCCATTTCGAAATGTTTCATAGAATCTAATTATCAGGTGATTTTTTTGCATAGACTTCCATCATAACCTTCCCTCTTGACATATATAAATTATCTGAAAAGTCTCGTATCATTACCAAAAGTCCCCTATTAAATTTGATATTTTTGACCGAAACTAGTGTATAATATACTATGATTTTTGACCGAAACTTGCATTTCGGAAAGTTTCATAGAATCTAAATTTCAGATGATTTTTTGCATGGTCTTACATCATACTCTTCCCTCGTAAATTATATAATTGATATGTGAAGTTTCGTATCATTTCGAACAGTCCCCGATTTATTTTGATTTTTGACAGAAACTAGTGTAAACTAGTGTATAATATATTATGATTTTTTGGCCGAAACTTGCATTTCGAAAAGTTTCATAGAATCTAGTTTGCAGATAATTTTATTTGCGTGGACTTCCATCATAACCTTCCCTATTAGCATATATAAATGATCTGAAAAGTCTCGTATCATTTCAAATAGTCCCCAATTAAATTTGATTTTTTTGACCAAAACTAGTTTATAATATACTATGATTTTTGACCGAAACTTGCATTTCGTAAAGTTTCATAGAATCTAAGCTTCAGATGATTTTTTGCATGGACTTACTTCATAACCTTCCCTCGTAAAATATATAAATGATATGCAAACTTTCGTTTCATTTCGAACAGCCCCGATTTAATTTGATTTTTGACCGAAACTAGTGTATAATATATTATGATTTTTTGACCAAAACTTCCATTTCGAAATGTTTCATAGAATCTAATTATCAGGTGATTTTTTTGCATAGACTTCCATCATAACGTTCCCTCTTGACATATATAAATTATCTGAAAAGTCTCGTATCATTACCAAAATTCCCCTATTAAATTTGATATTTTTGACCGAAACTAGTGTATAATATACTATGATTTTTGACCGAAACTTGCATTTCGGAAAGTTTCATAGAATCTAAATTTCAAATGATTTTTTGCATGGACTTACATCATACTCTTCCCTCGTAAAATATATAAATGATATGTGAATTTTCGTATCATTTCAAACAGTCCCCGATTTAATTTGATTTTTGACCGAAACTAATATAAATTAGTGTATAATATACTATGATTTTTTGGCCAAAACTTGCATTTCGAAAAGTTTCATAGAATCTAGTTTTCATATGATTTTTGCATGGACTTCCATCATAACCTCCCTTATTAGCATATATAAATTATCTAAAAAGTCTCGTATCATTTCGAACAGTCCCCGATTTAATTTGATTTTTGACCGAACCTAGTATAAACTAGTGTATAATATATTATGATTTTTTGACCAAAACTTGCATTTCGAAATGTTTCATAGAATCTAATTTTCAAATGATTTTTTTGCATAGACTTCCATCATAACTTTCCCTCTTAACATATATAAATTATCTGAAAAGTCTTGTATCATTTCCAATAGTCCCCAATTAAATTTGATTTTTTGACCGAAACTAGTGTATAATATACTATGATATTTGACCGAAACTTGCATTTCGAAAAGTTCCATAGAATCTAATTTTCATATGATATTTTGCATGGACTTCCATCATAACGTTCCCTCATAAAATATATAAATGATATGTGAAGTTTCGTATCATTTCGAGCAGTCCCCGATTTAATATGATTTTTGACCGAAACAAGTATAAACTAGTGTATAATATATTATGATTTTTTGACCAAAACTTGCATTTCGAAATGATTCATAGAATCTAATTTTCAGATGATTTTTTTGCATAGACTTCCATCATAACCTTCCCTCTTAACATATATAAATAATCTGAAAAGTCTCGTATCATTTCCAATAGTCCCCAATTAAATTCGATATTTTTGACCGAAACTAGTGTATAATATACTATGATTTTTGACCGAAACTTGCATTTTGGAAAATTTCATAGAATCTAAATTTCAGATGATTTTTTGGATGGTCTTACATCATACTCTTCCCTCGTAAATTATATAATTGATATGTGAAGTTTCGTATCATTTCGAACAGTCCCCGATTTATTTTGATTTTTGACAGAAACTAGTGTAAACTAGTGTATAATATATTATAATTTTTTGGCCGAAACTTGCATTTCGAAAAGTTTCATAGAATCTAGTTTGTAGATAATTTTATTTGCGTGGACTTCCATCATAACCTTCCCTATTAGCATATATAAATGATCTGAAAAGTCTCGTATCATTTCAAATAGTCCCCAATTAAATTTGATTTTTTTGACCAAAACTAGTTTATAATATACTATGATTTTTGACCGAAACTTGCATTTCGAAAAGTTTCATAGAATCTAAGCTTCAGATGATTTTTTGCATGGACTTACTTCATAACCTTCCCTCGTAAAATATATAAATGATATGCAAAGTTTCGTTTCATTTCGAACAGCCCCGATTTAATTTGATTTTTGACCGAAACTAGTGTATAATATATTATGATTTTTTGAACAAAACTTCCATTTCGAAATGTTTCAAAGAATCTAATTATCAGGTGATTTTTTTGCATAGACTTCCATCATAACCTTCCCTCTTGACATATATAAATTATCTGAAAAGTCTCGTATCATTACCAAAAGTCCCCTATTAAATTTGATATTTTTGACCGAAACTAGTGTATAATATACTATGATTTTTGACCGAAACTTGCATTTCGAAAAGTTTCATAGAATCTAAATTTCAGATGATTTTTTGCATGTTCTTACATCATACTCTTCCCTCGTAAATTATATAATTGATATGTGAAGTTTCGTATCATTTCGAACAGTCCCCGATTTATTTTGATTTTTGACAGAAACTAGTGTAAACTAGTGTATAATATATTATGATTTTTTGGCCGAAACTTGCATTTCGAAAAGTTTCATAGAATCTAGTTTGCAGATAATTTTATTTGCATGGACTTCCATCATAACCTTCCCTATTAGCATATATAAATGATCTGAAAAGTCTCGTATCATTTCAAATAGTCCCCAATTAAATTTGATTTTTTTGACCAAAACTAGTTTATAATATACTATGATTTTTGACCGAAACTTGCATTTCGTAAAGTTTCATAGAATCTAAGCTTCAGATGATTTTTTGCATGGACTTACTTCATAACCTTCCCTCGTAAAATATATAAATGATATGCAAACTTTCGTTTCATTTCGAACAGCCCCGATTTAATTTGATTTTTGACCGAAACTAGTGTATAATATATTATGATTTTTTGACCAAAACTTCCATTTCGAAATGTTTCATAGAATCTAATTATCAGGTGATTTTTTTGCATAGACTTCCATCATAACGTTCCCTCTTGACATATATAAATTATCTGAAAAGTCTCGTATCATTACCAAAAGTCCCCTATTAAATTTGATATTTTTGACCGAAACTAGTGTATAATATACTATGATTTTTGACCGAAACTTGCATTTCGGAAAGTTTCATAGAATCTAAATTTCAAATGATTTTTTGCATGGACTTACATCATACTCTTCCCTCGTAAAATATATAAATGATATGTGAATTTTCGTATCATTTCAAACAGTCCCCGATTTAATTTGATTTTTGACCGAAACTAGTATAAATTAGTGTATAATATACTATGATTTTTTGGCCAAAACTTGCATTTCGAAAAGTTTCATAGAATCTAGTTTTCATATGATTTTTGCATGGACTTCCATCATAACCTCCCTTATTAGCATATATAAATTATCTAAAAAGTCTCGTATCATTTCGAACAGTCCCCGATTTAATTTGATTTTTGACCGAACCTAGTATAAACTAGTGTATAATATATTATGATTTTTTGACCAAAACTTGCATTTCGAAATGTTTCATAGAATCTAATTTTCAAATGATTTTTTTGCATAGACTTCCATCATAACTTTCCCTCTTAACATATATAAATTATCTGAAAAGTCTTGTATCATTTCCAATAGTCCCCAATTAAATTTGATTTTTTGACCGAAACTAGTGTATAATATACTATGATATTTGACCGAAACTTGCATTTCGAAAAGTTCCATAGAATCTAATTTTCATATGATATTTTGCATGGACTTCCATCATAACGTTCCCTCATAAAATATATAAATGATATGTGAAGTTTCGTATCATTTCGAGCAGTCCCCGATTTAATATGATTTTTGACCGAAACAAGTATAAACTAGTGTATAATATATTATGATTTTTTGACCAAAACATGCATTTCGAAATGATTCATAGAATCTAATTTTCATATGATTTTTTTGCATAGACTTCCATCATAACCTTCCCTCTTAACATATATAAATAATCTGAAAAGTCTCGTATCATTTCCAATAGTCCCCAATTAAATTCGATATTTTTGACCGAAACTAGTGTATAATATACTATGATTTTTGACCGAAACTTGCATTTTGGAAAATTTCATAGAATCTAAATTTCAGATGATTTTTTGGATGGTCTTACATCATACTCTTCCCTCGTAAATTATATAATTGATATGTGAAGTTTCGTATCATTTCGAACAGTCCCCGATTTATTTTGATTTTTGACAGAAACTAGTGTAAACTAGTGTATAATATATTATAATTTTTTGGCCGAAACTTGCATTTCGAAAAGTTTCATAGAATCTAGTTTGTAGATAATTTTATTTGCGTGGACTTCCATCATAACCTTCCCTATTAGCATATATAAATGATCTGAAAAGTCTCGTATCATTTCAAATAGTCCCCAATTAAATTTGATTTTTTTGACCAAAACTAGTTTATAATATACTATGATTTTTGACCGAAACTTGCATTTCGAAAAGTTTCATAGAATCTAAGTTTCAGATGATTTTTTGCATGGACTTACTTCATAACCTTCCCTCGTAAAATATATAAATGATATGCAAAGTTTCGTTTCATTTCGAACAGCCCCGATTTAATTTGATTTTTGACCGAAACTAGTGTATAATATATTATGATTTTTTGAACAAAACTTCCATTTCGAAATGTTTCATAGAATCTAATTATCAGGTGATTTTTTTGCATAGACTTCCATCATAACCTTCCCTCTTGACATATATAAATTATCTGAAAAGTCTCGTATCATTACCAAAAGTCCCCTATTAAATTTGATATTTTTGACCGAAACTAGTGTATAATATACTATGATTTTTGACCGAAACTTGCATTTCGGAAAGTTTCATAGAATCTAAATTTCAGATGATTTTTTGCATGGTCTTACATCATACTCTTCCCTCGTAAATTATATAATTGATATGTGAAGTTTCGTATCATTTCGAACAGTCCCCGATTTATTTTGATTTTTGACAGAAACTAGTGTAAACTAGTGTATAATATATTATGATTTTTTTGGCCGAAACTTGCATTTCGAAAAGTTTCATAGAATCTAGTTTGCAGATAATTTTATTTGCGTGGACTTCCATCATAACCTTCCCTATTAGCATATATAAATGATCTGAAAAGTCTCGTATCATTTCAAATAGTCCCCAATTAAATTTGATTTTTTTGACCAAAACTAGTTTATAATATACTATGATTTTTGACCGAAACTTGCATTTCGTAAAGTTTCATAGAATCTAAGCTTCAGATGATTTTTTGCATGGACTTACTTCATAACCTTCCCTCGTAAAATATATAAATGATATGCAAACTTTCGTTTCATTTCGAACAGCCCCGATTTAATTTGATTTTTGACCGAAACTTGTGTATAGTATATTATGATTTTTTGACCAAAACTTCCATTTCGAAATGTTTCATAGAATCTAATTATCAGGTGATTTTTTTGCATAGACTTCCATCATAACGTTCCCTCTTGACATATATAAATTATCTGAAAAAGTCTCGTATCATTACCAAAAGTCCCCTATTAAATTTGATATTTTTGACCGAAACTAGTGTATAATATACTATGATTTTTGACCGAAACTTGCATTTCGGAAAGTTTCATAGAATCTAAATTTCAAATGATTTTTTGCATGGACTTACATCATACTCTTCCCTCGTAAAATATATAAATGATATGTGAATTTTCGTATCATTTCAAACAGTCCCCGATTTAATTTGATTTTTGACCGAAACTAGTATAAATTAGTGTATAATATACTATGATTTTTTGGCCAAAACTTGCATTTCGAAAAGTTTCATAGAATCTAGTTTTCATATGATTTTTGCATGGACTTCCATCATAACCTCCCTTATTAGCATATATAAATTATCTAAAAAGTCTCGTATCATTTCGAACAGTCCCCGATTTAATTTGATTTTTGACCGAACCTAGTATAAACTAGTGTATAATATATTATGATTTTTTGACCAAAACTTGCATTTCGAAATGTTTCATAGAATCTAATTTTCAAATGATTTTTTTGCATAGACTTCCATCATAACCTTCCCTCTTAACATATATAAATTATCTGAAAAGTCTCGTATCATTTCCAATAGTCCCCAATTAAATTTGATTTTTTGACCAAAACTAGTGTATAATATACTATGATATTTGACCGAAACTTGCATTTCGAAAAGTTCCATAGAATCTAATTTTAAGATGATATTTTGCATGGACTTCCATCATAACCTTCCCTCGTAAAATATATAAATGATATGTGATGTTTCGTATCATTTCGAGCAGTCCCCGATTTAATATGATTTTTGACCGAAACAAGTATAAACTAGTGTATAATATATTATGATTTTTTGAACAAAACTTGCATTTCGAAATGATTCATAGAATCTAATTTTCAGATGATTTTTTTGCATAGACTTCCATCATAACCTTCCCTCTTAACATATATAAATTATCTGAAAAGTCTCGTATCATTTCCAATAGTCCCCAATTAAATTCGATATTTTTGACCGAAACTAGTGTATAATATACTATGATTTTTGACCGAAACTTGCATTTTGGAAAATTTCATAGAATCTAAATTTCAGATGATTTTTTGCATGGTCTTACATCATACTCTTCCCTCGTAAATTATATAATTGATATGTGAAGTTTCGTATCATTTCTAACAGTCCCCGATTTATTTTGATTTTTGACAGAAACTAGTGTAAACTAGTGTATAATATATTATGATTTTTTGGCCGAAACTTGCATTTCGAAAAGTTTCATAGAATCTAGTTTGCAGATAATTTTATTTGCATGGACTTCCATCATAACCTTCCCTATTAGCATATATAAATGATCTGAAAAGTCTCGTATCATTTCAAATAGTCCCCAATAAAATTTGATTTTTTTGACCAAAACTAGTTTATAATATACTATGATTTTTGACCGAAACTTGCATTTCGAAAAGTTTCATAGAATCTAAGCTTCAGATGATTTTTTGCATGGACTTACTTTATAACCTTCCCTCGTAAAATATATAAATGATATGCAAAGTTTCGTTTCATTTCGAACAGCCCCGATTTAATTTGATTTTTGACCGAAACTAGTGTATAATATATTATGATTTTTTGAACAAAACTTCCATTTCGAGATGTTTCATAGAATCTAATTATCAGGTGATTTTTTTGCATAGACTTCCATCATAACCTTCCCTCTTGACATATATAAATTATCTGAAAAGTCTCGTATCATTACCAAAAGTCCCCTATTAAATTTGATATTTTTGACCGAAACTAGTGTATAATATACTATGATTTTTGACCGAAACTTGCATTTCGGAAAGTTTCATAGAATCTAAATTTCAAATGATTTTTTGCATGGACTTACATCATACTCTTCCCTCGTAAAATATATAAATGATATGTGAATTTTCGTATCATTTCAAACAGTCCCCGATTTAATTTGATTTTTGACCGAAACTAGTATAAATTAGTGTATAATATACTATGATTTTTTGGCCAAAACTTGCATTTCGAAAAGTTTCATAGAATCTAGTTTTCATATGATTTTTGCATGGACTTCCATCATAACCTCCCTTATTAGCATATATAAATTATCTAAAAAGTCTCGTATCATTTCGAACAGTCCCCGATTTAATTTGATTTTTGACCGAACCTAGTATAAACTAGTGTATAATATATTATGATTTTTTGACCAAAACTTGTATTTCGAAATGTTTCATAGAATCTAATTTTCAAATGATTTTTTTGCATAGACTTCCATCATAACCTTCCCTCTTAACATATATAAATTATCTGAAAAGTCTCGTATCATTTCCAATAGTCCCCAATTAAATTTGATTTTTTGACCAAAACTAGTGTATAATATACTATGATATTTGACCGAAACTTGCATTTCG
Source organism: Lathyrus aphaca (assembly GCA_963966055.1). Taxonomy (NCBI): domain Eukaryota; kingdom Viridiplantae; phylum Streptophyta; class Magnoliopsida; order Fabales; family Fabaceae; genus Lathyrus; species Lathyrus aphaca. Next base: position 17,511,329 of record OZ014523.1, on the reverse strand, counting down.
AAAAGTTCCATAGAATCTAATTTTAAGATGATATTTTGCATGGACTTCCATCATAACCTTCCCTCTTAAAATATATAAATGATATGTGATGTTTCGTATCATTTCGAGCAGTCCCCGATTTAATATGATTTTTGACCGAAACAAGTATAAACTAGTGTATAATATATTATGATTTTTTGACCAAAACTTGCATTTCGAAATGATTCATAGAATCTAATTTTCAGATGATTTTTTTGCATAGACTTCCATCATAACCTTCCCTCTTAACATATATAAATTATCTGAAAAGTCTCGTATCATTTCCAATAGTCCCCAATTAAATTCGATATTTTTGACCGAAACTAGTGTATAATATACTATGATTTTTGACCGAAACTTGCATTTTGGAAAATTTCATAGAATCTAAATTTCAGATGATTTTTTGCAAGGTCTTACATCATACTCTTCCCTCGTAAATTATATAATTGATATGTGAAGTTTCGTATCATTTCTAACAGTCCCCGATTTATTTTGATTTTTGACAGAAACTAGTGTAAACTAGTGTATAATATATTATGATTTTTTGGCCGAAACTTGCATTTCGAAAAGTTTCATAGAATCTAGTTTGCAGATAATTTTATTTGCATGGACTTCCATCATAACCTTCCCTATTAGCATATATAAATGATCTGAAAAGTCTCGTATCATTTCAAATAGTCCCCAATAAAATTTGATTTTTTTGACCAAAACTAGTTTATAATATACTATGATTTTTGACCGAAACTTGCATTTCGAAAAGTTTCATAGAATCTAAGCTTCAGATGATTTTTTGCATGGACTTACTTTATAACCTTCCCTCGTAAAATATATAAATGATATGCAAAGTTTCGTTTCATTTCGAACAGCCCCGATTTAATTTGATTTTTGACCGAAACTAGTGTATAATATATTATGATTTTTTGAACAAAACTTCCATTTCGAGATGTTTCATAGAATCTAATTATCAGGTGATTTTTTTGCATAGACTTCCATCATAACCTTCCCTCTTGACATATATAAATTATCTGAAAAGTCTCGTATCATTACCAAAAGTCCCCTATTAAATTTGATATTTTTGACCGAAACTAGTGTATAATATACTATGATTTTTGACCGAAACTTGCATTTCGGAAAGTTTCATAGAATCTAAATTTCAAATGATTTTTTGCATGGACTTACATCATACTCTTCCCTCGTAAAATATATAAATGATATGTGAATTTTCGTATCATTTCAAACAGTCCCCGATTTAATTTGATTTTTGACCGAAACTAGTATAAATTAGTGTATAATATACTATGATTTTTTGGCCAAAACTTGCATTTCGAAAAGTTTCATAGAATCTAGTTTTCATATTATTTTTGCATGGACTTCCATCATAACCTCCCTTATTAGCATATATAAATTATCTAAAAAGTCTCGTATCATTTCGAACAGTCCCCGATTTAATTTGATTTTTGACCGAACCTAGTATAAACTAGTGTATAATATATTATGATTTTTTGACCAAAACTTGCATTTCGAAATGTTTCATAGAATCTAATTTTCAAATGATTTTTTTGCATAGACTTCCATCATAACCTTCCCTCTTAACATATATAAATTATCTGAAAAGTCTCGTATCATTTCCAATAGTCCCCAATTAAATTTGATTTTTTGACCGAAACTAGTGTATAATATACTATGATATTTGACCGAAACTTGCATTTCGAAAAGTTCCATAGAATCTAATTTTAAGATGATATTTTGCATGGACTTCCATCATAACCTTCCCTCGTAAAATATATAAATGATATGTGATGTTTCGTATCATTTCGAGCAGTCCCCGATTTAATATGATTTTTGACCGAAACAAGTATAAACTAGTGTATAATATATTATGATTTTTTGACCAAAACTTGCATTTCGAAATGATTCATAGAATCTAATTTTCAGATGATTTTTTTGCATAGACTTCCATCATAACCTTCCCTCTTAACATATATAAATTATCTGAAAAGTCTCGTATCATTTCCAATAGTCCCCAATTAAATTCGATATTTTTGACCGAAACTAGTGTATAATATACTATGATTTTTGACCGAAACTTGCATTTTGGAAAATTTCATAGAATCTAAATTTCAGATGATTTTTTGCATGGTCTTACATCATACTCTTCCCTCGTAAATTATATAATTGATATGTGAAGTTTCGTATCATTTCTAACAGTCCCCGATTTATTTTGATTTTTGACAGAAACTAGTGTAAACTAGTGTATAATATATTATGATTTTTTGGCCGAAACTTGCATTTCGAAAAGTTTCATAGAATCTAGTTTGCAGATAATTTTATTTGCATGGACTTCCATCATAACCTTCCCTATTAGCATATATAAATGATCTGAAAAGTCTCGTATCATTTCAAATAGTCCCCAATAAAATTTGATTTTTTTGACCAAAACTAGTTTATAATATACTATGATTTTTGACCGAAACTTGCATTTCGAAAAGTTTCATAGAATCTAAGCTTCAGATGATTTTTTGCATGGACTTACTTTATAACCTTCCCTCGTAAAATATATAAATGATATGCAAAGTTTCGTTTCATTTCGAACAGCCCCGATTTAATTTGATTTTTGACCGAAACTAGTGTATAATATATTATGATTTTTTGAACAAAACTTCCATTTCGAGATGTTTCATAGAATCTAATTATCAGGTGATTTTTTTGCATAGACTTCCATCATAACCTTCCCTCTTGACATATATAAATTATCTGAAAAGTCTCGTATCATTACCAAAAGTCCCCTATTAAATTTGATATTTTTGACCGAAACTAGTGTATAATATACTATGATTTTTGACCGAAACTTGCATTTCGGAAAGTTTCATAGAATCTAAATTTCAAATGATTTTTTGCATGGACTTACATCATACTCTTCCCTCGTAAAATATATAAATGATATGTGAATTTTCGTATCATTTCAAACAGTCCCCGATTTAATTTGATTTTTGACCGAAACTAGTATAAATTAGTGTATAATATACTATGATTTTTTGGCCAAAACTTGCATTTCGAAAAGTTTCATAGAATCTAGTTTTCATATTATTTTTGCATGGACTTCCATCATAACCTCCCTTATTAGCATATATAAATTATCTAAAAAGTCTTGTATCATTTCGAACAGTCCCCGATTTAATTTGATTTTTTACCGAACCTAGTATAAACTAGTGTATAATATATTATGATTTTTTGACCAAAACTTGCATTTCGAAATGTTTCATAGAATCTAATTTTCAAATGATTTTTTTGCATAGACTTCCATCATAACCTTCCCTCTTAACATATATAAATTATCTGAAAAGTCTCGTATCATTTCCAATAGTCCCCAATTAAATTTGATTTTTTGACCGAAACTAGTGTATAATATACTATGATATTTGACCGAAACTTGCATTTCGAAAAGTTCCATAGAATCTAATTTTCAGATGATATTTTGCATGGACTTCCATCATAACCTTCCCTCGTAAAATATATAAATGATATGTGAAGTTTCGTATCATTTCGAGCAGTCCCCGATTTAATATGATTTTTGACCGAAACAAGTATAAACTAGTGTATAATATATTATGATTTTTTGACCAAAACTTGCATTTCGAAATGATTCATAGAATCTATTTTTCAGATGATTTTTTTGCATAGACTTCCATCATAACCTTCCCTCTTAACATATATAAATTATCTGAAAAGTCTCGTATCATTTCCAATAGTCCCCAATTAAATTCGATATTTTTTACCGAAACTAGTGTATAATATACTATGATTTTTGACCGAAACTTGCATTTTGGAAAATTTCATAGAATCTAAATTTCAGATGATTTTTTGCATGGTCTTACATCATACTCTTCCCCCGTAAATTATATAATTGATATGTGAAGTTTCGTATCATTTCGAACAGTCCCCGATTTATTTTGATTTTTGACAGAAACTAGTGTAAACTAGTGTATAATATATTATGATTTTTTGGCCGAAACTTGCATTTCGAAAAGTTTCATAGAATCTAGTTTGCAGATAATTTTATTTGCATGGACTTCCATCATAACCTTCCCTATTAGCATATATAAATGATCTGAAAAGTCTCGTATCATTTCAAATAGTCCCCAATTAAATTTGATTTTTTTGACCAAAACTAGTTTATAATATACTATTATTTTTGACCGAAACTTGCATTTCGAAAAGTTTCATAGAATCTAAGCTTCAGATGATTTTTTGCATGGACTTACTTCATAACCTTCCCTCGTAAAATATATAAATGATATGCAAAGTTTCGTTTCATTTCGAACAGCCCCGATTTAATTTGATTTTTGACCGAAACTAGTGTATAATATATTATGATTTTTTGACCAAAACTTCCATTTCGAAATGTTTCATAGAATCTAATTATCAGGTGATTTTTTTGCATAGACTTCCATCATAACCTTCCCTCTTGACATATATAAATTATCTGAAAAGTCTCGTATCATTACCAAAAGTCCCCTATTAAATTTGATATTTTTGACCGAAACTAGTGTATAATATACTATGATTTTTGACCGAAACTTGCATTTCGGAAAGTTTCATAGAATCTAAATTTCAAATGATTTTTTGCATGGACTTACATCATACTCTTCCCTCGTAAAATATATAAATGATATGTGAATTTTCGTATCATTTCAAACAGTCCCCAATTTAATTTGATTTTTGACCGAAACTAGTATAAATTAGTGTATAATATACTATGATTTTTTGGCCAAAACTTGCATTTCGAAAAGTTTCATAGAATCTAGTTTTCATATGATTTTTGCATGGACTTCCATCATAACCTCCCTTATTAGCATATATAAATTATCTAAAAAGTCTTGTATCATTTCGAACAGTCCCCGATTTAATTTGATTTTTGACCGAACCTAGTATAAACTAGTGTATAATATATTATGATTTTTTGACCAAAACTTGCATTTCGAAATGTTTCATAGAATCTAATTTTCAAATGATTTTTTTGCATAGACTTCCATCATAACTTTCCCTCTTAACATATATAAATTATCTGAAAAGTCTTGTATCATTTCCAATAGTCCCCAATTAAATTTGATTTTTTGACCGAAACTAGTGTATAATATACTATGATATTTGACCGAAACTTGCATTTCGAAAAGTTCCATAGAATCTAATTTTCATATGATATTTTGCATGGACTTCCATCATAACGTTCCCTCATAAAATATATAAATGATATGTGAAGTTTCGTATCATTTCGAGCAGTCCCCGATTTAATATGATTTTTGACCGAAACAAGTATAAACTAGTGTATAATATATTATGATTTTTTGACCAAAACTTGCATTTCGAAATGATTCATAGAATCTAATTTTCAGATGATTTTTTTGCATAGACTTCCATCATAACCTTCCCTCTTAACATATATAAATAATCTGAAAAGTCTCGTATCATTTCCAATAGTCCCCAATTAAATTCGATATTTTTGACCGAAACTAGTGTATAATATACTATGATTTTTGACCGAAACTTGCATTTTGGAAAATTTCATAGAATCTAAATTTCAGATGATATTTTGGATGGTCTTACATCATACTCTTCCCTCGTAAATTATATAATTGATATGTGAACTTTCGTATCATTTCGAACAGTCCCCGATTTATTTTGATTTTTGACAGAAACTAGTGTAAACTAGTGTATAATATATTATGATTTTTTGGCCGAAACTTGCATTTCGAAAAGTTTCATAGAATCTAGTTTGTAGATAATTTTATTTGCGTGGACTTCCATCATAACCTTCCCTATTAGCATATATAAATGATCTGAAAAGTCTCGTATCATTTCAAATAGTCCCCAATTAAATTTGATTTTTTTGACCAAAACTAGTTTATAATATACTATGATTTTTGACCGAAACTTGCATTTCGAAAAGTTTCATAGAATCTAAGCTTCAGATGATTTTTTGCATGGACTTACTTCATAACCTTCCCTCGTAAAATATATAAATGATATGCAAAGTTTCGTTTCATTTCGAACAGCCCCGATTTAATTTGATTTTTGACCGAAACTAGTGTATAATATATTATGATTTTTTGAACAAAACTTCCATTTCGAAATGTTTCATAGAATCTAATTATCAGGTGATTTTTTTGCATAGACTTCCATCATAACCTTCCCTCTTGACATATATAAATTATCTGAAAAGTCTCGTATCATTACCAAAAGTCCCCTATTAAATTTGATATTTTTGACCGAAACTAGTGTATAATATACTATGATTTTTGACCGAAACTTGCATTTCGGAAAGTTTCATAGAATCTAAATTTCAGATGATATTTTGCATGGTCTTACATCATACTCTTCCCTCGTAAATTATATAATTGATATGTGAAGTTTCGTATCATTTCGAACAGTCCCCGATTTATTTTAATTTTTGACAGAAACTAGTGTAAACTAGTGTATAATATATTATGATTTTTTGGCCGAAACTTGCATTTCGAAAAGTTTCATAGAATCTAGTTTGCAGATAATTTTATTTGCGTGGACTTCCATCATAACCTTCCCTATTAGCATATATAAATGATCTGAAAAGTCTCGTATCATTTCAAATAGTCCCCAATTAAATTTGATTTTTTTGACCAAAACTAGTTTATAATATACTATGATTTTTGACCGAAACTTGCATTTCGTACAGTTTCATAGAATCTAAGCTTCAGATGATTTTTTGCATGGACTTACTTCATAACCTTCCCTCGTAAAATATATAAATGATATGCAAACATTCGTTTCATTTCGAACAGCCCCGATTTAATTTGATTTTTGACCGAAACTAGTGTATAATATATTATGATTTTTTGACCAAAACTTCCATTTCGAAATGTTTCATAGAATCTAATTATCAGGTGATTTTTTTGCATAGACTTCCATCATAACGTTCCCTCTTGACATATATAAATTATCTGAAAAGTCTCGTATCATTACCAAAAGTCCCCTATTAAATTTGATATTTTTGACCGAAACTAGTGTATAATATACTATGATTTTTGACCGAAACTTGCATTTCGGAAAGTTTCATAGAATCTAAATTTCAAATGATTTTTTGCATAGACTTACATCATACTTTTCCCTCGTAAAATATATAAATGATATGTGAATTTTCGTATCATTTCAAACTGTCCCCGATTTAGTTTGATTTTTGACCGAAACTAGTATAAATTAGTGTATAATATACTATGATTTTTTGGCCAAAACTTGCATTTCGAAAAGTTTCATAGAATCTAGTTTTCATATGATTTTTGCATGGACTTCCATCATAACCTCCCTTATTAGCATATATAAATTATCTAAAAAGTCTTGTATCATTTCGAACAGTCCCCGATTTAATTTGATTTTTGACCGAACCTAGTATAAACTAGTGTATAATATATTATGATTTTTTGACCAAAACTTGCATTTCGAAATGTTTCATAGAATCTAATTTTCAAATGATTTTTTTGCATAGACTTCCATCATAACTTTCCCTCTTAACATATATAAATTATCTGAAAAGTCTCGTATCATTTCCAATAGTCCCCAATTAAATTTGATTTTTTGACCGAAACTAGTGTATAATATACTATGATATTTGACCGAAACTTGCATTTCGAAAAGTTCCATAGAATCTAATTTTCAGATGATATTTTGCATGGACTTCCATCATAACCTTCCCTCGTAAAATATATAAATGATATGTGAAGTTTCGTATCATTTCGAGCAGTCCCCGATTTAATATGATTTTTGACCGAAACAAGTATAAACTAGTGTATAATATATTATGATTTTTTGACCAAAACTTGCATTTCGAAATGATTCATAGAATCTAATTTTCAGATGATTTTTTTGCATAGACTTCCATCATAACCTTCCCTCTTAACATATATAAATTATCTGAAAAGTCTCGTATCATTTCCAATAGTCCCCAATTAAATTCGATATTTTTGACCGAAACTAGTGTATAATATACTATGATTTTTGACCGAAACTTGCATTTCGGAAAATTTCATAGAATCTAAATTTCAGATGATTTTTTGCATGGTCTTACATCATACTCTTCCCTCGTAAATTATATAATTGATATGTGAAGTTTCGTATCATTTCGAACAGTCCCCGATTTATTTTGATTTTTGACAGAAACTAGTGTAAACTAGTGTATAATATATTATGATTTTTTGGCCGAAACTTGCATTTCGAAAAGTTTCATAGAATCTAGTTTGCAGATAATTTTATTTGCATGGACTTCCATCATAACCTTCCCTATTAGCATATATAAATGATCTGAAAAGTCTCGTATCATTTCAAATAGTCCCCAATTAAATTTGATTTTTTTGACCAAAACTAGTTTATAATATACTATGATTTTTGACCGAAACTTGCATTTCGAAAAGTTTCATAGAATCTAAGCTTCAGATGATTTTTTGCATGGACTTACTTCATAACCTTCCCTCGTAAAATATATAAATGATATGCAAACTTTCGTTTCATTTCGAACAGCCCCGATTTAATTTGATTTTTGACCGAAACTAGTGTATAATATATTATGATTTTTTGAACAAAACTTCCATTTCGAAATGTTTCATAGAATCTAATTATCAGGTGATTTTTTTGCATAGACTTCCATCATAACCTTCCCTCTTGACATATATAAATTATCTGAAAAGTCTCGTATCATTACCAAAAGTCCCCTATTAAATTTGATATTTTTGACCGAAACTAGTGTATAATATACTATGATTTTTGACCGAAACTTGCATTTCGGAAAGTTTCATAGAATCTAAATTTCAAATGATTTTTTGCATGGACTTACATCATACTCTTCCCTCGTAAAATATATAAATGATATGTGAATTTTCGTATCATTTCAAACAGTCCCCGATTTAATTTGATTTTTGACCGAAACTAGTATAAATTAGTGTATAATATACTATGATTTTTTGGCCAAAACTTGCATTTCGAAAAGTTTCATAGAATCTAGTTTTCATATGATTTTTGCATGGACTTCCATCATAACCTCCCTTATTAGCATATATAAATTATCTAAAAAGTCTTGTATCATTTCGAACAGTCCCCGATTTAATTTGATTTTTGATCGAACCTAGTATAAACTATAGTATAATATATTATGATTTTTTGACCAAAACTTGCATTTCGAAATGTTTCATAGAATCTAATTTTCAAATGATTTTTTTGCATAGACTTCCATCATAACCTTCCCTCTTAACATATATAAATTATCTGAAAAGTCTCGTAACATTTCCAATAGTCCCCAATTAAATATGATATTTTGACCGAAACTAGTGTATAATATACTATGATATTTGACCGAAACTTGCATTTCGAAAAGTTCCATAGAATCTAATTTTCAGATGATATTTTGCATGGACTTCCATCATAACCTTCCCTCGTAAAATATATAAATGATATGTGAAGTTTCATATCATTTCGAATAGTCCCCGATTTAATATGATTTTTGACCGAAACAAGTATAAACTAGTGTATAATATATTATGATTTTTTGACCAAAACTTGCATTTCGAAATGATTCATAGAATCTAATTTTCAGATGATTTTTTTGCATAGACTTCCATCATAACCTTCCCTCTTAACATATATAAATTATCTGAAAAGTCTCGTATCATTTCCAATAGTCCCCAATTAAATTCAATATTTTTGACCGAAACTAGTGTATAATATACTATGATTTTTGACCGAAACATGCATTTCGGAAAATTTCATAGAATCTAAATTTCAGATGATTTTTTGCATGGTCTTACATCATACTCTTCCCTCGTAAATTATATAATTGATATGTGAAGTTTCGTATCATTTCGAACAGTCCCCGATTTATTTTGATTTTTGACAGAAACTAGTGTAAACTAGTGTATAATATATTATGATTTTTTGGCCGAAACTTGCATTTCGAAAAGTTTCATAGAATCTAGTTTGCAGATAATTTTATTTGCATGGACTTCCATCATAACCTTCCCGATTAGCATATATAAATGATCTGAAAAGTCTCGTATCATTTCAAATAGTCCCCAATTAAATTTGATTTTTTTGACCAAAACTAGTTTATAATATACTATGATTTTTGACCGAAACTTGCATTTCGAAAAGTTTCATAGAATCTAAACTTCAGATGATTTTTTGCATGGACTTACTTCATAACCTTCCCTCGTAAAATATATAAATGATATGCAAACTTTCGTTTCATTTCGAACAGCCCCGATTTAATTTGATTTTTGACCGAAACTAGTGTATAATATATTATGATTTTTTGACCAAAACTTCCATTTCGAAATGTTTCATAGAATCTAATTATCAGGTGATTTTTTTGCATAGACTTCCATCATAACGTTCCCTCTTGACATATATAAATTATCTGAAAAGTCTCGTATCATTACCAAAAGTCCCCTATTAAATTTGATATTTTTGACCGAAACTAGTGTATAATATACTATGATTTTTGACCGAAACTTGCATTTCGGAAAGTTTCATAGAATCTAAATTTCAAATGATTTTTTGCATGGACTTACATCATACTCTTCCCTCGTAAAATATATAAATGATATGTGAATTTTCGTATCATTTCAAACAGTCCCCGATTTAATTTGATTTTTGACCGAAACTAGTATAAATTAGTGTATAATATACTATGATTTTTTGGCCAAAACTTGCATTTCGAAAAGTTTCATAGAATCTAGTTTTCATATGATTTTTGCATGGACTTCCATCATAACCTCCCTTATTAGCATATATAAATGATCTGAAAAGTCTCGTATCATTTCGAACAGTCCCCGATTAAATTTGATTTTTGACCAAACCTAGTATAAACTAGTGTATAATATATTATGATTTTTTGACCAAAACTTGCATTTCGAAATGTTTCATAGAATCTAATTTTCAAATGATTTTTTTGCATAGACTTCCATCATAACCTTCCCTCTTAACATATATAAATTATCTGAAAAGTCTCGTATCATTTCCAATAGTCCCCAATTAAATTTGATTTTTTGACCGAAACTAGTGTATAATATACTATGATATTTGACCGAAACTTGCATTTCGAAAAGTTCCATAGAATCTAATTTTCAGATGATATTTTGCATGGACTTCCATCATAACCTTCCCTCGTAAAATATATAAATGATATGTGAAGTTTCGTATCATTTCGAGCAGTCCCCGATTTAATATGATTTTTGACCGAAACAAGTATAAACTAGTGTATAATATATTATGATTTTTTTTGCCGAAATTGCATTTCGAAAAGTTACATAGAATCTAGTTTTCAGGTGATTTTTTTGCATCAACTTCCATCATAACCTTCCCTATTAACATATATAAATGATCTTAAAAGTCTCGTATCATTTTAAATAGTCCCCAATTAAATTTTATTTTTTTGACCAAAACTAGTCTATAATATACTATGTTTTTTGACCGAAACTTGCATTTCGGAAAGTTTCATAGAATCTAAATTTTAGATGATTTTTTGCATGGACTTACATCATACTCTTCCCTCGTAAATTATATAAATGATATATGAAGTTTCGTATCATTTCGAACAGTTCCTAATTTAATTTTATTTTTGACCGAAATTAGTATAAACTAGTGTATAATATATTATAATTTATATGCTGAAACTTGCATTTCGAAAAGTTTCATAGAATCTAGTTTTCAGATGATTTTTTTTGCATGGACTTCCATCATAACCTTCCCTATTAGCATATATAAATGATCTGAAAAGTCTCGTATCATTTCAAATAGTCCCCAATTAAATTTGATTTTTTTTTACCAAAACTAGTGTATAATATACTATGATTTTTGACCGAAACTTGCATTTCGAAAAGTTTCATAGAATCTAAGTTTCAGATGATTTTTTGCATGGACTTACTTCATAAACTTCCCTCGTAAAATATATAAATGATATGGAAAGTTTCGTATCATTTCGAACAATCCCTGATTTAATTTAATTTTTGACCAAAACTAGTGTATAATATATTATTATTTTTTACCAAAACTTGCATTTCAAAATGTTTCATAGAATCTAATTTTCAGATGATTTTTTTGCATAGACTTCCATCATAACCTTCCCTTTTGACATAAATAAATTATCTGAAAGGTCTCGTATCATCCCAATAGTTCCCAATTAAATTTGATATTTTTGACCGAAACTAGTGTATAATATACTATGATTTTTGACTGAAACTTGCATTTCGGAAAGTTTCATAGAATCTAAATTTTAGATGATTTTTTGCATGGACTTACATCATACTCTTCCCTCGTAAAATATATAAATGATATGTGAAGTTTCGTATCATTTCGAACAGACCCCAATTTAATTTGATTTTTGACCGAAAATAGTATAAACTAGTGTATAATATATTATGATTTTTTGGCCGAAACTTGCATTTCGAAATGTGTCATAGAATCTAGTTTTCAGATTATTTTTTTGCATGGGGCTTCCATCTCCTTCCCTATTAGAAAATATAAATGATATAAAAAGTCTCGTATCATTTCAAATAGTCTCCAATTAAATTTGATTTTTTTAACCAAAACTAGTGTATAATACACTATGATTTTTAACCGAAACTTGCATTTCGAAAAGTTTCATAGAATATAAGTTTCAGATGATTTTTGGCAAGGACTTACTTCATAACCTTCCCTCGTAAAATATATAAATGATATGCAAAGTTTCGTTTCATTTCGAACAGCCCCGATTTAATTTGATTTTTGACCGAAACTAGTGTATAATATATTATGATTTTTTGACCAAAACTTCCATTTCGAAATGTTTCATAGAATCTAATTATCAGGTGATTTTTTTGCATAGACTTCCATCATAACCTTCCCTCTTGACATATATAAATTATCTGAAAAGTCTCGTATCATTACCAAAAGTCCCCTATTAAATTTGATATTTTTGACCGAAACTAGTGTATAATATACTATGATTTTTGACAGAAACTTGCATTTCGGAAAGTTTCATAGAATCTAAATTTCAAATGATTTTTTGCATGGACTTACATCATACTCTTCCCTCGTAAAATATATAAATGATATGTGAATTTTCGTATCATTTCAAACAGTCCCCGATTTAATTTGATTTTTGACCGAAACTAGTATAAATTAGTGTATAATATACTATGATTTTTTGGCCAAAACTTGCATTTCGAAAAGTTTCATAGAATCTAGTTTTCATATGATTTTTGCATGGACTTCCATCATAACCTCCCTTATTAGCATATATAAATTATCTAAAAAGTCTCGTATCATTTCGAACAGTCCCCGATTTAATTTGATTTTTGACCGAACCTAGTATAAACTAGTGTATAATATATTATGATTTTTTGACCAAAACTTGCATTTCGAAATGTTTCATAGAATCTAATTTTCAAATGATTTTTTTGCATAGACTTCCATCATAACCTTCCCTCTTAACATATATAAATTATCTGAAAAGTCTCGTATCATTTCCAATAGTCCCCAATTAAATTTGATTTTTTGACCGAAACTAGTGTATAATATACTATGGTATTTGACCGAAACTTGCATTTTGAAAAGTTCCATAGAATCTAATTTTCAGATGATATTTTGCATGGACTTCCATCATAACCTTCCCTCGTAAAATATATAAATGATATGCAAAGTTTTGTATCATTTCGAACAGTCTCAGATTTAATTTGATTTATGACCAAAAATAGTATAAACTAGTGTATAATATATTATGATTTTTTGACCAAAACTTGCATTTCGAAATGTTTCATAGAATCTAATTTTCAGATGATTTTTTTGCATAGACTTCCATCATAACCTTCCCTCTTAACATATATAAATTATCTGAAAAGTCTCGTATCATTTCCAATAGTCCCCAATTAAATTCGATATTTTAGACCGAAACTAGTGTATAATATACTATGATTTTTGACTGAAACTTGCATTTTGGAAAATTTCATAGAATCTAAATTTCAGATGATTTTTTGCATGGTCTTACATCATACTCTTCCATCGTAAATTATATAATTGATATGTGAAGTTTCGTATCATTTCGAACAGTCCCCGATTTATTTTGATTTTTGACAGAAACTAGTGTAAACTAGTGTATAATATATTATGATTTTTTGGCCGAAACTTGCATTTCGAAAAGTTTCATAGAATCTAGTTTGCAGATAATTTTATTTGCATGGGGCTTCCATCTCCTTCCCTATTAGAAAATATAAATGATATAAAAAGTCTCGTATCATTTCAAATAGTCTCCAATTAAATTTGAATTTTTTAACCAAAACTAGTGTATAATACACTATGATTTTTAACCGAAACATGCATTTCGAAAAGTTTCATAGAATATAAGTTTCAGATGATTTTTTGCAAGGACTTACTTCATAACCTTCCCTCCTAAAATATATAAATGATATGCAAAGTTTCGTTTCATTTCGAACAGCCCCGATTTAATTTGATTTTTGACCGAAACTAGTGTATAATATATTATGATTTTTTGACCGAAACTTCCATTTCGAAATGTTTCATAGAATCTAATTATCAGGTGATTTTTTTGCATAGACTTCCATCATAACCTTCCCTCTTGACATATATAAATTATCTGAAAAGTCTCGTATCATTACCAAAAGTCCCCTATTAAATTTGATATTTTTGACCGAAACTAGTGTATAATATACTATGATTTTTGACAGAAACTTGCATTTCGGAAAGTTTCATAGAATCTAAATTTCAAATGATTTTTTGCATGGACTTACATCATACTCTTCCCTCGTAAAATATATAAATGATATGTGAATTTTCGTATCATTTCAAACAGTCCCCGATTTAATTTGATTTTTGACCGAAACTAGTATAAATTAGTGCATAATATACTATGATTTTTTGGCCAAAACTTGCATTTCGAAAAGTTTCATAGAATCTAGTTTTCATATGATTTTTGCATGGACTTCCATCATAACCTCCCTTATTAGCATATATAAATTATCTAAAAAGTCTCGTATCATTTCGAACAGTCCCCGATTTAATTTGATTTTTGACCGAACCTAGTATAAACTAGTGTATAATATATTATGATTTTTTGACCAAAACTTGCATTTCGAAATGTTTCATAGAATCTAATTTTCAAATGATTTTTTTGCATAGACTTCCATTATAACCTTCCCTCTTAACATATATAAATTATCTGAAAAGTCTCGTATCATTTCCAATAGTCCCCAATTAAATTTGATTTTTTGACCGAAACTAGTGTATAATATACTATGGTATTTGACCGAAACTTGCATTTCGAAAAGTTCCATAGAATCTAATTTTCAGATGATATTTTGCATGGACTTCCATCATAACCTTCCCTCGTAAAATATATAAATGATATGCAAAGTTTTGTATCATTTCGAACAGTCTCAGATTTAATTTGATTTATGACCAAAAATAGTATAAACTAGTGTATAATATATTATGATTTTTTGACCAAAACTTGCATTTCGAAATGTTTCATAGAATCTAATTTTCAGATGATTTTTTTGCATAGACTTCCATCATAACCTTCCCTCTTAACATATATAAATTATCTGAAAAGTCTCGTGTCATTTCCAATAGTCCCCAATTAAATTCGATATTTTAGACCGAAACTAGTGTATAATATACTATGATTTTTGACCGAAACTTGCATTTCGGAAAATTTCATAGAATCTAAATTTCAGATGATTTTTTGCATGGTCTTACATCATACTCTTCCATCGTAAATTATATAATTGATATGTGAAGTTTCGTATCATTTCGAACAGTCCCCGATTTATTTTGATTTTTGACAGAAACTAGTGTAAACTAGTGTATAATATATTATGATTTTTTGGCCGAAACTTGCATTTCGAAAAGTTTCATAGAATCTAGTTTGCAGATAATTTTATTTGCATGGGGCTTCCATCTCCTTCCCTATTAGAAAATATAAATGATATAAAAAGTCTCGTATCATTTCAAATAGTCTCCAATTAAATTTAAATTTTTTAACCAAAACTAGTGTATAATACACTATGATTTTTAACCGAAACTTGCATTTCGAAAAGTTTCATAGAATATAAGTTTCAGATGATTTTTTGCAAGGACTTACTTCATAACCTTCCCTCGTAAAATATATAAATGATATGCAAAGTTTCGTTTCATTTCGAACAGCCCCGATTTAATTTGATTTTTGACCGAAACTAGTGTATAATATATTATGATTTTTTGACCGAAACTTCCATTTCGAAATGTTTCATAGAATCTAATTATCAGGTGATTTTTTTGCATAGACTTCCATCATAACCTTCCCTCTTGACATATATAAATTATCTGAAATGTCTCGTATCATTACCAAAAGTCCCCTATTAAATTTGATATTTTTGACCGAAACTAGTGTATAATATACTATGATTTTTGACCGAAACTTACATTTCGGAAAGTTTCATAGAATCTAAATTTCAAATGATTTTTTGCATGGACTTACATCATACTCTTCCCTCGTAAAATATATAAATGATATGTGAATTTTCGTATCATTTCAAACAGTCCCCGATTTAATTTGATTTTTGACCGAAACTAGTATAAATTAGTGTATAATATACTATGATTTTTTGGCCAAAACTTGCATTTCGAAAAGTTTCATAGAATCTAGTTTTCATATGATTTTTGCATGGACTTCCATCATAACCTCCCTTATTAGCATATATAAATTATCTAAAAAGTCTCGTATCATTTCGAACAGTCCCCGATTTAATTTGATTTTTGACCGAACCTAGTATAAACTAGTGTATAATATATTATGATTTTTTGACCAAACTTGCATTTCGAAATGTTTCATAGAATCTAATTTTCAAATGATTTTTTTGCATAGACTTCCATTATAACCTTCCCTCTTAACATATATAAATTATCTGAAAAGTCTCGTATCATTTCCAATAGTCCCCAATTAAATTTGATTTTTTGACCGAAACTAGTGTATAATATACTATGGTATTTGACCGAAACTTGCATTTCGAAAAGTTCCATAGAATCTAATTTTCAGATGATATTTTGCATGGACTTCCATCATAACCTTCCCTCGTAAAATATATAAATGATATGCAAAGTTTTGTATCATTTCGAACAGTCTCAGATTTAATTTGATTTATGACCAAAAATAGTATAAACTAGTGTATAATATATTTTGATTTTTTGACCAAAACTTGCATTTCGAAATGTTTCATAGAATCTAATTTTCAGATGATTTTTTTGCATAGACTTCCATCATAACCTTCCCTCTTAACATATATAAATTATCTGAAAAGTCTCGTATCATTTCCAATAGTCCCCAATTAAATTCGATATTTTAGACCGAAACAAGTGTATAATATACTATGATTTTTGACCGAAACTTGCATTTCGGAAAATTTCATAGAATCTAAATTTCAGATGATTTTTTGCATGGTCTTACATCATACTCTTCCCTCGTAAATTATATAATTGATATGTGAAGTTTCGTATCATTTCGAACAGTCCCCGATTTATTTTGATTTTTGACAGAAACTAGTGTAAACTAGTGTATAATATATTATGATTTTTTGGCCGAAACTTGCATTTCGAAAAGTTTCATAGAATCTAGTTTGCAGATAATTTTATTTGCATGGGGCTTCCATCTCCTTCCCTATTAGAAAATATAAATGATATAAAAAGTCTCGTATCATTTCAAATAGTCTCCAATTAAATTTGATTTTTTTAACCAAAACTAGTGTATAATACACTATGATTTTTAACCGAAACTTGCATTTCGAAAAGTTTCATAGAATATAAGTTTCAGATGATTTTTTGCAAGGACTTACTTCATAACCTTCCCTCGTAAAATATATAAATGATATGCAAAGTTTCGTTTCATTTCGAACAGCCCCGATTTAATTTGATTTTTGACCGAAACTAGTGTATAATATATTATGATTTTTTGACCGAAACTTCCATTTCGAAATGTTTCATAGAATCTAATTATCAGGTGATTTTTTTGCATAGACTTCCATCATAACCTTCCCTCTTGACATATATAAATTATCTGAAATGTCTCGTATCATTACCAAAAGTCCCCTATTAAATTTGATATTTTTGACCGAAACTAGTGTATAATATACTATGATTTTTTACCGAAACTTGCATTTCGGAAAATTTCATAGAATCTAAATTTCAGATGATTTTTTGCATGGACTTACATCATACTCTTCCCTCGTAAAATATATAAATGATATGTGAATTTTCGTATCATTTCGAACAGTCCCCGATTTATTTTGATTTTTGACAGAAACTAGTGTAAACTAGTGTATAATATATTATGATTTTTTGGCCGAAACTTGCATTTCGAAAAGTTTCATAGAATCTAGTTTTTTTATGATTTTTGCATGGACTTCCATCATAACCTCCCTTATTAGCATATATAAATGATCTGAAAAGTCTCGTATCATTTCAAATAGTCCTCGATTAAATTTGATTTTTGACCGAACCTAGTATAAACTAGTGTATAATATATTATGATTTTTTGACCAAAACTTGCATTTCGAAATGTTTCATAGAATCTAATTTTCAAATGATTTTTTTGCATAGACTTCCATCATAACCTTCCCTCTTAACATATATAAATTATCTGAAAAGTCTCGTATCATTTCCAATAGTCCCCAATTAAATTTGATTTTTTGACCGAAACTAGTGTATAATATACTATGATATTTGACCGAAACTTGCATTTCGAAAAGTTCCATAGAATCTAATTTTCAGATGATATTTTGCATGGACTTCCATCATAACCTTCCCTCGTAAAATATATAAATGATATGTGAAGTTTCGTATCATTTCGAGCAGTCCCCGATTTAATATGATTTTTGACCGAAACAAGTATAAACTAGTGTATAATATATTATGATTTTTTTTGCCGAAATTGCATTTCGAAAAGTTTCATAGAATCTAGTTTTCAGGTGATTTTTTTGCATGAACTTCCATCATAACCTTCCCTATTAACATATATAAATGATCTGAAAAGTCTCGTATCATTTTAAATAGTCCCCAATTAAATTTTATTTTTTTGACCAAAACTAGTCTATAATATACTATGTTTTTTGACCGAAACTTGCATTTCGAAAAGTTTCATAGAATCTAAATTTTTGATGATTTTTTGCATGGACTTACATCATACTCTTCCCTCGTAAATTATATAAATGATATACGAAGTTTCGTATCATTTTCGAACAGTTCCCAATTTAATTTAATTTTTTACCGAAATTAGTATAAACTAGTGTATAATATATTATGATTTATTTGCTGAAACTTGCATTTCAAAAAGTTTCATAGAATCTAGTTTTCAGATGATTTTTTTTTGAATGGACTTCCATCATAACCTTCCCTATTTGCATATATAAATGATCTGAAAAGTCTCGTATCATTTCAAATAGTCCCCAATTAAATTTGATTTTTTTATACCAAAACTAGTGTATAATATACTATGATTTTTGACCGAAACTTGCATTTCGAAAAGTTTCATAGAATCTAAGTTTCAGATGATTTTTTGCATGGACTTACTTCATAAACTTCCCTCGTAAAATATATAAATGATATGGAAAGTTTCGTATCATTTTGAACAATCCCTGATTTAATTTAATTTTTGACCAAAACTAGTGTATAATATATTATTATTTTTTACCAAAACTTGCATTTCAAAATGTTTGATAGAATCTAATTATCAGGTGATTTTTTTGCATAGACTTCCATCATAACCTTCCCTCTTGACATATATAAATTATCTGAAAAGTCTCGTATCATTACCAAAAGTCCCCTATTAAAGTTGATATTTTTGACCGAAACTAGTGTATAATATACTATGATTTTTGACCGAAACTTGCATTTCGGAAAGTTTCATAGAATCTAAATTTCAAATGATTTTTTGCATGGACTTACATCATACTCTTCCCTCGTAAAATATATAAATGATATGTGAATTTTCGTATCATTTCAAACAGTCCCCGATTTAATTTGATTTTTGACCGAAACTAGTATAAATTAGTGTATAATATACTATGATTTTTTGGCCAAAACTTGCATTTCGAAAAGTTTCATAGAATCTAGTTTTCATATGATTTTTGCATGGACTTCCATCATAACCTCCCTTATTAGCATATATAAATTATCTAAAAAGTCTCGTATCATTTCGAACAGTCCCCGATTTAATTTGATTTTTGACCGAACCTAGTATAAACTAGTGTATAATATATTATGATTTTTTGACCAAAACTTGCATTTCGAAATGTTTCGTAGAATCTAATTTTCAAATGATTTTTTTGCATAGACTTCCATCATAACCTTCCCTCTTAACATATATAAATTATCTGAAAAGTCTCGTATCATTTCCAATAGTCCCCAATTAAATTTGATTTTTTGACCGAAACTAGTGTATAATATACTATGGTATTTGACCGAAACTTGCATTTCGAAAAGTTCCATAGAATCTAATTTTCAGATGATATTTTGCATGGACTTCCATCATAACCTTCCCTCGTAAAATATATAAATGATATGCAAAGTTTTGTATCATTTCGAACAGTCCCAGATTTAATTTGATTTATGACCAAAAATAGTATAAACTAGTGTATAATATATTATGATTTTTTGACCAAAACTTGCATTTCGAAATGTTTCATAGAATCTAATTTTCAGATGATTTGTTTGCATAGACTTCCATCATAACCTTCCCTCTTAACATATATAAATTATCTGAAAAGTCTCGTATCATTTCCAATAGTCTCCAATTAAATTCGATATTTTTAACCGAAACTAGTGTATAATATACTATGATTTTTGACCGAAACTTGCATTTCGGAAAATTTCATAGAATCTAAATTTCAGATGATTTTTTGCATGGTCTTACATCATACTCTTCCCTCGTAAATTATATAATTGATATGTGAAGTTTCGTATCATTTCGAACAGTCCCCGATTTATTTTGATTTTTGACAGAAACTAGTGTAAACTAGTGTATAATATATTATGATTTTTTGGCCGAAACTTGCATTTCGAAAAGTTTCATAGAATCTAGTTTTTATATGATTTTTGCATGGACTTCCATCATAACCTCCCTTATTAGCATATATAAATGATCTGAAAAGTCTCGTATCATTTCAAATAGTCCCCAATTAAATTTGATTTTTGACCGAACCTAGTATAAACTAGTGTATAATATATTATGATTTTTTGACCAAAACTTGCATTTCGAAATGTTTCATAGAATCTAATTTTCAAATGATTTTTTTGCATAGACTTCCATCATAACCTTCCCTCTTAACATATATAAATTATCTGAAAAGTCTCGTATCATTTCCAATAGTCCCCAATTAAATTTGATTTTTTGACCGAAACTAGTGTATAATATACTATGATATTTGACCGAAACTTGCATTTCGAAAAGTTCCATAGAATCTAATTTTCAGATGATATTTTGCATGGACTTCCATCATAACCTTCCCTCGTAAAATATATAAATGATATGTGAAGTTTCGTATCATTTCGAGCAGTCCCCGATTTAATATGATTTTTGACCGAAACAAGTATAAACTAGTGTATAATATATTATGATTTTTTTTGCCGAAATTGCATTTCGAAAAGTTACATAGAATCTAGTTTTCAGGTGATTTTTTTGCATCAACTTCCATCATAACCTTCCCTATTAACATATATAAATGATCTGAAAAGTCTCGTATCATTTTAAATAGTCCCCAATTAAATTTTATTTTTTTGACCAAAACTAGTCTATAATATACTATGTTTTTTGACCGAAACTTGCATTTCGGAAAGTTTCATAGAATCTAAATTTTAGATGATTTTTTGCATGGACTTACATCATACTCTTCCCTCGTAAATTATATAAATGATATATGAAGTTTCGTATTATTTCGAACAGTTCCTAATTTAATTTTATTTTTGACCGAAATTAGTATAAACTAGTGTATAATATATTATAATTTATTTGCTGAAACTTGCATTTCGAAAAGTTTCATAGAATCTAGTTTTCAGATGATTTTTTTTGCATGGACTTCCATCATAACCTTCCCTATTAGCATATATAAATGATCTGAAAAGTCTCGTATCATTTCAAATAGTCCCCAATTAAATTTGATTTTTTTTTACCAAAACTAGTGTATAATATACTATGATTTTTGACCGAAACTTGCATTTCGAAAAGTTTCATAGAATCTAAGTTTCAGATGATTTTTTGCATGGACTTACTTCATAAACTTCCCTCGTAAAATATATAAATGATATGGAAAGTTTCGTATCATTTCGAACAATCCCTGATTTAATTTAATTTTTGACCAAAACTAGTGTATAATATATTATTATTTTTTACCAAAACTTGCATTTCAAAATGTTTCATAGAATCTAATTTTCAGATGATTTTTTTGCATAGACTTCCATCATAACCTTCCATTTTGACATAAATAAATTATCTGAAAGGTCTCGTATCATTTCCAATAGTTCCCAATTAAATTTGATATTTTTGACCGAAACTAGTGTATAATATACTATGATTTTTGACTGAAACTTGCATTTCAGAAAGTTTCATAGAATCTAAATTTTAGATGATTTTTTGCATGGACTTACATCATACTCTTCCCTCGTAAAATATATAAATGATATGTGAAGTTTCGTATCATTTCGAACAGACCCCAATTTAATTTGATTTTAGACCGAAAATAGTATAAACTAGTGTATAATATATTATGATTTTTTGGCCGAAACTTGCATTTCGAAATGTTTCATAGAATCTAGTTTTCAGATTATTTTTTTGCATGGGGCTTCCATCTCCTTCCCTATTAGAAAATATAAATGATATAAAAAGTCTCGTATCATTTCAAATAGTCTCCAATTAAATTTGATTTTTTTAACCAAAACTAGTGTATAATACACTATGATTTTTAACCGAAACTTGCATTTCGAAAAGTTTCAAAGAATATAAGTTTCAGATGATTTTTGGCAAGGACTAACTTCATAACCTTCCCTCGTAAAATATATAAATGATATGCAAAGTTTCGTTTCATTTCGAACAGCCCCGATTTAATTTGATTTTTGACCGAAACTAGTGTATAATATATTATGATTTTTTGACCAAAACTTCCATTTCGAAATGTTTCATAGAATCTAATTATCAGGTGATTTTTTTGCATAGACTTCCATCATAACCTTCCCTCTTGACATATATAAATTATCTGAAAAGTCTCGTATCATTACCAAAAGTCTCCTATTAAATTTGATATTTTTGACCGAAACTAGTGTATAATATACTATGATTTTTGACCGAAACTTGCATTTCGGAAAGTTTCATAGAATCTAAATTTCAAATGATTTTTTGCATGGACTTACATCACACTCTTCCCTCGTAAAATATATAAATGATATGTGAATTTTCGTATCATTTCAAACAGTCCCCGATTTAATTTGATTTTTGACCGAAACTAGTATAAATTAGTGTATAATATACTATGATTTTTTGGCCAAAACTTGCATTTCGAAAAGTTTCATAGAATCTAGTTTTCATATGATTTTTGCATGGACTTCCATCATAACCTCCCTTATTAGCATATATAAATTATCTAAAAAGTCTCGTATCATTTCGAACAGTCCCCGATTTAATTTGATTTTTGACCGAACCTAGTATAAACTAGTGTATAATATATTATGATTTTTTGACCAAAACTTGCATTTCGAAATGTTTCATAGAATCTAATTTTCAAATTATTTTTTTGCATAGACTTCCATCATAACCTTCCCTCTTAACATATATAAATTATCTGAAAAGTCTCGTATCATTTCCAATAGTCCCCAATTAAATTTGATTTTTTGACCGAAACTAGTGTATAATATACTATGGTATTTGACCGAAACTTGCATTTCGAAAAGTTCCATATAATCTAATTTTCAGATGATATTTTGCATGGACTTCCATCATAACCTTCCCTCGTAAAATATATAAATGATATGCAATGTTTTGTATCATTTCGAACAGTCTCAGATTTAATTTGATTTATGACCAAAAATAGTATAAACTAGTGTATAATATATTATGATTTTTTGACCGAAACTTGCATTTCGAAATGTTTCATAGAATCTAGTTTTCAGGTGATTTATTTGCATGGACTTCCATCATAACCTTCCCTCTTAACATATATAAATTATCTGAAAAGTCTCGTATCATTTCCAAAAGTCCCCTATTAAATTTGATATTTTTGGCCGGAATTAGTGTATAATATACTATGATTTTTGACCGAAACTTGCATTTCGGAAAATTTCATAGAATCTAAATTTCAGATGATTTTTTGCATGGTCTTACATCATACTATTCCCTCGTAAATTATATAATTGATATGTGAAGTTTCGTATCATTTCGAACAGTCCCCGATTTATTTTGATTTTTGACAGAAACTAGTGTAAACTAGTGTATAATATATTATGATTTTTTGGCCGAAACTTGCATTTCGAAAAGTTTCATAGAATCTAGTTTTTATATGATTTTTGCATGGACTTCCATCATAACCTCCCTTATTAGCATATATAAATGATCTGAAAAGTCTCGTATCATTTCAAATAGTCCCCAATTAAATTTGATTTTTGACCGAACCTAGTATAAACTAGTGTATAATATATTATGATTTTTTGACCAAAACTTGCATTTCGAAATGTTTCATAGAATCTAATTTTCAAATGATTTTTTTGCATAGACTTCCATCATAACCTTCCCTCTTAACATATATAAATTATCTGAAAAGTCTCGTATCATTTCCAATAGTCCCCAATTAAATTTGATTTTTTGACCGAAACTAGTGTATAATATACTATGATATTTGACCGAAACTTGCATTTCGAAAAGTTCCATAGAATCAAATTTTCAGATGATATTTTGCATGGACTTCCATCATAACCTTCCCTCGTAAAATATATAAATGATATGTGAAGTTTCGTATCATTTCGAGCAGTCCCCGATTTAATATGATTTTTGACCGAAACAAGTATAAACTAGTGTATAATATATTATGATTTTTTTTGCCGAAATTGCATTTCGAAAAGTTTCATAGAATCTAGTTTTCAGGTGATTTTTTTGCATGAACTTCCATCATAACCTTCCCTATTAACATATATAAATGATCTGAAAAGTCTCGTATCATTTTAAATAGTCCCCAATTAAATTTTATTTTTTTGACCAAAACTAGTCTATAATATACTATGTTTTTTGACCGAAACTTGCATTTCGAAAAGTTTCATAGAATCTAAATTTTTGATGATTTTTTGCATGGACTTACATCATACTCTTCCCTCGTAAATTATATAAATGATATACGAAGTTTCGTATCATTTTCGAACAGTTCCCAATTTAATTTAATTTTTTACCGAAATTAGTATAAACTAGTGTATAATATATTATGATTTATTTGCTGAAACTTGCATTTCAAAAAGTTTCATAGAATCTAGTTTTCAGATGATTTTTTTTGCATGGACTTCCATCATAACCTTCCCTATTTGCATATATAAATGATCTGAAAAGTCTCGTATCATTTCAAATAGTCCCCAATTAAATTTGATTTTTTTATACCAAAACTAGTGTATAATATACTATGATTTTTGACCGAAACTTGCATTTCGAAAAGTTTCATAGAATCTAAGTTTCAGATGATTTTTTGCATGGACTTACTTCATAACCTTCCCTCGTAAAATATATAAATGATATGCAAAGTTTCGTTTCATTTCGAACAGCCCCGATTTAATTTGATTTTTGACCGAAACTAGTGTATAATATATTATGATTTTTTGACCAAAACTTCCATTTCGAAATGTTTCATAGAATCTAATTATCAGGTGATTTTTTTGCATAGACTTCCATCATAACCTTCCCTCTTGACATATATAAATTATCTGAAAAGTCTCGTATCATTACCAAAAGTCCCCTATTAAATTTGATATTTTTGACCGAAACTAGTGTATAATATACTATGATTTTAGACCGAAACTTGCATTTCGGAAAGTTTCATAGAATCTAAATTTCAAATGATTTTTTGCATGGACTTACATCATACTCTTCCCTCGTAAAATATATAAATGATATGTGAATTTTCGTATCATTTCAAACAGTCCCCGATTTAATTTGATTTTTGACCGAAACTAGTATAAATTAGTGTATAATATACTATGATTTTTTGGCCGAAACTTGCATTTCGAAAAGTTTCATAGAATCTAGTTTTCATATGATTTTTGCATGGACTTCCATCATAACCTCCCTTATTAGCATATATAAATTATCTAAAAAGTCTCGTATCATTTCGAACAGTCCCCGATTTAATTTGATTTTTGACCGAACCTAGTATAAACTAGTGTATAATATATTATGATTTTTTGACCAAAACTTGCATTTCGAAATGTTTCGTAGAATCTAATTTTCAAATGATTTTTTTGCATAGACTTCCATCATAACCTTCCCTCTTAACATATATAAATTATCTGAAAAGTCTCGTATCATTTCCAATAGTCCCCAATTAAATTTGATTTTTTGACCGAAACTAGTGTATAATATACTATGGTATTTGACCGAAACTTGCATTTCGAAAAGTTCCATAGAATCTAATTTTCAGATGATATTTTGCATGGACTTCCATCATAACCTTCCCTCGTAAAATATATAAATGATATGCAAAGTTTTGTATCATTTCGAACAGTCCCAGATTTAATTTGATTTATGACCAAAAATAGTATAAACTAGTGTATAATATATTATGATTTTTTGACCAAAACTTGCATTTCGAAATGTTTCATAGAATCTAATTTTCAGATGATTTGTTTGCATAGACTTCCATCATAACCTTCCCTCTTAACATATATAAATTATCTGAAAAGTCTCGTATCATTTCCAATAGTCCCCAATTAAATTCGATATTTTTAACCGAAACTAGTGTATAATATACTATGATTTTTGACCGAAACTTGCATTTCGGAAAATTTCATAGAATCTAAATTTCAGATGATTTTTTGCATGGTCTTACATCATACTCTATCCTCGTAAATTATATAATTGATATGTGAAGTTTCGTATCATTTCGAACAGTCCCCGATTTATTTTGATTTTTGACAGAAACTAGTGTAAACTAGTGTATAATATATTATGATTTTTTGGCCGAAACTTGCATTTCGAAAAGTTTCATAGAGTCTAGTTTGCAGATAATTTTATTTGCATGGACTTCCATCATAACCTTCCCTATTAGCATATATAAATGATCTGAAAAGTCTCGTATTATTTCAAATAGTCCCCAATTAAATTTGATTTTTTTGACCAAAACTAGTTTATAATATACTATGATTTTTGACCGAAACTTGCATTTCGAAAAGTTTCATAGAATCTAAGCTTCAGATGATTTTTTGCATGGACTTACTTCATAACCTTCCCTCCTAAAATATATAAATGATATGCAAAGTTTCGTTTCATTTCGAACAGCCCCGATTTAATTTGATTTTTGACCGAAACTAGTGTATAATATATTATGATTTTTTGACCGAAACTTCCATTTCGAAATGTTTCATAGAATCTAATTATCAGGTGATTTTTTTGCATAGACTTCCATCATAACCTTCCCTCTTGACATATATAAATTATCTGAAAAGTCTCGTATCATTACCAAAAGTCCCCTATTAAATTTGATATTTTTGGCCGAAACTAGTGTATAATATACTATGATTTTTGACCGAAACTTGCATTTCGGAAAGTTTCATAGAATCTAAATTTCAGATGATTTTTTGCATGGACTTACATCATACTCTTCCCTCGTAAAATATATAAATGATATGTGAATTTTCGTATCATTTCAAACAGTCCCCGATTTAATTTGATTTTTGACCGAAACTAGTATAAATTAGTGTATAATATACTATGATTTTTTGGCCAAAACTTGCATTTCGGAAAGTTTCATAGAATCTAGTTTTCATATGATTTTTGCATGGACTTCCATCATAACCTCCCTTATTAGCATATATAAATGATCTGAAAAGTCTCGTATCATTTCAAATAGTCCCCAATTAAATTTGATTTTTTTATACCAAAACTAGTGTATAATATACTATGATTTTTGACCGAAACTTGCATTTGGAAAAGTTTCATAGAATCTAAGTTTCAGATGATTTTTTGCATGGACTTACTACATAAACTTCCCTCGTAAAATCTATAAATGATATGTAAAGTTTTGTATCATTTCGAACAATCCCTGATTTAATTTAATTTTTGACCAAAACTAGTGTATAATATATTATGATTTTTTACCAAAACTTGCATTTCAAAATGTTTCATAGAATCTAATTTTCAGATTATTTTTTTGCATATACTTCCATCATAACCTTCCCTTTTGACATAAATAAATTATCTGAAAGGTCTCGTATCATTTCCAATAGTTCCCAATTAAATTTGATATTTTTGACCGAAACTAGTGTATAATATACTATGATTTTTGACTAAAACTTGCATTTCGGAAAGTTTCATAGAATCTAAATTTTAGATGATTTTTTGCATGGACTTCATCATACTCTTCCCTCGTAAAATATATAAATGATATGTGAAGTTTCGTATCATTTCGAACAGACCCCAATTTAATTTGATTTTAGACCGAAAATAGTATAAACTAGTGTATAATACATTATGATTTTTTGGCCGAAACTTGCATTTCAAAATGTTTCATAGAATCTAGTTTTCAGATTATTTTTTTGCATGGGGCTTCCATCTCCTTCCCTATTAGAAAATATAAATGATATAAAAAGTCTCGTATCATTTCAAATAGTCTCCAATTAAATTTGATTTTTTTAACCAAAACTAGTGTATAATACACTATGATTTTTAACCGAAACTTGCATTTCGAAAAGTATCATAGAATATAAGTTTCAGATGATTTTTTGCAAGGACTTACTTCATAACCTTCCCTCCTAAAATATATAAATGATATGCAAAGTTTCGTTTCATTTCGAACAGCCCCAATTTAATTTGATTTTTGACCGAAACTAGTGTATAATATATTATGATTTTTTGACCGAAACTTCCATTTCGAAATGTTTCATAGAATCTAATTATCAGGTGATTTTTTTGCATAGACTTCCATCATAACCTTCCCTCTTGACATATATAAATTATCTGAAAAGTCTCGTATCATTACCAAAAGTCCCCTATTAAATTTGATATTTTTGGCCGAAACTAGTGTATAATATACTATCATTTTTGACCGAAACTTGCATTTCGGAAAGTTTCATAGAATCTAAATTTCAAATGATTTTTTGCATGGACTTACATCATACTCTTCCCTCGTAAAATATATAAATGATATGTGAATTTTCGTATCATTTCAAACAGTCCCCGATTTAATTTGATTTTTGACCGAAACTAGTATAAATTAGTGTATAATATACTAGGATTTTTTGGCCAAAACTTGCATTTCGGAAAGTTTCATAGAATCTAGTTTTCATATGATTTTTGCATGGACTTCCATCATAACCTCCCTTATTAGCATATATAAATGATCTGAAAAGTCTCGTATCATTTCAAATAGTCCCCAATTAAATTTGATTTTTTTTTACCAAAACTAGTGTATAATATACTATGATTTTTGACCGAAACTTGCATTTGGAAAAGTTTCATAGAATCTAAGTTTCAGATGATTTTTTGCATGGACTTACTACATAAACTTCCCTCGTAAAATCTATAAATGATATGGAAAGTTTTGTATCATTTCGAACAATCCCTGATTTAATTTAATTTTTGACCAAAACTAGTGTATAATATATTATGATTTTTTACCAAAACTTGCATTTCAAAATGTTTCATAGAATCTAATTTTCAGATGATTTTTTTGCATATACTTCCATCATAACCTTCCCTTTTGACATAAATAAATTATCTGAAAGGTCTCGTATCATTTCCAATAGTTCCCAATTAAATTTGATATTTTTGACCGAAACTAGTGTATAATATACTATGATTTTTGACTAAAACTTGCATTTCGGAAAGTTTCATAGAATCTAAATTTTAGATGATTTTTTGCATGGACTTCATCATACTCTTCCCTCGTAAAATATATAAATGATATGTGAAGTTTCGTATCATTTCGAACAGACCCCAATTTAATTTGATTTTAGACCGAAAATAGTATAAACTAGTGTATAATACATTATGATTTTTTGGCCGAAACTTGCATTTCAAAATGTTTCATAGAATCTAGTTTTCAGATTATTTTTTTGCATGGGGCTTCCATCTCCTTCCCTATTAGAAAATATAAATGATATAAAAAGTCTCGTATCATTTCAAATAGTCTCCAATTAAATTTGATTTTTTTAACCAAAACTAGTGTATAATACACTATGATTTTTAACCGAAACTTGCATTTCGAAAAGTTTCATAGAATATAAGTTTCAGATGATTTTTTGCAAGGACTTACTTCATAACCTTCCCTCGTAAAATATATAAATGATATGCAAAGTTTCGTTTCATTTCGAACAGCCCCGATTTAATTTGATTTTTGACCGAAACTAGTGTATAATATATTATGATTTTTTGACCAAAACTTCCATTTCGAAATGTTTCATAGAATCTAATTATCAGGTGATTTTTTTTGCATAGACTTCCATCATAACCTTCCCTCTTGACATATATAAATTATCTGAAAAGTCTCGTATCATTACCAAAAGTCCCCTATTAAATTTGATATTTTTGACCGAAACTAGTGTATAATATACTATGATTTTTGACCGAAACTTGCATTTCGGAAAGTTTCATAGAATCAAAATTTCAAATGATTTTTTGCATGGACTTTCATCATACTCTTCCCTCGTAAAATATATAAATGATATGTGAATTTTCGTATCATTTCAAACAGTCCCCGATTTAATTTGATTTTTGACCGAAACTAGTATAAATTAGTGTATAATATACTATGATTTTTCGGCCAAAACTTGCATTTCGAAAAGTTTCATAGAATCTAGTTTTCATATGATTTTTGCATGGACTTCCATCATAACCTCCCTTATTAGCATATATAAATTATCTAAAAATCTCGTATCATTTCGAACAGTCCCCGATTTAATTTGATTTTTGACCGAACCTAGTATAAACTAGTGTATAATATATTATGATTTTTTGACCAAAACTTGCATTTCGAAATGTTTCATAGAATCTAATTTTCAAATGATTTTTTTGCATAGACTTCCATCATAACCTTCCCTCTTAACATATATAAATTATCTGAATAGTCTCGTATCATTTCCAATAGTCCCCAATTAAATTTGATTTTTTGACCGAAACTAGTGTATAATATACTATGGTATTTGACCGAAACTTGCATTTCGAAAAGTTCCATAGAATATAATTTTCAGATGATATTTTGCATGGACTTCCATCATAACCTTTCCTCGTAAAATATATAAATGATATGCAAAGTTTTGTATCATTTCGAACAGTCCCAGATTTAATTTGATTTATGACCAAAAATAGTATAAACTAGTGTATAATATATTATGATTTTTTGACCAAAACTTGCATTTCGAAATGTTTCATAGAATCTAATTTTCAGATGATTTTTTTGCACAGACTTCCATCATAACCTTCCCTCTTAACATATATAAATTATCTGAAAAGTCTCGTATCATTTCCAATAGTCCCCAATTAAATTCGATATTTTTGACCGAAACTAGTGTATAATATACTATGATTTTTGACCGAAACTTGCATTTTGGAAAATTTCATAGAATCTAAATTTCAGATGATTTTTTGCATGGTCTTACATCATACTCTTCCCTCGTAAATTATATAATTGATATGTGAAGTTTCGTATCATTTCGAACAGTCCCCGATTTATTTTGATTTTTGACAGAAACTAGTGTAAACTAGTGTATAATTTATTATGATTTTTTGGCCGAAACTTGCATTTCGAAAAGTTTCATAGAATCTAGTTTGCAGATAATTTTATTTGCATGGACTTCCATCATAACCTTCCCTATTAGCATATATAAATGATTTGAAAAGTCTCGTATTATTTCAAATAGTCCCCAATTAAATTTGATTTTTTGACCAAAACTAGTTTATAATATACTATGATTTTTGACCGAAACTTGCATTTCGAAAAGTTTCATAGAATCTAAGCTTCAGATGATTTTTTGCATGGACTTACTTCATAACCTTCCCTCGTAAAATATATAAATGATATGCAAAGTTTCGTTTCATTTCGAACAGCCCAGATTTAATTTTTTTTTTGACCGAAACTAGTGTATAATATATTATGATTTTTTGACCGAAACTTCCATTTCGAAATGTTTCATAGAATCTAATTATCAGGTGATTTTTTTGCTTAGACTTCCATCATAACCTTCCCTCTTGACATATATAAATTATCTGAAAAGTCTCGTATCATTACCAAAAGTCCCCTATTAAATTTGATATTTTTGACCGAAACTAGTGTATAATATACTATGATTTTTGACCGAAACTTGCATTTCGGAAAGTTTCATAGAATCTAAATTTCAAATGATTTTTTGCATGGACTTACATCATACTCTTCCCTCGTAAAATATATAAATGATATGTGAATTTTCGTATCATTTCAAATAGTCCCCGATTTAATTTGATTTTTGACCGAAACTAGTATAAATTAGTGTATAATATACTATGATTTTTTGGCCAAAACTTGCATTTCGGAAAGTTTCATAGAATCTAGTTTTCATATGATTTTTGCATGGACTTCCATCATAACCTCCCTTATTAGCATATATAAATGATCTGAAAAGTCTCGTATCATTTCAAATAGTCCCCAATTAAATTTGATTTTTTTTTACCAAAACTAGTGTATAATATACTATGATTTTTGACCGAAACTTGCATTTGGAAAAGTTTCATAGAATCTAAGTTTCAGATGATTTTTTGCATGGACTTACTACATAAACTTCCCTCGTAAAATCTATAAATGATATGGAAAGTTTCGTATCATTTCGAACAATCCCTGATTTAATTTAATTTTTGACCAAAACTAGTGTATAATATATTATGATTTTTTACCAAAACATGCATTTCAAAATGTTTCATAGAATCTAATTTTCAGATGATTTTTTTGCATATACTTCCATCATAACCTTCCCTTTTGACATAAATAAATTATCTGAAAGGTCTCGTATCATTTCCAATAGTTCCCAATTAAATTTGATATTTTTGATCGAAACTAGTGTATAATATACTATGATTTTTGACTGAAACTTGCATTTCGGAAAGTTTCATAGAATCTAAATTTTAGATGATTTTTTGCATGGACTTCATCATACTCTTCCCTCGTAAAATA
This sequence comes from Lathyrus aphaca, assembly GCA_963966055.1. Lineage (NCBI taxonomy): Eukaryota > Viridiplantae > Streptophyta > Magnoliopsida > Fabales > Fabaceae > Lathyrus > Lathyrus aphaca. The sequence continues at coordinate 17,477,895 of OZ014523.1, read as the reverse complement.
TATAAATGATATGTGAAGTTTCGTATCATTTCGAACAGACCCCAATTTAATTTGATTTTAGACCGAAAATAGTATAAACTAGTGTATAATACATTATGATTTTTTGGCCGAAACTTGCATTTCGAAATGTTTCATAGAATCTAGTTTTCAGATTCTTTTTTTGCATGGGGCTTCCATCTCCTTCCCTATTAGAAAATATAAATGATATAAAAAGTCTCGTATCATTTCAAATAGTCTCCAATTAAATTTGATTTTTTTAACCAAAACTAGTGTATAATACACTATGATTTTTAACCGAAACTTGCATTTCGAAAAGTTTCATAGAATATAAGTTTCAGATGATTTTTTGCAAGGACTTACTTCATAACCTTCCCTCGTAAAATATATAAATGATATGCAAAGTTTCGTTTCATTTCGAACAGCCCCGATTTAATTTGATTTTTGACCGAAACTAGTGTATAATATATTATGATTTTTGACTGAAACTTCCATTTCAAAATGTTTCATAGAATCTAATTATCAGGTGATTTTTTTGCATAGACTACCATCATAACCTTCCCTCTTGACATATATAAATTATCTGAAAAGTTTCGTATCATTACCAAAAGTCCCCTATTAAATTTGATATTTTTGACCGAAACTAGTGTATAATATACTATGATTTTTGACCGAAACTTGCATTTCGGAAAGTTTCATAGAATCTAAATTTCAAATGATTTTTTGCATGGACTTTCATCATACTCTTCTGTCGTAAAATATATAAATGATATGTGAATTTTCGTATCATTTCAAACAGTCCCCGATTTAATTTGATTTTTGACCGAAACTAGTATAAATTAGTGTATAATATACTATGATTTTTTGGCTAAAACTTGCATTTCGAAAAGTTTCATAGAATCTAGTTTTCATATGATTTTTGCATGGACTTCCATCATAACCTCCCTTATTAGCATATATAAATTATCTAAAAATCTCGTATCATTTCGAACAGTCCCCGATTTAATTTGATTTTTGACCGAACCTAGTATAAACTAGTGTATAATATATTATGATTTTTTGACCAAAACTTGCATTTCGAAATGTTTCATAGAATCTAATTTTCAAATGATTTTTTTGCATAGACTTCCATCATAACCTTCCCTCTTAACATATATAAATTATATGAAAAGTCTCGTATCATTTCCAATAGTCCCCAATTAAATTTTATTTTTTGACCGAAACTAGTGTATAATATACTATGGTATTTGACCGAAACTTGCATTTCGAAAAGTTCCATAGAATCTAATTTTCAGATGATATTTTGCATGGACTTCCATCATAACCTTTCCTCGTAAAATATATAAATGATATGCAAAGTTTTGTATCATTTCGAACAGTCCCAAATTTAATTTGATTTATGACCAAAAATAGTATAAACTAGTGTATAATATATTATGATTTTTTGACCAAAACTTGCATTTCGAAATGTTTCATAGAATCTAATTTTCAGATGATTTTTTTGCACAGACTTCCATCATAACCTTCCCTCTTAACATATATAAATTATCTGAAAAGTCTCGTATCATTTCCAATAGTCCCCAATTAAATTCTATATTTTTGACCGAAACTAGTGTATAATATACTATGATTTTTGACCGAAACTTGCATTTCGGAAAATTTCATAGAATCTAAATTTCAGATGATTTTTTGCATGGTCTTACATCATACTCTTCCCTCGTAAATTATATAATTGATATGTGAAGTTTCGTATCATTTCGAACAGTCCCCGATTTATTTTGATTTTTGACAGAAACTAGTGTAAACTAGTGTATAATATATTATGATTTTTTGGCCGAAACTTGGATTTCGAAAAGTTTCATAGAATCTAGTTTGAAGATAATTTTATTTGCATGGACTTCCATCATAACCTTCCCTATTAGCATATATAAATGATCTGAAAAGTCTCGTATTATTTCAAATAGTCCCCAATTAAATTTGATTTTTTTGACCAAAACTAGTTTATAATATACTATGATTTTTGACCGAAACTTGCATTTCGAAAAGTTTCATAGAATCTAAGCTTCAGATGATTTTTTGCATGGACTTACTTCATAACCTTCCCTCGTAAAATATATAAATGATATGCAAAGTTTCGTTTCATTTCGAACAGCCCCGATTTAATTTGATTTTTAACCGAAACTAGTGTATAATATATTATGATTTTTTGACCAAAACTTCCATTTCGAAATGTTTCATAGAATCTAATTATCAGGTGATTTTTTTGCATAGACTTCCATCATAACCTTCCCTCTTGACATATATAAATTATCTGAAAAGTCTCGTATCATTACCAAAAGTCCCCTATTAAATTTGATATTTTTGACCGAAACTAGTGTATAATATACTATGATTTTTGACCGAAACTTGCATTTTGGAAAGTTTCATAGAATCTAAATTTCAAATGATTTTTTGCATGGACTTACATCATACTCTTCCCTCGTAAAATATATAAATGATATGTGAATTTTCGTATCATTTCAAACAGTCCCCGATTTAATTTTATTTTTGACCGAAACTAGTATAAATTAGTGTATAATATACTATGATTTTTTGGCCAAAACTTGCATTTCTAAAAGTTTCATAGAATCTAGTTTTCATATGATTTTTGCATGGACTTCCATCATAACCTCCCTTATTAGCATATATAAATTATCTTAAAAGTCTCGTATCATTTCGAATAGTCCCCGATTAAATTTGATTTTTTTTTACCAAAACTAGTGTATAATATACTATGATTTTTGACCGAAACTTGCATTTCGAAAAGTTTCATAGAATCTAAGTTTCAGATGATTTTTTGCATGGACTTACTTCATAAACTTCCCTCGTAAAATATATAAATGATATGGAAAGTTTCGTATCATTTCGAACAATCCCTGATTTAATTTAATTTTTGACCAAAACTAGTGTATAATATATTATGATTTTTTACCAAAACTTGCATTTCAAAATGTTTTATAGAATCTAATTTTAAGATGATTTTTTTGCATAGACTTCCATCATAACCTTCCCTTTTGACATAAATAAATTATCTGAAAGGTATCGTATCATTTCCAATAGTTCCCAATTAAATTTGATATTTTTGACCGAAACTAGTGTATAATATACTATGATTTTTGACTGAAACTTGCATTTCGGAAAGTTTCATAGAATCTAAATTTTAGATGAATTTTTGCATGGACTTACATCATACTCTTCCCTCGTAAAATATATAAATGATATGTGAATTTTCGTATCATTTCAAACAGTCCCCGATTTAATTTGATTTTTGACGAAACTAGTATAAATTAGTGTATAATATACTATGATTTTTTGGCCAAAACTTGCATTTCGAAAAGTTTCATAGAATCTAGTTTTCTTATGATTTTTGCATGGACTTCCATCATAACCTCCCTTATTAGCATATATAAATTATCTAAAAAGTCTCGTATCATTACGAACAGTCCCCGATTTAATTTGATTTTTGACCGAACCTAGTATAAACTAGTGTATAATATATTATGATTTTTTGACCAAAACTTGCATTTCGAAATGTTTCATAGAATCTAATTTTCAAATGATTTTTTTGCATAGACTTCCATCATAGCCTTCCCTCTTAACATATATAAATTATCTGAAAAGTCTCGTATCATTTCCAATAGTCCCCAATTAAATTTGATTTTTTGACCGAAACTAGTGTATAATATACTATGGTATTTGACCGAAACTTGCATTTCGAAAAGTTCCATAGAATCTAATTTTCAGATGATATTTTGCATGGACTTCCATCATAACCTTTCCTCGTAAAATATATAAATGATATGCAAAGTTTTGTATCATTTCGAACAGTCCCAAATTTAATTTGATTTATGACCAAAAATAGTATAAACTAGTGTATAATATATTATGATTTTTTGACCAAAACTTGCATTTCGAAATGTTTCATAGAATCTAATTTTCAGATGATTTTTTTGCACAGACTTCCATCATAACCTTCCCTCTTAACATATATAAATTATCTGAAAAGTCTCGTATCATTTCCAATAGTCCCCAATTAAATTCGATATTTTTGACCGAAACTAGTGTATAATATACTATGATTTTTGACCGAAACTTGCATTTCGGAAAATTTCATAGAATCTAAATTTCAGATGATTTTTTGCATGGTCTTACATCACACTCTTCCCTCGTAAATTATATAATTGATATGTGAAGTTTCGTATCATTTCGAACAGTCCCCGATTTATTTTGATTTTTGACAGAAACTAGTGTAAACTAGTGTATAATATATTATGATTTTTTGGCCGAAACTTGGATTTCGAAAAGTTTCATAGAATCTAGTTTGAAGATAATTTTATTTGCATGGACTTCCATCATAACCTTCCCTATTAGCATATATAAATGATCTGAAAAGTCTCGTATTATTTCAAATAGTCCCCAATTAAATTTGATTTTTTTGACCAAAACTAGTTTATAATATACTATGATTTTTGACCGAAACTTGCATTTCGAAAAGTTTCATAGAATCTAAGCTTCAGATGATTTTTTGCATGGACTTACTTCATAACCTTCCCTCGTAAAATATATAAATGATATGCAAAGTTTCGTTTCATTTCGAACAGCCCCGATTTAATTTGATTTTTAACCGAAACTAGTGTATAATATATTATGATTTTTTGACCAAAACTTCCATTTCGAAATGTTTCATAGAATCTAATTATCAGGTGATTTTTTTGCATAGACTTCCATCATAACCTTCCCTCTTGACATATATAAATTATCTGAAAAGTCTCGTATCATTACCAAAAGTCCCCTATTAAATTTGATATTTTTGACCGAAACTAGTGTATAATATACTATGATTTTTGACCGAAACTTGCATTTTGGAAAGTTTCATAGAATCTAAATTTCAAATGATTTTTTGCATGGACTTACATCATACTCTTCCCTCGTAAAATATATAAATGATATGTGAATTTTCGTATCATTTCAAACTGTCCCCGATTTAATTTTATTTTTGACCGAAACTAGTATAAATTAGTGTATAATATACTATGATTTTTTGGCCAAAACTTGCATTTCTAAAAGTTTCATAGAATCTAGTTTTCATATGATTTTTGCATGGACTTCCATCATAACCTCCCTTATTAGCATATATAAATTATCTTAAAAGTCTCGTATCATTTCGAATAGTCCCCGATTAAATTTGATTTTTTTTTACCAAAACTAGTGTATAATATACTATGATTTTTGACCGAAACTTGCATTTCGAAAAGTTTCATAGAATCTAAGTTTCAGATGATTTTTTGCATGGACTTACTTCATAAACTTCCCTCGTAAAATATATAAATGATATGGAAAGTTTCGTATCATTTCGAACAATCCCTGATTTAATTTAATTTTTGACCAAAACTAGTGTATAATATATTATGATTTTTTACCAAAACTTGCATTTCAAAATGTTTTATAGAATCTAATTTTGAGATGATTTTTTTGCATAGACTTCCATCATAACCTTCCCTTTTGACATAAATAAATTATCTGAAAGGTATCGTATCATTTCCAATAGTTCCCAATTAAATTTGATATTTTTGACCGAAACTAGTGTATAATATACTATGATTTTTGACTGAAACTTGCATTTCGGAAAGTTTCATAGAATCTAAATTTTAGATGAATTTTTGCATGGACTTACATCATACTCTTCCCTCGTAAAATATATAAATGATATGTGAATTTTCGTATCATTTCAAACAGTCCCCGATTTAATTTGATTTTTGACGAAACTAGTATAAATTAGTGTATAATATACTATGATTTTTTGGCCAAAACTTGCATTTCGAAAAGTTTCATAGAATCTAGTTTTCTTATGATTTTTGCATGGACTTCCATCATAACCTCCCTTATTAGCATATATAAATTATCTAAAAAGTCTCGTATCATTACGAACAGTCCCCGATTTAATTTGATTTTTGACCGAACCTAGTATAAACTAGTGTATAATATATTATGATTTTTTGACCAAAACTTGCATTTCGAAATGTTTCATAGAATCTAATTTTCAAATGATTTTTTTGCATAGACTTCCATCATAGCCTTCCCTCTTAACATATATAAATTATCTGAAAAGTCTCGTATCATTTCCAATAGTCCCCAATTAAATTTGATTTTTTGACCGAAACTAGTGTATAATATACTATGGTATTTGACCGAAACTTGCATTTCGAAAAGTTCCATAGAATCTAATTTTCAGATGATATTTTGCATGGACTTCCATCATAACCTTTCCTCGTAAAATATATAAATGATATGCAAAGTTTTGTATCATTTCGAACAGTCCCAAATTTAATTTGATTTATGACCAAAAATAGTATAAACTAGTGTATAATATATTATGATTTTTTGACCAAAACTTGCATTTCGAAATGTTTCATAGAATCTAATTTTCAGATGATTTTTTTGCACAGACTTCCATCATAACCTTCCCTCTTAACATATATAAATTATCTGAAAAGTCTCGTATCATTTCCAATAGTCCCCAATTAAATTCGATATTTTTGACCGAAACTAGTGTATAATATACTATGATTTTTGACCGAAACTTGCATTTCGGAAAATTTCATAGAATCTAAATTTCAGATGATTTTTTGCATGGTCTTACATCATACTCTTCCCTCGTAAATTATATAATTGATATGTGAAGTTTCGTATCATTTCGAACAGTCCCCGATTTATTTTGATTTTTGACAGAAACTAGTGTAAACTAGTGTATAATATATTATGATTTTTTGGCCGAAACTTGGATTTCGAAAAGTTTCATAGAATCTAGTTTGAAGATAATTTTATTTGCATGGACTTCCATCATAACCTTCCCTATTAGCATATATAAATGATCTGAAAAGTCTCGTATTATTTCAAATAGTCCCCAATTAAATTTGATTTTTTTGACCAAAACTAGTTTATAATATACTATGATTTTTGACCGAAACTTGCATTTCGAAAAGTTTCATAGAATCTAAGCTTCAGATGATTTTTTGCATGGACTTACTTCATAACCTTCCCTCGTAAAATATATAAATGATATGCAAAGTTTCGTTTCATTTCGAACAGCCCCGATTTAATTTGATTTTTAACCGAAACTAGTGTATAATATATTATGATTTTTTGACCAAAACTTCCATTTCGAAATGTTTCATAGAATCTAATTATCAGGTGATTTTTTTGCATAGACTTCCATCATAACCTTCCCTCTTGACATATATAAATTATCTGAAAAGTCTCGTATCATTACCAAAAGTCCCCTATTAAATTTGATATTTTTGACCGAAACTAGTGTATAATATACTATGATTTTTGACCGAAACTTGCATTTTGGAAAGTTTCATAGAATCTAAATTTCAAATGATTTTTTGCATGGACTTACATCATACTCTTCCCTCGTAAAATATATAAATGATATGTGAATTTTCGTATCATTTCAAACAGTCCCCGATTTAATTTTATTTTTGACCGAAACTAGTATAAATTAGTGTATAATATACTATGATTTTTTGGCCAAAACTTGCATTTCTAAAAGTTTCATAGAATCTAGTTTTCATATGATTTTTGCATGGACTTCCATCATAACCTCCCTTATTAGCATATATAAATTATCTTAAAAGTCTCGTATCATTTCGAATAGTCCCCGATTAAATTTGATTTTTTTTTACCAAAACTAGTGTATAATATACTATGATTTTTGACCGAAACTTGCATTTCGAAAAGTTTCATAGAATCTAAGTTTCAGATGATTTTTTGCATGGACTTACTTCATAAACTTCCCTCGTAAAATATATAAATGATATGGAAAGTTTCGTATCATTTCGAACAATCCCTGATTTAATTTAATTTTTGACCAAAACTAGTGTATAATATATTATGATTTTTTACCAAAACTTGCATTTCAAAATGTTTTATAGAATCTAATTTTAAGATGATTTTTTTGCATAGACTTCCATCATAACCTTCCCTTTTGACATAAATAAATTATCTGAAAGGTATCGTATCATTTCCAATAGTTCCCAATTAAATTTGATATTTTTGACCGAAACTAGTGTATAATATACTATGATTTTTGACTGAAACTTGCATTTCGGAAAGTTTCATAGAATCTAAATTTTAGATGAATTTTTGCATGGACTTACATCATACTCTTCCCTCGTAAAATATATAAATGATATGTGAATTTTCGTATCATTTCAAACAGTCCCCGATTTAATTTGATTTTTGACGAAACTAGTATAAATTAGTGTATAATATACTATGATTTTTTGGCCAAAACTTGCATTTCGAAAAGTTTCATAGAATCTAGTTTTCTTATGATTTTTGCATGGACTTCCATCATAACCTCCCTTATTAGCATATATAAATTATCTAAAAAGTCTCGTATCATTACGAACAGTCCCCGATTTAATTTGATTTTTGACCGAACCTAGTATAAACTAGTGTATAATATATTATGATTTTTTGACCAAAACTTGCATTTCGAAATGTTTCATAGAATCTAATTTTCAAATGATTTTTTTGCATAGACTTCCATCATAGCCTTCCCTCTTAACATATATAAATTATCTGAAAAGTCTCGTATCATTTCCAATAGTCCCCAATTAAATTTGATTTTTTGACCGAAACTAGTGTATAATATACTATGGTATTTGACCGAAACTTGCATTTCGAAAAGTTCCATAGAATCTAATTTTCAGATGATATTTTGCATGGACTTCCATCATAACCTTTCCTCGTAAAATATATAAATGATATGCAAAGTTTTGTATCATTTCGAACAGTCCCAAATTTAATTTGATTTATGACCAAAAATAGTATAAACTAGTGTATAATATATTATGATTTTTTGACCAAAACTTGCATTTCGAAATGTTTCATAGAATCTAATTTTCAGATGATTTTTTTGCACAGACTTCCATCATAACCTTCCCTCTTAACATATATAAATTATCTGAAAAGTCTCGTATCATTTCCAATAGTCCCCAATTAAATTCGATATTTTTGACCGAAACTAGTGTATAATATACTATGATTTTTGACCGAAACTTGCATTTCGGAAAATTTCATAGAATCTAAATTTCAGATGATTTTTTGCATGGTCTTACATCATACTCTTCCCTCGTAAATTATATAATTGATATGTGAAGTTTCGTATCATTTCGAACAGTCCCCGATTTATTTTGATTTTTGACAGAAACTAGTGTAAACTAGTGTATAATATATTATGATTTTTTGGCCGAAACTTGGATTTCGAAAAGTTTCATAGAATCTAGTTTGAAGATAATTTTATTTGCATGGACTTCCATCATAACCTTCCCTATTAGCATATATAAATGATCTGAAAAGTCTCGTATTATTTCAAATAGTCCCCAATTAAATTTGATTTTTTTGACCAAAACTAGTTTATAATATACTATGATTTTTGACCGAAACTTGCATTTCGAAAAGTTTCATAGAATCTAAGCTTCAGATGATTTTTTTGCATGGACTTACTTCATAACCTTCCCTCGTAAAATATATAAATGATATGCAAAGTTTCGTTTCATTTCGAACAGCCCCGATTTAATTTGATTTTTAACCGAAACTAGTGTATAATATATTATGATTTTTTGACCAAAACTTCCATTTCGAAATGTTTCATAGAATCTAATTATCAGGTGATTTTTTTGCATAGACTTCCATCATAACCTTCCCTCTTGACATATATAAATTATCTGAAAAGTCTCGTATCATTACCAAAAGTCCCCTATTAAATTTGATATTTTTGACCGAAACTAGTGTATAATATACTATGATTTTTGACCGAAACTTGCATTTTGGAAAGTTTCATAGAATCTAAATTTCAAATGATTTTTTGCATGGACTTACATCATACTCTTCCCTCGTAAAATATATAAATGATATGTGAATTTTCGTATCATTTCAAACAGTCCCCGATTTAATTTTATTTTTGACCGAAACTAGTATAAATTAGTGTATAATATACTATGATTTTTTGGCCAAAACTTGCATTTCTAAAAGTTTCATAGAATCTAGTTTTCATATGATTTTTGCATGGACTTCCATCATAACCTCCCTTATTAGCATATATAAATTATCTTAAAAGTCTCGTATCATTTCGAATAGTCCCCGATTAAATTTGATTTTTTTTTACCAAAACTAGTGTATAATATACTATGATTTTTGACCGAAACTTGCATTTCGAAAAGTTTCATAGAATCTAAGTTTCAGATGATTTTTTGCATGGACTTACTTCATAAACTTCCCTCGTAAAATATATAAATGATATGGAAAGTTTCGTATCATTTCGAACAATCCCTGATTTAATTTAATTTTTGACCAAAACTAGTGTATAATATATTATGATTTTTTACCAAAACTTGCATTTCAAAATGTTTTATAGAATCTAATTTTAAGATGATTTTTTTGCATAGACTTCCATCATAACCTTCCCTTTTGACATAAATAAATTATCTGAAAGGTATCGTATCATTTCCAATAGTTCCCAATTAAATTTGATATTTTTGACCGAAACTAGTGTATAATATACTATGATTTTTGACTGAAACTTGCATTTCGGAAAGTTTCATAGAATCTAAATTTTAGATGAATTTTTGCATGGACTTACATCATACTCTTCCCTCGTAAAATATATAAATGATATGTGAATTTTCGTATCATTTCAAACAGTCCCCGATTTAATTTGATTTTTGACGAAACTAGTATAAATTAGTGTATAATATACTATGATTTTTTGGCCAAAACTTGCATTTCGAAAAGTTTCATAGAATCTAGTTTTCTTATGATTTTTGCATGGACTTCCATCATAACCTCCCTTATTAGCATATATAAATTATCTAAAAAGTCTCGTATCATTACGAACAGTCCCCGATTTAATTTGATTTTTGACCGAACCTAGTATAAACTAGTGTATAATATATTATGATTTTTTGACCAAAACTTGCATTTCGAAATGTTTCATAGAATCTAATTTTCAAATGATTTTTTTGCATAGACTTCCATCATAGCCTTCCCTCTTAACATATATAAATTATCTGAAAAGTCTCGTATCATTTCCAATAGTCCCCAATTAAATTTGATTTTTTGACCGAAACTAGTGTATAATATACTATGGTATTTGACCGAAACTTGCATTTCGAAAAGTTCCATAGAATCTAATTTTCAGATGATATTTTGCATGGACTTCCATCATAACCTTTCCTCGTAAAATATATAAATGATATGCAAAGTTTTGTATCATTTCGAACAGTCCCAAATTTAATTTGATTTATGACCAAAAATAGTATAAACTAGTGTATAATATATTATGATTTTTTGACCAAAACTTGCATTTCGAAATGTTTCATAGAATCTAATTTTCAGATGATTTTTTTGCACAGACTTCCATCATAACCTTCCCTCTTAACATATATAAATTATCTGAAAAGTCTCGTATCATTTCCAATAGTCCCCAATTAAATTCGATATTTTTGACCGAAACTAGTGTATAATATACTATGATTTTTGACCGAAACTTGCATTTCGGAAAATTTCATAGAATCTAAATTTCAGATGATTTTTTGCATGGTCTTACATCATACTCTTCCCTCGTAAATTATATAATTGATATGTGAAGTTTCGTATCATTTCGAACAGTCCCCGATTTATTTTGATTTTTGACAGAAACTAGTGTAAACTAGTGTATAATATATTATGATTTTTTGGCCGAAACTTGGATTTCGAAAAGTTTCATAGAATCTAGTTTGAAGATAATTTTATTTGCATGGACTTCCATCATAACCTTCCCTATTAGCATATATAAATGATCTGAAAAGTCTCGTATTATTTCAAATAGTCCCCAATTAAATTTGATTTTTTTGACCAAAACTAGTTTATAATATACTATGATTTTTGACCGAAACTTGCATTTCGAAAAGTTTCATAGAATCTAAGCTTCAGATGATTTTTTTGCATGGACTTACTTCATAACCTTCCCTCGTAAAATATATAAATGATATGCAAAGTTTCGTTTCATTTCGAACAGCCCCGATTTAATTTGATTTTTAACCGAAACTAGTGTATAATATATTATGATTTTTTGACCAAAACTTCCATTTCGAAATGTTTCATAGAATCTAATTATCAGGTGATTTTTTTGCATAGACTTCCATCATAACCTTCCCTCTTGACATATATAAATTATCTGAAAAGTCTCGTATCATTACCAAAAGTCCCCTATTAAATTTGATATTTTTGACCGAAACTAGTGTATAATATACTATGATTTTTGACCGAAACTTGCATTTTGGAAAGTTTCATAGAATCTAAATTTCAAATGATTTTTTGCATGGACTTACATCATACTCTTCCCTCGTAAAATATATAAATGATATGTGAATTTTCGTATCATTTCAAACAGTCCCCGATTTAATTTTATTTTTGACCGAAACTAGTATAAATTAGTGTATAATATACTATGATTTTTTGGCCAAAACTTGCATTTCGAAAAGTTTCATAGAATCTAGTTTTCATATGATTTTTGCATGGACTTCCATCATAACCTCCCTTATTAGCATATATAAATTATCTTAAAAGTCTCGTATCATTTCGAATAGTCCCCGATTAAATTTGATTTTTTTTTACCAAAACTAGTGTATAATATACTATGATTTTTGACCGAAACTTGCATTTCGAAAAGTTTCATAGAATCTAAGTTTCAGATGATTTTTTGCATGGACTTACTTCATAAACTTCCCTCGTAAAATATATAAATGATATGGAAAGTTTCGTATCATTTCGAACAATCCCTGATTTAATTTAATTTTTGACCAAAACTAGTGTATAATATATTATGATTTTTTACCAAAACTTGCATTTCAAAATGTTTTATAGAATCTAATTTTAAGATGATTTTTTTGCATAGACTTCCATCATAACCTTCCCTTTTGACATAAATAAATTATCTGAAAGGTATCGTATCATTTCCAATAGTTCCCAATTAAATTTGATATTTTTGACCGAAACTAGTGTATAATATACTATGATTTTTGACTGAAACTTGCATTTCGGAAAGTTTCATAGAATCTAAATTTTAGATGAATTTTTGCATGGACTTACATCATACTCTTCCCTCGTAAAATATATAAATGATATGTGAATTTTCGTATCATTTCAAACAGTCCCCGATTTAATTTGATTTTTGACGAAACTAGTATAAATTAGTGTATAATATACTATGATTTTTTGGCCAAAACTTGCATTTCGAAAAGTTTCATAGAATCTAGTTTTCTTATGATTTTTGCATGGACTTCCATCATAACCTCCCTTATTAGCATATATAAATTATCTAAAAAGTCTCGTATCATTACGAACAGTCCCCGATTTAATTTGATTTTTGACCGAACCTAGTATAAACTAGTGTATAATATATTATGATTTTTTGACCAAAACTTGCATTTCGAAATGTTTCATAGAATCTAATTTTCAAATGATTTTTTTGCATAGACTTCCATCATAGCCTTCCCTCTTAACATATATAAATTATCTGAAAAGTCTCGTATCATTTCCAATAGTCCCCAATTAAATTTGATTTTTTGACCGAAACTAGTGTATAATATACTATGGTATTTGACCGAAACTTGCATTTCGAAAAGTTCCATAGAATCTAATTTTCAGATGATATTTTGCATGGACTTCCATCATAACCTTTCCTCGTAAAATATATAAATGATATGCAAAGTTTTGTATCATTTCGAACAGTCCCAAATTTAATTTGATTTATGACCAAAAATAGTATAAACTAGTGTATAATATATTATGATTTTTTGACCAAAACTTGCATTTCGAAATGTTTCATAGAATCTAATTTTCAGATGATTTTTTTGCACAGACTTCCATCATAACCTTCCCTCTTAACATATATAAATTATCTGAAAAGTCTCGTATCATTTCCAATAGTCCCCAATTAAATTCGATATTTTTGACCGAAACTAGTGTATAATATACTATGATTTTTGACCGAAACTTGCATTTCGGAAAATTTCATAGAATCTAAATTTCAGATGATTTTTTGCATGGTCTTACATCATACTCTTCCCTCGTAAATTATATAATTGATATGTGAAGTTTCGTATCATTTCGAACAGTCCCCGATTTATTTTGATTTTTGACAGAAACTAGTGTAAACTAGTGTATAATATATTATGATTTTTTGGCCGAAACTTGGATTTCGAAAAGTTTCATAGAATCTAGTTTGAAGATAATTTTATTTGCATGGACTTCCATCATAACCTTCCCTATTAGCATATATAAATGATCTGAAAAGTCTCGTATTATTTCAAATAGTCCCCAATTAAATTTGATTTTTTTGACCAAAACTAGTTTATAATATACTATGATTTTTGACCGAAACTTGCATTTCGAAAAGTTTCATAGAATCTAAGCTTCAGATGATTTTTTGCATGGACTTACTTCATAACCTTCCCTCGTAAAATATATAAATGATATGCAAAGTTTCGTTTCATTTCGAACAGCCCCGATTTAATTTGATTTTTAACCGAAACTAGTGTATAATATATTATGATTTTTTGACCAAAACTTCCATTTCGAAATGTTTCATAGAATCTAATTATCAGGTGATTTTTTTGCATAGACTTCCATCATAACCTTCCCTCTTGACATATATAAATTATCTGAAAAGTCTCGTATCATTACCAAAAGTCCCCTATTAAATTTGATATTTTTGACCGAAACTAGTGTATAATATACTATGATTTTTGACCGAAACTTGCATTTTGGAAAGTTTCATAGAATCTAAATTTCAAATGATTTTTTGCATGGACTTACATCATACTCTTCCCTCGTAAAATATATAAATGATATGTGAATTTTCGTATCATTTCAAACTGTCCCCGATTTAATTTTATTTTTGACCGAAACTAGTATAAATTAGTGTATAATATACTATGATTTTTTGGCCAAAACTTGCATTTCTAAAAGTTTCATAGAATCTAGTTTTCATATGATTTTTGCATGGACTTCCATCATAACCTCCCTTATTAGCATATATAAATTATCTTAAAAGTCTCGTATCATTTCGAATAGTCCCCGATTAAATTTGATTTTTTTTTACCAAAACTAGTGTATAATATACTATGATTTTTGACCGAAACTTGCATTTCGAAAAGTTTCATAGAATCTAAGTTTCAGATGATTTTTTGCATGGACTTACTTCATAAACTTCCCTCGTAAAATATATAAATGATATGGAAAGTTTCGTATCATTTCGAACAATCCCTGATTTAATTTAATTTTTGACCAAAACTAGTGTATAATATATTATGATTTTTTACCAAAACTTGCATTTCAAAATGTTTTATAGAATCTAATTTTGAGATGATTTTTTTGCATAGACTTCCATCATAACCTTCCCTTTTGACATAAATAAATTATCTGAAAGGTATCGTATCATTTCCAATAGTTCCCAATTAAATTTGATATTTTTGACCGAAACTAGTGTATAATATACTATGATTTTTGACTGAAACTTGCATTTCGGAAAGTTTCATAGAATCTAAATTTTAGATGAATTTTTGCATGGACTTACATCATACTCTTCCCTCGTAAAATATATAAATGATATGTGAATTTTCGTATCATTTCAAACAGTCCCCGATTTAATTTGATTTTTGACGAAACTAGTATAAATTAGTGTATAATATACTATGATTTTTTGGCCAAAACTTGCATTTCGAAAAGTTTCATAGAATCTAGTTTTCTTATGATTTTTGCATGGACTTCCATCATAACCTCCCTTATTAGCATATATAAATTATCTAAAAAGTCTCGTATCATTACGAACAGTCCCCGATTTAATTTGATTTTTGACCGAACCTAGTATAAACTAGTGTATAATATATTATGATTTTTTGGACAAAACTTGCATTTCGAAATGTTTCATAGAATCTAATTTTCAAATGATTTTTTTGCATAGACTTCCATCATAGCCTTCCCTCTTAACATATATAAATTATCTGAAAAGTCTCGTATCATTTCCAATAGTCCCCAATTAAATTTGATTTTTTGACCGAAACTAGTGTATAATATACTATGGTATTTGACCGAAACTTGCATTTCGAAAAGTTCCATAGAATCTAATTTTCAGATGATATTTTGCATGGACTTCCATCATAACCTTCCCTCGTAAAATATATAAATGATATGCAAAGTTTTGTATCATTTCGAACAGTCCCAGATTTAATTTGATTTATGACCAAAAATAGTATAAACTAGTGTATAATATATTATGATTTTTTGACCAAAACTTGCATTTCGAAATGTTTCATAGAATCTAAGTTTCAGATGATTTTTTTGCATAGACTTCCATCATAACCTTCCCTCTTAACATATATTAATTATCTGAAAAGTCTCGTATCATTTCCAATAGTCCCCAATTAAATTCGATATTTTTGACCGAAACTAGTGTATAATATACTATGATTTTTGACCGAAACTTGCATTTCGGAAAATTTCATAGAATCTAAATTTCAGATGATTTTTTGCATGGTCTTACATCATACTCTTCCCTCGTAAATTATATAATTGATATGTGAAGTTTCGTATCATTTCGAACAGTCCCCGATTTATTTTGATTTTTGACAGAAACTAGTGTAAACTAGTGTATAATATATTATGATTTTTTGGCCGAAACTTGCATTTCGAAAAGTTATATAGAATCTAGTTTGAAGATAATTTTATTTGCATGGACTTCCATCATAACCTTCCTTATTAGCATATATAAATGATCTGAAAAGTCTCGTATTATTTCAAATAGTCCCCAATTAAATTTGATTTTTTTGACCAAAACTAGTTTATAATATACTATGATTTTTGACCGAAACTTGCATTTCGAAAAGTTTCATAGAATCTAAGCTTCAGATGATTTTTTGCATGGACTTACTTCATAACCTTCCCTCGTAAAATATATAAATGATATGCAAAGTTTCGTTTCATTTCGAACAGCCCCGATTTAATTTGATTTTTGACCGAAACTAGTGTATAATATATTATGATTTTTTGACCAAAACTTCCATTTCGAAATGTTTCATAGAATCTAATTATCAGGTGATTTTTTTGCATAGACTTCCATCATAACCTTCCCTCTTGACATATATAAATTATCTGAAAAGTCTCGTATCATTACCAAAAGTCCCCTATTAAATTTGATATTTTTGACCGAAACTAGTGTATAATATACTATGATTTTTGACCGAAACTTGCATTTTGGAAAGTTTCATAGAATCTAAATTTCAAATGATTTTTTGCATGGACTTACATCATACTCTTCCCTCGTAAAATATATAAATGATATGTGAATTTTCGTATCATTTCAAACAGTCCCCGTTTTAATTTAATTTTTGACCGAAACTAGTATAAATTAGTGTATAATATACTATGATTTTTTGGCCAAAACTTGCATTTCTAAAAGTTTCATAGAATCTAGTTTTCATATGATTTTTGCATGGACTTCCATCATAACCTCCCTTATTAGCATATATAAATGATTTTAAAAGTCTCGTATCATTTCAAATAGTCCCCGATTAAATTTGATTTTTTTTTACCAAAACTAGTGTATAATATACTATGATTTTTGACCGAAACTTGCATTTCGAAAAGTTTCATAGAATCTAAGTTTCAGATGATTTTTTGCATGGACTTACTTCATAAACTTCCCTCGTAAAATATATAAATGATATGGAAAGTTTCGTATCATTTCGAACAATCCCTGATTTAATTTAATTTTTGACCAAAACTAGTGTATAATATATTATGATTTTTTACCAAAACTTGCATTTCAAAATGTTTTATAGAATCTAATTTTGAGATGATTTTTTTGCATAGACTTCCATCATAACCTTCCCTTTTGACATAAATAAATTATCTGAAAGGTATCGTATCATTTCCAATAGTTCCCAATTAAATTTGATATTTTTGACCGAAACTAGTGTATAATATACTATGATTTTTGACTGAAACTTGCATTTCGGAAAGTTTCATAGAATCTAAATTTTAGATGAATTTTTGCATGGACTTACATCATACTCTTCCCTCGTAAAATATATAAATGATATGTGAATTTTCGTATCATTTCAAACAGTCCCCGATTTAATTTGATTTTTGACGAAACTAGTATAAATTAGTGTATAATATACTATGATTTTTTGGCCAAAACTTGCATTTCGAAAAGTTTCATAGAATCTAGTTTTCTTATGATTTTTGCATGGACTTCCATCATAACCTCCCTTATTAGCATATATAAATTATCTAAAAAGTCTCGTATCATTACGAACAGTCCCCGATTTAATTTGATTTTTGACCGAACCTAGTATAAACTAGTGTATAATATATTATGATTTTTTGACCAAAACTTGCATTTCGAAATGTTTCATAGAATCTAATTTTCAAATGATTTTTTTGCATAGACTTCCATCATAGCCTTCCCTCTTAACATATATAAATTATCTGAAAAGTCTCGTATCATTTCCAATAGTCCCCAATTAAATTTGATTTTTTGACCGAAACTAGTGTATAATATACTATGGTATTTGACCGAAACTTGCATTTCGAAAAGTTCCATAGAATCTAATTTTCAGATGATATTTTGCATGGACTTCCATCATAACCTTCCCTCGTAAAATATATAAATGATATGCAAAGTTTTGTATCATTTCGAACAGTCCCAGATTTAATTTGATTTATGACCAAAAATAGTATAAACTAGTGTATAATATATTATGATTTTTTGACCAAAACTTGCATTTCGAAATGTTTCATAGAATCTAAGTTTCAGATGATTTTTTTGCATAGACTTCCATCATAACCTTCCCTCTTAACATATATTAATTATCTGAAAAGTCTCGTATCATTTCCAATAGTCCCCAATTAAATTCGATATTTTTGACCGAAACTAGTGTATAATATACTATGATTTTTGACCGAAACTTGCATTTCGGAAAATTTCATAGAATCTAAATTTCAGATGATTTTTTGCATGGTCTTACATCATACTCTTCCCTCGTAAATTATATAATTGATATGTGAAGTTTCGTATCATTTCGAACAGTCCCCGATTTATTTAGATTTTTGACAGAAACTAGTGTAAACTAGTGTATAATATATTATGATTTTTTGGCCGAAACTTGCATTTCGAAAAGTTATATAGAATCTAGTTTGAAGATAATTTTATTTGCATGGACTTCCATCATAACCTTCCTTATTAGCATATATAAATGATCTGAAAAGTCTCGTCTTATTTCAAATAGTCCCCAATTAAATTTGATTTTTTTGACCAAAACTAGTTTATAATATACTATGATTTTTGACCGAAACTTGCATTTCGAAAAGTTTCATAGAATCTAAGCTTCAGATGATTTTTTGCATGGACTTACTTCATAACCTTCCCTCGTAAAATATATAAATGATATGCAAAGTTTCGTTTCATTTCGAACAGCCCCGATTTAATTTGATTTTTGACCGAAACTAGTGTATAATATATTATGATTTTTTGACCAAAACTTCCATTTCGAAATGTTTCATAGAATCTAATTATCAGGTGATTTTTTTGCATAGACTTCCATCATAACCTTCCCTCTTGACATATATAAATTATCTGAAAAGTCTCGTATCATTACCAAAAGTCCCCTATTAAATTTGATATTTTTGACCGAAACTAGTGTATAATATACTATGATTTTTGACCGAAACTTGCATTTTGGAAAGTTTCATAGAATCTAAATTTCAAATGATTTTTTGCATGGACTTACATCATACTCTTCCCTCGTAAAATATATAAATGATATGTGAATTTTCGTATCATTTCAAACAGTCCCCGATTTAATTTAATTTTTGACCGAAACTAGTATAAATTAGTGTATAATATACTATGATTTTTTGGCCAAAACATGCATTTCTAAAAGTTTCATAGAATCTAGTTTTCATATGATTTTTGCATGGACTTCCATCATAACCTCCCTTATTAGCATATATAAATGATTTTAAAAGTCTCGTATCATTTCAAATAGTCCCCGATTAAATTTGATTTTTTTTTACCAAAACTAGTGTATAATATACTATGATTTTTGACCGAAACTTGCATTTCGTAAAGTTTCATAGAATCTAAGTTTCAGATGATTTTTTGCATGGACTTACTTCATAAACTTCCCTCGTAAAATATATAAATGATATGGAAAGTTTCGTATCATTTCGAACAATCCCTGATTTAATTTAATTTTTGACCAAAACTAGTGTATAATATATTATGATTTTTTACCAAAACTTGCATTTCAAAATGTTTTATAGAATCTAATTTTGAGATGATTTTTTTGCATAGACTTCCATCATAACCTTCCCTTTTGACATAAATAAATTATCTGAAAGGTATCGTATCATTTCCAATAGTTCCCAATTAAATTTGATATTTTTGACCGAAACTAGTGTATAATATACTATGATTTTTGACTGAAACTTGCATTTCGGAAAGTTTCATAGAATCTAAATTTTAGATGAATTTTTGCATGGACTTACATCATACTCTTCCCTCGTAAAATATATAAATGATATGTGAATTTTCGTATCATTTCAAACAGTCCCCGATTTAATTTGATTTTTGACGAAACTAGTATAAATTAGTGTATAATATACTATGATTTTTTGGCCAAAACTTGCATTTCGAAAAGTTTCATAGAATCTAGTTTTCATATGATTTTTGCATGGACTTCCATCATAACCTCCCTTATTAGCATATATAAATTATCTAAAAAGTCTCGTATCATTACGAACAGTCCCCGATTTAATTTGATTTTTGACCGAACCTAGTATAAACTAGTGTATAATATATTATGATTTTTTGACCAAAACTTGCATTTCGAAATGTTTCATAGAATCTAATTTTCAAATGATTTTTTTGCATAGACTTCCATCATAGCCTTCCCTCTTAACATATATAAATTATCTGAAAAGTCTCGTATCATTTCCAATAGTCCCCAATTAAATTTGTTTTTTTGACCGAAACTAGTGTATAATATACTATGGTATTTGACCGAAACTTGCATTTCGAAAAGTTCCATAGAATCTAATTTTCAGATGATATTTTGCATGGACTTCCATCATAACCTTCCCTCGTAAAATATATAAATGATATGCAAAGTTTTGTATCATTTCGAACAGTCCCAGATTTAATTTGATTTATGACCAAAAATAGTATAAACTAGTGTATAATATATTATGATTTTTTGACCAAAACTTGCATTTCGAAATGTTTCATAGAATCTAAGTTTCAGATGATTTTTTTGCATAGACTTCCATCATAACCTTCCCTCTTAACATATATTAATTATCTGAAAAGTCTCGTATCATTTCCAATAGTCCCCAATTAAATTCGATATTTTTGACCGAAACTAGTGTATAATATACTATGATTTTTGACCGAAACTTGCATTTCGGAAAATTTCATAGAATCTAAATTTCAGATGATTTTTTGCATGGTCTTACATCATACTCTTCCCTCGTAAATTATATAATTGATATGTGATGTTTCGTATCATTTCGAATAGTCCCCGATTTATTTTGATTTTTGACAGAAACTAGTGTAAACTAGTGTATAATATATTATGATTTTTTGGCCGAAACTTGCATTTCGAAAAGTTTCATAGAATCTAGTTTGAAGATAATTTTATTTGCATGGACTTCCATCATAACCTTCCCTATTAGCATATATAAATGATCTGAATAGTCTCGTATTATTTCAAATAGTCCCCAATTAATTTTGATTTTTTTGACCAAAACTAGTTTATAATATACTATGATTTTTGACCGAAACTGGCATTTCGAAAAGTTTCATAGAATCTAAGCTTCAGATGATTTTTTGCATGGACTTACTTCATAACCTTCCCTCGTAAAATATATAAATGATATGCAAAGTTTCGTTTCATTTCGAACAGCCCCGATTTAATTTGATTTTTGACCGAAACTAGTGTATAATATATTATGATTTTTTGACCAAAACTTCCATTTCGAAATGTTTCATAGAATCTAATTATCAGGTGATTTTTTTGCATAGACTTCCATCATAACCTTCCCTCTTGACATATATAAATTATTTGAAAAGTCTCGTATCATTACCTAAAGTCCCCTATTAAATTTGATATTTTTGACCGAAACTAGTGTATAATATACTATGATTTTTGACCGAAACTTGCATTTTGGAAAGTTTCATAGAATCTAAATTTCAAATGATTTTTTGCATGGACTTACATCATACTCTTCCCTCGTAAAATATATAAATGATATGTGAATTTTCGTCTCATTTCAAACAGTCCCCGATTTAATTTAATTTTTGACCGAAACTAGTATAAATTAGTGTATAATATACTATGATTTTTTGGCCAAAACTTGCATTTCTAAAAGTTTCATAGAATCTAGTTTTCATATGATTTTTGCATGGACTTCCATCATAACCTCCCTTATTAGCATATATAAATGATTTTAAAAGTCTCGTATCATTTCAAATAGTCCCCGATTAAATTTGATTTTTTTTTACCAAAACTATTGTATAATATACTATGATTTTTGACCGAAACTTGCATTTCGAAAAGTTTCATAGAATCTAAGTTTCAGATGATTTTTTGCATGGACTTACTTCATAAACTTCCCTCGTAAAATATATAAATGATATGGAAAGTTTCGTATCATTTCGAACAATCCCTGATTTAATTTAATTTTTGACCAAAACTAGTGTATAATATATTATGATTTTTTACCAAAACTTGCATTTCAAAATGTTTTATAGAATCTAATTTTGAGATGATTTTTTTGCATAGACTTCCATCATAACCTTCCCTTTTGACATAAATAAATTATCTGAAAGGTCTCGTATCATTTCCAATAGTTCCCAATTAAATTTGATATTTTTGACCGAAACTAGTGTATAATATACTATGATTTTTGACTGAAACTTGCATTTCGGAAAGTTTCATAGAATCTAAATTTTAGATGAATTTTTGCATGGACTTACATCATACTCTTCCCTCGTAAAATATATAAATGATATGTGAATTTTCGTATCATTTCAAACAGTCCCCGATTTAATTTGATTTTTGACGAAACTAGTATAAATTAGTGTATAATATACTATGATTTTTTGGCCAAAACTTGCATTTCGAAAAGTTTCATAGAATCTAGTTTTCATATGATTTTTGCAAGGACTTCCATCATAACCTCCCTTATTAGCATATATAAATTATCTAAAAAGTCTCGTATCATTACGAACAGTCCCCGATTTAATTTGATTTTTGACCGAACCTAGTATAAACTAGTGTATAATATATTATGATTTTTTGACCAAAACTTGCATTTCGAAATGTTTCATAGAATCTAATTTCAAATGATTTTTTTGCATAGACTTCCATCATAGCCTTCCCTCTTAACATATATAAATTATCTGAAAAGTCTCGTATCATTTCCAATAGTCCCCAATTAAATTTGATTTTTTGACCGAAACTAGTGTATAATATACTATGGTATTTGACCGAAACTTGCATTTCGAAAAGTTCCATAGAATCTAATTTTCAGATGATATTTTGCATGGACTTCCATCATAACCTTCCCTCGTAAAATATATAAATGATATGCAAAGTTTTGTATCATTTCGAACAGTCCCAGATTTAATTTGATTTATGACCAAAAATAGTATAAACTAGTGTATAATATATTATGATTTTTTGACCAAAACTTGCATTTCGAAATGTTTCATAGAATCTAAGTTTCAGATGATTTTTTTGCATAGACTTCCATCATAACCTTCCCTCTTAACATATATTAATTATCTGAAAAGTCTCGTATCATTTCCAATAGTCCCCAATTAAATTCGATATTTTTGACCGAAACTAGTGTATAATATACTATGATTTTTGACCGAAACTTGCATTTCGGAAAATTTCATAGAATCTAAATTTCAGATGATTTTTTGCATGGTCTTACATCATACTCTTCCCTCGTAAATTATATAATTGATATGTGATGTTTCGTATCATTTCGAATAGTCCCCGATTTATTTTGATTTTTGACAGAAACTAGTGTAAACTAGTGTATAATATATTATGATTTTTTGGCCGAAACTTGCATTTCGAAAAGTTTCATAGAATCTAGTTTGAAGATAATTTTATTTGCATGGACTTCCATCATAACCTTCCCTATTAGCATATATAAATGATCTGAAAAGTCTCGTATTATTTCAAATAGTCCCCAATTAATTTTGATTTTTTAGACCAAAACTAGTTTATAATATACTATGATTTTTGACCGAAACTGGCATTTCGAAAAGTTTCATAGAATCTAAGCTTCAGATGATTTTTTGCATGGACTTACTTCATAACCTTCCCTCGTAAAATATATAAATGATATGCAAAGTTTCGTTTCATTTCGAACAGCCCCGATTTAATTTGATTTTTGACCGAAACTAGTGTATAATATATTATGATTTTTTGACCAAAACTTCCATTTCGAAATGTTTCATAGAATCTAATTATCAGGTGATTTTTTTGCATAGACTTCCATCATAACCTTCCCTCTTGACATATATAAATTATCTGAAAAGTCTCGTATCATTACCAAAAGTCCCCTATTAAATTTGATATTTTTGACCGAAACTAGTGTATAATATACTATGATTTTTGACCGAAACTTGCATTTTGGAAAGTTTCATAGAATCTAAATTTCAAATGATTTTTTGCATGGACTTACATCATACTCTTCCCTCGTAAAATATATAAATGATATGTGAATTTTCGTATCATTTCAAACAGTCCCCGATTTAATTTTATTTTTGACCGAAACTAGTATAAATTAGTGTATAATATACTATGATTTTTTGGCCAAAACTTGCATTTCTAAAAGTTTCATAGAATCTAGTTTTCATATGATTTTTGCATGGACTTCCATCATAACCTCCCTTATTAGCATATATAAATGATTTTAAAAGTCTCGTATCATTTCAAATAGTCCCCGATTAAATTTGATTTTTTTTTTACCAAAACTAGTGTATAATATACTATGATTTTTGACCGAAACTTGCATTTCGAAAAGTTTCATAGAATCTAAGTTTCAGATGATTTTTTGCATGGACTTACTTCATAAACTTCCCTCGTAAAATATATAAATGATATGGAAAGTTTCGTATCATTTCGAACAATCCCTGATTTAATTTAATTTTTGACCAAAACTAGTGTATAATATATTATGATTTTTTACCAAAACTTGCATTTCAAAATGTTTTATAGAATCTAATTTTGAGATGATTTTTTTGCATAGACTTCCATCATAACCTTCCCTTTTGACATAAATAAATTATCTGAAAGGTCTCGTATCATTTCCAATAGTTCCCAATTAAATTTGATATTTTTGACCGAAACTAGTGTATAATATACTATGATTTTTGACTGAAACTTGCATTTCGGAAAGTTTCATAGAATCTAAATTTTAGATGAATTTTTGCATGGACTTACATCATACTCTTCCCTCGTAAAATATATAAATGATATGTGAATTTTCGTATCATTTCAAACAGTCCCCGATTTAATTTGATTTTTGACGAAACTAGTATAAATTAGTGTATAATATACTATGATTTTTTGGCCAAAACTTGCATTTCGAAAAGTTTCATAGAATCTAGTTTTCATATGATTTTTGCATGGACTTCCATCATAACCTCCCTTATTAGCATATATAAATTATCTAAAAAGTCTCGTATCATTACGAACAGTCCCCGATTTAATTTGATTTTTGACCGAACCTAGTATAAACTAGTGTATAATATATTATGATTTTTTGACCAAAACTTGCATTTCGAAATGTTTCATAGAATCTAATTTTCAAATGATTTTTTTGCATAGACTTCCATCATAGCCTTCCCTCTTAACATATATAAATTATCTGAAAAGTCTCGTATCATTTCCAATAGTCCCCAATTAAATTTGATTTTTTGACCGAAACTAGTGTATAATATACTATGGTATTTGACCGAAACTTGCATTTCGAAAAGTTCCATAGAATCTAATTTTCAGATGATATTTTGCATGGACTTCCATCATAACCTTCCCTCGTAAAATATATAAATGATATGCAAAGTTTTGTATCATTTCGAACAGTCCCAGATTTAATTTTATTTATGACCAAAAATAGTATAAACTAGTGTATAATATATTATGATTTTTGACCAAAACTTGCATTTCGAAATGTTTCATAGAATCTAATTTTCAGATGATTTTTTTGCATAGACTTCCATCATAACCTTCCCTCTTAACATATATTAATTATTTGAAAAGTCTCGTATCATTTCCAATAGTCCCCAATTAAATTCGATATTTTTGACCGAAACTAGTGTATAATATACTATGATTTTTGACCGAAACTTGCATTTCGGAAAATTTCATAGAATCTAAATTTCAAATGATTTTTTGCATGGTCTTACATCATACTCTTCCCTCGTAAATTATATAATTGATATGTGATGTTTCGTATCATTTCGAATAGTCCCCGATTTATTTTGATTTTTGACAGAAACTAGTGTAAACTAGTGTATAATATATTATGATTTTTTGGCCGAAACTTGCATTTCGAAAAGTTTCATAGAATCTAGTTTGAAGATAATTTTATTTGCATGGACTTCCATCATAACCTTCCCTATTAGCATATATAAATGATCTGAAAAGTCTCGTATTATTTCAAATAGTCCCCAATTAATTTTGATTTTTTTGACCAAAACTAGTTTATAATATACTATGATTTTTGACCGAAACTCGCATTTCGAAAAGTTTCATAGAATCTAAGCTTCAGATGATTTTTTGCATGGACTTACTTCATAACCTTCCCTCGTAAAATATATAAATGATATGCAAAGTTTCGTTTCATTTCGAACAGCCCCGATTTAATTTGATTTTTGACCGAAACTAGTGTATAATATATTATGATTTTTTGACCAAAACTTCCATTTCGAAATGTTTCATAGAATCTAATTATCAGGTGATTTTTTTGCATAGACTTCCATCATAACCTTCCCTCTTGACATATATAAATTATCTGAAAAGTCTCGTATCATTACCAAAAGTCCCCTATTAAATTTGATATTTTTGACCGAAATTAGTGTATAATATACTATGATTTTTGACCGAAACTTTCATTTTTGAAAGTTTCATTGAATCTAAATTTCAAATGATTTTTTGCATGGACTTACATCATACTCTTCCCTCGTAAAATATATAAATGATATGTGAATTTTCGTATCATTTCAAACAGTCCCCGATTTAATTTTATTTTTGACCGAAACTAGTATAAATTAGTGTATAATATACTATGATTTTTTGGCCAAAACTTGCATTTCTAAAAGTTTCATAGAATCTAGTTTTCATATGATTTTTGCATGGACTTCCATCATAACCTCCCTTATTAGCATATATAAATGATTTTAAAAGTCTCGTATCATTTCAAATAGTCCCCAATTAAATTTGATTTTTTTTTACCAAAACTAGTGTATAATATACTATGATTTTTGACCGAAACTTGCATTTCGAAAAGTTTCATAGAATCTAAGTTTCAGATGATTTTTTGCATGGACTTACTTCATAAACTTCCCTCGTAAAATATATAAATGATATGGAAAGTTTCGTATCATTTCGAACAATCCCTGATTTAATTTAATTTTTGACCAAAACTAGTGTATAATATATTATGATTTTTTACCAAAACTTGCATTTCAAAATGTTTTATAGAATCTAATTTTCAGATGATTTTTTTGCATAGACTTCCATCATAACCTTCCCTCTTGACATATATAAATTATCTGAAAAGTCTCGTATCATTACCAAAAGTCCCCTAT
This sequence comes from Lathyrus aphaca, assembly GCA_963966055.1. NCBI lineage: Eukaryota > Viridiplantae > Streptophyta > Magnoliopsida > Fabales > Fabaceae > Lathyrus > Lathyrus aphaca. Next base: position 17,449,910 of record OZ014523.1, on the reverse strand, counting down.
TAAATTTGATATTTTTGACCGAAACTAGTGTATAATATACTATGATTTTTGACCGAAACTTGCATTTTGGAAAGTTTCATAGAATCTAAATTTCAAATGATTTTTTGCATGGACTTACATCATACTCTTCCCTCGTAAAATATATAAATGATATGTGAATTTTCGTATCATTTCAAACATTCCCCGATTTAATTTTATTTTTGACCGAAACTAGTATAAATTAGTGTATAATATACTATGATTTTTTGGCCAAAACATGCATTTCGAAAAGTTTCATAGAATCTAGTTTTCATATTATTTTTGCATGGACTTCCATCATAACCTCCCTTATCAGCATATATAAATTATCTAAAAAGTCTCGTATCATTTCGAACAGTCCCCGATTTAATTTGATTTTTGACCGAACCTAGTTTAAACTAGTGTATAATATATTATGATTTTTTGACCAAAACTTGCATTTCGAAATGTTTCATAGAATCTAATTTTCAAATGATTTTTTTGCATAGACTTCCATCATAGCCTTCCCTCTTAACATATATAAATTATCTGAAAAGTCTCGTATCATTTACAATAGTCCCCAATTAAATTTGATTTTTGGACCGAAACTAGTGTATAATATACTATGGTATTTGACCGAAACATGCATTTCGAAAAGTTCCATAGAATCTAATTTTCAGATGATATTTTGCATGGACTTCCATCATAACCTTCCCTCGTAAAATATATAAATGATATGCAAAGTTTTGTATCATTTCGAACAGTCCCAGATTTAATTTGATTTATGACCAAAAATAGTATAAACTAGTGTATAATATATTATGATTTTTTGACCAAAACTTGCATTTCGAAATGTTTCATAGAATCTAATTTTCAGATGATTTTTTTGCATAGACTTCCATCATAACCTTCCCTGTTAACATATATTAATTATCTAAAAAGTCTCGTATCATTTCCAATAGTCCCCAATTAAATTCGATATTTTTGACCGAAACTAGTGTATAATATACTATGATTTTTGACCGAAACTTGCATTTCGGAAAATTTCATAGAATCTAAATTTCAGATGATTTTTTGCATGGTCTTACATCATACTCTTCCCTCGTAAATTATATAATTGATATGTGATGTTTCGTATCATTTCGAATAGTCCCCAATTTATTTTGATTTTTGACAGAAACTAGTGTAAACTAGTGTATAATATATTATGATTTTTTGGCCGAAACTTGCATTTCGAAAAGTTTAATAGAATCTAGTTTGAAGATAATTTTATTTGCATGGACTTCCATCATAACCTTCCCTATTAGCATATATAAATGATCTGAAAAGTCTCGTATTATTTCAAATAGTCCCCAATTAAATTTGATTTTTTTGACCAAAACTTGTTTATAATATACTATGATTTTTGACCGAAACTTGCATTTTGAAAAGTTTCATAGAATCTAAGCTTCAGATGATTTTTTGCATGGACTTACTTCATAACCTTCCCTCGTAAAATATATAAATGATATGCAAAGTTTCGTTTCATTTCGAACAGCCCCGATTTAATTTGATTTTTGACCGAAACTAGTGTATAATATATTATGATTTTTTGACCAAAACTTCCATTTCGAAATGTTTCATAGAATCTAATTATCAGGTGATTTTTTTGCATAGACTTCCATCATAACCTTCCCTCTTGACATATATAAATTATCTGAAAAGTCTCGTATCATTACCAAAAGTCCCCTATTAAATTTGATATTTTTGACTGAAACTAGTGTATAATATACTATGATTTTTGACCGAAACTTGCATTTTGGAAAGTTTCATAGAATCTAAATTTCAAATGATTTTTTGCATGGACTTACATCATACTCTTCCCTCGTAAAATATATAAATGATATGTGAATTTTCGTATCATTTCAAACAGTCCCCGATTTAATTTGATTTTTGACCGAAACTAGTATAAATTAGTGTATAATATACTATGATTTTTTGGCCAAAACTTGCATTTCTAAAAGTTTCATAGAATTTAGTTTTCATATGATTTTTGCATGGACTTCCATCATAACCTCCCTTATTAGCATATATAAATGATTTTAAAAGTCTCGTATCATTTCAAATAGTCCCCAATTAAATTTGATTTTTTTTTACCAAAACTAGTGTATAATATACTATGATTTTTGACCGAAACTTGCATTTCGAAAAGTTTCATAGAATCTAAGTTTCAGATGATTTTTTGCATGGACTTACTTCATAAACTTCCCTCGTAAAATATATAAATGATATGGAAAGTTTCGTATCATTTCGAACAATCCCTGATTTAATTTAATTTTTGACCAAAACTAGTGTATAATATATTATGATTTTTTACCAAAACTTGCATTTCAAAATGTTTTATAGAATCTAATTTTCAGATGATTTTTTTGCATAGACTTCCATCATAACCTTCCCTCTTGACATATATAAATTATCTGAAAAGTCTCGTATCATTACCAAAAGTCCCCTATTAAATTTGATATTTTTGACTGAAACTAGTGTATAATATACTATGATTTTTGACCGAAACATGCATTTTGGAAAGTTTCATAGAATCTAAATTTCAAATGATTTTTTGCATGGACTTACATCATACTCTTCCCTCGTAAAATATATAAATGATATGTGAATTTTCGTATCATTTCAAACAGTCCCCGATTTAATTTTATTTTTGACCGAAACTAGTATAAATTAGTGTATAATATACTATGATTTTTTGGCCAAAACTTGCATTTCGAAAAGTTTCATAGAATCTAGTTTTCATATGATTTTTGCATGGACTTCCATCATAACCTCCCTTATCAGCATATATAAATTATCTAAAAAGTCTCGTATCATTTCGAACAGTCCCCGATTTAATTTGATTTTTGACAGAACCTAGTAAAAACTAGTGTATAATATATTATGATTTTTTGACCAAAACTTGCATTTCGAAATGTTTCATAGAATCTAATTTTCAAATGATTTTTTTGCATAGACTTCCATCATAACCTTCCCTCTTAACATATATAAATTATCTGAAAAGTCTCGTATCATTTCCAATAGTCCCCAATTAAATTTGATTTTTTGACCGAAACTAGTGTATAATATACTATGGTATTTGACCGAAACTTGCATTTCGAAAAGTTCCATAGAATCTAATTTTCAGATGATATTTTGCATGGACTTCCATCATAACCTTCCCTCGTAAAATATATAAATGATATGCAAAGTTTTGTATCATTTCGAACAGTCCCAGATTTAATTTGATTTATGACCAAAAATAGTATAAACTAGTGTATAATATATTATGATTTTTTGACCAAAACTTGCATTTCGAAATGTTTCATAGAATCTAATTTTCAGATGATTTTTTTGCATAGACTTCCATCATAACCTTCCCTCTTAACATATATAAATTATCTGAAAAGTCTCGTATCATTTCCAATAGTCCCCAATTAAATTCGATATTTTTGACCGAAACTAGTGTATAATATACTATGATTTTTGACCGAAACATGCATTTCGGAAAATTTCATAGAATCTAAATTTCAGATGATTTTTTGCATGGTCTTACATCATACTCTTCCCTCGTATATTATATAATTGATATGTGAAGTTTCGTATCATTTCGAACACTCCCCGATTTATTTTGATTTTTGACAGAAACTAGTGTAAACTAGTGTATAATATATTATGATTTTTTGGCCGAAACTTGCATTTTGAAAAGTTTCATAGAATCTAGTTTGAAGATAATTTTATTTGCATGGACTTCCAACATAACCTTCCCTATTAGCATATATAAATGATCTGAAAAGTCTCGTATCATTTCAAATAGTCCCCAATTAAATTTGATTTTTTTGACCAAAACTAGTTTATAATATACTATGATTTTTGACCGAAACTTGCATTTCGAAAAGTTTCATAGAATCTAAGCTTCAGATGATTTTTTGCATGGACTTACTTCATAACCTTCCCTCGTAAAATATATAAATGATATGCAAAGTTTCGTTTCATTTCGAACAGCCCCGATTTAATTTTATTTTTGTCCGAAACTAGTGTATAATATATTATGATTTTTTGACCGAAACTTCCATTTCGAAATGTTTCATAGAATCTAATTATCAGGTGATTTTTTTGCATAGACTTCCATCATAACCTTCCCTCTTGACATATATAAATTATCTGAAAAGTCTCGTATCATTACCAAAAGTCCCCTATTAAATTTGATATTTTTGACCGAAACTAGTGTATAATATACTATGATTTTTGACCGAAACTTGCATTTCGGAAAGTTTCATAGAATCTAAATTTCAAATGATTTTTTGCATGGACTTACATCATACTCTTCCCTCGTAAAATATATAAATGATATGTGAATTTTCGTATCATTTCAAACAGTCCCCGATTTATTTTGATTTTTGACCGAAACTAGTATAAATTAGTGTATAATATACTATGATTTTTTGGCCAAAACTTGCATTTCGAAAAGTTTCATAGAATCTAGTTTTCATATGATTTTTGCATGGACTTCCATCATAACCTTCCTTATTAGCATATATAAATGATCTAAAAAGTCTCGTATCATTTCGAACAGTCCCCGATTTAATTTGATTTTTGACCGAACCTAGTATAAACTAGTGTATAATATATTATGATTTTTTGACCAAAACTTGCATTTCGAAATGTTTCATAGAATCTAATTTTCAAATGATTTTTTTGCATAGACTTCAATCATAACCTTCCCTCTTAACATATATAAATTATCTGAAAAGTCTCATATCATTTCCAATAGTCCCCAATTAAATTTGATTTTTTAACCGAAACTAGTGTATAATATACTATGATATTTGACCGAAACTTGCATTTCGAAAAGTTCCATAGAATCTAATTTTCAGATGATATTTTGCATGGACTTCCATCATAACCTTCCCTCGTAAAATATATTAATGATATGCAAAGTTTTGTATCATTTCGAACAGTCCTAGATTTAATTTTATTTATGACCAAAAATAGTATAAACTAGTGTATAATATATTATGATTTTTTGAACAAAACTTGCATTTCGAAATGTTTCATAGAATCTAATTTTCAGATGATTTTTTTGCATAGACTTCCATCATAACCTTCCCTCTTAACATATATAAATTATCTGAAAAGTCTCGTATCATTTCCAATAGTCCCCAATTAAATTCGATATTTTTGACCGAAACTAGTGTATAATATACTATGATTTTTGACCGAAACATGCATTTCGGAAAATTTCATAGAATCTAAATTTCAGATGATTTTTTGCATGGTCTTACATCATACTCTTCCCTCGTAAATTATATAATTGATATGTGAAGTTTCGTATCATTTCGAACACTCCCCGATTTATTTTGATTTTTGACAGAAACTAGTGTAAACTAGTGTATAATATATTATGATTTTTTGGCCGAAACTTGCATTTTGAAAAGTTTCATAGAATCTAGTTTGCAGATAATTTTATTTGCATGGACTTCCAACATAACCTTCCCTATTAGCATATATAAATGATCTGAAAAGTCTCGTATCATTTCAAATAGTCCCCAATTAAATTTGATTTTTTTGACCAAAACTAGTTTATAATATACTATGATTTTTGACCGAAACTTGCATTTCGAAAAGTTTCATAGAATCTAAGCTTCGGATGATTTTTTGCATGGACTTACTTCATAACCTTCCCTCGTAAAATATATAAATGATATGCAAAGTTTCGTTTCATTTCGAACAGCCCCGATTTAATTTTATTTTTGTCCGAAACTAGTTTATAATATATTATGATTTTTTGACCAAAACTTCCATTTCGAAATGTTTCATAGAATCTAATTATCAGGTGATTTTTTTGCATAGACTTCCATCATAACCTTCCCTCTTGACATATATAAATTATCTGAAAAGTCTCGTATCATTACCAAAAGTCCCCTATTAAATTTGATATTTTTGACCGAAACTAGTGTATAATATACTATGATTTTTGACCGAAACTTTCATTTCGGAAAGTTTCATAGAATCTAAATTTCAAATGATTTTTTGCATGGACTTACATCATACTCTTCCCTCGTAAAATATATAAATGATATGTGAATTTTCGTATCAGTTCAAACAGTCCCCGATTTAATTTGATTTTTGACCGAAACTAGTATAAATTAGTGTATAATATACTATGATTTTTTGGCCAAAACTTGCATTTCGAAAAGTTTCATAGAATCTAGTTTTCATATGATTTTTGCATGGACTTCCATCATAACCTCCCTTATTAGCATATATAAATTATCTAAAAAGTCTCGTATCATTTCGAACAGTCCCCGATTTAATTTGATTTTTGACCGAACCTAGTATAAACTAGTGTATAATATATTATGATTTTTTGACCAAAACTTGCATTTCGAAATGTTTCATAGAATCTAATTTTCAAATGATTTTTTTGCATAGACTTCAATCATAACCTTCCCTCTTAACATATATAAATTATCTGAAAAGTCTCATATCATTTCCAATAGTCCCCAATTAAATTTGATTTTTTAACCGAAACTAGTGTATAATATACTATGATATTTGACCGAAACTTGCATTTCGAAAAGTTCCATAGAATCTAATTTTCAGATGATATTTTGCATGGACTTCCATCATAACCTTCCCTCGTAAAATATATTAATGATATGCAAAGTTTTGTATCATTTCGAACAGTCCTAGATTTAATTTTATTTATGACCAAAAATAGTATAAACTAGTGTATAATATATTATGATTTTTTGAACAAAACTTGCATTTCGAAATGTTTCATAGAATCTAATTTTCAGATGATTTTTTTGCATAGACTTCCATCATAACCTTCCCTCTTAACATATATAAATTATCTGAAAAGTCTCGTATCATTTCCAATAGTCCCCAATTAAATTCGATATTTTTGACCGAAACTAGTGTATAATATACTATGATTTTTGACCGAAACATGCATTTCGGAAAATTTCATAGAATCTAAATTTCAGATGATTTTTTGCATGGTCTTACATCATACTCTTCCCTCGTAAATTATATAATTGATATGTGAAGTTTCGTATCATTTCGAACACTCCCCGATTTATTTTGATTTTTGACAGAAACTAGTGTAAACTAGTGTATAATATATTATGATTTTTTGGCCGAAACTTGCATTTTGAAAAGTTTCATAGAATCTAGTTTGCAGATAATTTTATTTGCATGGACTTCCAACATAACCTTCCCTATTAGCATATATAAATGATCTGAAAAGTCTCGTATCATTTCAAATAGTCCCCAATTAAATTTGATTTTTTTGACCAAAACTAGTTTATAATATACTATGATTTTTGACCGAAACTTGCATTTCGAAAAGTTTCATAGAATCTAAGCTTCGGATGATTTTTTGCATGGACTTACTTCATAACCTTCCCTCGTAAAATATATAAATGATATGCAAAGTTTCGTTTCATGTCGAACAGCCCCGATTTAATTTTATTTTTGTCCGAAACTAGTTTATAATATATTATGATTTTTTGACCAAAACTTCCATTTCGAAATGTTTCATAGAATCTAATTATCAGGTGATTTTTTTGCATAGACTTCCATCATAACCTTCCCTCTTGACATATATAAATTATCTGAAAAGTCTCGTATCATTACCAAAAGTCCCCTATTAAATTTGATATTTTTGACCGAAACTAGTGTATAATATACTATGATTTTTGACCGAAACTTTCATTTCGGAAAGTTTCATAGAATCTAAATTTCAAATGATTTTTTGCATGGACTTACATCATACTCTTCCCTCGTAAAATATATAAATGATATGTGAATTTTCGTATCATTTCAAACAGTCCCCGATTTAATTTGATTTTTGACCGAAACTAGTATAAATTAGTGTATAATATACTATGATTTTTTGGCCAAAACTTGCATTTCGAAAAGTTTCATAGAATATAGTTTTCATATGATTTTTGCATGGACTTCCATCATAACCTCCCTTATTAGCATATAAAAATTATCTAAAAAGTCTCGTATCATTTCGAACAGTCCCCGATTTAATTTGATTTTTGACCGAACCTAGTATAAACTAGTGTATAATATATTATGATTTTTTGACCAAAACTTGCATTTCGAAATGTTTCATAGAATCTAATTTTCAAATGATTTTTTTGCATAGACTTCCATCATAACCTTCCCATCTAACATATATAAATTATCTGAAAAGTCTCGTATCATTTCCAATAGTCCCCAATTAAATTTGATTTTTTAACCGAAACTAGTGTATAATATACTATGATATTTGACCGAAACTTGCATTTCGAAAAGCTCCATAGAATCTAATTTTCAGATGATATTTTGCATGGACTTCCATCATAACCTTCCCTCGTAAAATATATAAATGATATGCAAAGTTTTGTATCATTTCGAACAGTCCTAGATTTAATTTTATTTATGACCAAAAATAGTATAAACTAGTGTATAATATATTATGATTTTTTGAACAAAACTTGCATTTCGAAATGTTTCATAGAATCTAATTTTCAGATGATTTTTTTGCATAGACTTCCATCATAACCTTCCCTCTTAACATATATAAATTATCTGAAAAGTCTCGTATCATTTCCAATAGTCCCCAATTAAATTCGATATTTTTGACCGAAACTAGTGTATAATATACTATGATTTTTGACCGAAACTTGCATTTCGGAAAATTTCATAGAATCTAAATTTCAGATGATATTTTGCATGGTCTTACATCATACTCTTCCCTCGTAAATTATATAATTGATATGTGAAGTTTCGTATCATTTCGAACACTCCCCGATTTATTTTGATTTTTGACAGAAACTAGTGTAAACTAGTGTATAATATATTATGATACTTTGGCCGAAACTAACATTTTGAAAAGTTTCATAGAATCTAGTTTGCAGATAATTTTATTTGCATGGACTTCCATCATAACCTTCCCTATTAGCATATATAAATGATCTGAAAAGTCTCGTATCATTTCAAATAGTCCCCAATTAAATTTGATTTTTTTGACCAAAACTAGTTTATAATATACTATGATTTTTGACCGAAACTTGCATTTCGAAAAGTTTCATAGAATCTAAGCTTCAGATGATTTTTTGCATGGACTTACTTCATAACCTTCCCTCGTAAAATATATAAATGATATGCAAAGTTTCGTTTCATTTCGAACAGCCCCGATTTAATTTTATTTTTGTCCGAAACTAGTTTATAATATATTATGATTTTTTGACCAAAACTTCCATTTCGAAATGTTTCATAGAATCTAATTATCAGGTGATTTTTTTGCATAGACTTCCATCATAACCTTCCCTCTTGACATATATAAATTATCTGAAAAGTCTCGTATCATTACCAAAAGTCCCCTATTAAATTTGATATTTTTGACCGAAACTAGTGTATAATATACTATGATTTTTGACCGAAACTTTCATTTCGGAAAGTTTCATAGAATCTAAATTTCAAATGATTTTTTGCATGGACTTACATCATACTCTTCCCTCGTAAAATATATAAATGATATGTGAATTTTCGTATCATTTCAAACAGTCCCCGATTTAATTTGATTTTTGACCGAAACTAGTATAAATTAGTGTATAATATACTATGATTTTTTGGCCAAAACTTGCATTTCGAAAAGTTTCATAGAATATAGTTTTCATATGATTTTTGCATGGACTTCCATCATAACCTCCCTTATTAGCATATAAAAATTATCTAAAAAGTCTCGTATCATTTCGAACAGTCCCCGATTTAATTTGATTTTTGACCGAACCTAGTATAAACTAGTGTATAATATATTATGATTTTTTGACCAAAACTTGCATTTCGAAATGTTTCATAGAATCTAATTTTCAAATGATTTTTTTGCATAGACTTCCATCATAACCTTCCCATCTAACATATATAAATTATCTGAAAAGTCTCGTATCATTTCCAATAGTCCCCAATTAAATTTGATTTTTTGACCGAAACTAGTGTATAATATACTATGGTATTTGACCGAAACTTGCATTTCGAAAAGTTCCATAGAATCTAATTTTCAGATGATATTTTGCATGGACTTCAATCATAACCTTCCCTCGTAAAATATATAAATGATATGCAAAGTTTTGTATCATTTCGAACAGTCCTAGATTTAATTTTATTTATGACCAAAAATAGTATAAACTAGTGTATAATATATTATGATTTTTTGAACAAAACTTGCATTTCGAAATGTTTCATAGAATCTAATTTTCAGATGATTTTTTTGCATAGACTTCCATCATAACCTTCCCTCTTAACATATATAAATTATCTGAAAAGTCTCGTATCATTTCCAATAGTCCCCAATTAAATTCGATATTTTTGACCGAAACTAGTGTATAATATACTATGATTTTTGACCGAAACTTGCATTTCGGAAAATTTCATAGAATCTAAATTTCAGATGATTTTTTGCATGGTCTTACATCATACTCTTCCCTCGTAAATTATATAATTGATATGTGAAGTTTCGTATCATTTCGAACACTCCCCGATTTATTTTGATTTTTGACAGAAACTAGTGTAAACTAGTGTATAATATATTATGATACTTTGGCCGAAACTAACATTTTGAAAAGTTTCATAGAATCTAGTTTGCAGATAATTTTATTTGCATGGACTTCCATCATAACCTTCCCTATTAGCATATATAAATGATCTGAAAAGTCTCGTATCATTTCAAATAGTCCCCAATTAAATTTGATTTTTTTGACCAAAACTAGTTTATAATATACTATGATTTTTGACCGAAACTTGCATTTCGAAAAGTTTCATAGAATCTAAGCTTCAGATGATTTTTTGTATGGACTTACTTCATAACCTTCCCTCGTAAAATATATAAATGATATGCAAATTTTCGTTTCATTTCGAACAGCCCCGATTTAATTTTATTTTTGTCCGAAACTAGTTTATAATATATTATGATTTTTTGACCAAAACTTCCATTTCGAAATGTTTCATAGAATCTAATTATCAGGTGATTTTTTTGCATAGACTTCCATCATAACCTTCCCTCTTGACATATATAAATTATCTGAAAAGTCTCGTATCATTACCAAAAGTCCCCTATTAAATTTGATATTTTTGACCGAAACTAGTGTATAATATACTATGATTTTTGACCGAAACTTTCATTTCGGAAAGTTTCATAGAATCTAAATTTCAAATGATTTTTTGCATGGACTTACATCATACTCTTCCCTCGTAAAATATATAAATGATATGTGAATTTTCGTATCATTTCAAACAGTCCCCGATTTAATTTGATTTTTGACCGAAACTAGTATAAATTAGTGTATAATATACTATGATTTTTTGGCCAAAACTTGCATTTCGAAAAGTTTCATAGAATATAGTTTTCATATGATTTTTTCATGGACTTCCATCATAACCTCCCTTATTAGCATATAAAAATTATCTAAAAAGTCTCGTATCATTTCGAACAGTCCCCGATTTAATTTGATTTTTGACCGAACCTAGTATAAACTAGTGTATAATATATTATGATTTTTTGACCAAAACTTGCATTTCGAAATGTTTCATAGAATCTAATTTTCAAATGATTTTTTTGCATAGACTTCCATCATAACCTTCCCATCTAACATATATAAATTATCTGAAAAGTCTCGTATCATTTCCAATAGTCCCCAATTAAATTTGATTTTTTAACCGAAACTAGTGTATAATATACTATGATATTTGACCGAAACTTGCATTTCGAAAAGCTCCATAGAATCTAATTTTCAGATGATATTTTGCATGGACTTCCATCATAACCTTCCCTCGTAAAATATATAAATGATATGCAAAGTTTTGTATCATTTCGAACAGTCCTAGATTTAATTTTATTTATGACCAAAAATAGTATAAACTAGTGTATAATATATTATGATTTTTTGAACAAAACTTGCATTTCGAAATGTTTCATAGAATCTAATTTTCAGATGATTTTTTTGCATAGACTTCCATCATAACCTTCCCTCTTAACATATATAAATTATCTGAAAAGTATCGTATCATTTCCAATAGTCCCCAATTAAATTCGATATTTTTGACCGAAACTAGTGTATAATATACTATGATTTTTGACCGAAACTTGCATTTCGGAAAATTTCATAGAATCTAAATTTCAGATGATTTTTTGCATGGTCTTACATCATACTCTTCCCTCGTAAATTATATAATTGATATGTGAAGTTTCGTATCATTTCGAACACTCCCCGATTTATTTTGATTTTTGACAGAAACTAGTGTAAACTAGTGTATAATATATTATGATACTTTGGCCGAAACTAACATTTTGAAAAGTTTCATAGAATCTAGTTTGCAGATAATTTTATTTGCATGGACTTCCATCATAACCTTCCCTATTAGCATATATAAATGATCTGAAAAGTCTCGTATCATTTCAAATAGTCCCCAATTAAATTTGATTTTTTTGACCAAAACTAGTTTATAATATACTATGATTTTTGACCGAAACTTGCATTTCGAAAAGTTTCATAGAATCTAAGCTTCAGATGATTTTTTGCATGGACTTACTTCATAACCTTCCCTCGTAAAATATATAAATGATATGCAAAGTTTCGTTTCATTTCGAACAGCCCCGATTTAATTTTATTTTTGTCCGAAACTAGTGTATAATATATTATGATTTTTTGACCAAAACTTCCATTTCGAAATGTTTCATAGAATCTAATTATCAGGTGATTTTTTTGCATAGACTTCTATCATAACCTTCCCTCTTGACATATATAAATTATCTGAAAAGTCTCGTATCATTACCAAAAGTCCCCTATTAAATTTGATATTTTTGACCGAAACTAGTGTATAATATACTATGATTTTTGACCGAAACTTTCATTTCGGAAACTTTCATAGAATCTAAATTTCAAATGATTTTTTGCATGGACTTACATCATACTCTTCCCTCGTAAAATATATAAATGATATGTGAATTTTCGTATCATTTCAAACAGTCCCCGATTTAATTTGATTTTTGACCGAAACTAGTATAAATTAGTGTATAATATACTATGATTTTTTGGCCAAAACTTGCATTTCGAAAAGTTTCATAGAATCTAGTTTTCATATGATTTTTGCATGGACTTCCATCATAACCTCCCTTATTAGCATATATAAATTATCTAAAAAGTCTCGTATCATTTCGAACAGTCCCCGATTTAATTTGATTTTTGACCGAACCTAGTATAAACTAGTGTATAATATATTATGATTTTTTGACCAAAACTTGCATTTCGAAATGTTTCATAGAATCTAATTTTCAAATAATTTTTTTCATAGACTTCCATCATAACCTTCCCTCTTAACATATATAAATTATCTGAAAAGTCTCGTATCATTTCCAATAGTCCCCAATTAAATTTGATTTTTTGACCGAAACTAGTGTATAATATACTATGATATTTGACCGAAACTTGCATTTCGAAAAGTTCCATAGAATCTAATTTTCAGATGATATTTTGCATGGACTTCAATCATAACCTTCCCTCGTAAAATATATAAATGATATGCAAAGTTTTGTATCATTTCGAACAGTCCTAGATTTAATTTTATTTATGACCAAAAATAGTATTAACTAGTGTATAATATATTATGATTTTTTGACCAAAACTTGCATTTCGAAATGTTTCATAGAATCTAATTTTCAGATGATTTTTTTGCATAGACTTCCATCATAACCTTCCCTCTTAACATATATAAATTATCTGAAAAGTCTCGTATCATTTCCAATAGTCCCCAATTAAATTCGATATTTTTGACCGAAACTAGTGTATAATATACTATGATTTTTGACCGAAACTTGCATTTCGGAAAATATCATAGAATCTAAATTTCAGATGATTTTTTGCATGGTCTTACATCATACTCTTCCCTCGTAAATTATATAATTGATATGTGAAGTTTCGTATCATTTCGAACACTCCCCGATTTATTTTGATTTTTGACAGAAACTAGTGTAAACTAGTGTATAATATATTATGATTTTTTGGCCGAAACTTGCATTTTGAAAAGTTTCATAGAATCTAGTTTGCAGATAATTTTATTTGCATGGACTTCCATCATAACCTTCCCTATTAGCATATATAAATGATCTGAAAAGTCTCGTATCATTTCAAATAGTCCCTAATTAAATTTGATTTTTTTGACCAAAACTAGTTTATAATATACTATGATTTTTGACCGAAACTTGCATTTCGAAAAGTATCATAGAATCTAAGCTTCAGATGATTTTTTGCATGGACTTACTTCATAACCTTCCTTCGTAAAATATATAAATGATATGCAAAGTTTCGTTTCATTTCGAACAGCCCCGATTTAATTTGATTTTTGTCCGAAACTAGTGTATAATATATTATGATTTTTTGACCAAAACATCCATTTCGAAATGTTTCATAGAATCTAATTATCAGGTGATTTTTTTGCATAGACTTCCATCATAACCTTCCCTCTTGACATATATAAATTATCTGAAAAGTCTCGTATCATTACCAAAAGTCCCCTATTAAATTTGATATTTTTGACTGAAACTAGTGTATAATATACTATGATTTTTGACCGAAACTTTCATTTCGGAAAGTTTCATAGAATCTAAATTTCAAATGATTTTTTGCATGGACTTACATCATACTCTTCCCTCGTAAAATATATAAATGATATGTGAATTTTCGTATCATTTCAAACAGTCCCCGATTTAATTTGATTTTTGACCGAAACTAGTATAAATTAGTGTATAGTATACTATGATTTTTTGGCCAAAACTTGCATTTCGAAAAGTTTCATAGAATCTAGTTTTCATATGATTTTTGCATGGACTTCCATCATAACCTCCCTTATTAGCATATATAAATTATCTAAAAAGTCTCGTATCATTTCGAACAGTCCCCGATTTAATTTGATTTTTGACCGAACCTAGTATAAACTAGTGTATAATATATTATGATTTTTTGACCAAAACTTGCATTTCGAAATGTTTCATAGAATCTAATTTTCAAATAATTTTTTTGCATAGACTTCCATCATAACCTTCCCTCTTAACATATATAAATTATCTGAAAAGTCTCGTATCATTTCCAATAGTCCCCAATTAAATTTGATTTTTTGACCGAAACTAGTGTATAATATACTATGATATTTGACCGAAACTTGCATTTCGAAAAGTTCCATAGAATCTAATTTTCAGATGATATTTTGCATGGACTTCAATCATAACCTTCCCTCGTAAAATATATAAATGATATGCAAAGTTTTGTATCATTTCGAACAGTCCTAGATTTAATTTTATTTATGACCAAAAATAGTATTAACTAGTGTATAATATATTATGATTTTTTGACCAAAACTTGCATTTCGAAATGTTTCATAGAATCTAATTTTCAGATGATTTTTTTGCATAGACTTCCATCATAACCTTCCCTCTTAACATATATAAATTATCTGAAAAGTCTCGTATCATTTCCAATAGTCCCCAATTAAATTCGATATTTTTGACCGAAACTAGTGTATAATATACTATGATTTTTGACCGAAACTTGCATTTCGGAAAATATCATAGAATCTAAATTTCAGATGATTTTTTGCATGGTCTTACATCATACTCTTCCCTCGTAAATTATATAATTGATATGTGAATTTTCGTATCATTTCGAACACTCCCCGATTTATTTTGATTTTTGACAGAAACTAGTGTAAACTAGTGTATAATATATTATGATTTTTTGGCCGAAACATGCATTTTGAAAAGTTTCATAGAATCTAGTTTGCAGATAATTTTATTTGCATGGACTTCCATCATAACCTTCCCTATTAGCATATATAAATGATCTGAAAAGTCTCGTATCATTTCAAATAGTCCCTAATTAAATTTGATTTTTTTGACCAAAACTAGTTTATAATATACTATGATTTTTGACCGAAACTTGCATTTCGAAAAGTTTCATAGAATCTAAGCTTCAGATGATTTTTTGCATGGACTTACTTCATAACCTTCCCTCGTAAAATATATAAATGATATGCAAAGTTTCGTTTCATTTCGAACAGCCCCGATTTAATTTGATTTTTGTCCGAAACTAGTGTATAATATATTATGATTTTTTGACCAAAACTTCCATTTCGAAATGTTTCATAGAATCTAATTATCAGGTGATTTTTTTGCATAGACTTCCATCATAACCTTCCCTCTTGACATATATAAATTATCTGAAAAGTCTCGTATCATTACCAAAAGTCCCCTATTAAATTTGAAATTTTTGACCGAAACTAGTGTATAATATACTATGATTTTTGACCGAAACTTTCATTTCGGAAAGTTTCATAGAATCTAAATTTCAAATGATTTTTTGCATGGACTTACATCATACTCTTCCCTCGTAAAATATATAAATGATATGTGAATTTTCGTATCATTTCAAACAGTCCCCGATTTAATTTGATTTTTGACCGAAACTAGTATAAATTAGTGTATAATATACTATGATTTTTTGGCCAAAACTTGCATTTCGAAAAGTTTCATAGAATCTAGTTTTCATATGATTTTTGCATGGACTTCCATCATAACCTCCCTTATTAGCATATATAAATTATCTAAAAAGTCTCGTATCATTTCGAACAGTCCCCGATTTAATTTGATTTTTGACCGAACCTAGTATAAACTAGTGTATAATATATTATGATTTTTTGACCAAAACTTGCATTTCGAAATGTTTCATAGAATCTAATTTTCAAATAATTTTTTTGCATAGACTTCCATCATAACCTTCCCTCTTAACATATATAAATTATCTGAAAAAGTCTCGTATCATTTCCAATAGTCCCCAATTAAATTTGATTTTTTGACCGAAACTAGTGTATAATATACTATGATATTTGACCGAAACTTGCATTTCGAAAAGTTCCATAGAATCTAATTTTCAGATGATATTTTGCATGGACTTCAATCATAACCTTCCCTCGTAAAATATATAAATGATATGCAAAGTTTTGTATCATTTCGAACAGTCCTAGATTTAATTTTATTTATGACCAAAAATAGTATTAACTAGTGTATAATATATTATGATTTTTTGACCAAAACTTGCATTTCGAAATGTTTCATAGAATCTAATTTTCAGATGATTTTTTTGCATAGACTTCCATCATAACCTTCCCTCTTAACATATATAAATTATCTGAAAAGTCTCGTATCATTTCCAATAGTCCCCAATTAAATTCGATATTTTTGACCGAAACTAGTGTATAATATACTATGATTTTTGACCGAAACTTGCATTTCGGAAAATATCATAGAATCTAAATTTCAGATGATTTTTTGCATGGTCTTACATCATACTCTTCCCTCGTAAATTATATAATTGATATGTGAAGTTTCGTATCATTTCGAACACTCCCCGATTTATTTTGATTTTTGACAGAAACTAGTGTAAACTAGTGTATAATATATTATGATTTTTTGGCCGAAACATGCATTTTGAAAAGTTTCATAGAATCTAGTTTGCAGATAATTTTATTTGCATGGACTTCCATCATAACCTTCCCTATTAGCATATATAAATGATCTGAAAAGTCTCGTATCATTTCAAATAGTCCCTAATTAAATTTGATTTTTTTGACCAAAACTAGTTTATAATATACTATGATTTTTGACCGAAACTTGCATTTCGAAAAGTTTCATAGAATCTAAGCTTCAGATGATTTTTTGCATGGACTTACTTCATAACCTTCCCTCGTAAAATATATAAATGATATGCAAAGTTTCGTTTCATTTCGAACAGCCCCGATTTAATTTGATTTTTGTCCGAAACTAGTGTATAATATATTATGATTTTTTGACCAAAACTTCCATTTCGAAATGTTTCATAGAATCTAATTATCAGGTGATTTTTTTGCATAGACTTCCATCATAACCTTCCCTCTTGACATATATAAATTATCTGAAAAGTCTCGTATCATTACCAAAAGTCCCCTATTAAATTTGAAATTTTTGACCGAAACTAGTGTATAATATACTATGATTTTTGACCGAAACTTTCATTTCGGAAAGTTTCATAGAATCTAAATTTCAAATGATTTTTTGCATGGACTTACATCATACTCTTCCCTCGTAAAATATATAAATGATATGTGAATTTTCGTATCATTTCAAACAGTCCCCGATTTAATTTGATTTTTGACCGAAACTAGTATAAATTAGTGTATAATATACTATGATTTTTTGGCCAAAACTTGCATTTCGAAAAGTTTCATAGAATCTAGTTTTCATATGATTTTTGCATGGACTTCCATCATAACCTCCCTTATTAGCATATATAAATTATCTAAAAAGTCTCGTATCATTTCGAACAGTCCCCGATTTAATTTGATTTTTGACCGAACCTAGTATAAACTAGTGTATAATATATTATGATTTTTTGACCAAAACTTGCATTTCGAAATGTTTCATAGAATCTAATTTTCAAATAATTTTTTTGCATAGACTTCCATCATAACCTTCCCTCTTAACATATATAAATTATCTGAAAAAGTCTCGTATCATTTCCAATAGTCCCCAATTAAATTTGATTTTTTGACCGAAACTAGTGTATAATATACTATGATATTTGACCGAAACTTGCATTTCGAAAAGTTCCATAGAATCTAATTTTCAGATGATATTTTGCATGGACTTCAATCATAACCTTCCCTCGTAAAATATATAAATGATATGCAAAGTTTTGTATCATTTCGAACAGTCCTAGATTTAATTTTATTTATGACCAAAAATAGTATTAACTAGTGTATAATATATTATGATTTTTTGACCAAAACTTGCATTTCGAAATGTTTCATAGAATCTAATTTTCAGATGATTTTTTTGCATAGACTTCCATCATAACCTTCCCTCTTAACATATATAAATTATCTGAAAAAGTCTCGTATCATTTCCAATAGTCCCCAATTAAATTCGATATTTTTGACCGAAACTAGTGTATAATATACTATGATTTTTGACCGAAACTTGCATTTCGGAAAATATCATAGAATCTAAATTTCAGATGATTTTTTGCATGGTCTTACATCATACTCTTCCCTCGTAAATTATATAATTGATATGTGAAGTTTCTATCATTTCGAACACTCCCCGATTTATTTTGATTTTTGACAGAAACTAGTGTAAACT
Source organism: Lathyrus aphaca (assembly GCA_963966055.1). NCBI lineage: Eukaryota > Viridiplantae > Streptophyta > Magnoliopsida > Fabales > Fabaceae > Lathyrus > Lathyrus aphaca. Next base: position 17,430,670 of record OZ014523.1, on the reverse strand, counting down.
AGTGTATAATATATTATGATTTTTTGCCGAAACTTGCATTTTGAAAAGTTTCATAGAATCTAGTTTGCAGATAATTTTATTTGCATGGACTTACATCAAAACCTTCCCTATTAGCATATATAAATGATCTGAAAAGTCTCGTATCATTTCAAATAGTCCCTAATTAAATTTGATTTTTTTGACCAAAACTAGTTTATAATATACTATGATTTTTGACCGAAACTTGCATTTCGAAAAGTTTCATAGAATCTAAGCTTCAGATGATTTTTTGCATGGACTTACTTCATAACCTTCCCTCGTAAAATATATAAATGATATGCAAAGTTTCGTTTCATTTCGAACAGCCCCGATTTAATTTGATTTTTGTCCGAAACTAGTGTATAATATATTATGATTTTTTGACCAAAACTTCCATTTCGAAATGTTTCATAGAATCTAATTATCAGGTGATTTTTTTGCATAGACTTCCATCATAACCTTCCCTCTTGACATATATAAATTATCTGAAAAGTATCGTATCATTACCAAAAGTCCCCTATTAAATTTGATATTTTTGACCGAAACTAGTGTATAATATACTATGATTTTTGACCGAAACTTTCATTTCGGAAAGTTTCATAGAATCTAAATTTCAAATGATTTTTTGCATGGACTTACATCATACTCTTCCCTCGTAAAATATATAAATGATATGTGAATTTTCGTATCATTTCAAACAGTCCCCGATTTAATTTGATTTTTGACCGAAACTAGTATAAATTAGTGTATAATATAATATGATTTTTTGGCCAAAACTTGCATTTCGAAAAGTTTCATAGAATCTAGTTTTCATATGATTTTTGCATGGACTTCCATCATAACCTCCCTTATTAGCATATATAAATTATCTAAAAAGTCTCGTATCATTTCGAACAGTCCCCGATTTAATTTGATTTTTGACCGAACCTAGTATAAACTAGTGTATAATATATTATGATTTTTTGACCAAAACATGCATTTCAAAATGTTTCATAGAATCTAATTTTCAAATAATTTTTTTGCATAGACTTCCATCATAACCTTCCCTCTTAACATATATAAATTATCAGAAAAGTCTCGTATCATTTCCAATAGTCCCCAATTAAATTTGATTTTTTGACCGAAACTAGTGTATAATATACTATGATATTTGACCGAAACTTGCATTTCGAAAAGTTCCATAGAATCTAATTTTCAGATGATATTTTGCATGGACTTCAATCATAACCTTCCCTCGTAAAATATATAAATGATATGCAAAGTTTTGCATCATTTCGAACAGTCCCAGATTTAATTTGATTTATGACCAAAAATTGTATTAACTAGTGTATAATATATTATGATTTTTTGACCAAAACTTGCATTTCGAAATGTTTCATAGAATCTAATTTTCAGATGATTTTTTTGCATAGACTTCCATCATAACCTTCCCTCTTAACATATATAAATTATCTGAAAAGTCTCGTATCATTTCCAATAGTCCCCAATTAAATTCGATATTTTTGACCGAAACTAGTGTATAATATACTACGATTTTTGACCGAAACTTGCATTTCGGAAAATTTCATAGAATCTAAATTTTAGATGATTTTTTGCATGGTCTTACATCATACTCTTCCCTCGTAAATTATATAATTGTTATGTGAAGTTTCGTATCATTTCGAACAGTCCCTGATTTATTTTGATTTTTGACAGAAACTAGTGTAAACTAGTGTATAATATATTATGATTTTTTGGCCGAAACTTGCATTTCGAAAAGTTTCATAGAATCTAGTTTGCAGATAATTTTATTTGCATGGACTTCCATCATAACCTTCCCTATTAGCATATATAAATGATCTGAAAAGTCTCGTCTCATTTCAAATAGTCCCCAATTAAATTTGATTTTTTTGACCAAAACTAGTTTATAATATACTATGATTTTTGACCGAAACTTGCATTTCGAAAAGTTTCATAGAATCTAAGCTTCAGATGATTTTTTGCATGGACTTACTTCATAACCTTTCCTCGTAAAATATATAAATGATATGCAAAGTTTCGTTTCATTTCGAACAGCCCCGATTTAATTTGATTTTTGACCGAAACTAGTGTATAATATATTATGATTTTTGACCAAAACTTCCATTTTGAAATGTTGCATAGAATCTAATTATCAGGTGATTTTTTTGCATAGACTTCCATCATAACCTTCCCTCTTGACATATATAAATTATCTGAAAAGTCTCGTATCATTACCAAAAGTCCCCTATTAAATTTGATATTTTTGACCGAAACTAGTGTATAATATACTATGATTTTTGACAGAAACATGCATTTCGGAATGTTTCATAGAATCTAAATTTCAAATGATTTTTTGCATGGACTTACATCATACTCTTCCCTCGTAAAATATATAAATGATATGTGATTTTTCGTATCATTTCAAACAGTCCCCGATTTAATTTGATTTTTGACCGAAACTAGTATAAACTAGTGTATAATATACTATGATTTTTTGGTCAAAACTTGCATTTCGAAAAGTTTCATAGAATCTAGTTTTCATATGATTTTTGAATGGACTTCCATCATAACCTCCCTTATTAGCATATATAAATTATCTAAAAAGTCTCGTATCATTTCGAACAGTCCCCGATTTAATTTGATTTTTGACCGAACCTAGTATAAACTAGTGTATAATATATTATGATTTTTTGACCAAAACTTGCATTTCAAAATGTTTCATAGAATCTAATTGTCAAATGATTTTTTCGCATAGACTTCCATCATAACCTTCCCTCTTAACATATATAAATTATCTGAAAAGTCTCGCATCATTTCCAATAGTCCCCAATTAAATTTGATTTTTTGACTGAAACTAGTGTATAATATACTATGATATTTGACCGAAACTTGCATTTCGAAAAGTTCCATAGAATCTAATTTTCAGATGATATTTTGCATTGACTTCCATCATAACCTTCCCTCGTAAAATATATAAATGATATGTGAAGTTTCGTATCATTTCGAGCAGTCCCCGATTTAATTTGATTTATGACAAAAACAAGTATAAACTAGTGTATAATATATTATGATTTTTTTTTGCCGAAATTGCATTTCGAAAAGTTTCATAGAATCTAGTTTTCAGGTGATTTATTTGCATGGACTTCCATCATAACCTTCCCTATTAGCATATATTAATGATCTGAAAAGTCTCGTATCATTTCAAATAGTCCCCAATTAAATTTGATTTTTTTTACCAAAACTAGTGTATAATATACTATGATTTTTGACCGAAACTTGCATTTCGAAAAGTTTCATAGAATCTAAGTTTCAGATGATTTTTTGCATGGACTTACTTCATAAACTTCCCTCGTAAAATATATAAATGATATGGAAAGTTTCATATCATTTCGAACAATCCCTGATTTAATTTAATTTTTGACCAAAACTAGTGTATAATATATTATGATTTTTTACCAAAACTTGCATTTCAAAATGTTTCATAGAATCTAATTTTCAGATGATTTATTTGCATAGACTTCCATCATAACCTTCCCTTTTGACATAAATAAATTATCTGAAAGGTCTCGTATCATTTCCAATAGTTCCCAATTAAATTTGATATTTTTGACCGAAACTAGTGTATAATATACTATGATTTTTGACTGAAACTTGCATTTCGGAAAGTTTCATAGAATCTAAAGTTTAGATGATTTTTTGCATGGACTTACATCATACTCTTCCCTCGTAAAATATATAAATGATATGTGAAGTTTCGTATCATTTCGAACAGACCCCAATTTAATTTGATTTTTGACCGAAAATAGTATAAACTAGTGTATAATATATTATGATTTTTTGGCCGAAACTTGCATTTCGAAATGTTTCATAGAATCTAATTTTAAGATTATTTTTTTCATTGGGCTTCCATCTCCTTCCCTATTAGAAAATATAAATGATATAAAAAGTCTCGTATCATTTCAAATAGTCTCCAATTAAATTTGATTTTTTTAACCAAAACTAGTGTATAATACACTATGATTTTTAACCGAAACTTGCATTTCGAAAAGTTTCATAGAATATAAGTTTCAGATGATTTTTTGCAAGGAATTACTTCATAACCTTCCCTCGTAAAATATATAAATGATATGCAAAGTTTTGTATCATTTCGAACAGTCCCAGATTTAATTTAATTTATGACCAAAAATAGTATAAACTAGTGTATAATATATTATGATTTTTTGACCAAAACTTGCATTTCGAAATGTTTCATAGAATCTAATTTTCAGATGATTTTTTTGCATAGACTTCCATCATAACCTTCCCTCTTAACATATATAAATTATCTGAATAGTCTCGTATCATTTCCAATAGTCCCCAATTAAATTTGATTTTTTTGACCAAAACTAGTGTTTAATATACTATGATTTTTGACCGAAACTTGCATTTCGAAAAGTTTCATAGAATCTAAGTTTCAGATGATATTTTGCAAGGACTTACTTCATAAACTTCCCTCGTAAAATATATAAATGATATGGAAAGTTTCGTATCATTTCGAAGAATCCCTGATTTAATTTAATTTTTGACTGAAACTAGTGTATAATATATTATGATTTTTTACCAAAACATGCTTTTCGAAATGTTTCATAGAATCTAATTTTCAGATGATTTTTTTGCATAGACTTCCATCATAACCTTCCCTTTTGACATAAATAAATTATCTGAAAGGTCTCGTATCATTTCCAATAGTTCCCTATTAAATTTGATATTTTTGACCGAAACTAGTGTATAATATACTATGATTTTTGACCGATACTTGCATTTCGGAAAGTTTCATAGAATCTAAATTTCAAATGATATTTTGCATGTACTTCCGTCATACTCTTCCCTCGTAAAATATATAAATGATATGTGAAGTTTCGTATCATTTCGAACAGACCCCGATTTAATTTGATTTTTGACCGAAACTAGTATAAACTAGTGTATAATATATTATGATTTTTTGGCCGAAACTTGCATTTCGAAATGTTTCATAGAATCTAGTTTTCAGATTATTTTTTTGCATGGGCTTCCATCATAACCTTTCCTATTAGCAAATATAAATGATATAAAAAGTCTCGTATCATTTCAAATAGTCTCCGATTAAATTTAATTTTTTTAACTAAAACTAGTGTATAATACACTATGATTTTTGACCGAAACTTGCATTTCGAAAGGTTTCATAGAATATAAGTTACAGATGATTTTTTGCAAGGACTAACTTCATAACCTTCCCTCTCAAAATATATAAATGATATGCAAAGTTTCATATCATTTCGAACAATCCCCGATTTAATTTGATTTATGACCAAAAATAGTATAAACTAGTGTATAATATATTATGATTTTTTGACCAAAATTTACATTTTGAAATGTTTCATAGAATCTAATTTTCAGATGATTTTTTTGCATAGACTTCCATCATAACCTTCCCTCCTAAAATATATAAATTATCTGAAAATTCTCGTATCATTTCCAATAGTCCCCAATTAAATTCGATATTTTTGACCGAAACTAGTGTATAATATACTATGATTTTTTACCGAAACTTGCATTTCGGAAAGTTCCATAGAATCTAAATTTCAATTGATTAATTGCATGGACTTACATCATACTCTTCCCTCTTAAAATATATAAATGATATGTGAAGTTTCGTATAACTTAGAACAGTCCCCGATTTAATTTGATTTTTGACCGAAACTAGTATAAACTAGTGTATAATATATTATGTTTTTTTGGCTGAAACTTGCATTTTGAAAAGTTTCATAGAATCTAGTTTTCAGAAGATTTTTTTTCATGGACTTCCATCATATCCTTTCCTCTTAACATATATAAATAATCGGAAAAGTCTCGTATCATTTCAAATAGTCCTCAATTAAATTTGATTTTTTGACTGAAACTAGTGTATAATATACTATGATTTTTTACCGAAACTTGCATTTCGAAATGTTTCATAGAATCTAATTTTTAGATGATTTTTTGCATGGATTTCCATCATAACCTTCCCTCGTAAAATATTTAAATGATATGTAAAGTTTCGTATCATTTCGAACAGTCCCTGATTTAATTTAATTTTTGACCGAAACTATTATAAACTAGTATATAATATATTACGATTTTTTGGCTGAAACTTGCATTTCGAAAAGTTTCATAGAATCTAGTTTTCAGATGATATTTTGAATGGACTTCCATCATAACCTTCCCTCGTAAAATATATAAATGATATGTGATGTTTCGTATCATTTCGAACAGTCCCCGATTTAATATGATTTTTGACCGAAACAAGTATAAACTAGTGTATAATATATTATGATTTTTTTTGCAGAAATTGCAATTCGAAAAGTTTCATAGAATCTATTTTTCAGGTTATTTTTTTGCATGAACTTCCATCATAACCTTCCCTATTAACATATATAAATGATCTAAAAAGTCACGTATCATTTTAAATAGTCCCCAATTAAATATGATTTTTTTGACCAAAACTAGACTATAATATACTATGTTTTTTTACCGAAACTTGCATTTCGAAAAGTTTCATAGAATCTAAATTTCAGATGATTTTTTGCATGGACTTACATCATACTCTTCCCTCGTAAATTATATAAATGATATATGAAGTTTCGTATCATTTCAAACAGTCCCCAATTTAATTTAATTTTTGACCGAAACTAGTATAAACTAGTGTATTATATATTATGATTATTTTGCCGAAACTTGCATTACGAAAAGTTTCATAGAATCTAGTTTTCAGATAATTTTATTTGCATGGACTTCCATCATAACCTTCCCTATTAGCACATATAAATGATCTGAAAAGTCTCGTATCATTTCAAATAGTCCCCAATTAAATTTGATTTTTTTAACCAAAACTAGTGTATAATATACTATGATTTTTTACTGAAACTTGCATTTCTAAAAGTTTCATAGAATCTAAGTTTCAGATGATTTTTTGCATGGACATACTTCATAAACTTCCCTCGTAAAATATATAAATGATATGGATAGTTTCGTATCATTTCGAACAATCCCTGATTTAATTTAATTTTTGACCGAAACTAGTGTATAATATATTATTATTGTTTACCAAAACTTGCATTTCAATAATGTTTCATAGTATCTAATTTTCAGATGATTTTTTTGCATAGACTTCTATCATAACCTTCCCTTTTGACAAAAATAAATTATCTTAAGGTCTCGTATCATTTCCAATATTTCCCAATTAAATTTGATATTTTTGACCGAAACTAGTGTATAATATACTATGATTTTTGACCGAAACTTGCATTTCGGAAAGTTTCATAGAATCTAAATTTTAGATGATTTTTTGCATGGATTTCCATCATAACCTTCCCTCGTAAAATATTTAAATGATATGTGAAGTTTCATATAATTTCGAACAGTCCCCGATTTAATTTGATTTTTGACTGAAACTATTATAAACTAGTGTATAATATATTACGATTTTTTGGCTGAAACTTGCATTTCGAAAAGTTTCATAGAATCTAGTTTTCAGATAATTTTTTGCATGGACTTCTATCATATCTTTCCCTCTTAACGTATATAAATTATCTGAAAAGTCTCATATCATTTCAAATAGTCCCCAATTAAATTTGATATTTTTTACCGAAACTAGTGTATAATATACTATGATTTTTTACCGAAACTTACATTTCGGAAAGTTTCATAGAATCTAAATTTCAGATGATTTTTTGCATGGACTTACATCATACTCTTCCCTCGTAAAATATATAAATGATATGTGAAGTTTCGTATCATTTCGAACAGTCCACGATTTAATTTGATTTTTGACCGAAACTAGTATAAACTAGTATATAATATATTATGTTTTTTTGGCCGAAACTTGCATTTTGAAAAGTTTCATAGAATCTAGTTTTCAGAAGATTTTTTTGCATGGACTTCCATCATATCCTTGCCTCTTAACATATATAAATAATCGGAAAGGTCTCGTATCATTTCAAATAGTCCCCAATTAAATTTAATTTTTTTACCGAAACTAGTGTATAATATATACTATGATTTTTGACTGAAACTTACATTTCCAAAAGTTTCATAGAATCTAATTTTAAGATGATTTTTTGCATGGACTTCCATCATAAACTTCCCTCGTAAAATATTTAAATGATATGTGAAGTTTCGTATCATTTCGAACAGTCCCCGATTTAATTTGATTTTTGACTGAAACTATTATAAACTAGTGTATAATATATTACGATTTTTTGGCCGAAAGTTGCATTTCTAAAAGTTTCATAGAATCTAGTTTTCAGCTAATTTTTTGCATGGACTTCTATCATATCCTTCCCTTTTAACATATATAAATTATCATAAAAGTCTCGTATCATTTCAAATAGTCCCCAATTAAATTTGATATTTTTTACCGAAACTAGTGTATAGTATACTATGATTTTTTACCGAAACTTGCATTTCGGAAAGTTTCATAGAATCTAAATTTCAAATGATTTTTTGCCTGGACTTACATCATACTCTTTCCTCGTAAAATATATAAATGATATGTGAAGTTTCGTATCATTTCAAACAGTCCACGATTTAATTTGATTTTTGACCGAAACTAGTATAAACTAGTGTATAATATATTATGTTTTTTTGGCCGAAACTTGCATTTCGAAAAGTTTCATAGTATTTAGTTTTTAGAAGATTTTTTTGCATTGACTTCCATCATATCCTTGCCTCTTAACATATATAAATGATTGATAAAGTCTCGTATCATTTCAAATAGTCCCCGATTAAATTTGATTTTTTGACCGAAACTAGTGTATAGTATACTATGATATTTGACCGAAACTTGCATTTCGAAAAGTTCCATAGAATCTAATTTTCAGATGATATTTTGCATGGACTTCCATCATAAACTTCCCTCGTAAAATATATAAATGATATGTGAAGTTTCGTATCATTTCGAGCAGTCCCCGATTTAATATGATTTTTGGCCGAAACAAATATAAACTAATGTATAATATATTATGATTTTTTTTGCCGAAATTGCATTTCGAAAAGTTTCATAGAATCTAGTTTTCAGGTGATTTTGTTGCATGAACTTCCATCATAACCTTCCCTATTACCATATATAAATGATCTGAAAAGTCTCGTATCATTTCAAATAGTCCCCAATTAAATTTGATTTTTTTTACCAAAACTAGTGTATAATATACTATGATTTTTGACCGAAGCTTGCATTTCGAAAAGTTTCATAGAATCTAAGTTTCAGATGATTTTTTGCATGGACTTACTTCATAACCTTCCCTCGTAAAATATATAAATGATATGAAAAGTTTCGTATCATTTCGAACAGCCCCGATTTAATTTGATTTTTGACCGAAACTAGTGTATATTGTATTATGATTTTTTGACCAAAACTTCCATTTTGAAATGTTTCATAGAATCTAATTATCAGGTGATTTTTTTGCATAGAGTTCCATCATAACCTTCCCTCTTGACATATATAAATTATCTAAAAAGTCTCGTATCATTACCAAAAGTCCCCTTTTAAATTTGATATTTTTGACCAAAACTAGTGTATAATATACTATGATTTTTGACCGAAACTTGCATTTCGGAAAGTTTCATAGAATCTAAATTTCAAATGATTTTTTGCATGGACTTACATCATACTCTTCCCTCGTAAAATATATAAATGATATGTGAATTTTTGTATCATTTCAAACAGTCCCCGATTTAATTTGATTTTTGACCGAAAATAGTGTAAACTAGTGTATAATATATTATGATTTTTTGGCCGAAACTTGCATTTCGAAATGTTTCATAGAATCTAGTTTTCAGATTATTTTTTTGCATGGGGCTTCCATTTCCTTTCCCTATTAGAAAATATAAATGATATAAAAAGTCTCGTATCATTTCACATAGTCTCCAATTAAATTTGATTTTTTTAACCAAAACTAGTGTATAATACACTATGATTTTTGACCGAAACTTGCATTTCGAAAAGTTTCATAGAATATAAGTTTCATATGATTTTTTGCAAGGACTTACTTCATAACCTTCCCTCGTAAAATATATAAATGATATGCAAAGTTTTGTATCATTTCGAACAGTCCCAGATTTAATTTGATTTATGACCAAAAATAGTATAAACTAGTGTATAATATATTATGATTTTTTACCAAAACTTTCATTTCGAAATGTTTCATAGAATCTAATTTTCAGATGATTTTTTTGCATAGACTTCCATCATAACCATCCCTCTTAACATATATAAATTATCTGAAAAGTCTCGTATCATTTCCAATAGTCCCCAATTAAATTCGATATGTTTGACCGAAACTAGTGTATAATATACTATGACTTTTAACCGAAACATGCATTTCGGAAAATTTCATAGAATCTAAATTTCAGATGATTTTTTGCATGGTCTTACATCCTACTCTTCCCTCGTAAATTATATAATTGATATGTGAAGTTTCGTATCATTTCGAACAGTCCCCGATTTATTTTGATTTTTGACAGAAACTAGTGTAAACTAGTGTATAATATATTATGATTTTTTGGCCGAAACTTGCATTTCGAAAAGTTTCATAGAATCTAGTTTTCAGCTAATTTTTTGCATGGACTTCTATCATATCCTTCCCTTTTAACATATATAAATTATCATAAAAGTATCGTATCATTTCAAATAGTCCCCAATTAAATTTGATATTTTTTACCGAAACTAGTGTATAGTATACTATGATTTTTTACCGAAACTTGCATTTCGGAAAGTTTCATAGAATCTAAATTTCAAATGATTTTTTGCCTGGACTTACATCATACTCTTTCCTCGTAAAATATATAAATGATATGTGAAGTTTCGTATCATTTCAAACAGTCCACGATTTAATTTGATTTTTGACCGAAACTAGTATAAACTAGTGTATAATATATTATGTTTTTTTGGCCGAAACTTGCATTTCGAAAAGTTTCATAGTATTTAGTTTTTAGAAGATTTTTTTGCATTGACTTCCATCATATCCTTGCCTCTTAACATATATAAATGATTGACAAAGTCTCGTATCATTTCAAATAGTCCCCGATTAAATTTGATTTTTTGACCGAAACTAGTGTATAGTATACTATGATATTTGACCGAAACTTGCATTTCGAAAAGTTCCATAGAATCTAATTTTCAGATGATATTTTGCATGGACTTCCATCATAAACTTCCCTCGTAAAATATATAAATGATATGTGAAGTTTCGTATCATTTCGAGCAGTCCCCGATTTAATATGATTTTTGGCCGAAACAAATATAAACTAATGTATAATATATTATGATTTTTTTTGCCGAAATTGCATTTCGAAAAGTTTCATAGAATCTAGTTTTCAGGTGATTTTGTTGCATGAACTTCCATCATAACCTTCCCTATTACCATATATAAATGATCTGAAAAGTCTCGTATCATTTCAAATAGTCCCCAATTAAATTTGATTTTTTTTACCAAAACTAGTGTATAATATACTATGATTTTTGACCGAAGCTTGCATTTCGAAAAGTTTCATAGAATCTAAGTTTCAGATGATTTTTTGCATGGACTTACTTCATAACCTTCCCTCGTAAAATATATAAATGATATGAAAAGTTTCGTATCATTTCGAACAGCCCCGATTTAATTTGATTTTTGACCGAAACTAGTGTATATTATATTATGATTTTTTGACCAAAACTTCCATTTTGAAATGTTTCATAGAATCTAATTATCAGGTGATTTTTTTGCATAGAGTTCCATCATAACCTTCCCTCTTGACATATATAAATTATCTAAAAAGTCTCGTATCATTACCAAAAGTCCCCTTTTAAATTTGATATTTTTGACCGAAACTAGTGTATAATATACTATGATTTTTGACCGAAACTTGCATTTCGGAAAGTTTCATAGAATCTAAATTTCAAATGATTTTTTGCATGGACTTACATCATACTCTTCCCTCGTAAAATATATAAATGATATGTGAATTTTCGTATCATTTCAAATAGTCCCCGATTTAATTTGATTTTTGACCGAAAATAGTGTAAACTAGTGTATAATATATTATGATTTTTTGGCCGAAACTTGCATTTCGAAATGTTTCATAGAATCTAGTTTTCAGATTATTTTTTTGCATGGGGCTTCCATTTCCTTTCCCTATTAGAAAATATAAATGATATAAAAAGTCTCGTATCATTTCACATAGTCTCCAATTAAATTTGATTTTTTTAACCAAAACTAGTGTATAATACACTATGATTTTTGACCGAAACTTGCATTTCGAAAAGTTTCATAGAATATAAGTTTCATATGATTTTTTGCAAGGACTTACTTCATAACCTTCCCTCGTAAAATATATAAATGATATGCAAAGTTTTGTATCATTTCGAACAGTCCCAGATTTAATTTGATTTATGACCAAAAATAGTATAAACTAGTGTATAATATATTATGATTTTTTACCAAAACTTGCATTTCGAAATGTTTCATAGAATCTAATTTTCAGATGATTTTTTTGCATAGACTTCCATCATAACCATCCCTCTTAACATATATAAATTATCTGAAAAGTCTCGTATCATTTCCAATAGTCCCCAATTAAATTCGATATGTTTGACCGAAACTAGTGTATAATATACTATGACTTTTAACCGAAACATGCATTTCGGAAAATTTCATAGAATCTAAATTTCAGATGATTTTTTGCATGGTCTTACATCCTACTCTTCCCTCGTAAATTATATAATTGATATGTGAAGTTTCGTATCATTTCGAACAGTCCCCGATTTATTTTGATTTTTGACAGAAACTAGTGTAAACTAGTGTATAATATATTATGATTTTTTGGCCGAAACTTGCATTTCGAAAAGTTTCATAGAATCTAGTTTGCAGATAATTTTATTTGCATGGACTTCCATCATAACCTTCCCTATTAGCATATATAAATGATCTGAAAAGTCTCGTATCATTTCAAATAGTCCCCAATTAAATTTGATTTTTTTGACCAAAACTAGTTTATAATATACTATGATTTTTGACCGAAACTTGCATTTCGAAAAGTTTCATAGAATCTAAGCTTCAGATGATTTTTGGCATGGACTTACTTCATAACCTTCCCTCGTAAATATATAAATGATATGCAAAGTTTCGTTTCATTTCGAACAGCCCCGATTTAATTTGATTTTTGACCGAAACTAGTGTATAATATATAATGATTTTTTGACCAAAACTTCCATTTCGAAATGTTTCATAGAATCTAATTATCAGGTGATTTTTTTGCATAGACTTCCATCATAACCTTCCCTCTTGACATATATAAATTATCTGAAAAGTCTCGTATCATTACCAAAAGGACCCAATTAAATTTAATATTTTTGACCGAAACTAGTGTATAATATACTATGATTTTTGACCGAAACTTGCATTTCGGAAAGTTTCATAGAATCTAAATTTCAAATGATTTTTTGCATGGATTTACATCATACTCTTCCCTCGAAAAATATATAAATGATATGTGAATTTTCGTATCATTTCAAACAGTCCCCGATTTAATTTGATTTTTGACCGAAACTAGTATAAACTAGTGTATAATATACTATGATTTTTTGGCCAAAACTTGCATTTCGAAAAGTTTCATAGAATCTAGTTTTCAAATGATTTTTGCATGGACTTCAGTCATAACCTCCCTTATTAGCATATATAAATTATCTAAAAAGTCTCGTATCATTTCGAACAATCCCCGATTTAATTTGATTTTTGACCGAACCTAGTATAAACTAGTGTATAATATATTATGATTTTTTGACCAAAACTTGCATTTCGAAATGTTTCATAGAATCTAATTTTCAAATTATTTTTTTGCATACACTTCCATCATAACCTTCCCTCTTAACATATATAAATTATCTGAAAAGTCTCGTATCATTTCCAATAGTCCCCAATTAAATTTGATTTTTTGACCGTACCTAGTGTATAATATACTATGATTTTTTACCGAAACTTGTATTTCAGAAAGTTCCATAGAATCTAAATTTCATATGATTATTTGGATGGACTTACATCATACTCTTCCCTCGTAAAATATATAAATGATATGTGAAGTTTCGTATCACTTAGAACAGTCCCCGATTTAATTTGATTTTTGACCGAAACTAGTATAAACTAGTGTATAATATATTATGTTTTTTTGGCCGAAACTTGCATTTCAAAAAGTTTCATAGAATCTAGTTTTCAGAAGACTTTTTTCATGGACTTCCATCATATCCTTGCTTCTTAACATACATAAATAATCAGAAAGGTCTCGTATCATTTCAAATAGTCCTCAATTAAATTTGATTTTTTTACCGAAACCTGCATTTCGAAAAGTTTCATAGAATCTAATTTTTAGATGATATTTTGCATGGATTTCCATCATAACCTTCCCTCGTAAAATATTTAAATGATATGTGAAGTTTCGTATCATTTCGAACAGTCCCCGATTTAATTTAATTTTTTACTGGAACTATTATAAACTAGTGTATAATATATTACAATTTTTTGGCCGAAACTTGCATTTCGAAAAGTTTCATAGAATCTAGTTTGCAGATAATTTTATTTGCATGGACTTCCATCATAACCTTCCCTATTAGCATATATAAATGATCTGAAAAGTCTCGTATCATTTCAAATAGTCCCCAATTAAATTTGATTTTTTTGACCAAAACTAGTTTATAATATACTATGATTTTTGACCGAAACTTGCATTTCGAAAAGTTTCATAGAATCTAAGCTTCAGATGAATTTTTGCATGGACTTACTTCATAACCTTCCCTCATAAAATATATAAATGATATGAAAAGTTTCGTTTCATTTCGAACAGCCCCGATTTAATTTGATTTTTGACCAAAACTAGTGTATATTATATTATGATTTTTTGACCAAAACTTCCATTTCGAAATGTTTCATAGAATCTAATTATCAGGTGATTTTTTTGCATAGACTTCCATCATAACCTTCCCTCTTGACATATATAAATTATCTGAAAAGTCTCGTATCATTACCAAAAGTCCCTTATTAAATTTGATATTTTTGACCGAAACTAGTGTATAAAATACTATGATTTTTGACCGAAACTTGCATTTCGGAAAGTTTCATAGAATCTAAATTTCAAATGATTTTTTGCATGGACTTACATCCTACTCTTCCCTCGTAAAATATATAAATGATATGTGAATTTTCGTATCATTTCAAACAGTCCCCGATATAATTTGATTTTTGACCGAAACTAGTATAAACTAGTGTAAAATATACTATGATTTTTTGGCCGAAACTTGCATTTCGAAAAGTTTCATAGAATCTAGTTTTCAAATGAATTTTGCATGGACTTCCATCATAACCTCCCTTATTAGCATATATAAATTATCTAAAAAGTCTCGTATCATTTCGAACAGTCCCCGATTTAATTTGATTTTTGACCGAACCTAGTATAAACTAGTGTATAATATATTATGATTTTTTGACCAAAACTTGCATTTCGAAATGTTTCATAGAATCTAATTTTCAATTTATTTTTTTGCATACACTTACATCATAACCTTCCCTCTTAACATATATAAATTATCTGAAAAGTCTCGTATCATTTCCAATAGTCCCCAATTAAATTTGATTTTTTGACCGTACCTAGTGTATAATATACTATGATTTTTTACCGAAACGTGTATTTCGGAAAGTTCCATAGAATCTAAATTTCATATGATTATTTGGATGGACTTACATCATACTCTTCCCTCGTAAAATAAATAAATGATATGTGAAGTTTCGTATCACTTAGAACAGTCCCCGATTTAATTTGATTTTTGACCGAAACTAGTATAAACTAGTGTATAATATATAATGTTTTTTTGGCCGAAACTTGCATTTCAAAAAGTTTCATAGAATCTAGTTTTCAGAAGATTTTTTTCAAGATCTTCCATCATATCCTTGCTTCTTAACATACATAAATAATCAGAAAGGTCTCGTATCATTTCAAATAGTCCTCAATTAAATTTGATTTTTTGACCGAAACTAGTGTATAATATACTATGATTTTTTACCGAAACCTGCATTTCGAAAAGTTTCATAGAATCTAATTTATAGATATTTTTTGCATGGATTTCCATCATAACCTTCCCTCGTAAAATATTTAAATGATATGAGAAGTTTCGTATCATTTCGAACAGTCCCCGATTTAATTTTATTTTTGACTGGAACTATTATAAACTAGTGTATAATATATTACAATTTTTTGGCCGAAACTTGCATTTCGAAAAGTTTCATAGAATCTAGTTTTCAGATAATTTTCTGCAATGACTTCCATCATATCCTTGCCTCTTAACATATATAAATTATTGGAAAACTCTCATATCATTTCAAATAGTCCCCAATTAAATTTGATATTTTTTACCGAAACTAGTGTATAATATACTATGATTTTTTACCGAAACTTGCATTTCGGAAAGTTCCATAGAATCTAAATTTCAGATTATTTTTTGCATGGACTTACATCTTACTCTTCCCTCGTAAAATATATAAATGATATGTGAAGTTTCGTATCATTTCGAACAGTCCCCGATTTAATATGATTTTTGACCGAAACAAGTATAAACTAGTGTATAATATATTATGATTTTTTTGCCGAAATTGTATTTCGAAAAGTTTCATAGAATCTAGTTTTCAGGTGATTTTTTTGCATGAACTTCCCTCATAACCTTCCCTATTAACATATATAAATGATCTGAAAAGTCTCGTATCATTTTAAATAGTCCCCAATTAAATTTGATTTTTTTGACTAAAACTAGTCTATAATATACATTGTTTTTTGACCGAAACTTGCATTTCGAAATGTTTCATAGAATCTAAGTTTCAGATGATTTTTTGCATGGACTTACTTCATAACCTTCCCTCGTAAAATATATAAATGATATGCGAAGTTTCGTATCATTTCAAGCAGTCTCCGATTTAATTAGATTTTTGACCGAAACTAGTATAAACTAGTGTATAATATATTATGATTTTTTGACCAAAACTTGCATTTTGAAATGTTTCATAGAATATAATTTTCAGATGATTTTTTTGTATAGACTTCCATCATAACCTTCCCTTTTAGCATATAAAAATGATCTAAAAAGCCTTGTATCATTTCAGATAGTTCCCAATTAAATTTGATTTTTTTGACAGAACTTAGTGTATAATATACTATGATTTTTGACTGAAACTTGCATTTCGAAAAGTTTCACAGAATCTAAGTTTCAGATTTTTTTTTGCAAGGACTTACTTCATAACATTCCCTTATAAAATATATAAATGATATGCAAAGTTTCGTATCATTTCGAACAGTCCCCGGTTTAATTTGATTTTTGACCGAAACTAGTATAAACTAGTTTATAATATATTATGATTTTTGACCAAAACATGCATTTCGAAATGTTTCATAGAATCTAATTTTCAGATTATTATTTTGCATAGACTTCCATCAAAACCTTCCCTCTTAACATATATAAATTATCTGAAAAGTATCGTATCATTTCCAATAGTACCCAATTAAATTTGATATTTTTGACCGAACCTAGTGTATAATATACTATGATTTTTTACCGAAACTTGCATTTCGAAAAGTTCCATAGAATCTAAATTTCAGATTATTTTTTGCATGGACTTACATCTTACTCTTCCCTCGTAAAATATATAAATGATATGTGAAGTTTCGTATCATTTCGAACAGTCCCCGATTTAATATGATTTTTGACCGAAACAAGTATAAACTAGTGTATAATATATTATGATTTTTTTGCCGAAATTGCATTTCGAAAAGTTTCATAGAATCTAGTTTTCAGGTGATTTTTTTGCATGAACTTCCCTCATAACCTTCCCTATTAACATATATAAATGATCTGAAAAGTCTCGTATCATTTTAAATAGTCCCCAATTAAATTTGATTTTTTTGACTAAAACTAGTCTATAATATACATTGTTTTTTGACCGAAACTTGCATTTCGAAATGTTTCATAGAATCTAAGTTTCAGATGATTTTTTGCATGGACTTACTTCATAACCTTCCCTCGTAAAATATATAAATGATATGCGAAGTTTCGTATCATTTCAAACAGTCTCCGATTTAATTAGATTTTTGATCGAAACTAGTATAAACTAGTGTATAATATATTATGATTTTTGACCAAAACTTGCATTTTGAAATGTTTCATAGAATATAATTTTCAGATGATTTTTTTGTATAGACTTCCATCATAACCTTCCCTATTAGCATATAAAAATGATCTAAAAAGTCTTGTATCATTTCAAATAGTTCCCAATTAAATTTGATTTTTTTGACCGAACCTAGTGTATAATATACTATGATTTTTGACTGAAACTTGCATTTCGAAAAGTTTCACAGAATCTAAGTTTCAGATTATTTTTTGCAAGGACTTACTTCATAACATTCCCTCATAAAATATATAAATGATATGCAAAGTTTCGTATCATTTCGAACAGTCCCCGGTTTAATTTGATTTTTGACCGAAACTAGTATAAACTAGTTTATAATATATTATGATTTTTGACCAAAACTTGCATTTCGAAATGTTTCATAGAATCTAATTTTCAGATTATAATTTTGCATAGACTTCCATCAAAACCTTCCCTCTTAACATATATAAATTATCTGAAAAGTCTCGTATCATTTCCAATAGTACCCAATTAAATTTGATATTTTTGACCGAACCTAGTGTATAATATACTATGATTTTTTACCGAAACTTGCATTTCGGAAAGTTCCCTAGAATCTAAATTTCAGATGATTATTTGTATGGACTTACATCATAATCTTCCCTCGTAAAATATATAAATGATATGTGAAGTTTCGTATCACTTAGAACAGTCCCCGATTTAATTTTATTTTTGACCGAAACTAGAATAAACTAGTGTATAATATATTATGTTTTTTTGGCCAAAATTTGCATTTCGAAAAGTTTCATAGAATCTAGTTTTCTGAAGAAAAAAAATTGCATGGACTTCCATCATATCCTTGCCTCTTAACATCTATAAATAATCGGAAAAGTCTCGTATCATTTCAAATAGTCCCAGATTAAATTTGATTTTTTGACCGAAACTAGTGTATAATATACTTTGATTTTTGACCGAAACTTGCATTTCGAGAAGTTTCATAGAATCTTATTTTAAGATGATTTTTTGCATGGACTTACATCATACTCTTCCCTCATAAATTATATAAATGATATGTGAAGTATCGTATCATTTTGAACAGTCGCAAATTTAATTTGATTTTTTACTGAAACTAGTATAAACTAGTGTATAATATATTATAATTATTTGGCCGAAACTTGCATTTCGAAAAGTTTCATAGAATCTAGTTTTCAGATGATTTTTTTTGCATGGACTTCCATCATAACCTTCCCTATTAGCAAATATAAATGATCTAAAAAGTCTCTTATCATTTCAATATTCCCCAATTAAATTTGATTTTTTTGACCAAAACTAGTGTATAATATACTATGATTTTTTACTGAAACTTGCATTTCGAAAAATTTCATAGAATCTAAGTTTCAGATGAATTTTTGCAAGGACTTACTTCATAACCTTCCCTGTTAGCATATGTAAATGATCTAAGAAGTCTCGTATCATTTCAAATAGTCCCCAATTAAATTTTATTTTTCTGACCAAAACTAGTGTATAAAATTCTATGATTTTTGGCCGAAACTTGCATTTCGAAAAGTATCATAGAATCTAAGTTTCAGATGATTTTTTGCAAGGACTTACTTCATAACGTTACCTCATAAAATATATAAATGATATGCAAAGTTTCGAATCATTTAGAACAGTCCCCGATTTAATTTGATTTTTGACCGAAACTAGTATAAACTAGTTATAATATATTATGATTTTTTGACCAAAACTTGCATTTCGAAATGTTTCATAGAATCTACTTTTTAGATGATTTTTTGCATAGATTTTCGTCATAACCTTCCCTATTAGCATATAAAAATGATATAAAAAGTCTCGTACCATTTCAAATAGTTCCCAATTAAATTTGATTTTTTTGACCGAACCCAGTGAATAATATACTATGTTTTTTAACCGAAACATGCATTTCGAAAAGTTTCCTAGAATCTATGTTTCAGATGATTTTTTGCAAGGACTTATTTCATAACCTTACCTCATAAAATATATAAATGATATGCAAAGTTTCGTATCATTTCGAACAGTCCCCGGTTGAATTTAATTTTTGACCGAAACTAGTATAAACTAGTGTATAATATATTATGATTTTTTACCAAAACTTGCATTTCGAAATGTTTCATAGAATCTAATTTTCAGATGATTATTTTGCATAGACTTCCATCATAACCTTCCCTCTTAACATATATAAATTATCTGAAAAGTCTCGTATCATTTCCAATAGTCCCCAATTAAATTTGATATTTTTGACCGAACCTAGTGTTTAATATACTATGATTTTTTACAGAAACTTGCATTTCGGAAAGTTCCATAGAATCTAAATTTCAGATGATTATTTGCATGGACTTACATCAAATTCTTCCCTCGTAAAATATATAAATGATATGTGAAGTTTCGTATCACTTAGAACAGTCCCCGATTTAATTTTATTTTTGACCTAAAATCTATTTTCTAAAGCTTCTAAAACTATTTTTCTAAATTTTTCTAAGAATATAAAATTCTTATCTCAAAAATAGAATTTAAGACAAAATTAAATGAACAAAATTTAAAATATAATAATATAAAAAACTAACATCAATGGAAGGGGGACACGCAGAATTTGACTGCGGTGGATAAAAGTGGATCCAAGATCCACAAGCCCAAACATTAATTCAGATTTATTAAAAAAAAAAAATGGAAAAAAATGGAAAGAAAAGAAGAAACAAAATAGATCCAATCCTCTTCTTCCTTGCGAAAACAGACGGAAACAGGGCAAACCGTGGCACTCCCTCACCTTCCAATCGCTCAAGTCTCCTTCCAAGTTTCATTCCTTCTCCTTCAAATTCGCGAAAATTTCTTCCCTCTCCTTCAAGAATCTAACCAAAAACGAATCACAGAAACGGGGACATTAGAGAGATTTGGGATTGGAATGGATTTAGGGATTTGAAAATCCGAATGGGAGAGTTGAAGAATCGTTTGGGATTTAATGATTTGGGGAAGAAGAGGAGGTTCGAAGCTTGCTCCAATTTTTTCAGAATATTCAAGGGCTTTTCAAGCTTGGTAAAATGAGAGAGATGAAGCTCTTTAAATAGAAGGGAGAAGAGATTCAGTGATGCCGTTTTGACACTGATTTTTTGCGTTTTTGAAAGTCATGGATTGCGTTTTGAAATATTGTGTGCAGCTTGCGGTAAGCGTGATGGCTGGGCAGGTGCGGTCCGCGTGCGGCATGAATTGATGCTGTTGTTGTTTTGTTATTTGAAAATAATGTGTTTGCAGGCTTGGCTTCAAGTGGCTTATGTTGGTAGCTTGCGGCTGTACGTTTGATTCGCTGGGGGAAAAGTTTGGCGTATTATTTACGGCGTGAAGTGAGGGCATGCTAGGAGAACTTGTTGGCTGGGTTTTGTTTACATCTCGTTATAGCTTGCAGCTTGAAGCATTGGGCAAGATGGCTTGATGTTGGTTTGAGAGAGTGCTATGTTTGTAAGCAAGTTGGGCTTGTAATTGTTTGTGTTTGGGCTGAGGAAATTTGAAGCTAGCTGCGGAAGCTGGAAAAAAAAGTGTAGCTGAGAGGCTTGAGAGGTTCACGGCGTATTGCTTGAAGTTTGTAAAGTGAAGGCTTGTAGCTGCTGGATGTTTGAGGCAAGACTGTGTTTTGATGAGGCCTGTTGGCGTTAAGCTGCTGGAAGGAAGTCGAGGCTTGTAAAGTTTGCGGAAGCTGAAATGAGGGTGTTTTGTGCAGCGGCTTGGCCTGGGCGTGTGGAATTGTTTTGAGGCTTAAGTTTGTTTGTTTCGAGTATTGAAATTTGTGTGAGCTAGGCGTGTAACTGAACCTGGAAAGTGTAATGGTACGGCTGGAAAAAGAAAAAAGTAACTTATGATGAGGCTTGTCACGTGGGATTATTGTGAAAAGATAAAGCTGGGCTAGTGAGTGTGATGGTTGAACAGCTTGGGATGTGAAGCTATTTTTTCTATTTTTTTTTTAATAACTTTCTTTCTATAAAATGGACTTTTTGTATATATATATTTTTTTATGATATCAAATGGGCTTAAAAAAACATATGGGTTTATTGTTTTTTGGAAGTGTATTTAGAAAAAAAAGGTAATTAAAAAAAATGGATTAATATGAAATGGAAATTTTTTTTTAGAATTTGAATAATAAAGGGATAAAAAATAATTGGAAATGGTCACATGGAGGGAATTTGGATTTTTTGGTGAATTGAATAAAAAAAGAAATGAAAATGGATAATAAAAAGAAATGATTTAATCGAAAAAAGAAGATAATGGATATGAAATGGTGATTTTGGCCCACAACTTTTGTTTTTTTTCACAAGCCTCTGATAAGAATGGATACAGTCAATCTTGAACCATTGAACAACTTGCCGCTTATACCACAATCATTTGAGATCTGTCTTGATTATTCGAAATCATGCTGAGGAAAATAAATCCTCAGATAAAAAGTTGATGAACTGATGCACATTAAAGATCCGAACCAACTTCGCACCCAACACTGCCTGATAACTGATGACTTCGCACATAACATAGTCTTGAACTTTTGAATACGCACAGTCTAAAAAATGAACCAATGGCACACACAACTTGTAATCGAAACAGTTTTCTGATAGTTTGACCAATATTAGGTCAAACGTCCATCTGAATCAAATTGTAACTGAATAAACGCATCGGAATTGGAATCACAGCCCTGTCTTTGAAATCCTGCAACACAGAAGGAGAAGAAGCAACTGCAACATATTTTTTGATATTTTGGTTAGAAGTTAGTGAATATAAACAAATAACGACAATTAAACATGGTGATCCCCTGCGAAGCAATGACCTGCACCTGAAAAAGGATAAACGAACCAGCGCGTAATCTTGTTTGTATGCAAATGCAGATGATATGCGAAAAATCTTAGGTCAAAAATTAGGGTCTGACAGATGCCCCTATTTAAGTTTCTTCAATCCAAAGAAGATGAAGATTGAAATCTTCATTTCGACAAGATGGAAGATACTTAAATATCAAAAAACCCAATTTTTGATCCTAAGATGCCAAAAACTGGAATGAAATGAAATGAACGATATGAAATGATATGAAGATGATATGAAGCAAATGAAACTATATGAAAGCACATGAAATGTGATGAGATAATATGAAATGATATGAAATGCAGAGAAAATATGTGATAACATATGAAATATTATGAGAAAATTTATGAGATGATATGAAATGTACTTAGAACCCAAATGAAATGCAGAGAAATCCGTGAGGGATAAGACGACACAAGAAAAATAATAAACGCTGGGGATAAGGAGCATGAGACTCCAACAGGGAAAAGCAACATGCTAGAGACCAAAACATGGTTCAGCCGAGGTGAAAATGTCCAAGAATGGCAATTGGACAGAAAACATCACAACATCCAGGAATGGCACTGAATGAAGTGAGAAAAAGTCCCGAAATAGTACATCATAAACATCCAAGGATGACATTACTGACTTTAATAGGGATATCCGAGAATGGCATCGGATAAAAGGGTAATCACAACATCTGAGAATGGCAATCAGATAAATTGTGAATTTCAACATTCAGGAACAACACTGAATGAAATGGGAGAATTTCGGGAAAACACATCAACTCAAAGATGATTCCAACATGAAAATCTGAGAATGGCAATCGGAAGTGAAGTGATCACAACATCTGAGAATGGCAATCAGATAAAAAGTGAAGCACAACATTCAGGAACAGAACTGAATGAGATGGGAAAAAGGTCTGGGACAGTACATCACATCAATGATGACTTCACTATGGACATCCGAGAATGGCAATCGGAAGGAATGTAATCACAACATCTGAGACTGGCAGTCAGATAGAATGTGAATCACAACATTCAGGAACAGAACTGAATGAAATGGAAAAAGGTCTGGGACAGTACCTCAAATCAATGATGACTTCACTATGGACACCCGAGAATGGCAATCGGATAAAAGGGTGTAATATCTGAGAAGACGCAGCAAGTAGGTGAAGAAAAAGTTGGAGAGACAGACAAATGCCAAGTAAGTTGGACTTTGACCAAAAGATAAGAAATTGAAAACAACGAGACTTCAAGAAATGCATATGAGGACTAAAACACTCAGTATGTGGACATTTACGAAAATGGGGGCTAAACCACCCAAGAGAATGCATAATGAGGACTAAAACACTCAAATATGCAAAGGTAAACAAAACTGGGGAATAACACACCCGAGAAAACGCATAATGAGGGATAACACACTCAAATATGCAAACTTTTCAAAAACGGGGAATAACACACCCAAGGACATAATACGAGAGAAAATGATGTCAACCAGTTTAGACTCTTAGAGGAGTGGAAAAGAATAGAAGACTGATTCCTCAACACAGAAGATCACTGCCATTCTGCTCAAATATTTGAGATACTATTTTTGAACAAAATCTCTGTCACACCAGTAAACTGTACCAAATTGAAAATCTTTTGAGAGAAGTCACGCAAAGCTACTTGGGGATTCTTGAAGAAAATTGCCCCAAGTTCAATGACTGATGAAAGTAAACTAATAATGGATTCAGTTCTTGATTACTGCTGGAGAAAATAATCAGATCTTTGAGATAACTGTTGAGAAGAATAAACTGATCATAGCTTCAGTTCTTGAAATAAATGTTAAGAAGATAAATCCAGTATGACACTTGCAGAGAATCTTCTGACTAACCAAATCTGAGGACAACTTTTACAAAGCAACAACTCTTGAACCATAGGAACTGAGAAAAACTTGCCCCTGATACGATCACCGACCAAGTTTCTTAACTGTTTGAAAATTCCTTGATGAAAAAAGTTTATTTGCAAAATAAAAAATGTTTGTACAAACTTGGTAATTTTAATGCAAAGTCCAATGAAAAGTTTGAAATCAAGAATCATTTTTGGAATGAAATTTATTGATGTAAAGTAAATGAAAACATGTCACAACACGACGGTTGAGACAAAATTAAAGATAAAGCAAAGGTAAGAAAACAAATTATTGGTAACGAACTTGGGAGTCAGTTTACGCAACCTTGTTGTAGTATGCTTTTCAAAAGAAACCTGGATTCAATTAGGACTTTTGAAGGTTGTAATGTGGCCTGGTTCACGGTTTATGAACCAAAGGATATAGGCTCAAAGTTATTTGTACCCAACCCAACTTCGTGATGAACTCCGGTCCTACATTCAATTAATTCAGCTTATGCATTCAAGTTCCAAAACATTTGGGATTGCACAGATGAAGATGGTTCATGAGCCAAGGATTTTTGAGATAGCAGTCACATCTTTCCTTTTGTTATTTCTAGTGAGGACTTTGGTCCATTCAACTTATTTTTGTTGAGGATTTTGATGACCTCTTGACAAATATTTCCTTTTATTATCCCTAATTTTTGCCTGAAATGTGTCATTTCAACTTACAGCCAGCGGGATGCCCCAGTTTTTGCCTAAGTCTCCTTCATAGGTTTTGACTTAGCGGGCTTTAATTTTTTTTCAATAAATTTTTTTTTCAATATCATTCTTTTTTTGAAAGATAATGACTGCATGGCTTAATGATTACGATGAACCATCATTGGCTTTTGAATTGAGAAACATCTTCAACACTTCTTGATGTGTGTGAAGGAAAGCTTGAGATTGAAACCTTTATCGAAAGGTGTCTTGAATGATTCTCTTGTACTTGAATGCACATTTGAATTAATTGAGAACTACCCATCCCCGGGTTAAAATTGCGGGTTTTTTCGAATAGAAAGAAACTCCAACTTCAAGATTCAAAGGGGTTAACAAAGGATTAACTTCCTTATTTCTCCAGTGTTTAGGATTTGAAACAATTCATGTATATCATCAACCAAGTCTCAATTGACAGTATACCAACAACAGTTATGGGTTTCTTGTTTTCATCATCCTCCCTCCAATCATTGTAAAACTTTGAAAAAAGATAAATGAACTTGAAATGTAAAGCATAAAGATGCAAATAGTAAAATGAAATTGAATCAAAACAAAGCAATGCTCATTTCATTAAAACCAACATGAAAGTACAAACAAGTTTAAAAGCAAACAGGTCAATACAATTGAAGAAAATTGCAAACATAAAGAAACAATGGCCTAGTGATCAATCAATCAACAAGGATGAGCTATCCCGTCTGATATTCTGGCCTTGAAGAAAATTTGACTGTTGAATTCTTCTTGGAGATTCACTTCCCAAGCTTCGGCAAAGGATTGTTGATAACATTGGGATTAAGGTCATTAAAGTAAAGGATGTTGTTCCTGATAAGTTCTTGCACTTTAGCCTTCAGTGCAAAGCAATGCTCTAAGTCATGACCAGTTCCACCTTGATGAAACTCACAGCGAAGATCCGACCTATAACCAACTGGAAGAGGATTTGGAATAGGAGGCGGAGGCCTAGTAGTAATTAAACCTTTCTCAATCAAGGAGGGAAACAATTCAGTGTAAGACATCGGAATAGGATCAAAGTTTGGCCTATTACGATACTGATTTTGTCCAGCAGCAAGATGAGGAGGAACCTGAGCTTGAGCTCGAATCTAAACTTGAGCTTGAGCTTGAGCAGGTTGAGTTTTAACAACAGGAGCAACTGCAGCTACGTATGGTTGAACATATCGTTGTTGCGGGCGATAAGGCCTCCTCTCAGTTGAAACAGCATAAGCATCACCATCTCTTCTCTTGTGAGGATTCCCAAAAGATTTTCTTGCAGCATTAGGAGCTTCAGAATTGGTAATCTTACCCTTCTTGATACCTTCCTCTAGTATTTCTCCAATAGTGACTAGGTCAGAAAAACCAGATGAAACACTTCCTACCATTTTCTCCCAAAAGAACGGTTGAAGAGTGTCCATGAACAAACCAGTTAATTCCTTTTCGGGCAAAGGTGGTTCCACTTGAGCAGCTAGCTCTCTCCAACGCTGAGCATACTCTTTGAACGATTCTTTCTCTTTCTGTGACATGTTTTGAAGTTGACGACGATCAGGCGCCATGTCTAGATTATACTTATATTGTCTTACAAAAGCATCAGATAAATCTTTCCAGCTTCGAATGTGACTCTTCTCAAGTCCAACATACCACTTCATAGAAGCACCACTCAAACTATCTTGAAAACAGTGAATAAGAAACTTGTCATCTTTAGCATGCGCAGCCATTTTGCGACAATACATCAGCAGATGAATCTTTGGACAAGTATGACCATTGTACTTCTCAAATACAGGAACTTTGAATTTTTCAGGAAGAACTAAGTCGGAAACCAAACACATGTCAATTGCAGCAGAACCAAAGACATCCTTTCCTTCTAGACCTCTTACCCTCTTCTCAAGAGTCAAACATTGCTCTCTAACTTCATCCATATATCCAGGTTCACCCTGACTTTCAGCTTGTTGACCTGGAGCTTGGTACAAGAAAGGAGAATTCTGATAAGTAGTCTGAGCAGTAGCGTGCACAACAGGTTGAGGTTCAACAAAAGTCGGAGCTGAAAAGACTGGCACAACGGATGGACCACCAATCTGAGCAGTAGCAGAAACTGGCACATAATCCGGAGGTAACCCATATTCTGGCCAAGTAGAAACTGGTTGCTGAACAACAGGAGGATCAACAACAGCAGTAAAAACTTCAGAGATAACAGTCCTTTGAGGTGGTTCACCTCAAGCAATCAGAACTTGCATCATTTCAGTGAGCCTGGTCATACCGGCTTTCAACTCATCAATCTCCATTCGAACTTCCATGTTTTGATGTTCTTGATGTTCCATTTTCAATCTGATAGCTCTTCGTCTATTAGAAGCTCTAGTACCGTATCTGTGGTGAGGAGTCAGCTTGACGGATCAACAGACAACTGAGGAAAGAAACAACTGGGATGAGTTCCCACACAACTCGGATGAACACAAGAATATGCGAGGATGCAATGATATGCGATGTTCACTCCCATTTTCAGAAAAACAACTCGATTATTGCAAACGTGGTCAACATCGAGAACACTGTCATGAAAAATCTTGACAAAAAGGAATATTTACTCTTTCCAATATTTGCAATAATCAGAATTATTTTCCTGAAAAAAATGGTTGTAATGATGATCATGATGAGTATGTAAATGCAACAAACACAAACAAGATCACGCAAAGCACACAGGTTCAAAGGTTCGAATCACGAGCATGGAGTCAAGGTAACAGAACACCAACCCAAACAGGTATGTACTAAGGTTTGTCTTCATTGTACCTGCAAAAAAAAACAGAAGGGTGCTAACAGAGGTTCCCAGAGTTAACAGCCATCTTTAGAATATCATCGGTACGTTAGATTACTCCCCAACCGATAACATTCTTAAAATAGACCTCGTCCGAGTGTAGTATCGCGTGACAACCATCTTAGGTTTACACCCAGATAATTTCCGCACTACGTTCCTAAATTGGCTTAGATTGGTTAAGGGTTCTACGGTCCTCAGTATGATCAGCTCAGAGTCGGAAAATAATGCCACGTACGATTACTCGTCATGACATTGATAGTCCAAGAGAGCCTAACCGAGTGGAGATTATCAAATTGATATTGCTTTGGACTACTCCATCGCATATCGCTTCGAATATCGCCGTCCTATCATAAGTTCCACTCAGATCCGGTTTAGAATCTATCTCACAGAGGATCACCAAACCGAAACAGAACAAACAAGTAACAAATAAATCAAACTAAAGCAGTAAACAAATCAAAGTAGGCCGAATCCACTTAGAGATTCACTCCCCAGCAGAGTCGCCACTTTTCTGTAGCGGTAAAATCATGAGTGTAAGCTATTGATTAACTTAACTCGATATACACAGAGTCGCCACCGCGCTTTTATTTATTTCCAAAAGGAAAAAGGCAAAAGAACGAACAAAACCTTAAAGAATCTTAAAATCTAAAAAAGCTAAAAGAATCAAACAGAGAATGGGTACGGGGATTGGTTACAAATCGGGAAGGTTTTAAGCACCCGACTTGTCCGTGGTACTCCACGGGAACCCTTTGAAATGTTTACTGCATTTTTGGTTTGAAATGGTTTGCTTAAAAAAAAGATTGAAGAGATGAGAAGAAGAATGTTTTTTTTAGATTTTGGTGTTTGAAGAGACGAATGTCTCATGCCTACGTACCCACAAAGTGCAATGCAAGATTAAAACCCCGTAGTTCGTGGTACAAATTGTGAAAAAGCAAATGAGTTGAATTGATTTTAAAATGTAAAGATAAGTAGTCATCCTTTAGAGAATAATTCCGCTAGAAAGGATGAATCATATCTAAACATAAAAAAGGTTAAAAGGAAATGTGCACGATGGCACAAAAAATAATTGAATGAGTTGTGAATGTTTTAAAGTTTTGAGAAAGAAAGTTTCGATATGCTTATGTGGTTTAGCATTTATTTAAGAAATGAAATGAAAAGGTAAAAGCACATGACCGAAGTCAAGGTTTGA
Source organism: Lathyrus aphaca (assembly GCA_963966055.1). Lineage (NCBI taxonomy): Eukaryota > Viridiplantae > Streptophyta > Magnoliopsida > Fabales > Fabaceae > Lathyrus > Lathyrus aphaca. The sequence continues at coordinate 17,401,012 of OZ014523.1, read as the reverse complement.
TTGAGAAAATGTTTGAAGTTAGAAAATAAAGAAAGTTTTGAAAAGAGGAAGGAGATTTGAAAATTGAAGAAGATGGGAAGAGATGAAGGGACTATCCTAAAACTTGAAAATAAAAGCTAAAGGAAGAAAAGATCAAACCAAATGGAAAACATCTTTGAGACAATTGGATTTCCATCTTCAAAGGCCAATGAAATAATTTGAGGCCGAGGTTTCTAATCCATTCCAACTTGAGCAAGGGGGAAGATCTTAAAGTCTAATTCCATTCTCCGAAGCAAGGGATAGTAACCATAGTCCAAAATTAGAAGTCACAAGTCTTTTAAGTGTTTAATCCTTTATTAGTATTTTGATATCCAAATGGACAAAGGAGAAATAACAAGTATCACAATATAAATAATAAGCCAAATGATGAATGAATATAGAAGCAATAAGAGAGGTAGGGAACAAGAGATTAAAATAAAAGAGGATAAGGTGCGAGAGATTAAAATTAAATGTTAGTATATTCACATTATTATAATATTTACAATAATAAGTGGTATGATGAACTTAATCAAGCACAACCACGAAAAGAAAAATAAAATCGAGGCAACCGGATCCAAGTGGATCACATTCCGAATCGGGACAACTTTAGGTCTATGTTAAGCAATCGCCGAGTAATTTATGGAGTAATTACCCTACAAATGAGGCCGGCCACCACTAATTAAAGTGGAAAATATTCGTGTTAATACATGTTAGAGAAACGATATAATGGATCGTCCTCCGAAAACATGCCACACTAAAAGAAAGAGAACGGTCTAATCTTAATCGAGATTTTCGTTGAATTTCATCGAAAGGCAATCTATCACGATCTCAAAGTATGGAGAATGATCCAAATGATCATTCATCCATAGATTTGAAATAATGAAGATTAAACCGATCAGAAATCAACAATCACGAATCGGAGATTGTCATCGACCAAAAGAGAAAAAAGATGAAGAAAATGGATCTAAAAGTAGATCCAAGAAAAAAAAATAGAAATAGAAATATTTTTATTAAAATCCTTTTCTAAAAAATCTCTTCCTAAAATCTATTTTCTAAAGCTTCTAAAACTATTTTTCTAAATTTTTCTAAGAATATAAAATTCTTATCTCAAAAATAGAATTTAAGACAAAATTAAATGAACAAAATTTAAAATATAATAATATAAAAAACTAACATCAATGGAAGGGGGGGACACGCAGAATTTGACTGCGGTGGATAGAAGTGGATCCAAGATCCACAAGCCCAAACATTAATTCAGATTTATTAAAAAAAATAAATGGAAAAAAATGGAAAGAAAAGAAGAAACAAAATAGATCCAATCCTCTTCTTCCTTGCGAAAACAGACGGAAATAGGGCAAACCGTGGCACTCCCTCACCTTCTATGATCAAACAAAATCGCTCAAGTCTCCTTCCAAGTTTCATTCCTTCTCCTTCAAATTCGCGAAAATTTCTTCCCTCTCCTTCAAGAATCTAACCAAAAACGAATCACAGAAACGGGGACATTAGAGAGATTTGGGAATGGAATGGATTTAGGGATTTTAAAATCCGAATGGGAGAATTGAAGAATCGTTTGGGATTTAATGATTTGGGGAAGAAGAATAGGTTTGAAGCTTGCTCCAATTTTTTCAGAATATTCAGGGGCTTTTCAAGCTTGGTAAAATGAGAGAGATGAATCTCTTTAAATAGAAGGGGAAGAGATTCGGTGATGCCGTTTTGACACTGATTTTTTGCGTTTTTGAAAGTCATGGATTGCGTTTTGAAATATTGTGTGCAGCTTGCGGTAAGCATGATGGCTGGGCAGGTGCGGTCCGCGTGCGGCGTGAATTGATGTTGTTGTTGTTTTGTTATTTGAAAACAATGTGTTTGCAGGCTTGGCTTCAAGTGGCTTATGTTGGTAGCTTGCGGCTGTACGTTTGATTTGCTGGGGGAAAAGTTTGGCGTATTATTTACAGCGTGAAGTGAGGGCATGCTAGGAGAACTTGTTGGCTGGGTTTTGTTTACATCTCGTGATAGCTTGCAGCTTGAAGCATTGGGCAAGATGGCTTGATGTTGGCTTGAGAGAGTGCTATGTTTGTAAGCAAGTTGGGCTTGTAATTATTTGCGTTTGGGCTGAGGAAATTTGAAGATAGCTGCGGAAGCTGGAAAAAAAGTGTAGCTGAGAGGCTTGAGAGGTTCACGGCGTATTGCTTGAAGTTTGTAAAGTGAAGGCTTGTAGCTGCTGGATGTTTGAGGCAAGACTGTGTTTTGATGAGGCCTGTTGGCGTTAAGCTGCTCGAAGGAAGCTGAGGCTTGTAAAGTTTGCGGAAGCTGAAATGAGGGTGTTTTGTGCAGCGGCTTGGCCTGGGCGTGTGGAATTGTTTTGAGGCTTAAGTTTGTTTGTTTCGTGTATTGAAATTTGTATGAGCTAGGCGTGTAACTGAAGCTGGAAAGTGTAATGGTACGGCTGGAAAAAGAAAAAAGTAGCTTATGATGAGGCTTGTCACGTGGGATTATTGTGAAAAGATAAAGTTGGGCTAGTGAGTGTGATGGCTGAACAGCTTGGGATGTGAAGTTATTTTTTCTATTTTTTTTTAATAACTTTCTTTCTATAAAATGGACTTTTTGTATATATATTTTTTTTATGATATCAAATGGGCTTAAAAAAAACATATGGGTTTATTGTTTTTTGGAAGTGTATTTAGAAAAAAAAAAAAGGTAATTAAAAAAAATGGATTAATATGAAATGGAAATTTTTTTTTAGAATTTGAATAATAAAGGGATAAAAAATAATTGGAAATGGTCACATGGAGGGAATTTGGATTTTTTGGTGAATTGAATAAAAAAAGAAATGAAAATGGATAATAAAAAGAAATGATTTAATCGAAAAAAGAAGATAATGGATATGAAATGGTGATTTTGGCCCACAACTTTTGATTTTTTTCACAAGCCTCTGATAAGAATGGATACAGTCAATCTTGAACCATTGAACAACTTGCCACTTATACCACAATCATTTGAGATCTGTCTTGATTATTCGAAATCATGATGAGGAAAATAAATCCTCAGATAAATCGTTGATGAACTGATGCACATTAAAGATCCGAACCAACTTCGCACCCAACACTGCCTGATAACTGATGACTTCGCACATAACACAGTCTTGAACTTTTGAATACGCACAGTCTAAAAAATGAACCACTGGCCCACACAACTTGTAATCGAAACAGTTTTCTGATAGTTTGACCAATATTAGGTCAAACGTCCATCTGAATCAAATTGTAACTGAATAAACGCATCAGAATTGGAATCACAACCCTGTCTTTGAAATCCTGCAACATAAAAGGAGAAGAAGCAACTGCAACATATTTTTTGATATTTTGGTTAGAAGTTAGTGAATATAAACAGATAACGACAATTAAACATGGTGATCCCCTGCGAAGCAAAGACCTGCACATGAAAAAGGATAAACGAACCAGCGCGTAATCTTGTTTGTATGCAAATGCAGATGATATGCGAAAAATCTTAGGTCAAAAATTAGGGTCTGACAATAATATACTATGATTTTTGACCGAAACATGCATTTCGAAAATTTTCATAGAATCTTATTTTTAGATGATTTTTTGCATGGATTTCCATCATAACCTTCCCTCGTAAAATATATAAATGATATGTGAAGTTTCGTATCATTTCGAACAGTCCCCGATTTAATTTGATTTTTGATCGAAACTAGTATAAACTAATGTATAATATATTAAGATTTGTTGGCCGAAACTTGGATTTCAAAAAGTTTCATATTATCTAGTTTTCAGATAATCTTTTGCATGGACTTCTATCATATCCTTCCCTCTTAACATATATAAATGATCTGAAAAGTCTCGTATCATTTCAAATAGTCCCCGATGAAATATGTTTTTTATGACCGAAACTAATGTATAATATACTTTGATTTTTGACTGAAACTTGCATTTCGAAAAGTTTCATATAATCTAATTTTCAGAAAATATTTTGCATGGACTTCCATCATAACCTTCCCTCGTAATATATATAAATGATATGCGAAGTTTCGTATCATTTCGAACAGTCCCTGATTTAATATGATTTTTGACCGAAACTAGTATAAACTAGTGTATAATATATTATGATTTTTTTATCAAAACTTGCATTTCGAAATGTTTCATAGAATATAATTTTCAGATGATTTTTTGCATAGACTTCCATCATAACCTTCCCTCTTAACATATATAAATTATATAAAAAGTCTCGTATCATTTCCTATAATCCCCAATTAAATTTGATAGTTTTGACCGAAAATAGTGTATAATATACTATGATTTTTTGCATGGACTTACATCATACTCTTCCCTCATAAATTATATAAATTATATGTGAAGTTTCGTATCATTTCGAACAGACCCCAATTTAATTTGATTTTTGACCGAAACTAGTATAAACTAGTGTATAATATATTATGTTTTTGTGGCCGAAACTTGCATTTTGAAAAGTTTCATAGAATCTAGTTTTCAGATGATTTTTTTTGCATGGACTTCCATCATAACCTTCCCTATTAGCATATATAAATTATCTAAAAAGTCTCGTATCATTTCAAATAGTCCCCAATTAAATTTGATTTTTTTGACCAAAACTAGTGTATAATATACTATGATTTTTTACTGAAACTTGCATTTCGAAAAATTTCATAGAATCTAAGTTTCAAATGATTTTTTGCAAGTACTTACTTCATAACCTTCCCTATTAGCATATATAAATGATCTAAAAAGTCTCGTATCATTTCAAATAGTCCCCAATTAAATTTTATTTTTTTGACCAAAACTAGTGTATAATATACTATGATTTTTGATCGAAACTTGCATTTCGAAAAGTTTCATAGAATCTAACTTTCAGATGATATTTTGCAAATATTTACTTCATAACCTTCCCTCATAAAATATATAAATGATATGCAAAGTTTCGTATCATTTCGAACAGTCCCCGATTTAATTTGATTTTTGACCGAAACTAGTATAAACTAGTGTAAAATATATTATGATTTTTTGACCAAAACTTGCATTTCGAAATGTTTCATAGAATCCAGTTTTTAGATGATTTTTTTGCATTGACTTCCATCATAACCTTCCCTATTAGCATATAAAAATGATCTAAAAAGTCTCGTATCATTTCAAATAGTTCCCAATTAAATTTGATTTTTTTGATCGAACCTAGTGTATAATTTACTATGATTTTTAACCGAAACTTGCATTTCGAAAAGTTTCATAGAATCTAAGTTTTAGATGATTTTTTGCAAGGACTTACTTCATAACCTTCCCTCATAAATAATATAAATGATATGCAAAGTTTCGTATCATTTCGAACAGTCCCCGGTTTAATGTGATTTTTGACCGAAACTAATATAAACTAGTGTATAATATATTATGATTTTTTACCAAAACTTGCATTTCGAAATGTTTCATAGAATCTAATTTTCAGATGATTATATAAATTATCTGAAAATTCTCGTATCATTTCCAATAGTCCCCAATTAAATTTGATATTTTTGACCTAACCTAATGTATAATATACTATGATTTTTTACCGAAACTTGCATTTCGGAAAGTTCCATAGAATCAAAATTTCAGATGATTATTTGCATGGACTTACATCATACTCTTGCCTCGTAAAATATATAAATGATATGTGAAGTTTCTTATCACTTAGAACAGTTCCCGATTTATTTTTATTTTTGACCTAAACTAGTATGAACTAGTGTATAATATATTATGTTTTTTTGGCAGAAACTTGCATTTTGAAAAGTTTCATAGAATCTAGTTTTCAGAAGAAAAAAAATTGCATGGACTTCCATCATATCCTTACCTCTTATCATCTATAAATAATCGGAAAAGTCTCGTATCATTTCAAAAAGTCCCCAATTAAATTTGATTTTTTGACTGAAACTAATGTATAATATACTATGATTTTTGACCGAAACATGAATTTCGAAAAGTTTCATAGAATCTTATTTTTAGATGATTTTTTGCATAGATTTCCATCATAACCTTCCCTCGTAAAATATATAAATGATATGTGAAGTTTCGTATCATTTCGAACAGTCCCCGATTTAATTTGATTTTTGACCGAAAATAGTATAAACTAGTGTATAATATATTAAGATTTTTTGGCCGAAACTTGGATTTAAAAAAATTTCATATAATCTAGTTTTCAAATAATCTTTTGCATGGACTTCTATCATATCCTTCCCTCTTAACATATATAAATGATCTGAAAAGTCTCGTATCATTTCAAATAGTCCCCGATGAAATATGATTTTTTTGACTGAAACTTGCATTTCGAAAAGTTTCATAAAATCTATTTTTCAGATGATATTTTGCATGGACTTCCATCATAAACTTCCCTCGTAAGATATATAAATGATATGCGAAGTTTCGTATCATTTCTAACAATCCCGGATTTAATTTCTTTTTGACCGAGACTAGTATAAACTAGTGTATAATATATTATGATTTTTTGACCAAAACTTGCATTTCGAAATGTTTCATAGAATATAATTTTCAGATGATTTTTTTGCATAGACTTCCATCATAAACTTCCCTCTTAACAAATATAAATTATTTGAAAAGTCTCGTATCATTTCAAATAGTCCCCAATTAAATTTGATTTTTTTGACCAAAACTAGTGTTTAATATACTATGATTTTTGACAGAAACTTGCATTACGAAAAGTTTCATAGAATCTAAGTTTCAGATAATTTTTTGCATTGACTTACTTCATAATATTCCCTCATAAAATATATAAATGATATGCAAAGTTTCGTATCATTTCGAACAGTCCCTGATTTAATTTGATTTTTGACCGAAACTAGTATAAACTAGTGTATAATATATTATGATTTTTTGACCAAAACTTGCATTTCGAAATGTTTCATAGAATCTAATTTTCAGTTTTTTTTTTTGCATAGACTTCCATCATAACCTTCCCTCTTAACATATATAAATTATCTAAAAAGTCTCGTATCATTTCCTATAGTCCCCAATTAAATTTGATATTTTTGCCTGAAACTAGTGTATAATATACTATGATTTTTGACCGAAACTTGCATTTCGGAAAGTTTCATAGAATCTAAATTTCATATGATTTTTTGCATGGACTTACATCATACTCTTCCCTCGTAATTATATAAATGATATGTGAAGTTTCTTATCATTTCGAACAATCCCCGGTTTAATTTGATTTTTGACCGAGACTAGTATAAACTAGTGTATAATATATTATGATTTTTTGACCAAAACTTGCATTTCGAAAAGTTTCATAAAATCTAGTTTTCAGATGATTTTTTTTGCATGGACTTCCCTCATAACCTTCCCTATTAGCATATATAAATGATCTAAAAAGTCTCGTATCATTTCAAATAGTCCCCAATTAAATTTGATTTTTTTGACCAAAACAAGTGTTTAATATACTATGATTTTTGACCAAAACTTGCATTTCGAAATGTTTCATATAATCAAATTTTCAGATGATTTTTTTGCATAGACTTCCATCAAACCTTCCCTCTTAACATATATAAATTACTTGAAAAGTATCGTATCATTTCAAACAATCCCCAATTAAATTTGATTTTTTGACCGAAGCTAGTGTATAATATACTATGATATTTGACCGAAACTTGCATTTCGGAAAGTTTCATAGAATCTAAATTTCAGATGAATTTTTACATGGACTTACAACATAATCCTCCCTCGTAAAATAAATAAATTATATGTGAAGTTTCGTATCATTTCGAATAGTTCCCGATTTAATTTGATTTTTGACCGAAACTAGTATAAACTAGTGTATAATATATTATGATTTTTTGGTCGAAACTTGCATTTCGAAAAGTTTCATAGAATCTAGTTTTCAAATGATTTTATTTGCATGGACTTCTATCATATCCTTCACTCTTAACATATATAAATGATCTGAAAAGTCTCGTATCATTTCAAATAGTCCCCAATGCAATATGTTGTTTTAGACCGAAACTAATGTATAATATACTATGATTTTTAACCGAAACTTGCATTTCGAAAAGTTTCATAGAATCTAATATTCAGATGATATTTTGCATGGACTTACTTCATAACCTTCCCTCGTAAAATATATAAATGATATGCGAAGTTTCGTATCATTTCGAACAGTCCCCGGTTTAATTTGATTTTTGACTGAGACTAGTATAAACTAGTGTATAATATATTATGATTTTTTGACCAAAACTTGCATTTTGAAATGTTTCATAGAATCTAATTTCCATATGATGTTTTTTGCATAGACTTCCATCATAACCTTCCCTCTTAACATATATAAATTATCTGAAAAGTCCTGTATCATTTCAAATAGTCCCCAATTAAATTTGATATTTTTTACAGAAACTAGTGTATAATATACTATGATTTTTGACCAAAACATGCATTACAGAGAGTTTCATAGAATCTAAATTTCAGATGATTTTTTGCATGGACTTACATCATACTCTTCCCTCATTAAATATATAAATATATGTGAAGTTTCGTATCATTTCGAACATTCCACGGTTTATTTGACTTATGACCAAAACTAGTATAAACTAGTGTATAATATATTATGTTTTTTTTCCAAAACTTGCATTTCGACAAGTTTCATAGAATTTAGTTTTCAGAAGATTTTTTTGGATTGACTTCCATCATATCCTTGCCTCTTAACATATATAAATGATTGGAAAAGTTTCTTATCATTTCAAATAGTCCCCGATTAAATTTGATTTTTTGACCGAAACTAGTGTATAATATACTATGATATTCGACCGAAACTTGCATTTCGAAAATTTTCATAGAATCTAATTTTCAGATGATATATTGCATGGACTTCCATCATAACCTTCACTCGTAAAATATATAAATGATTTGTGAAGTTTCGTATCATTTCGAGCAGTCCCCAATATAATTTGATTTTTGACCAAAACAAGTATAAACTAGTGTATAATATATTATGATTTTTTTGCCGAAATTGCTTTTCTAAAAGTTTCATAGAATCTAGTTTTCAGATGATTTTTTTCATGGACTTCCATCATAACCTTCACAATTAACATATAAAAATGATCTGAAAAGTCTCGTATCATTTCCAATAGTCCCCAATTAAATTTGATTTTTTTTGACCAAAACTAGTCTATAATATATTATGATTTTTGACCGAAACTTGCATTTCGAAAAGTTTCATAGAATCTAAGTTTCAGATGATTTTTTGCATGAAATTACTTCATAACCTTCCCTCGTAAAATATATAAATGATATGTGAAGTTTCATATCATTTCGAACAGTCCCCGATTTAATTTGATTTTTGACCGAAACTAGTATAAACTAGTGTATAATATATTATGATTTTTGACCAAAACTTGCATTTCGAAATGTTTCATAGATTCTAATTTTCATATGATTTTTTTGCATAGACTTCCATCATAAACTTCCCTCTTAACATATATAAATTATCTGAAAAGTCTCGTATCATTTCCTCTAGTCCCCAATTAAATTTGATACTTTTGACCGAACCTAGTGTATAACATACTATGATTTTTTACCGAAACTTGCATTTCGGAAAGTTTCATAGAATCTAAATTTCATATGATTTTTGCATGGACTTACATCATACTCTTCCCTCATAATTATATAAATGATATGTGAAGTTTCTTATCAATTCGAACAGTCCCCGATTTAATATATTATGATTTTTTGGCCGAAACTTGCATTTTGAAAAGTTTCATAAAATCTAGTTTTCAGATGATTTTTTTTGCATGGACTTCCATCATAACCTTCCCTATTAGCATATATAAATGACCTAAAAAGTCTCGTATCATTTCAAATAGTCACCAATTAAATTTGATTTTTTTGACGAAAACTAGTGTATAATATACTATGATTTTTTACAGAAACTTGCATTTCGAAAAGTTTCATAGAATCTATGTTTCAGATGATTTTTTGCATGGATTTACTTCATAACCTTCCCTCGTAAAGTAAATAAATGATATGCAAAGTTATGTATCATTTAAAACAGTCCCCGATTTAATTTGATTTTTAAACGAAACTAGTGTATAATATATTATGATTTTTTGACCAAAACTTGCATTTCGAAATGTTTCATAGAATCTAGTTTTCAGATAATTTTTTGCATGGACTTCTATCATATCCTTCCCTCTTAACATATATAAATGATCTTAAAATTCTCGTATCATTTCAAATAGTCCCCAATTAAATTTGATTTTTTTGACCAAAACTAGTGTTTAATATACTATGATTTTGAACTGAAACTTGCATTTCGAAATGTTTCATAGAATCTAATATTCAGATGATATTTTGCATGGACTTACTTCATAACCTTCCCTCGTAAAATATATAAATGATATGCGAAGTTTCGTATCATTTCGAACAGTCCCCGGTTTAATTTGATTTTTGACCGAGACTAGTATAAACTAGTGTATAATATATTATGATTTTTTGACCAAAACTTGCATTTTGAAATGTTTCATAGAATCTAATTTTCAGATGATGTTTTTTGCATAAACTTCCATCATAACCTTCCCTCTTAACATATATAAATTATCTGAAAAGTCTTGTATCATTTCAAATAGTCCCCAATTAAATTTGATATTTTTTTTACCGAAACTAGTGTATAATATACTATGATTTTTGACCAAAACTTGCATTACGGAAAGTTTCATAGAATCTAAATTTCAGATGATTTTTTGCATGGACTTACATCATACTCTTCCCTCATAAAATATATAAATATAGGTGAAGTTTTGTATCATTTCGAACATTCCACGGTTTATTTGATTTTTGATCGAAACTAGTATAAACTAGTGTATAATATATTATGTTTTTTTTGCCAAAACTTGCATTTCGAAAAGTTTCATAGAATTTAGTTTTCAGAAGATTTTTTTGGATGGACTTCCATCATATCCTTAACTCTTAACATATATAAATGATCGGAAAAGTCTCGTATTATTTCAAATATTCCCCAATTAAATTTGATTTTTTGACCGAAACTAGTGTATAATATACTATGATTTTTTACCGAAACTTGCATTTCGAAAAGTTTCATAGAATCAAATTTTTTGATGATTTTTTGCATGGATTTCCATCATAGCCTTCCCTCGTAAAATATATAAATGATATGTGAAGTTTCGCATCATTTCGAACAGTCCCCGATTTAATTTGATTTTTGACCGAAACTAGTATAAACTAGTGTATAATATATTATGTTTTTTTGGCCGAAACATGCATTTTGAAAAGTTTCATAGAATCTAATTTTCAGATAATTTTTTGCATGGACTTCTATCATATCCTTCCCTCTTAACATATATAAATGATCTGAAAAGTCTCGTATCATTTCAAATAGTCCCCAATGAAATATGATTTTTTAGACCGAAACTAATGTATAATATACTATGATTTTTAACCGAAACTTGCATTTCGAAAAGTTTCATAGAATCTAATATTCAGATGATATTTTGCATGGACTTACTTCATAACCTTCCCTCGTAAAATATATAAATGATATGCGAAGTTTCGTATCATTTCGAACAGTCGCCGGTTTAATTTGATTTTTGACTGAGACTAGTATAAACTAGTGTATAATATATTATCATTTTTTGACCAAAACATGCATTTTGAAATGTTTCATAGAATCTAATTTTCCAATGATGTTTTTTGCATAGACTTCCCTCTTAACATATATAAATTATCTGAAAAGTCCTGTATCATTTCAAATAGTCCCCAATTAAATTTGATATTTTTTACCGAAACTAGTGTATAATATACTATGATTTTTGACCAAAACTTGCATTACGGAAAGTTTCATAGAATCTAAATTTCAGATGATTTTTTGCATGGACTTACATCATACTCTTCCCTCATAAAATATATAAATATAGGTGAAGTTTCGTATCATTTCGAACATTCCACGGTTTATTTGACTTTTGACCGAAACTAGTATAAACTAGTGTATAATATATTATATTTTTTTGCCAAAACTTGCATTTCGAAAAGTTTCATAGAATTTAGTTTTCAGAAGATTTTTTTGGATTGACTTCCATCATATCCTTGCCTCTTAACATATATAAATGATTGGAAAAGTTTTGTATCATTTCAAATAGTCCCCGATTAAATTTGATTTTTTGACCGAAACTAGTGTATAATATACTATGATATTTGACCGAAACTTGCATTTCGAAAAGTTTCATAGAATCTAATTTTCAGATGATATATTGCATGGACTTCCATCATAACCTTCACTCGTAAAATATATAAATGATTTGTGAGGTTTCGTATCATTTCGAGCAGTCCCCAATTTAATTTGATTTTTGACCAAAACAAGGATAAACCAGTGTATAATATATTATGATTTTTTTGCCGAAATTGCTTTTCGAAAAGTTTCATAGAATCTAGTTTTCAGATGATTTTTTTGCATTGACTTCCATCATAACCTTCACTATTAACATATAAAAATGATCTGAAAAGTCTCGTATCATTTCCAATAGTCCCCAATTAAATTTAATTTTTTTTACCAAAACTAGTCTATAATATACTATGATTTTTGACCGAAACTTGCATTTCGAAAAGTTTCATAGAATCTAAGTTTCAGATGATTTTTTGCATGAAATTACTTCATAACCTTCCCTCGTAAAATATATAAATGATATGTGAAGTTTCATATCATTTCGAACAGTCCCCGATTTAATTTGATTTTTGATCGAAACTAGTATAAACTAGTGTATAATATATTATGATTTTTGACCAAAACTTGCATTTCGAAATGTTTCATAGATTCTAATTTTCATATGATTTTTTTGCATAGACTTCCATCATAACCTTCCCTCTTAACATATATAAATTATCTGAAAAGTCTCGTATCATTTCCTCTAGTCCCCAATTAAATTTGATACTTTTGACCGAACCTAGTGTATAACATACTATGATTTTTTACCGAAACTTGCATTTCGGAAAGTTTCATAGAATCTAAATTTCATATGATTTTTGCATGGACTTACATCATACTCTTCCCTCATAATTATATAAATGATATGTGAAGTTTCTTATTGTAAATGCTATTATTTTATGATTGGCATTATGTTTGGTAAAACTAAAATGGCTGGAAAAATGTTGAATAAGAAGTTCCATATTAACATGGTATAGAATCTGGAAGAACATGTCAAACATGATGTCCTGACATGGTGGCACAGATAAATGTGGAAGTTGTCAAAGAAGATGTTGAATTCAGTTCAGAATGTCCTATCAGATGTTGGGACATTATCAAACAGAGTAGAAGAACTTAATTTAGGATGTCCCAACAGATGTTGTCATATGTTACATTCAGATGTCAAAGAAGATGTTGAAACATCTGCAAATGTCAAGACAGAATTACTGTCATATGCTACAGACAGATGTCAAAGAAGATGTTGAAACATCTGCAAATGTCATGACAGATTTCAAAGAGAATGTTGAAACATCTGCAAATGTCATGACAGATGTCAAAGAGAATGTTGAAACATCTGCAACTGTCATGACAACATTACTGTCATATGTTACATATAGATATCAAACAAGAAGTGTTGAACTTAGTTCAGGATGTCACACCAAATGTTGTGACACTGTCAAACAGAGTAACAGTTAATGAACTTAAGTCAAGATATCAGGATGTCACACCAGATGTTAGGACATTGTATCAGTTGATGGAATAAGTTCAGTTTACAGGATGTCACATCAGATGTTGTGACATTGTATCAGTAAATGAAGTAAGTTCAGTTTTTCAGGATGTCCCAACAGATGTTGAGACATCTCAGACCTGTTACCAGAATTAATTAATAACTAACTGATCTGAGATATTTAAGGAGAGTTATCTGGAACTAATTATGGATGGATAAAAACAGAACAAGGCGCATCTGTAGGGAGTTTTGTTATGAAGATTCAGATTAATCAGAAGAACAAAATCACCTAGAATCTAGGAAGTAACAAACCCTAATTCAAGGTGATGACATTGGATTTATCAGATCTGAATTATGCAGAATATTCTGGAGATATTATGCAATCATATGTGGTGCTGATCTAGAAGATCTTAAAGACTCAATTTAAATTGAAGACAAATATTGAAAAATATAGGTTTCTATATTTAGAGATATTTTAGGAGTTGAAGATCTTTTGGAATATTTGTAGCAGATATTTCTGCATATTTGTAGCAGATATTTCTGCATATTTGTAGCAGCTATTGTTGTGATTGTTTAGGCCCAAATCCAGTTGGGAATAGGTTATAAAAGAAACCTTGTAACCTAGTTTAGAGCGAACCCAATCAACCAAAAATGTAAACATTATTAGGGTTGTGTTCTTGTGGCAGCCGTGAGTAACAAGGAACTCTATTGTGGCTGTTTCACTTGTGATTCTCGAAGCTTGTAAGCAAGAGAAGTATTGTGTCTTGATTGAAACTTCTAAGTAAGATCAAGCTGTTGTGTTTGAAGTGTGACTTTAATTTTATTAATCATTGTAAAAGATCACTGTGTGATTGAGGGGGAGTGAGTAGGGTACTCTTATCTAAGTGAGTCTTAGGTAGAAATTGCATTGGGTAAGTATTAAGTGATAGATTAAACAGGGTGGTTTAAGTCTAGAATTAATATTACTAATAGTGGATTTCCTCCTGGCTTGGTAGCCTCCAGATGTAAGTGTGGTTATACACTGAACTGGGTTAACAAACTTCCGCTGTGTTCTTTTTATCTTTTATGTTTTATGCAGTACCTGAACTGAATGTCCTATCAGATGTCCCAACATCCTGTAGCATGTTTGACTCTGATATAACAGAATTATTTAAGTACTGATATGTATACCTTACCATGTTTATAAGTAACAGATAAGATGTCTCAACATCATATTAGACATCTGAGTCTGTCATACCAGAATTTCAATTGGTATCAGAGCAGGCATTCTGGTCTGTTTCTGGATGAGATCTAAGGGAGATACTTTCTGGCTCATGGTAAAGGAAGAAGGATGATATAATGAAGAGCTGTTGGAACTTGAGAGATTCATATTGGTGTTTGAATGGTCCCTAGAAGTGGAGGATGGACTATTCATCATATGATATAATGGTGTTGTATTCACATAGGGTTGCTGATGTCAGATAAGATGTCTTGACATTGTGTTTCAATATCTTTTGGAGGATCTTACTGTGGAAGAGTTTATTTATCTCCAAGGAATTACTCTATTATTTATGATGTGCTATGTCTGATAGTGGTTCCCCAATACTTCATACAAAGGTTGTTGCAAAGCTTCAGTTCATAATGTCAAGTTTGATGTTCTATCATGTAATTACAGAACTGGAAGAAACTTAGTTCAGAATAGTGTGGTTCTTGATGAAAGAAGAGGTTGGAGCCAAAACAAAAGAGTATAATTATCAAATCTTTCATGCGGGAGTGAAAATCTTGATAAGTTATCTCTTAAGCTTATTTATGGTAACCTAATGAGGATACTCTTCCTGGTTATGGTGTCCTATGTTGTTTAGGTATAGCTGGAGAAAATCTCTCTTGTGAAGATACAAGTTTATGATTGTCTAAATCATGAACTGAAGGAAGTTTCATCAAGAAAGAAGCTGAATTGATATGTCAATCCTAATGGCTTGACACCACTCTACACATCAACAGTTTATGGTAAATGTTGAATCAAAGACCTAAAAGATTGTTTTTTTCTGAAGCTATGAAGCTGAATACTCCTTGAGATGCTACTGTCTATTGTATGTGTGCAAAGTACCTTTCATAATGTTATAGCACTTCAGTTGGAGCTGATTGAAGAAAAGATAGTAATCTTGAAAGCAATAATGTTTCAGAACCAAGCTTAGTTTTGTGTTCCAGAAGAAGGAAACTGGTGTGATATCCTGCTAACATGATGGATGCTTTGGGTGCTAGACAAATGTGTGATGATCACATATGTTTGGAACCTACTCCTAACCTGGAAGAGGAGGCATCTATGCTACATGTTGAAGACTTAGATAATGACTCTGTCACAGAGATCAGTGTTTCTGTGGATCCTAGCATAGCCAAAAGGCTTAGGGCTAGAAAGGAAAAGAAGACTGCAGGACTTTCAACTCCTGAAAAGAAGCAGCCTACTCCAAAGAAAGACAAGGCCAAAGTGATATTTGGTCCTACTAAATGGAGCAAGGTGAATACCCAAAAGAGGAAAGCTGTAACTCCACCAGATTCAGATGTTGAAGAGGATGTCCCAACATCCCAACCAAAGAAGAAACCAGCACCCTCAAGGTCCACCTCTGCTGTTCCAGAAGCTCCTCTGGACAATGTTTCATTCCATCATGTGTCAAGTATGAGCAGATGGAAATTTGTATACCAAAGAAGGGTAGCACTTGAAAGAGAGCTGGGCAGTAATACACTTGAGTGCACTGAGGTAATTGACCTAATCTCTTATGTTGGTTTATTCAAAACAGTATCAAACTTTTCACCTTGCTATGAGCTGCTAGTCAAGGAATTCATTGTCAACCTACAAGTGGACTGTGCTGATGGTAAATCAGATGACTTCAGAAAGGTGTATGTAAGAGGGAGATGTGTGGAATTCTCTCCTAGGGTTATCAACCACTATCTAGGAAGAGAATCTGATGGACCTAATGAGTGGGAAAGACAAATAAACAGGTGTGCAAGGTCATCACTGCTAATCAATTCAAAGCTTGGCTAGTCAAAGGGAAACTTTCTGTTAGCTTGCTGACAAGGAAGTATACAATACTGCATAGGATTGGCTCCTCAAATTGGATCCCTACCAACCATACCTCCTCAATAGCAACTGAATTGAGCAGGTTCATATATGTTGTGGTCACCCAAGCAAAGCTGAACTTTGGGGCTTATATTTTGGATCAGACATTGAAGCATGCTGGAACATCTGCAACAAAGCTTCCCATTGCTTTTCCCTCTCTGCTATGTGGAATCATACTAAGCCAGTATCCAGGTATCCTCTCTGAGAAGGATTCAGTATGCAAAAGAAAAAGTCCTCTAGCCTTCCATTACAAACTTTTCTTGAGCCATCATGCTGCTGATGTTGAAGCTTCCACTAGGACATCTGCTGGACCTTCAAAAGCAAAGACTCCCATATCCAAAGCTGCCTTGATTGCAGATCTGAAAAACAATTGCAAAAAGCTGGATGCTAGGAAGAAAAAGCTTGAGGAAGTAATTCAAAGGCTGGAGCTGGAAGAGGTTGCTCAGAATACTGATGAATCTGATGATGAATCTGAGGACGAAAAAGCTTCTAAATGTATTTACAAATATGGGTGATAAATGCATGACTTTGGTCATGATTAAAGCTAGCAATGTGACCAATAAGTGCTAGAAGCAAGGGAAGAATATCAGATTGAGAAGTCTGATCAGAATGGTTGTTGAACTGGTAGTCTCTTCCACTACTAGTCATGGACAGTGGCAGTATGAACCCTTTGTAGCAAGCAAACTAAGAGCATCTGTTTTGGAATATAAAATCAAGTGTGGATATTTATCAGTTGTGCTCTTTGAATGTTCATCAGGGGTGTGAAATTGAGAATCAATGGAGTTTATGCTCAGCTGGAGTATTGGTTATCCATGACATGAGGAGATCTTGCTAATCTTATCTGGAGCTAACCTTAAAATCCTTCAAAATTAAAAGATCAGATTATGTAGAACTATCTGATAAGGTATTATACAAGGATTTACGATCAATTGTTGTTTGTGGAGTTCACAAATATTTGATTGATTATCCTTGTGATTCAAGATTGGTGATGTTCAAACAGATGTTGGAACATCTTATCATCAGAGTTTGTGCAGAATCATGGGTGAGGTATTGCATAAGCTGTAGTATTGGCTTCAGTCTTGTGTGACAGGAGTTATGTATTTCTGGAAAGTTTCTTGGCAAGAACTGGTCTGAATATTATTGATTCTGAAGATGGAGATGAAAGACCATGAACATATCATAATCTTGATGACCACTTGGATTGGTTTATTTCTGATCTAGGTGTAGTCCAGAATGCTCATCATGGAGTAAGATAGGTTGGGATATCATGTTAAGACTGCCTTACTCAAGGAAAGGTGGCATCCTTGGTATAGTTATGAGGTGCAGTTCTTAATTATTTCTTCTGAATAATCAGACAGTGGCAGATTTGAAGACTTTGGAGAAACATTGGAAGTTTCTCATTAATATGTGTTATTGGTAAGAACTTCTGCTAAACCAATAGAATGGAGGTTGTTTACTCAAACTTGGTGGATAAATCAAGTCTATGAGAGCATGGAACTCTTGTTCTATAAACGTGAAGAAGACAAAAGTGGCAATTGGCTTTTTCATATGAGGATTCATAAAGGAGGATATCAATATGTGGTAATTGGTTGATCTTTAAAGTGGATTCGAAGAATCAAGATAATCAGAGTGTGGCAGCTGGTTGTTCTTGAGGATTGTCTTGGAACAAATTGCTCTTGGGCAGAGGAGTGATGAGTTGAAGACTCAAGAGGATTTATTCTTCTTGAAGGTGGATGAGAGTTTATCACTCTTTCTGGATTTCTGATTCTAACTGGTGGCACAGTGTAGTTGAAGATTTTCAGTTCTTGGATTACTATGCTATAGTAAGTCCAGTTGGTGGAGCACATCTAGGATCATGGTGATAAGGTCTTGGTGTATGAAAAATGTCTAACTAAGTGTTAGTACATTATCTGGGGTATTTATCTACATGGTTTCTATTATTAGACTACCTAATCATATGGGAGAATGATGAAGTAGATGATCTATATTGGAAGAAACATGTAGAAGAGACTGGAAGGGTTCCTCATGCTAAAAAGCCAAGAACTCCAAAAGGATCAAGTTTTCAGCAAGACCAAAGACATACCTTCACCATTGTACAACACTCCAAAAGCTTCTGAATTTGTGGATGATTTCATAAAGGAGTTGGTAACCAAGATCCTATCTGAACAAAGAATGGTAAGTGGCATATCTATCCCTCTAAACACTATGCCAGCCCCACAAGAAGATCAATAAACTCAGGCTGCAAAGGACACTTCTGCTCAACAGGATGTCCCAATAGATGTTGAAGCATCTGAGGACCAGCACAAGGCCTCAACTGAAGAGCACATCTTTGTTGATCCACCAGAAGTATATCAGGTATTGATTGCTTGGAAGTTTGTTTGTGGACATTCATTCTAATTTCATAATTAGTTTGGATGTGTTTATCTGGATTGTATGGCCTTTGGTGTGTAAAGGCTTAGTGTCAAGAACCTATGTGCTAGAAGATGTTCATCTTGTGTAGTCTGTGGTAACTACAAACCCAGAAAGGAATCAGGTATGCTTTGGTACAAGAAGTGAATGTGTTCGATTGGGAATTGAACAGAGAGTGAGCTCTTGAAGACATGAAGATGCGTCTTATGTTTTCCTTTCATCAATGTACAGAGAAGCATGGAGTATCCTAGACAGGGGGAGTGTGTTACAAGTATGTGCACTTGAGTTTGTGGTGTTAAGGGGGAGTAATACCTTAACCAGATAAGGAGAATCCTAAGAGTCTAGAAGGCTATACTCTATAAAGCTGCTCTCTGCAGTTTATGTTTGATTCTTGAGGAATTGTGAAGCTTGTGTTTGTTTCAAGCTTATGGAGATTATATACCTTTGTCTTTTTATGGCTAAAAAGGGGGAGAAGTAATAGTGTGAGGTCTGATATGAAGATGTGATGTTAAGGAACTTCTACATAAGGTACTACTACATCTGTATGTAAATTAGTTTTAGCCAAAATAAGCCAAAGGGGGAGATTGTAAATGTTATTATTTTATGATTGGCATTATGTTTGGTAAAACTAAAATGGCTGGAAAAATGTTGAATAAGAAGTTCCATATTAACATGGTATAGAATCTGGAAGAACATGTCAAACATGATGTCCTGACATGGTGGCACAGATAAATGTGGAAGTTGTCAAAGAAGATGTTGAATTCAGTTCAGAATGTCCTATCAGATGTTGGGACATTATCAAACAGAGTAGAAGAACTTAATTCAGGATGTCCCAACAGATGTTGTCATATGTTACATTCAGATGTCAAAGAAGATGTTGAAACATCTGCAAATGTCAAGACAGAATTACTGTCATATGCTACAGACAGATGTCAAAGAAGATGTTGAAACATCTGCAAATGTCATGACAGATGTCAAAGAGAATGTTGAAACATCTGCAAATGTCATGACAGATGTCAAAGAGAATGTTGAAACATCTGCAACTGTCATGACAACATTACTGTCATATGTTACATATAGATATCAAACAAGAAGTGTTGAACTTAGTTCAGGATGTCACACCAAATGTTGTGACACTGTCAAACAGAGTAACAGTTAATGAACTTAAGTCAAGATATCAGGATGTCACACCAGATGTTAGGACATTGTATCAGTTGATGGAATAAGTTCAGTTTACAGGATGTCACATCAGATGTTGTGACATTGTATCAGTAAATGAAGTAAGTTCAGTTTTTCAGGATGTCCCAACAGATGTTGAGACATCTCAGACCTGTTACCAGAATTAATTAATAACTAACTGATCTGAGATATTTAAGGAGAGTTATCTGGAATTAATTATGGATGGATAAAAACAGAACAAGGCGCATCTGTAGGGAGTTTTGTTATGAAGATTCAGATTAATCAGAAGAACAAAATCACCTAGAATCTAGGAAGTAACAAACCCTAATTCAAGGTGATGACATTGGATTTATCAGATCTGAATTATGCAGAATATTCTGGAGATATTATGCAATCATATGTGGTGCTGATCTAGAAGATCTTAAAGACTCAATTTAAATTGAAGACAAATATTGAAAAATATAGGTTTCTATATTTAGAGATATTTTAGGAGTTGAAGATCTTTTGGAATATTTGTAGCAGATATTTCTGCATATTTGTAGCAGATATTTCTGCATATTTGTAGCAGCTATTGTTGTGATTGTTTAGGCCCAAATCCAGTTGGGAATAGGTTATAAAAGAAACCTTGTAACCTAGTTTAGAGCGAACCCAATCAACCAAAAATGTAAACATTATTAGGGTTGTGTTCTTGTGGCAGCCGTGAGTAACAAGGAACTCTATTGTGGCTGTTTCACTTGTGATTCTCGAAGCTTGTAAGCAAGAGAAGTATTGTGTCTTGATTGAAACTTCTAAGTAAGATCAAGCTGTTGTGTTTGAAGTGTGACTTCAATTTTATTAATCATTGTAAAAGATCACTGTGTGATTGAGGGGGAGTGAGTAGGGTACTCTTATCTAAGTGAGTCTTAGGTAGAAATTGCATTGGGTAAGTATTAAGTGATAGATTAAACAGGGTGGTTTAAGTCTAGAATTAATATTACTAATAGTGGATTTCCTCCTGGCTTGGTAGCCTCCAGATGTAAGTGTGGTTATACACTGAACTGGGTTAACAAACTTCCGCTGTGTTCTTTTTATCTTTTATGTTTTATGCAGTACCTGAACTGAATGTCCTATCAGATGTCCCAACATCCTGTAGCATGTTTGACTCTGATATAACAGAATTATTTAAGTACTGATATGTATACCTTACCATGTTTATAAGTAACAGATAAGATGTCTCAACATCATATTAGACATCTGAGTCTGTCATACCAGAATTTCACTTATCATTTCGAACAGTCCCCGATTTAATATATTATGATTTTTTGGCCGAAACTTGCATTTTGAAAAGTTTCATAAAATCTAGTTTTCAGATGATTTTTTTTGCATGGACTTCCATCATAACCTTCCCTATTAGCATATATAAATGACCTAAAAAGTCTCGTATCATTTCAAATAGTCACCAATTAAATTTGATTTTTTTGACGAAAACTAGTGTATAATATACTATGATTTTTTACAGAAACTTGCATTTCGAAAAGTTTCATAGAATCTAAGTTTCAGATGATTTTTTGCATGGATTTACTTCATAACCTTCCCTCGTAAAGTACATAAATGATATGCAAAGTTATGTATCATTTAAAACAGTCCACGATTTAATTTGATTTTTAAACGAAACTAGTGTATAATATATTATGATTTTTTGACCAAAACTTGCATTTCGAAATGTTTCATAGAATCTAGTTTTCAAATAATTTTTTGCATGGACTTCTATCATATCCTTCCCTCTTAACATATATAAATGATCTTAAAATTCTCGTATCATTTCAAATAGTCCCCAATTAAATTTGATTTTTTTGACCAAAACTAGTGTTTAATATACTATGATTTTGAACTGAAACTTGCATTTCGAAATGTTTCATAGAATCTAATATTCAGATGATATTTTGCATGGACTTACTTCATAACCTTCCCTCGTAAAATATATAAATGATATGCGAAGTTTCGTATCATTTCGAACAGTCCCCGGTTTAATTTGATTTTTGACCGAGACTAGTATAAACTAGTGTATAATATATTATGATTTTTTGACCAAAACTTGCATTTTGAAATGTTTCATAGAATCTAATTTTCAGATGATGTTTTTTGCATAAACTTCCATCATAACCTTCCTTATTAACATATATAAATTATCTGAAAAGTCCTGTATCATTTCAAATAGTCCCCAATTAAATTTGATATTTTTTTTACCGAAACTAGTGTATAATATACTATGATTTTTGACCAAAACTTGCATTACGGAAAGTTTCATAGAATCTAAATTTCAGATGATTTTTTGCATGGACTTACATCATACTCTTCCCTCATAAAATATATAAATATAGGTGAAGTTTTGTATCATTTCGAACATTCCACGGTTTATTTGATTTTTGATCGAAACTAGTATAAACTAGTGTATAATATATTATGTTTTTTTTGCCAAAACTTGCATTTCGAAAAGTTTCATAGAATTTAGTTTTCAGAAGATTTTTTTGGATGGACTTCCATCATATCCTTAACTCTTAACATATATAAATGATCGGAAAAGTCTCGTATTATTTCAAATATTCCCCAATTAAATTTGATTTTTTGACCGAAACTAGTGTATAATATACTATGATTTTTTACCGAAACTTGCATTTCGAAAAGTTTCATAGAATCAAATTTTTTGATGATTTTTTGCATGGATTTCCATCATAGCCTTCCCTCGTAAAATATATAAATGATATGTGAAGTTTCGCATCATTTCGAACAGTCCCCGATTTAATTTGATTTTTGACCGAAACTAGTATAAACTAGTGTATAATATATTATGTTTTTTTGGCCGAAACATGCATTTTGAAAAGTTTCATAGAATCTAATTTTCAGATAATTTTTTGCATGGACTTCTATCATATCCTTCCCTCTTAACATATATAAATGATCTGAAAAGTCTCGTATCATTTCAAATAGTCCCCAATGAAATATGATTTTTTAGACCAAAACTAATGTATAATATACTATGATTTTTAACCGAAACTTGCATTTCGAAAAGTTTCATAGAATCTAATATTCAGATGATATTTTGCATGGACTTACTTCATAACCTTCCCTCGTAAAATATATAAATGATATGCGAAGTTTCGTATCATTTCGAACAGTCGCCGGTTTAATTTGATTTTTGACTGAGACTAGTATAAACTAGTGTATAATATATTATAATTTTTTGACCAAAACATGCATTTTGAAATGTTTCATAGAATCTAATTTTCCAATGATGTTTTTTGCATAGACTTCCCTCTTAACATATATAAATTATCTGAAAAGTCCTGTATCATTTCAAATAGTCCCCAATTAAATTTGATATTTTTTACCGAAACTAGTGTATAATATACTATGATTTTTGACCAAAACTTGCATTACGGAAAGTTTCATAGAATCTAAATTTCAGATGAGTTTTTTGCATGGACTTACATCATACTCTTCCCTCATAAAATATATAAATATAGGTGAAGTTTCGTATCATTTCGAACATTCCACGGTTTATTTGACTTTTGACCGAAACTAGTATAAACTAGTGTATAATATATTATGTTTTTTTGCCAAAACTTACATTTCTAAAAGTTTCATAGAATTTAGTTTTCAGAAGATTTTTTTGGATTGACTTCCATCATATCCTTGCCTCTTAACATATATAAATGAGTGGAAAAGTTTTGTATCATTTCAAATAGTCCCCGATTAAATTTGATTTTTTGACCGAAACTAGTGTATAATATACTATGATATTTGACCGAAACTTGCATTTCGAAAAGTTTCATAAAATCTAATTTTCAGATTATATTTTGCATGGAATTCCATCATAACCTTCACTCGTAAAATATATAAATGATTTGTGAGGTTTCGTATCATTTCGAGCAGTCCCCAATTTAATTTGATTTTTGACCAAAACAAGGATAAACCAGTGTATAATATATTATGATTTTTTTGCCGAAATTGCTTTTCGAAAAGTTTCATAGAATCTAGTTTTCAGATGATTTTTTTGCATTGACTTCCATCATAACCTTCACTATTAACATATAAAAATGATCTGAAAAGTCTCGTATCATTTCCAATAGTCCCCAATTAAATTTAATTTTTTTTACCAAAACTAGTCTATAATATACTATGATTTTTGACCGAAACTTGCATTTCGAAAAGTTTCATATAATCTAAGTTTCAGATGATTTTTTGCATGAAATTACTTCATAACCTTCCCTCGTAAAATATATAAATGATATGTGAAGTTTCATATCATTTCGAACAGTCCCCGATTTAATTTGATTTTTGACCGAAACTAGTATAAACTAGTGTATAATATATTATGATTTTTGACCAAAACTTGCATTTCGAAATGTTTCATAGATTCTAATTTTCATATGATTTTTTTGCATAGACTTCCATCATAACCTTCCCTCTTAACATATATAAATTATCTGAAAAGTCTCGTATCATTTCCTCTAGTCCCCAATTAAATTTGATACTTTTGACCGAACCTAGTGTATAACATACTATGATTTTTTACCGAAACTTGCATTTCGGAAAGTTTCATAGAATCTAAATTTCATATGATTTTTGCATGGACTTACATCATACTCTTCCCTCATAATTATATAAATGATATGTGAAGTTTCTTATCATTTCGAACAGTCCCCGATTTAATATATTATGATTTTTTGGCCGAAACTTGCATTTTGAAAAGTTTCATAAAATCTAGTTTTCATATAATTTTTTTTGCATGGACTTCCATCATAACCTTCCCTATTAGCATATATAAATGACCTAAAAAGTCTCGTATCATTTCAAATAGTCACCAATTAAATTTGATTTTTTTGACGAAAACTAGTGTATAATATACTATGATTTTTTACAGAAACTTGCATTTCGAAAAGTTTCATAGAATCTAAGTTTCAGATGATTTTTTGCATGGATTTACTTCATAACCTTCCCTCGTAAAGTACATAAATGATATGCAAAGTTATGTATCATTTAAAACAGTCCCCGATTTAATTTGATTTTTAAACGAAACTAGTGTATAATATATTATGATTTTTTGACCAAAACTTGCATTTCGAAATGTTTCATAGAATCTAGTTTTCAGATAATTTTTTGCATGGACTTCTATCATATCCTTCCCTCTTAACATATATAAATGATCTTAAAATTCTCATATCATTTCAAATAGTCCCCAATTAAATTTGATTTTTTTGACCAAAACTAGTGTTTAATATACTATGATTTTGAACTGAAACTTGCATTTCGAAATGTTTCATAGAATCTAATATTCAGATAATATTTTGCATGGACTTACTTCATAACCTTCCCTCGTAAAATATATAAATGATATGCGAAGTTTCATATCATTTCGAACAGTCCCCGGTTTAATTTGATTTTTGACCGAGACTAGTATAAACTAGTGTATAATATATTATGATTTTTTGACCAAAACTTGCATTTTGAAATGTTTCATAGAATCTAATTTTCAGATGATGTTTTTTGCATAAACTTCCATCATAACCTTCCCTCTTAACATATATAAATTATCTGAAAAGTCCTGTATCATTTCAAATAGTCCCCAATTAAATTTGATATTTTTTTTACCGAAACTAGTGTATAATATACTATGATTTTTGACCAAAACTTGCATTACGGAAAGTTTCATAGAATCTAAATTTCAGATGATTTTTTGCATGGACTTACATCATACTCTTCCCTCATAAAATATATAAATATAGGTGAAGTTTTGTATCATTTCGAACATTCCACGGTTTATTTGATTTTTGATCGAAACTAGTATAAACTAGTGTATAATATATTATGTTTTTTTTGCCAAAACTTGCATTTCGAAAAGTTTCATAGAATTTAGTTTTCAGAAGATTTTTTTGGATGGACTTCCATCATATCCTTCACTCTTAACATATATAAATGATCGGAAAAGTCTCGTATTATTTCAAATATTCCCCAATTAAATTTGATTTTTTGACCGAAACTAGTGTATAATATACTATGATTTTTTACCGAAACTTGCATTTCGAAAAGTTTCATAGAATCAAATTTTTTGATGATTTTTTGCATGGATTTCCATCATAGCCTTCCCTCGTAAAATATATAAATGATATGTGAAGTTTCGCATCATTTCGAACAGTCCCCGATTTAATTTGATTTTTGACCGAAACTAGTATAAACTAGTGTATAATATATTATGTTTTTTTGGCCGAAACTTGCATTTTGAAAAGTTTCATAGAATCTAATTTTCAGATAATTTTTTGCATGGACTTCTATCATATCCTTCCCTCTTAACATATATAAATGATCTGAAAAGTCTCGTATCATTTCAAATAGTCCCCAATGAAATATGATTTTTTAGACCGAAACTAATGTATAATATACTATGATTTTTAACCGAAACTTGCATTTCGAAAAGTTTCATAGAATCTAATATTCAGATGATATTTTGCATGGACTTACTTCATAACCTTCCCTTGTAAAATATATAAATGATATGCGAAGTTTCGTATCATTTCGAACAGTTGCCGGTTTAATTTGATTTTTGACTGAGACTAGTATAAACTAGTGTATAATATATTATAATTTTTTGACCAAAACTTGCATTTTGAAATGTTTCATAGAATCTAAGTTTCAGATGATTTTTTGCATGAAATTACTTCATAACCTTCCCTCGTAAAATATATAAATGATATGTGAAGTTTCATATCATTTCGAACAGTCCCCGATTTAATTTGATTTTTGACCGAAACTAGTATAAACTAGTGTATAATATATTATGATTTTTGACCAAAACTTGCATTTCGAAATGTTTCATAGATTCTAATTTTCATATGATTTTTTTGCATAGACTTCCATCATAACCTTCCCTCTTAACATATATAAATTATCTGAAAAGTCTCGTATCATTTCCTCTAGTCCCCAATTAAATTTGATACTTTTGACCGAACCTAGTGTATAACATACTATGATTTTTTACCGAAACTTGCATTTCGGAAAGTTTCATAGAATCTAAATTTCATATGATTTTTGCATGGACTTACATCATACTCTTCCCTCATAATTATATAAATGATATGTGAAGTTTCTTATCATTTCGAACAGTCCCCGATTTAATATATTATGATTTTTTGGCCGAAACTTGCATTTTGAAAAGTTTCATTAAATCTAGTTTTCATATAATTTTTTTTGCATGGACTTCCATCATAACCTTCCCTATTAGCATATATAAATGACCTAAAAAGTCTCGTATCATTTCAAATAGTCACCAATTAAATTTGATTTTTTTGACGAAAACTAGTGTATAATATACTATGATTTTTTACAGAAACTTGCATTTCGAAAAGTTTCATAGAATCTAAGTTTCAGATGATTTTTTGCATGGATTTACTTCATAACCTTCCCTCGTAAAGTACATAAATGATATGCAAAGTTATGTATCATTTAAAACAGTCCCCGATTTAATTTGATTTTTAAACGAAACTAGTGTATAATATATTATGATTTTTTGACCAAAACTTGCATTTCGAAATGTTTCATAGAATCTAGTTTTCAGATAATTTTTTGCATGGACTTCTATCATATCCTTCCCTCTTAACATATATAAATGATCTTAAAATTCTCATATCATTTCAAATAGTCCCCAATTAAATTTGATTTTTTTGACCAAAACTAGTGTTTAATATACTATGATTTTGAACTGAAACTTGCATTTCGAAATGTTTCATAGAATCTAATATTCAGATGATATTTTGCATGGACTTACTTCATAACCTTCCCTCGTAAAATATATAAATGATATGCGAAGTTTCATATCATTTCGAACAGTCCCCGGTTTAATTTGATTTTTGACCGAGACTAGTATAAACTAGTGTATAATATATTATGATTTTTTGACCAAAACTTGCATTTTGAAATGTTTCATAGAATCTAATTTTCAGATGATGTTTTTTGCATAAACTTCCATCATAACCTTCCCTCTTAACATATATAAATTATCTGAAAAGTCCTGTATCATTTCAAATAGTCCCCAATTAAATTTGATATTTTTTTTACCGAAACTAGTGTATAATATACTATGATTTTTGACCAAAACTTGCATTACGGAAAGTTTCATAGAATCTAAATTTCAGATGATTTTTTGCATGGACTTACATCATACTCTTCCCTCATAAAATATATAAATATAGGTGAAGTTTTGTATCATTTCGAACATTCCACGGTTTATTTGATTTTTGATTGAAACTAGTATAAACTAGTGTATAATATATTATGTTTTTTTTGCCAAAACTTGCATTTCGAAAAGTTTCATAGAATTTAGTTTTCAGAAGATTTTTTTGGATGGACTTCCATCATATCCTTAACTCTTAACATATATAAATGATCGGAAAAGTCTCGTATTATTTCAAATATTCCCCAATTAAATTTGATTTTTTGACCGAAACTAGTGTATAATATACTATGATTTTTTACCGAAACTTGCATTTCGAAAAGTGTTATAGAATCAAATTTTTTGATGATTTTTTGCATGGATTTCCATCATAGCCTTCCTTCGTAAAATATATAAATGATATGTGAAGTTTCGCATCATTTCGAACAGTCCCCGATTTAATTTGATTTTTGACCGAAACTAGTATAAACTAGTGTATAATATATTATGTTTTTTTGGCCGAAACTTGCATTTTGAAAAGTTTCATAGAATCTAATTTTCAGATAATTTTTTGCATGGACTTCTATCAAATCCTTCCCTCTTAACATATATAAATGACCTGAAAAGTCTCGTATCATTTCAAATAGTCCCCAATGAAATATGATTTTTTAGACCGAAACTAATGTATAATATACTATGATTTTTAACCGAAACTTGCATTTCGAAAAGTTTCATAGAATCTAATATTCAGATGATATTTTGCATGGACTTACTTCATAACCTTCCCTTGTAAAATATATAAATGATATGCGAAGTTTCGTATCATTTCGAACAGTCGCCGGTTTAATTTGATTTTTGACTGAGACTAGTATAAACTAGTGTATAATATATTATAATTTTTTGACCAAAACTTGCATTTTGAAATGTTTCATAGAATCTAAGTTTCAGATGATTTTTTGCATGAAATTACTTCATAACCTTCCCTCGTAAAATATATAAATGATATGTGAAGTTTCATATCATTTCGAACAGTCCCCGATTTAATTTGATTTTTGACCGAAACTAGTATAAACTAGTGTATAATATATTATGATTTTTGACCAAAACTTGCATTTCGAAATGTTTCATAGATTCTAATTTTCATATGATTTTTTTGCATAGACTTCCATCATAACCTTCCCTCTTAACATATATAAATTATCTGAAAAGTCTCGTATCATTTCCTCTAGTCCCCAATTAAATTTGATACTTTTGACCGAACCTAGTGTATAACATACTATGATTTTTTACCGAAACTTGCATTTCGGAAAGTTTCATAGAATCTAAATTTCATATGATTTTTGCATGGACTTACATCATACTCTTCCCTCATAATTATATAAATGATATGTGAAGTTTCTTATCATTTCGAACAGTCCCCGATTTAATATATTATGATTTTTTGGCCGAAACTTGCATTTTGAAAAGTTTCATAAAATCTAGTTTTCATATAATTTTTTTTGCATGGACTTCCATCATAACCTTCCCTATTAGCATATATAAATGACCTAAAAAGTCTCGTATCATTTCAAATAGTCACCAATTAAATTTGATTTTTTTGACGAAAACTAGTGTATAATATACTATGATTTTTTACAGAAACTTGCATTTCGAAAAGTTTCATAGAATCTAAGTTTCAGATGATTTTTTGCATGGATTTACTTCATAACCTTCCCTCGTAAAGTACATAAATGATATGCAAAGTTATGTATCATTTAAAACAGTCCCCGATTTAATTTGATTTTTAAACGAAACTAGTGTATAATATATTATGATTTTTTGACCAAAACTTGCATTTCGAAATGTTTCATAGAATCTAGTTTTCAGATAATTTTTTGCATGGACTTCTATCATATCCTTCCCTCTTAACATATATAAATGATCTTAAAATTCTCATATCATTTCAAATAGTCCCCAATTAAATTTGATTTTTTTGACCAAAACTAGTGTTTAATATACTATGATTTTGAACTGAAACTTGCATTTCGAAATGTTTCATAGAATCTAATATTCAGATAATATTTTGCATGGACTTACTTCATAACCTTCCCTCGTAAAATATATAAATGATATGCGAAGTTTCATATCATTTCGAACAGTCCCCGGTTTAATTTGATTTTTGACCGAGACTAGTATAAACTAGTGTATAATATATTATGATTTTTTGACCAAAACTTGCATTTTGAAATGTTTCATAGAATCTAATTTTCAGATGATGTTTTTTGCATAAACTTCCATCATAACCTTCCCTCTTAACATATATAAATTATCTGAAAAGTCCTGTATCATTTCAAATAGTC
Organism: Lathyrus aphaca; assembly: GCA_963966055.1. Classification (NCBI taxonomy): domain Eukaryota; kingdom Viridiplantae; phylum Streptophyta; class Magnoliopsida; order Fabales; family Fabaceae; genus Lathyrus; species Lathyrus aphaca. The sequence continues at coordinate 17,370,089 of OZ014523.1, read as the reverse complement.
CCCAATTAAATTTGATATTTTTTTTACCGAAACTAGTGTATAATATACTATGATTTTTGACCAAAACTTGCATTACGGAAAGTTTCATAGAATCTAAATTTCAGATGATTTTTTGCATGGACTTACATCATACTCTTCCCTCATAAAATATATAAATATAGGTGAAGTTTTGTATCATTTCGAACATTCCACGGTTTATTTGATTTTTGATCGAAACTAGTATAAACTAGTGTATAATATATTATGTTTTTTTTTGCCAAAACTTGCATTTCGAAAAGTTTCATAGAATTTAGTTTTCAGAAGATTTTTTTGGATGGACTTCCATCATATCCTTCACTCTTAACATATATAAATGATCGGAAAAGTCTCGTATTATTTCAAATATTCCCCAATTAAATTTGATTTTTTGACCGAAACTAGTGTATAATATACTATGATTTTTTACCGAAACTTGCATTTCGAAAAGTTTCATAGAATCAAATTTTTTGATGATTTTTTGCATGGATTTCCATCATAGCCTTCCCTCGTAAAATATATAAATGATATGTGAAGTTTCGCATCATTTCGAACAGTCCCCGATTTAATTTGATTTTTGACCGAAACTAGTATAAACTAGTGTATAATATATTATGTTTTTTTGGCCGAAACTTGCATTTTGAAAAGTTTCATAGAATCTAATTTTCAGATAATTTTTTGCATGGACTTCTATCATATCCTTCCCTCTTAACATATATAAATGATCTGAAAAGTCTCGTATCATTTCAAATAGTCCCCAATGAAATATGATTTTTTAGACCGAAACTAATGTATAATATACTATGATTTTTAACCGAAACTTGCATTTCGAAAAGTTTCATAGAATCTAATATTCAGATGATATTTTGCATGGACTTACTTCATAACCTTCCCTTGTAAAATATATAAATGATATGCGAAGTTTCGTATCATTTCGAACAGTTGCCGGTTTAATTTGATTTTTGACTGAGACTAGTATAAACTAGTGTATAATATATTATAATTTTTTGACCAAAACTTGCATTTTGAAATGTTTCATAGAATCTAAGTTTCAGATGATTTTTTGCATGAAATTACTTCATAACCTTCCCTCGTAAAATATATAAATGATATGTGAAGTTTCATATCATTTCGAACAGTCCCCGATTTAATTTGATTTTTGACCGAAACTAGTATAAACTAGTGTATAATATATTATGATTTTTGACCAAAACTTGCATTTCGAAATGTTTCATAGATTCTAATTTTCATATGATTTTTTTGCATAGACTTCCATCATAACCTTCCCTCTTAACATATATAAATTATCTGAAAAGTCTCGTATCATTTCCTCTAGTCCCCAATTAAATTTGATACTTTTGACTGAACCTAGTGTATAACATACTATGATTTTTTACCGAAACTTGCATTTCGGAAAGTTTCATAGAATCTAAATTTCATATGATTTTTGCATGGACTTACATCATACTCTTCCCTCATAATTATATAAATGATATGTGAAGTTTCTTATCATTTCGAACAGTCCCCGATTTAATATATTATGATTTTTTGGCCGAAACTTGCATTTTGAAAAGTTTCATAAAATCTAGTTTTCATATAATTTTTTTTGCATGGACTTCCATCATAACCTTCCCTATTAGCATATATAAATGACCTAAAAAGTCTCGTATCATTTCAAATAGTCACCAATTAAATTTGATTTTTTTGACGAAAACTAGTGTATAATATACTATGATTTTTTACAGAAACTTGCATTTCGAAAAGTTTCATAGAATCTAAGTTTCAGATGATTTTTTGCATGGATTTACTTCATAACCTTCCCTCGTAAAGTACATAAATGATATGCAAAGTTATGTATCATTTAAAACAGTCCCCGATTTAATTTGATTTTTAAACGAAACTAGTGTATAATATATTATGATTTTTTGACCAAAACTTGCATTTCGAAATGTTTCATAGAATCTAGTTTTCAGATAATTTTTTGCATGGACTTCTATCATATCCTTCCCTCTTAACATATATAAATGATCTTAAAATTCTCATATCATTTCAAATAGTCCCCAATTAAAACTGATTTTTTTGACCAAAACTAGTGTTTAATATACTATGATTTTGAACTGAAACTTGCATTTCGAAATGTTTCATAGAATCTAATATTCAGATAATATTTTGCATGGACTTACTTCATAACCTTCCCTCGTAAAATATATAAATGATATGCGAAGTTTCATATCATTTCGAACAGTCCCCGGTTTAATTTGATTTTTGACCGAGACTAGTATAAACTAGTGTATAATATATTATGATTTTTTGACCAAAACTTGCATTTTAAAATGTTTCATAGAATCTAATTTTCAGATGATGTTTTTTGCATAAACTTCCATCATAACCTTCCTTCTTAACATATATAAATTATCTGAAAAGTCCTGTATCATTTCAAATAGTCCCCAATTAAATTTGATATTTTTTTTACCGAAACTAGTGTATAATATACTATGATTTTTGACCAAAACTTGCATTACGGAAAGTTTCATAGAATCTAAATTTCAGATGATTTTTTGCATGGACTTACATCATACTCTTCCCTCATAAAATATATAAATATAGGTGAAGTTTTGTATCATTTCGAACATTCCACGGTTTATTTGATTTTTGATCGAAACTAGTATAAACTAGTGTATAATATATTATGTTTTTTTTGCCAAAACTTGCATTTCGAAAAGTTTCATAGAATTTAGTTTTCAGAAGATTTTTTTGGATGGACTTCCATCATATCCTTCACTCTTAACATATATAAATGATCGGAAAAGTCTCGTATTATTTCAAATATTCCCCAATTAAATTTGATTTTTTGACCGAAACTAGTGTATAATATACTATGATTTTTTACCGAAACATGCATTTCGAAAAGTTTCATAGAATCAAATTTTTTGATGATTTTTTGCATGGATTTCCATCATAGCCTTCCCTCGTAAAATATATAAATGATATGTGAAGTTTCGCATCATTTCGAACAGTCCCCGTTTTAATTTGATTTTTGACCGAAACTAGTATAAACTAGTGTATAATATATTATGTTTTTTTGGCCGAAACTTGCATTTTGAAAAGTTTCATAGAATCTAATTTTCAGATAATTTTTTGCATGGACTTCTATCATATCCTTCCCTCTTAACATATATAAATGATCTGAAAAGTCTCGTATCATTTCAAATAGTCCCCAATGAAATATGATTTTTTAGACCGAAACTAATGTATAATATACTATGATTTTTAACCGAAACTTGCATTTCGAAAAGTTTCATAGAATCTAATATTCAGATGATATTTTGCATGGACTTACTTCATAACCTTCCCTTGTAAAATATATAAATGATATGCGAAGTTTCGTATCATTTCGAACAGTCGCCGGTTTAATTTGATTTTTGACTGAGACTAGTATAAACTAGTGTATAATATATTATAATTTTTTGACCAAAACTTGAATTTTGAAATGTTTCATAGAATCTAAGTTTCAGATGATTTTTTGCATGAAATTACTTCATAACCTTCCCTCGTAAAATATATAAATGATATGTGAAGTTTCATATCATTTCGAACAGTCCCCGATTTAATTTGATTTTTGACCGAAACTAGTATAAACTAGTGTATAATATATTATGATTTTTGACCAAAACTTGCATTTCGAAATGTTTCATAGATTCTAATTTTCATATGATTTTTTTGCATAGACTTCCATCATAACCTTCCCTCTTAACATATATAAATTATCTGAAAAGTCTCGTATCATTTCCTCTAGTCCCCAATTAAATTTGATACTTTTGACCGAACCTAGTGTATAACATACTATGATTTTTTACCGAAACTTGCATTTCGGAAAGTTTCATAGAATCTAAATTTCATATGATTTTTGCATGGACTTACATCATACTCTTCCCTCATAATTATATAAATGATATGTGAAGTTTCTTATCATTTCGAACAGTCCCCGATTTAATATATTATGATTTTTTGGCCGAAACTTGCATTTTGAAAAGTTTCATAAAATCTAGTTTTCATATAATTTTTTTTGCATGGACTTCCATCATAACCTTCCCTATTAGCATATATAAATGACCTAAAAAGTCTCGTATCATTTCAAATAGTCACCAATTAAATTTGATTTTTTTGACGAAAACTAGTGTATAATATACTATGATTTTTTACAGAAACTTGCATTTCGAAAAGTTTCATAGAATCTAAGTTTCAGATGATTTTTTGCATGGATTTACTTCATAACCTTCCCTCGTAAAGTACATAAATGATATGCAAAGTTATGTATCATTTAAAACAGTCCCCGATTTAATTTGATTTTTAAACGAAACTAGTGTATAATATATTATGATTTTTTGACCAAAACTTGCATTTCGAAATGTTTCATAGAATCTAGTTTTCAGATAATTTTTTGCATGGACTTCTATCATATCCTTCCCTCTTAACATATATAAATGATCTTAAAATTCTCATATCATTTCAAATAGTCCCCAATTAAATTTGATTTTTTTGACCAAAACTAGTGTTTAATATACTATGATTTTGAACTGAAACTTGCATTTCGAAATGTTTCATAGAATCTAATATTCAGATGATATTTTGCATGGACTTACTTCATAACCTTCCCTCGTAAAATATATAAATGATATGCGAAGTTTCATATCATTTCGAACAGTCCCCGGTTTAATTTGATTTTTGACCGAGACTAGTATAAACTAGTGTATAATATATTATGATTTTTTGACCAAAACTTGCATTTCGAAATGTTTCATAGATTCTAATTTTCAGATGATTTTTTTGCATAGACTTCCATCATAACCTTCCCTCTTAACATATATAAATTATCTGAAAAGTCTCGTATCATTTCCTCTAGTCCCCAATTAAATTTGATACTTTTGACCGAACCTAGTGTATAACATACTATGATTTTTTTACCGAAACTTGCATTTCGGAAAGTTTCATAGAATCTAAATTTCATATGATTTTTGCATGGACTTACATCATACTCTTCCCTCATAATTATATAAATGATATGTGAAGTTTCTTATCATTTCGAACAGTCCCCGATTTAATATATTATGATTTTTTGGCCGAAACTTGCATTTTGAAAAGTTTCATAAAATCTAGTTTTCATATAATTTTTTTTGCATGGACTTCCATCATAACCTTCCCTATTAGCATATATAAATGACCTAAAAAGTCTCGTATCATTTCAAATAGTCACCAATTAAATTTTATTTTTTTGACGAAAACTAGTGTATAATATACTATGATTTTTTACAGAAACTTGCATTTCGAAAAGTTTCATAGAATCTAAGTTTCAGATGATTTTTTGCATGGATTTACTTCATAACCTTCCCTCGTAAAGTACATAAATGATATGCAAAGTTATGTATCATTTAAAACAGTCCCCGATTTAATTTGATTTTTAAACGAAACTAGTGTATAATATATTATGATTTTTTGACCAAAACTTGCATTTCGAAATGTTTCATAGAATCTAGTTTTCAGATAATTTTTTGCATGGACTTCTATCATATCCTTCCCTCTTAACATATATAAATGATCTTAAAATTCTCATATCATTTCAAATAGTCCCCAATTAAATTTGATTTTTTTGACCAAAACTAGTGTTTAATATACTATGATTTTGAACTGAAACTTGCATTTCGAAATGTTTCATAGAATCTAATATTCAGATGATATTTTGCATGGACTTACTTCATAACCTTCCCTCGTAAAATATATAAATGATATGCGAAGTTTCATATCATTTCGAACAGTCCCCGGTTTAATTTGATTTTTGACCGAGACTAGTATAAACTAGTGTATAATATATTATGATTTTTTGACCAAAACTTGCATTTTGAAATGTTTCATAGAATCTAATTTTCAGATGATGTTTTTTGCATAAACTTCCATCATAACCTTCCCTCTTAACATATATAAATTATCTGAAAAGTCCTGTATCATTTCAAATAGTCCCCAATTAAATTTGATATTTTTTTTACCGAAACTAGTGTATAATATACTATGATTTTTGACCAAAACTTGCATTACGGAAAGTTTCATAGAATCTAAATTTCAGATGATTTTTTGCATGGACTTACATCATACTCTTCCCTCATAAAATATATAAATATAGGTGAAGTTTTGTATCATTTCGAACATTCCACGGTTTATTTGATTTTTGATCGAAATTAGTATAAACTAGTGTATAATATATTATGTTTTTTTTGCCAAAACTTGCATTTCGAAAAGTTTCATAGAATTTAGTTTTCAGAAGATTTTTTTGGATGGACTTCCATCATATCCTTAACTCTTAACATATATAAATGATCGGAAAAGTCTCGTATTATTTCAAATATTCCCCAATTAAATTTGATTTTTTGACCGAAACTAGTGTATAATATACTATGATTTTTTACCGAAACTTGCATTTCGAAAAGTTTCATAGAATCAAATTTTTTGATGATTTTTTGCATGGATTTCCATCATAGCCTTCCCTCGTAAAATATATAAATGATATGTGAAGTTTCGCATCATTTCGAACAGTCCCCGATTTAATTTGATTTTTGACCGAAACTAGTATAAACTAGTGTATAATATATTATGTTTTTTTGGCCGAAACATGCATTTTGAAAAGTATCATAGAATCTAATTTTCAGATAATTTTTTGCATGGACTTCTATCATATCCTTCCCTCTTAACATATATAAATGATCTGAAAAGTCTCGTATCATTTCAAATAGTCCCCAATGAAATATGATTTTTTAGACCGAAACTAATGTATAATATACTATGATTTTTAACCGAAACTTGCATTTCGAAAAGTTTCATAGAATCTAATATTCAGATGATATTTTGCATGGACTGACTTCATAACCTTCCCTTGTAAAATATATAAATGATATGCGAAGTTTCGTATCATTTCGAACAGTCGCCGGTTTAATTTGATTTTTGACTGAGACTAGTATAAACTAGTGTATAATATATTATAATTTTTTGACCAAAACTTGCATTTTGAAATGTTTCATAGAATCTAATTTTCAAATGATGTTTTTTGCATAGACTTCCCTCTTAACATATATAAATTATCTGAAAAGTCCTGTATCATTTCAAATAGTCCCCAATTAAATTTGATATTTTTTACGAAAACTAGTGTATAATATACTATGATTTTTGACCAAAACTTGCATTACGGAAAGTTTCATAGAATCTAAATTTCAGATGATTTTTTGCATGGACTTACATCATACTCTTCCCTCATAAAATATATAAATATAGGTGAAGTTTCGTATCATTTCGAACATTCCACGGTTTATTTGACTTTTGACCGAAACTAGTATAAACTAGTGTATAATATATTATGTTTTTTTGCCAAAACTTGCATTTCGAAAAGTTTCATAGAATTTAGTTTTCAGAAGATTTTTTTGGATTGACTTCCATCATATCCTTGCCTCTTAACATATATAAATGATTGGAAAAGTTTTGTATCATTTCAAATAGTCCCCGATTAAATTTGATTTTTTGACCGAAACTAGTGTATAATATACTATGATATTTGACCGAAACTTGCATTTCGAAAAGTTTCATAGAATCTAATTTTCAGATGATATATTGCATGGACTTCCATCATAACCTTCACTCGTAAAATATATAAATGATTTGTGAGGTTTCGTATCATTTCGAGCAGTCCCCAATTTAATTTGATTTTTGACCAAAACAAGGATAAACCAGTGTATAATATATTATGATTTTTTTGCCGAAATTGCTTTTCGAAAAGTTTCATAGAATCTAGTTTTCAGATGATTTTTTTGCATTGACTTCCATCATAACCTTCATTATTAACATATAAAAATGATCTGAAAAGTCTCGTATCATTTCCAATAGTCCCCAATTAAATTTGATTTTTTTTACCAAAACTAGTCTATAATATACTATGATTTTTGACCGAAACTTGCATTTCGAAAAGTTTCATAGAACTAAGTTTCAGATTATTTTTTGCATGGAATTACTTCATAACCTTCCCTCGTAAAATATATAAATTATATATGAAGTTTCATATCATTTCAAACAGTCCCCGATTTAATTTGATTTTTGACAGAAACTAGTATAAACTAGTGTATAATATATTATGATTTTTGACCAAAACTTGCATTTCGAAATGTTTCATAGATTCTAATTTTTAGATGATTTTTTTGCATAGACTTCAATCATAACCTTCCCTTTTAACATATATAAATTATATGAAAAAGTCTCGTATCATTTCAAATAGTCCCCAATTAAATTTGATACTTTTGACCGAACCTAGTGTATAACATACTATGATTTTTTACCGAAACTTGCATTACAGAAAGTTTCATAGAATCTAAATTTCAAATGATTTTTTGCATGGACTTACATCATACTCTTCCCTCGTAAAATATATAAATGATATGTGAAGTTTCGTATCACTTAGATTAGTCCCCAATTTAATTTGATTTTTGACCGAAACTAGTATAAACTAGTGTATAATATATTAAGTTTTTTTGGCCAAAACTTGCATTTCGAAAAGTTTCATAGAATCTAGTTTTCAGAAGATTTTTTTGCATGACTTCCATCATATCCTTAACTCTTAACATATATAAATGATCGGAAAAGTCTCGTATTATTTCAAATATTCCGCAATTAAATTTGATTTTTAACCGAAACTAGTGTATAATATACTATGATTTTTGACTGAAACTTGCATTTCGAAAAGTTTCATAGAATCAAAATTTTTGATGATTTTTTGCATGGATTTCCATCATAGCCTTCCCTCGTAAAATATATAAATGATATGTGAAGTTTCGCATCATTTCGAACAGTCTCCGATTTAATTTGATTTTTTACCGAAACTAGTATAAACTAGTGTATAATATATTATGTTTTTTTCGCCGAAACTTGCATTTTGAAAAGTTTCATAGAATCTAGTTTTCAGATAATTTTTTGCATGGACTTCTATCATATCCTTCCCTCTTAACATATATAAATGATCTGAAAAGTCTCGTATCATTACAAATAGTCCCCAATGAAATATGATTTTTTAGACCGAAACTAATGTATAATATACTATGATTTTTAACCGAAACTTGCATTTCGAAAAGTTTCATAGAATCTAATATTCAGATGATATTTTGCATGGACTTACTTCATAACCTTCCCTCGTAAAATATATAAATGATATGTGAAGTTTCGTATCATTTCGAACATTCCACAGTTTATTTGTCTTTTGACCGAAACTAGTATAAACTAGTGTATAATATATAATGTTTTTTTTGCCAAAACTTGCATTTCGAAAAGTTTCATAGAATTTAGTTTTCAGAAGATTTTTTTGGATTGACTTCCATCATATCCTTGCCTCTTAACATATATAAATGATTGGAAAAGTTTCGTTTCATTTCAAATAGTCCCCGATTAAATTTGATTTTTTGACCGAAACTAGTGTATAATATACTATGATATTTGACCGAAACTTGCATTTCGAAAAGTTTCATAAAATCTAATTTTCAGATTATATTTTGCATGGAATTCCATCATAACCATCCCTCGTAAAATATATAAAGGATATGCAAAGTTTCGTATCATTTCGAACAGTCCCCGATTTAATTTGATTTTTGACCGAAACTAGTGTATAATATATTATAAACTTGCATTTCGAAATGTTTCATAGAATCGAATTTTCAGATGACTTTTTTGCATAGACTTTCATCATAACCTTCCCTCTTGACATATATAAATTATCTTAAAAGTCTCGTATCATTTCCAATAGTCCCCAATTAAATTTGATATTTTTGACCGAAACTAGTGTATAATATACTATGATTTTTGAACGAAACATTTTCATTTCGAAAAGTTTCATAGAATCTAGTTTTTAGATGATTATTTTTGCATGGACTTCTATCATAACATTCCCTATTAGTATATGTAAATGATCTAAAAAGTCTCGTATCATTTCAAATAGTCCCCAATTAAATTTTATTTTTTTGACCAAAACTAGTGTAAATATACTATTATTTTTGACTGAAACATGCATTTCGAAAAGTTTCATAAAATCTAAGTTTCAAATGATTTTTTGCAAGGACTTACTTCATAACCTTCCCTCTTAAAATATATTAATCATATGCAAAGTTTCATATCATTTCAAACAGTCCCCGATTTAATTTGATTTTTGACCGAAACTAGTATAAACTAGTGTATAATATATTATGATTTTTTGACCAAAACATGCATTTCGAAATGTTTCAAAGAATCTAATTTTCAGATGATTTTTTTGCATAGACTTGCATCATAACCTTCCCTCTTAACATATATAAATTATCTGAAAAGTCTCGTATCATTTCCAATAGTCCCCAATTAAATTTAATATTTTTGACCGAACCTAGTGTTTAATATACTATGATTTTTTACCGAAACTTGATTTCGGAAAGAACTATAGAATCTAAATTTCAGATGATTATTTGCATGGACTTACATCATACTCTTCCCTCGTAAAGTATCTAAATGATATGTGAAGTTTCGTATCACTTAGAACAGTCCCCAATTTAATTTGATATTTGATCGAAACTAGTATAAACTAGTGTATAATATATTATGTTTTTTTGGCCAAAACTTGCATTTCGAAAAGTTTCGTAGATCTAGTTTTCAGAAGATTTTTTTGCATATACTTCCATCATATCCTTGTCTCTTAACATATATAAATGATAGGAAAAGTCTCGTATCATTTCAAATAGTCTCCAATTAAATTTGATTTTTTAGATGATTTTTTGCATGGATTTCCATCATAACCTTCCCTCTTAAAATATATAAATGATATGTGAAGTTTCGTATCATTTCGAACAGTCCCCGATTAATTTGATTTTTGACCGAAACTAGTATAAACTAGTGTATAATATATTACGATTTTTTGGCCGAAACAGGCATTTCGAAAGTTTAATAGAATATAGTTTTCAGATAATTTTTTGCATGGACTTCTATCATATCCTTCCCTCTTAACATATAAAAAAGATCTGAAAAGTATAGTATCATTTCAAATAGTCCCCAATGAAATATGATTTTTTTGACCGAAACTAGTGTATAATATACTGTGATTTTTTACTGAAACCTGCATTTCGAAATGTTTCATAGAATCTAATTTTCAGATGATATTTTGCATGGACTTCCATCATAACCTTCCCTCTTAACATATATAAATTATCAAAAAAGTCCCGTATCATTTCAAATAGTCCCCAATGAAATTTGATATTTTTTACCGAAACTAGTGTATAATATACTATGATGTTTGAACGTAACTTGCATTTCGGAAAGTTTCATAGAATCTAAATTTCAGATGATTTTTTGCATGGACTTACATCATACTCTTCCCTCATAAAATACATAAATGATATGTGAAGTTTCGTATCATTTCGAACAGTCCACGATTTAATTTGATTTTTCACCGAAACTAGTATAAACTAGTGTATAATATATTATGTTTTTTTTGCCAAAACTTGAATTTCTAAAAGTTTCATAGAATTTAGTTTTCAGAAGATTTTTTAGCATTGACTTCCATCATATCCTTGCCTCTTAACATATATAAATGATTGGAAAAGTCTCATATCATTTCATATAGTCCCCGATTAAATTTGATTTTTTGACCGAAACTAGTGTATAATATACTATGATATTTGACTGAAACTTGCATTTTGAAAAGTTTCATAGAATCTAAGTTTCAGATGATTTTTTGCATGGACTTACTTCATAACCTTCCCTCGTAAAATATATAAATGATATTTGAAGTTTCGTATCATTTCGAATACTTCCCAATTTAATTTGATTTTTGACCGAAACTAGTATAAACTAGTGTATAATATATTATGATTTTTTTTACCAAAACTTGCATTTCAAAATGTTTCATAGAATCTAATTTTCAGATGATTTTTTTGCCTAGACATCCATCAAAACTTTCCCTCTTGACATATATAAATTTTTTAAAAAGTCTCGTATCATTTTCAATAGTCCCCAATTAAATTTGATATTTTTGACCGAAACTTGCATTTCGGAAAGTTTCATAGAATCAAAATTTCAGATGATTTTTTGCATGGACTTACATCATACTCTTCCCTCGTAAAAATATAAATGATATGTTAATTTTCGTATCATTTCGAACAGTCCCCGATTTAATTTAATTTTTTGACCGAAACTAGTATAAACTAGTGTATAATATATTATGATTTTTAGGCCGAAACTTGCATTTCGAAAAGTTTCATCGAATCTAGTTTTCAGATGATTTTTTTTGCATGGACTTCCATCATAACCTTCCTTATTATCATATATAAATGATCTAAAAAGTCTTGTATCATTTCAAATAGTCACCAATTAAATTTGATTTTTTTTACAAAACTAGTGTATAATATACTATGATTTTTGACCGAAACTCTCTTTTCAAAAAGTTTCATAGAATCTAAGTTTTAGATTATTTTTTGCATGGACTTACTTCACAACCTTCCCTCGTAAAATATATAAATGATATGCGAAGTTTCGTATTATTTCGAATAGTTCCCGATTTAATTTGAGTTTTGACCGAAACTAGTATAAACTAGTGTATAATATACTAGTGTTTTTTGAACGAAACTTGCATTTTGAAAAGTTTCATAGAATCTAGTTTTCATATGATTTTTTTTTTGCATGGACTTCTATCATAACATTCCCTATTAGTATATATTAATTATATGTGATGTTTCATATCATTTCAAACAGTCCACGATTTAATTTGATTTTTGACCGAAACTAGTATAAACTAGTGTATAATATATTATGTTTTTTTGGCCGAAACTTAAATTTCGAAAAGTTTCACAGAATCTAGTTTTCAGGATATTTTTTTGCATTGAATTCCATCATATCCTTGCCTCTTAACATATATAAATGATTGGAAAAGTCTCATATCATTTCAAATAGTCCCCAATTAAATTTGATTTTTTGACCGAAACTAGAGTATAATATACTATGATATTTGACCAAAACTTGAATTTCGAAAAGTTTCATAGAATCTAATTTTTAGATGATATTTTTCTTGGACTTCCATCATAACCTTCCCTCGTAAAATATATAAATGATATTAAGTTTCATATCATTTCGAATAGTGCCTGATTTAATTTGATTTTTGACCGAAACAAGTATAAACTAATGTATAATATATTAAGATTTTTTCCCGAAATTGCATTTCGAAAAGTTTCATAGAATCTAGTTTTCAGATAATATTTTTGCATGTACTTCCATCATAACCTTCCCTATTAACATATATAAATGATTTGTAAAGTCTCGTATCATTTCAAATAGTCCTCAATTAAATTTGATTTTTTGACCGAAACTAGTGTATAATATACTATGATTTTTGACCGAAACATGCATTTCGAAAATTTTCATAGAATCTTATTTTTAGATGATTTTTTGCATGGATTTCCATCATAACCTTCCCTCGTAAAATATATAAATGATATGTGAAGTTTCGTATCATTTCGAATACTTCCCGGTTTAATTTGATTTTTGACCGAAACTAGTATAAACTAATGTATAATATATTAAGATTTTTTGACCAAAACTTGCATTTCAAAAAGTTTCATATTATCTAGTTTTCAGATAATCTTTTGCATGGACTTCTATCATATCCTTCCCTCTTAACATATATAAATGATCTGAAAAGTCTCGTATCATTTCAAATAGTCCCCGATGAAATATGATTTTTTTGACCGAAACTAATGTATAATATACTTTGATTTTTGACTGAAAATATTTTGCGTGGACTTCCATCATAACCTTCCCTCGTAAAATATATAAATGATATGCGAAATTTCGTATCATTTCAAACAGTCCCCGATTTAATATGATTTTTGACCGAAACTAGTATAAACTAGTGTATAATATATTATGATTTTTTTATCAAAACTTGCATTTCGAAATGTTTCATAGAATATAATTTTCAGATGATTTTTTCATAGACTTCCATCATAACCTTCCCTCTTAACATATATAAATTATCTAAAAAGTCTCGTATCATTACCTATAGTCCCCAATTAAATTTGATATTTTTGACCGAAACTAGTGTATAATATACTATGATTTTTGACCGAAACTTGCATTTCGGAAAGTTTCATAGAATCTAAATTTCATATGATTTTTTGCATGGACTTACATCATACTCTTCCCTCGTAAAAATATAAATGATATGTGAATTTTCGTATCATTTCGAACAGTCCCCGATTTAATTTAATTTTTTGACCGAAACTAGTATAAACTAGTGTATAATATATTATGATTTTTAGGCCGAAACTTGCATTTCGAAAAGTTTCATCGAATCTAGTTTTCAGATGATTTTTTTTGCATGGACTTCCATCATAACCTTCCTTATTATCATATATAAATGATCTAAAAAGTCTTGTATCATTTCAAATAGTCCCCAATTAAATTTGATTTTTTTTTACCAAAACTAGTGTATAATATACTATGATTTTTGACCGAAACTCTCATTTCAAAAAGTTTCATAGAATCTAAGTTTTAGATGATTTTTTGCATGGACTTACTTCACAACCTTCCCTCATAAATTATATAAATGATATGCGAAGTTTCGTATCATTTCGAATAGTTCCCGATTTAATTTGAGTTTTGACCGAAACTAGTATAAACTAGTGTATACTATACTAGTGTTTTTTGAACGAAACTTGCATTTTGAAAAGTTTCATAGAATCTAGTTTTCATATGATTTTTTTTTTGCATGGACTTCTATCATAACATTCCCTATTAGTATATATTAATTATATGTGATGTTTCGTATCATTTCAAAAAATCCACGATTTAATTTGATTTTTGACCGAAACTAGTATAAACTAGTGAATAATATATTATGTTTTTTTGGCCGAAACTTAATTTTCGAAAAGTTTCATAGAATTTAGTTTTCAGGATATTTTTTTGCATTGAATTCCATCATATCCTTGCCTCTTAACATATATAAATGATTGGAAAAGTCTCATATCATTTCAAATAGTCCCCAATTAAATTTGATTTTTTGACCGAAACTAGAGTATAATATACTATGATATTTGACCGAAACTTGAATTTCGAAAAGTTTCATAGAATCTAATTTTCAGATGATATTTTGCTTGGACTTCCATCATAACCTTCCCTCGTAAAATATATAAATGATATTAAGTTTCATATCATTTCGAATAGTGCCTGATTTAATTTGATTTTTGACCGAAACAAGTATAAACTAATGTATAATATATTAAGATTTTTTTCCCGAAATTGCATTTCGAAAAGTTTCATAGAATCTAGTTTTCAGATTATTTTTTTTCATGTACTTCCATCATAACCTTCCCTATTAACATATATAAATGATTTGTAAAGTCTCGTATCATTTCAAATAGTTCTCAATTAAATTTGATTTTTTGACCGAAACTAGTGAATAATATACTATGATTTTTGACCGAAACATGCATTTCGAAAATTTTCATAGAATCTTATTTTTAGATGATTTTTTGCATGGATTTCCATCATAACCTTCCCTCGTAAAATATATAAATGATATGTGAAGTTTCGTATCATTTCGAATACTTCCCGGTTTAATTTGATTTTTGACCGAAACTAGTATAAACTAATGTATAATATATTAAGATTTTTTGACCAAAACTTGCATTTCAAAAAGTTTCATATTATCTAGTTTTCAGATAATCTTTTGCATGGACTTCTATCATATCCTTCCCTCTTAACATATATAAATGATTTGAAAAGTCTCGTATCATTTCAAATAGTCCCCGATGAAATATGATTTTTTTGACCAAAACTAATGTATAATATACTTTGATTTTTGACTGAAAATATTTTGCGTGGACTTCCATCATAACCTTCCCTCGTAAAATATATAAATGATATGCGAAATTTCGTATCATTTCAAACAGTCCCCGATTTAATATGATTTTTGACCAAAACTAGTATAAACTAGTGTATAATATATTATGATTTTTTTATCAAAACTTGCATTTCGAAATGTTTCATAGAATATAATTTTCAGATGATTTTTTGCATAGACTTCCATCATAACCTTCCCTCTTAACATATATAAATTATCTAAAAAGTCTCGTATCATTTCCTATAGTCCCCAATTAAATTTGATATTTTTGACCGAAACTAGTGTATAATATACTATGATTTTTGACCGAAACTTGCATTTCGGAAAGTTTCATAGAATATAAATTTCATATGATTTTTTGCATGGACTTTCATCATACACTTCCCTCATAAATTATATAAATGATATGTGAAGTTTCGTATCATTTCGAACAGACCCCGATTTAATTTGATTTTTGACCGAAACTAATATAAACTAGTGTATAATATATTATCATTTTTTGGCCGAAATTTGCATTTTGAAAAGTTTCATAGAATGTAGTTTTCAGATGATTTTTTTTGCATGGACTTCCATCATAACCTTCCCTATTAGCATATATAAATTATCTAAAAAGTCTCGTATCATTTCAAATAGTCCCCAATTAAATTTGATTTTTTTGACCTAAACTAGTGTATAATATACTATGATTTTTTACTGAAACTTGCATTTCGAAATATTTCATAGAATCTAAGTTTCAAATGATTTTTTGCAAGTACTTACTTCATAACCTTCCCTATTAGCATATATAAATGATCTAAAAAGTCTCGTATCATTTCAAATAGTCCCCAATTAAATTTTATTTTTTTGACCAAAACTAGTGTATAATATACTATGATTTTTGATCAAACCTTGCATTTCGAAAAGTTTCATAGAATCTAACTTTCAGATGATTTTTTGCAAAGACTTACTTCATAACCTTCCCTCATAAAATATATAAATGATATGCAAAGTTTCGTATCATTTCGAACAGTCCCCGATTTAATTTGATTTTTGACCGAAACTAGTATAAACTAGTGTATAATATATTAAGATTTTTTTACCAAAACTTGCATTTCGAAATGTTTCATAGAATCTAGTTTTTAGATGATTTTTTTCATAGACTTCCATCATAACCTTTCCTATTAGCATATAAAAATGATCTAAAAAGACTCGTATCATTTCAAATAGTTCCAAATCAAATTTGATTTTTTTGACCGAACCTAGTGTATAATATACTATGATTTTTAACAGAAACTTGCATTTCGAAAAGTTTCATTGAATCTAAGTTTTAGATGATTTTTTGCAAGGACTTACTTCATAACCTAACCTCATAAAATATATAAATGATATGCAAAGTTTCGTATCATTTCGAACAGTCCCCAGTTTAATGTGATTTTTGACCGAAACTAATATAAACTAGTGTATAATATATTATGATTTTTGACCAAAACTTTTATTTCGAAATGTTTCATAGAATCTAATTTTCAGATATTTATTTTGCATAGACTTCCATCATAACCTTCCCTCTTAACATATATAAATTATCTGAAAAGTCTCGTATCATTTCCAATAATCCCCAATTAAATTTGATATTTTTGACCGAACCTAGTGTATAATATACTATGATTTTTTACCGAAACTTGCATTTCGAAAAGTTCCATAGAATCTAAATTTCATATGATTATTTGCATGGACTTACATCATACTCTTCCCTCGTAAAATATATAAATGATATGTGAAGTTTCGTATCACTTAGAATAGTCCCCGATTTAATTTTATTTTTGACCTAAACTAGTATGAACTAGTGTATAATATATTATGTTTTTTTGGCCAAAACTTGCATTTCGAAAAGTTTCATAAAATCTAGTTTTCAAAAGAAAAAAAATTGCATGGACTTCCATCATATCCTTACCTCTTAACATCTATAAATAATCGGAAAAGTCTCGTATCATTTCAAATAGTCCCAATTAAATTTGATTTTTTCACCGAAACTAGTGTATAATATACTATGATTTTTGACCGAAACATGCATTTCAAAAAGTTTCATAGAATCTTTTTTTTAGATGATTTTTTGCATGGATTTCCATCATAACCTTCCCTCGTAAAATATATAAATGATATGTGAAGTTTCGTATCATTTCGAACAGTCCCCAATTTAATTTGATTTTTGACCGAAACTAGTATAAACTAGTGTATAATATATTAAGATTTTTTGGCCGAAACTTGGATTTCAAAAAGTTTCATATAATCTAGTTTTCTGATAATCTTTTGCATGGAATTCTATCATATCCTTCCCTCTTAACATATATAAATGATCTGAAACGTCTCGTATCATTTCAAATAGTCCCCGATGAAATATGATTTTTTTGACCGAAACTAATGTATAATATACTTTGATTTTTGACTGAAACTTGCATTTCGAAAAGTTTCATAGAATCTAATTTTTAGATGATATTTTGCATGGACTTCCATCATAACCTTCCCAAGTAAGATATATAAATGATATGTGAAGTTTCGTATCATTTCTAACAATCCCAGATTTAATTTCTTTTTGACCGAGACTAGTATAAACTAGTGTATAATATATTATGATTTTTTGACCAATACTTGCATTTCGAAATATTTCATAGAATATAATTTTCAGATGATTATTTTGCATAGACTTCCATCATAACCTTCCCTCCTAACATATATAAATTATTTGAAAAGTCTCGTATCATTTCAAATAGTACCCAATTAAATTTGATATTTTTTACCGAAACTAGTGTATAATATACTATGGTTTTTTAACGAAACTTGCATATCGGAAATTTTCATAGAATCTAAATTTCAGATGATTTTTTGCATGGACTTACATCATACTCTTCCCTCGTAAAATATATAAATGATATGTGAAGTTTCGTATCATTTCGAACAGTCCACGATTTAATATGATTTTTTACCGAAACTAGTATAAACTAGTGTATAATATATTATGTTTTTTTGGCCGATACTTGCATTTCGAAAAGTTTCATAGAATTTAGTTTTCAGAAGATTTTTTTGCATTGACTTCCATCATATCCTTGCCCCTTAACATATATAAATGATTGGAAAAGTCTCGTATCATTTCAAATAGTCCCCAATTGATTTTTGATTTTTTGACCGAACTAGTGTATAATGTACTATGATATTTGACCGAAACTTGCATTTCAAAAAGTTTCATAGAATCTAATTTTCAGATGATATTTTGCATGGACTTCCATCATAACCTACCCTCGTAAAATATATAAATGATATGTGAAGTTTCGTATCATTTTGAACAGTCTCCGATTTAATATCATTTTTGACCGAAACAAGTATAAACTAGTGTATAATATTTTATGATTTTTTTTCCGAAATTGCATTTCGAAAAGTTTCATAGAATCTAATTTTCATATGATTTTTTTGCATGAACTTCCATCATAACCTTCCCTATTAACATATATAAATGATCTGAAAAGTCTCGTATCATTTCAAATACTCCCCAATTAAATTTGATTTTTTTGACAAAACTAGTCTATAATATACCATGATTTTTGACCGAAACTTGCATTTCGAAAAGTTTCATAGAATCTAAGTTTCAGATGATTTTTTGCATGGACTTACTTCATAACCTTCCCTCTTAAAATATATAAATGATATGCGAAGTTTCGTATCATTTCGAACAGTCCCCAATTTAATTTGAATTTTGACCTATACTAGTATGAACTAGTGTATAATATATTATGATATTTTTACCAAAACTTTCATTTCGAAATGTATCATAGAAAATAATTTTCAGATGATTTTTTGCATATACTTACATCATAACCTTCCCTCTTAACATATATAAATTATCTAAAAAATCTCGTATCATTTCCTATAGTCCCCAATTAAATTTGATATTTTTGCCTGAAACTAGTGTATAATATACTATGATTATTGACCGAAACTTGCATTTCGGAAAGTTTCATAGAATCTAAATTTCATATGATTTTTTGCATGGACATACATCATACTCTTCCCTCGTAATTATACAAATGATATGTGAAGTTTCGTATTATTTCGAAAAGTCCCCGATTTAATTTTATTTTTTATCGAAACTAGTATAAACTAGTGTATAATATATTATGATTTTTTGGCCGAAACTTGCATTTTGAAAAGTTTCATAGAATCTAGTTTTCAGATGATTTTTTTTGCATGGACTTCCATCATAACCTTCCCTATTAGCATATATAAATTATCTAAAAAAGTCTCGTATCATTTAAAATAGTCACCAATTAAATTTGATTTTTTTGACCAAAACTAGTGTATAATATACTATGATTTTTTAAAGAAACATGCATTTCGAAAAGTTTCATAGAATCTAAGTTTCAGATGATTTTTTGCATGGATTTACTTCATAACCTTCCCTCGGAAAGTACATAAATGATATGCAAAGTTATGTATCATTTAAAACTGTCCCCGATTTAATTTGAATTTTTTACCGAATCTAGTGTATAATATATTATGATTTTTTGACCAAAACTTGCATTTCGAAATGTTTCCTAGAATCTAATTTTCAGGTGATTTTTTGGCATAGATTTCCATCATAACCTTCCTTCTTGACATATATAAATTATCTGACAAGTCTCGTATCATTTCCAATAGTCCCCAATAAAATTTGATATTTTTGACCGAAACTAGTGTATAATATACTAGGATTTTTTTCCGAAACTTGCATTTCGGAAAGTTTCATAGAATCTAAATTTCAGATGATTTTTTCCATGGACTTACATCATACTCTTCATTCGTAAAATATATAGATGATATATGAAGTTTCATATCATTCCGAATAGTCCCCGATTTAATTTGATTTTTGACCGAATCTAGTATAAACTAGTGTATAATATATTATGATTTTTTGGCCGAAACTTGCATTTCGAAAAGTTTCATAGAATCTAGTTTTCAGATGATTTTTTTTGCATGGACTTCCATCATAACCTTCCCTATTAGCATATATAAATGATCTAAAAAGTCTCGTATCATTTCAAATTGTCCCCAATTAAATTTGATTTTTTTTACCAAAACTAGTGTTTAATATACTATGATTTTTAACCAAAACTTGCATTTCGAAAAGTTTCATAGAATCTAACTTTCAGATGATTTTTTGCAAAGACTTACTTCATAACCTTCCCTCATAAAATATATAAATGATATGCAAAGTTTCGTATCATTTCGAACAGTCCCTGATTTAATTTGATTTTTGACCGAAACTAGTATAAACTAGTGTATAATATATTAAGATTTTTTGACCAAAACATGCATTTCGAAATGTTTCATAGAATCTTGTTTTTAGATGATTTTTTTGCATAGACTTCCATCATAACCTTCCCTATTAGCATATAAAAATGATCTAAAAAGTCTCGTATCATTTCAAATAGTTCCCAATCAAATTTGATTTTTTTGACCGAACCTAGTGTATAATATACTATGATTTTTAACCGAAACTTGCATTTCGAAAAGTTTCATAGAATCTAAGTTTTAGATGATTTTTTGCAAGGACTTACTTCATAACCTTCCCTCATATAATATATAAATGATATGCAAAGTTTCGTATCATTTCGAACAGTCCCCGGTTTAATGTGATTTTTGACCGAAATTAATATAAACTAGTGTATAATATATTATGATTTTTGACCAAAACTTTTATTTCGAAATGTTTCATAAAATCTAATTTTCAGATGATTATTTTGCATAGACTTCCATCATAACCTTCCCTCTTAACATATATAAATTATCTGAAAAGTCTCGTATCATTTCCAATAGTCCCCAATTAAATTTGATATTTTTGACCGAACCTAGTGTATAATATACTATGATTTTTTACCGAAACTTGCATTTCGGAGAGTTCCATAGAATCTAAATTTCAGATGATTATTTGCATGGACTTACATCATACTCTTCCCTCGTAAAATATATAAATGATATGTGAAGTTTCATATCACTTAGAATAGTCCCCGATTTAATTTTATTTTTGACCTAAACTAGTATGAACTAGTGTATAATATATTATGTTTTTTTGGCCGAAACTTGCATTTCGAAAATTTCATAGAATCTAGTTTTCAGAAGAAAAAAAATTGCATGGACTTCCATCATATCCTTACCTCTTAACATCTATAAATAATCGGAAAAGTCTTGTATCATTTCAAATAGTCCCAATTAAATTTGATTTTTTGACCGAAACTAGTGTATAATATACTATGATTTTTGACCGAAACATGCATTTCGAAAAGTTTCATAGAATCTTATTTTTAGATGATTTTTTGCATGGATTTCCATCATAACCTTCCCTCGTAAAATATATAAATGATATGTGAAGTTTCGTATCATTTCGAACAGTCCCCGATTTATTTTAATTTTTGACCGAAACTAGTATAAACTAGTGTATAATATATTAAGATTTTTTGGCCGAAACATGGATTTCAAAAAGTTTCATATAATCTGGTTTTCAGATAATCTTTTGCATGGACTTCTATCATATCCTTCCCTCTTAACATATATAAATGATCTGAAAAGTCTCGTATCATTTCAAATAGTCCCCGATGAAATATGATTTTTTTGACCGAAACTAATGTATAATATACTTTGATTTTTGACTGAAACTTGCATTTCGAAAAGTTTCATAGAATAAAATTTTCAGATGATATTTTGCATGGACTTCCATCATAACCTTCCCTCGTAAGATATATAAATGATATGCGAAGTTTCGTATCATTTCTAACAATCTCGGATTTAATTGCTTTTTGACCGAGACTAGTATAAACTAGTGTATAATATATTATGATTTTTTTACCAAAACTTGCATTTCGAAATGTTTCATAGAATATAACTTTTAGATGATTTTTTTGCATAGACTTCCATCATAACCTTCCCTCTTAACATATATAAATTATTTGAAAAGTCTCGTATCATTTCAAATAGTCCCCAATTAAATTTGATATTTTTTACCGAAACTAGTGTATAATATACTATGATTTTTTAAAGAAACTTGCATTTCGGATATTTTCATAGAATCTAAAATTCAGATGATTTTTTGCATGGACTTACATCATACTCTTCCCTCGTAAAATATATAAATGATATGTGAAGTTTCGTATCATTTCGAACAATCCACGATTTAATATGATTTTTGACCGAAACTAGTATAAACTAGT
Organism: Lathyrus aphaca; assembly: GCA_963966055.1. Taxonomy (NCBI): domain Eukaryota; kingdom Viridiplantae; phylum Streptophyta; class Magnoliopsida; order Fabales; family Fabaceae; genus Lathyrus; species Lathyrus aphaca. The sequence goes on along the minus strand of OZ014523.1, from coordinate 17,346,929 downwards.
GTATAATATATTATGTTTTTTTTGCCGATACTTGCATTTCGAAAAGTTTCATAGAATTTAGTTTTCAGAAGATTGTTTTGCATTTACTTCCATCATATCCTTGCCTCTTAACATATATAAATGATTGAAAAGTCTCGTATCATTTCAAATAGTCCCCAATTTATTTTTGATCTTTCGACAGAAACTAGTGTATAAAGTACTATGATATTTGACCGAAACTTGCATTTCAAAAAGTTTCATAGAAGATAATTTTCAGATGATATTTTGCATGGACTTCCATCATAACCTACCCTCGTAAAATATATAAATGATATGTGAAGTTTCGTATCATTTTGAACATTCTCCGATTTAATATGATTTTTGACCGAAACAAGTATAAACTAATGTATAATATTTTATGTTTTTTTTCCGAAATTGCATTTCGAAAAGTTTCATAGAATCTAGTTTTCAGATGATTTTTTTGAATGAACTTCCATCATAACCTTCCCTATTAACATAGATAAATGATCTGAAAAGTCTCGTATCATTTCAAATACTCCCCGATTAAATTTGATTTTTTTGACAAAACTAGTCTATAATATACCATGATTTTTGACCGAAACTTGCATTTCGAAAAGTTTCATAGAATCTAAGTTTCAGATGATTTTTTGCATGGACTTACTTCATAACCTTCCCTCTTAAAATATATAAATGATATACGAAGTTTCGTATCATTTCCAACAGTCCCCGATTTAATTTGAATTTTGACCTAAACTAGTATAAACTAGTGTATAATATATTATGATTTTTTTACCAAAACTTGCATTTCGAAATGTATCATAGAAAATAATTTTCAGATGATTTTTTGCATATACTTCCATCATAACCTTCCCTCTTAACATATATAAATTATCTAAAAAGTCTCGTATCATTTCCTATAGTCCCCAATTAAATTTGATATTTTTGCCTGAAACTAGTGTATAATATACTATGATTTTTGACCGAAACTTGCATTTCGGAAAGTTTCATAGAATCTAAATTTCATATGATTTTTTGCATGGACTTACATCATACTCTTCCCTCGTAATTATATAAATGATATGTGAAGTTTCGTATCATTTCGAAAAGTCCCCGATTTAATTTTATTTTTTATCGAAACTAGTATAAACTAGTGTATAATATATTATGATTTTTTGGCCGAAACTTGCATTTTGAAAAGTTTCATAGAATCTAGTTTTCAGATGATTTTTTTTGCATGGACTTCCATCATAACCTTCCCTATTAGCATATATAAATTATCTAAAAAGTCTCGTATCATTTCAAATAGTCACCAATTAAATTTGATTTTTTTGACCAAAACTAGTGCATAATATACTATGATTTTTTAAAGAAACATGCATTTCGAAAAGTTTCATAGAATCTAAGTTTCAGATGATTTTTTGCATGGATTTACTTCATAGCCTTCCCTCGGAAAGTACATAAATGATATGCAAAGTTATGTATCATTTAAAACAGTCCCCGATTTAATTTGAATTTTTTACCGAATCTAGTGTATAATATATTATGATTTTTTGACCAAAACTTGCATTTCGAAATGTTTCATAAAATCTAATTTTCAGATGATTTTTTTGCATAGACTTCCATCATAACCTTCCCTCTTGACATATATAAATTATCTGAAAAGTCTCGTATCATTTCCAATAGTCCCCAATAAAATTTGATATTTTTGACCGAAACTAATGTATAATATACTAGGATTTTTTACCGAAACTTGCATTTCGGAAAGTTTCATAGAATCTAAATTTCAGATGATTTTTTCCATGGACTTACATCATACTCTTCCCTCGTAAAATATATAAATGATATATGAAGTTTCGTATCATTTCGAACAGTCCCCGATTTAATTTGATTTTTGACCGAAACTAGTATAAACTAGTGTATAATATATTATGATTTTTTAGCCGAAACTTGCATTTCGAAAAGTTTCATAGAATCTTGTTTTCAGATGATTTTTTTTGCATGGACTTCCATCATAACCTTCCCTATTAGCATATATAAATGATCTAAAAAGTCTCGTATCATTTCAAATAGTCCCCAATTAAATTTGATTTTTTTGACCAAAACTAGTGTTTAATATACTATGATTTTTGACCAAAACTTGCATTTTGAAATGTTTCATAGAATCTAACTTTCAGATGATTTTTTGCAAAGACTTACTTCATAACCTTCCCTCATAAAATATATAAATGATATGCAAAGTTTCGTATCATTTCGAACAGTCCCCGATTTAATTTGATTTTTGAACGAAACTAGTATAAACTAGTGTATAATATATTAAGATTTTTTTACCAAAACATGCATTTCGAAATGTTTCATAGAATCTAGTTTTTAGATGATTTTTTTGCATAGACTTCCATCATAACCTTCCCTATTAGCATATAAAAATGATCTAAAAAGTCTCGTATCATTTCAAATAGTTCCCAATCAAATTTGATTTTTTTTACCGAACCTAGTGTATAATATACTATGATTTTTAACCGAAACATGCATTTCGAAAAGTTTCATAGAATCTAAGTTTTAGATGATTTTTTGCAAGGACTTACTTCATAACCTTCGCTCATAAAATATATAAATGATATGCAAAGTTTCGTATCATTTCGAACAGTCCCCGGTTTAATGTGATTTTTGACCGAAACTAATATAAACTAGTGGATAATATATTATGATTTTTGACCAAAACTTGCATTTGAAAATGTTTCATAAAATCTAATTTTCAGATGATTATTTTGCATAGACTTCCATCATAACCTTCCCTCTTAACATATATAAATTATCTGAAAAGTCTCATATCATTTCCAATAGTCCCCAATTAAATTTGATATTTTTGACCGAACCTAGTGTATAATATACTATGATTTTTTACCGAAACTTGCATTTCGGAAAGTTCCATAGAATCTAAATTTCAGATGATTATTTGCATGGACTTACATCATACTCTTCCCTCGTAAAATATATAAATGATATGTGAAGTTTCGTATCACTTACAATAGTCCCCGCTTTTATTTTATTTTTGACCTAAACTAGTATGAACTAGTGTATAATATATTATGTTTTTTTGGCCGAAACTTGCATTTCGAAAAGTTTCATAGAATCTAGTTTTCAGAAGAAAAAAAATTGCATGGACATCCATCATATCCTTACCTCTTAACATCTATAAATAATCGGAAAAGTCTCGTATCATTTCAAATAGTCCCAATTAAATTTGATTTTTTGACCGAAACTAGTGTATAATATACTATGATTTTTGACCGAAACATGCATTTCGAAAAGTTTCATAAAATCTTATTTTTAGATGATTTTTTGCATGGATTTCCATCATAACCTTCCCTCGTAAAATATATAAATGATATGTAAAGTTTCGTATCATTTCGAACAGTCCCCGATTTAATTTGATTTTTGAACGAAACTAGTATAAACTAGTGTATAATATATTAAGATTTTTTGGCCGAAACTTGGATTTCAAAAAGTTTCATATAATCTAGTTTTCAGATAATCTTTTGCATGGACTTCTATCATATCCTTCCCTCTTAACATATATAAATGATCTGAAAAGTCTCGTATCATTTCAAATAGTCCCCGATGAAATATGATTTTTTTGACCGAAACTAATGTATAATATACTTTGATTTTTGACTGAAACTTGCATTTCGAAAAGTTTCATAGAATAAAATTTTCAAATGATATTTTGCATGGACTTCCATCATAACCTTCCCTCGTAAGATATATAAATGATATGCGAAGTTTCGTATCATTTCTAACAATCCCGGATTTAATTTCTTTTTGACCGAGACTAGTATAAACTAGTGTATAATATATTATGATTTTTTTACCAAAACTTGCATTTCGAAATGTTTCATAGAATATAACTTTTAGATGATTTTTTTGCATAGACTTCCATCATAACCTTCACTCTTAACATATATAAATTATTTGAAAAGTCTCGTATCATTTCAAATAGTCCCCAATTAAATTTGATATTTTTTACCGAAACTAGTGTATAATATACTATGATTTTTTAAAGAAACTTGCATTTCGGATATTTTCATAGAATCTAAAATTCAGATGATTTTTTGCATGGACTTACATCATACTCTTCCCTCGTAAAATATATAAATGATATGTGAAGTTTCGTATCATTTCGAACAATCCACGATTTAATATGATTTTTGACCGAAACTAGTATAAACTAGTGTATAATATATTATGTTTTTTTGGCTGATACTTGCATTTCGAAAAGTTTCATAGAATTTAGTTTTCAGAAGATTGTTTTGCATTTACTTCCATCATATCCTTGCCTCTTAACATATATAAATGATTGAAAAGTCTCGTATCATTTCAAATAGTCCCCAATTTATTTTTGATCTTTCGACAGAAACTAGTGTATAAAGTACTATGATATTTGACCGAAACTTGCATTTCAAAAAGTTTCATAGAAGATAATTTTCAGATGATATTTTGCATGGACTTCCATCATAACCTACCCTCGTAAAATATATAAATGATATGTGAAGTTTCGTATCATTTTGAACATTCTCCGATTTAATATGATTTTTGACCGAAACAAGTATAAACTAATGTATAATATTTTATGATTTTTTTTCCGAAATTGCATTTCGAAAAGTTTCATAGAATCTAGTTTTCAGATGATTTTTTTGAATGAACTTCCATCATAACCTTCCCTATTAACATAGATAAATGATCTGAAAAGTCTCGTATAATTTCAAATACTCCCCGATTAAATTTGATTTTTTTGACAAAACTAGTCTATAATATACCATGATTTTTGACCGAAACTTGCATTTCGAAAAGTTTCATAGAATCTAATTTTCAGATGATTTTTTGCATGGACTTACTTCATAACCTTCCCTCTTAAAATATATAAATGATATACGAAGTTTCGTATCATTTCCAACAGTCCCCGATTTAATTTGAATTTTGACCTAAACTAGTATAAACTAGTGTATAATATATTATGATTTTTTTACCAAAACTTGCATTTCGAAATGTATCATAGAAAATAATTTTCAGATGATTTTTTGCATATACTTCCATCATAACCTTCCCTCTTAACATATATAAATTATCTAAAAAGTCTCGTATCATTTCCTATAGTCCCCAATTAAATTTGATATTTTTGCCTGAAACTAGTGTATAATATACTATGATTTTTGACCGAAACTTGCATTTCGGAAAGTTTCATAGAATCTAAATTTCATATGATTTTTTGCATGGACTTACATCATACTCTTCCCTCGTAATTATATAAATGATATGTGAAGTTTCGTATCATTTCGAAAAGTCCCCGATTTAATTTTATTTTTTATCGAAACTAGTATAAACTAGTGTATAATATATTATGATTTTTTGGCCGAAACTTGCATTTTGAAAAGTTTCATAGAATCTAGTTTTCAGATGATTTTTTTTGCATGGACTTCCATCATAACCTTCCCTATTAGCATATATAAATTATCTAAAAAGTCTCGTATCATTTCAAATAGTCACCAATTAAATTTGATTTTTTTGACCAAAACTAGTGCATAATATACTATGATTTTTTAAAGAAACATGCATTTCGAAAAGTTTCATAGAATCTAAGTTTCAGATGATTTTTTGCATGGATTTACTTCATAGCCTTCCCTCGGAAAGTACATAAATGATATGCAAAGTTATGTATCATTTAAAACAGTCCCCGATTTAATTTGAATTTTTTACCGAATCTAGTGTATAATATATTATGATTTTTTGACCAAAACTTGCATTTCGAAATGTTTCATAAAATCTAATTTTCAGATGATTTTTTTGCATAGACTTCCATCATAACCTTCCCTCTTGACATATATAAATTATCTGAAAAGTCTCGTATCATTTCCAATAGTCCCCAATAAAATTTGATATTTTTGACCGAAACTAGTGTATAATATACTAGGGTTTTTTACCGAAACTTGCATTTCGGAAAGTTTCATAGAATCTAAATTTCAGATGATTTTTTCCATGGACTTACATCATACTCTTCCCTCGTAAAATATATAAATGATATATGAAGTTTCGTATCATTTCGAACAGTCCCCGATTTAATTTGATTTTTGACCGAAACTAGTATAAACTAGTGTATAATATATTATGATTTTTTAGCCGAAACTTGCATTTCGAAAAGTTTCATAGAATCTTGTTTTCAGATGATTTTTTTTGCATGGACTTCCATCATAACCTTCCCTATTAGCATATATAAATGATCTAAAAAGTCTCGTATCATTTCAAATAGTCCCCAATTAAATTTGATTTTTTTGACCAAAACTAGTGTTTAATATACTATGATTTTTGACCAAAACTTGCATTTTGAAATGTTTCATAGAATCTAACTTTCAGATGATTTTTTGCAAAGACTTACTTCATAACCTTCCCTCATAAAATATATAAATGATATGCAAAGTTTCGTATCATTTCGAACAGTCCCCGATTTAATTTGATTTTTGAACGAAACTAGTATAAACTAGTGTATAATATATTAAGATTTTTTTACCAAAACATGCATTTCGAAATGTTTCATAGAATCTAGTTTTTAGATGATTTTTTTGCATAGACTTCCATCATAACCTTCCCTATTAGCATATAAAAATGATCTAAAAAGTCTCGTATCATTTCAAATAGTTCCCAATCAAATTTGATTTTTTTTACCGAACCTAGTGTATAATATACTATGATTTTTAACCGAAACATGCATTTCGAAAAGTTTCATAGAATCTAAGTTTTAGATGATTTTTTGCAAGGACTTACTTCATAACCTTCGCTCATAAAATATATAAATGATATGCAAAGTTTCGTATCATTTCGAACAGTCCCCGGTTTAATGTGATTTTTGACCGAAACTAATATAAACTAGTGGATAATATATTATGATTTTTGACCAAAACTTGCATTTGAAAATGTTTCATAAAATCTAATTTTCAGATGATTATTTTGCATAGACTTCCATCATAACCTTCCCTCTTAACATATATAAATTATCTGAAAAGTCTCATATCATTTCCAATAGTCCCCAATTAAATTTGATATTTTTGACCGAACCTAGTGTATAATATACTATGATTTTTTACCGAAACTTGCATTTCGGAAAGTTCCATAGAATCTAAATTTCAGATGATTATTTGCATGGACTTACATCATACTCTTCCCTCGTAAAATATATAAATGATATGTGAAGTTTCGTATCACTTACAATAGTCCCCGCTTTTATTTTATTTTTGACCTAAACTAGTATGAACTAGTGTATAATATATTATGTTTTTTTGGCCGAAACTTGCATTTCGAAAAGTTTCATAGAATCTAGTTTTCAGAAGAAAAAAAATTGCATGGACATCCATCATATCCTTACCTCTTAACATCTATAAATAATCGGAAAAGTCTCGTATCATTTCAAATAGTCCCAATTAAATTTGATTTTTTGACCGAAACTAGTGTATAATATACTATGATTTTTGACCGAAACATGCATTTCGAAAAGTTTCATAGAATCTTATTTTTAGATGATTTTTTGCATGGATTTCCATCATAACCTTCCCTCGTAAAATATATAAATGATATGTAAAGTTTCGTATCATTTCGAACAGTCCCCGATTTAATTTGATTTTTGAACGAAACTAGTATAAACTAGTGTATAATATATTAAGATTTTTTGGCCGAAACTTGGATTTCAAAAAGTTTCATATAATCTAGTTTTCAGATAATCTTTTGCATGGACTTCTATCATATCCTTCCCTCTTAACATATATAAATGATCTGAAAAGTCTCGTATCATTTCAAATAGTCCCCGATGAAATATGATTTTTTTGACCGAAACTAATGTATAATATACTTTGATTTTTGACTGAAACTTGCATTTCGAAAAGTTTCATAGAATAAAATTTTCAAATGATATTTTGCATGGACTTCCATCATAACCTTCCCTCGTAAGATATATAAATGATATGCGAAGTTTCGTATCATTTCTAACAATCCCGGATTTAATTTCTTTTTGACCGAGACTAGTATAAACTAGTGTATAATATATTATGATTTTTTTACCAAAACTTGCATTTCGAAATGTTTCATAGAATATAACTTTTAGATGATTTTTTTGCATAGACTTCCATCATAACCTTCCCTCTTAACATATATAAATTATTTGAAAAGTCTCGTATCATTTCAAATTGTCCCCAATTAAATTTGATATTTTTTACCGAAACTAGTGTATAATATACTATGATTTTTTAAAGAAACTTGCATTTCGGATATTTTCATAGAATCTAAAATTCAGATGATTTTTTGCATGGACTTACATCATACTCTTCCCTCGTAAAATATATAAATGATATGTGAAGTTTCGTATCATTTCGAACAATCCACGATTTAATATGATTTTTGACCGAAACTAGTATAAACTAGTGTATAATATATTATGTTTTTTTGGCTGATACTTGCATTTCGAAAAGTTTCATAGAATTTAGTTTTCAGAAGATTGTTTTGCATTTACTTCCATCATATCCTTGCCTCTTAACATATATAAATGATTGAAAAGTCTCGTATCATTTCAAATAGTCCCCAATTTATTTTTGATCTTTCGACAGAAACTAGTGTATAAAGTACTATGATATTTGACCGAAACTTGCATTTCAAAAAGTTTCATAGAAGATAATTTTCAGATGATATTTTGCATGGACTTCCATCATAACCTACCCTCGTAAAATATATAAATGATATGTGAAGTTTCGTATCATTTTGAACATTCTCCGATTTAATATGATTTTTGACCGAAACAAGTATAAACTAATGTATAATATTTTATGATTTTTTTTCCGAAATTGCATTTCGAAAAGTTTCATAGAATCTAGTTTTCAGATGATTTTTTTGAATGAACTTCCATCATAACCTTCCCTATTAACATAGATAAATGATCTGAAAAGTCTCGTATCATTTCAAATACTCCCCGATTAAATTTGATTTTTTTGACAAAACTAGTCTATAATATACCATGATTTTTGACCGAAACTTGCATTTCGAAAAGTTTCATAGAATCTAAGTTTCAGATGATTTTTTGCATGGACTTACTTCATAACCTTCCCTCTTAAAATATATAAATGATATACGAAGTTTCGTATCATTTCCAACAGTCCCCGATTTAATTTGAATTTTGACCTAAACTAGTATAAACTAGTGTATAATATATTATCATTTTTTTACCAAAACTTGCATTTCGAAATGTATCATAGAAAATAATTTTCAGATGATTTTTTGCATATACTTCCATCATAACCTTCCCTCTTAACATATATAAATTATCTAAAAAGTCTCGTATCATTTCCTATAGTCCCCAATTAAATTTGATATTTTTGCCTGAAACTAGTGTATAATATACTATGATTTTTGACCGAAACTTGCATTTCGGAAAGTTTCATAGAATCTAAATTTCATATGATTTTTTGCATGGACTTACATCATACTCTTCCCTCGTAATTATATAAATGATATGTGAAGTTTCGTATCATTTCGAAAAGTCCCCGATTTAATTTTATTTTTTATCGAAACTAGTATAAACTAGTGTATAATATATTATGATTTTTTGGCCGAAACTTGCATTTTGAAAAGTTTCATAGAATCTAGTTTTCAGATGATTTTTTTTGCATGGACTTCCATCATAACCTTCCCTATTAGCATATATAAATTATCTAAAAAGTCTCGTATCATTTCAAATAGTCACCAATTAAATTTGATTTCTTTGACCAAAACTAGTGCATAATATACTATGATTTTTTAAAGAAACATGCATTTCGAAAAGTTTCATAGAATCTAAGTTTCAGATGATTTTTTGCATGGATTTACTTCATAGCCTTCCCTCGGAAAGTACATAAATGATATGCAAAGTTATGTATCATTTAAAACAGTCCCCGATTTAATTTGAATTTTTTACCGAATCTAGTGTATAATATATTATGATTTTTTGACCAAAACTTGCATTTCGAAATGTTTCATAAAATCTAATTTTCAGATGATTTTTTTGCATAGACTTCCATCATAACCTTCCCTCTTGACATATATAAATTATCTGAAAAGTCTCGTATCATTTCCAATAGTCCCCAATAAAATTTGATATTTTTGACCGAAACTAGTGTATAATATACTAGGATTTTTTACCGAAACTTGCATTTCGGAAAGTTTCATAGAATCTAAATTTCAGATGATTTTTTCCATGGACTTACATCATACTCTTCCCTCGTAAAATATATAAATGATATATGAAGTTTCGTATCATTTCGAACAGTCCCCGATTTAATTTGATTTTTGACCGAAACTAGTATAAACTAGTGTATAATATATTATGATTTTTTAGCCGAAACTTGCATTTCGAAAAGTTTCATAGAATCTTGTTTTCAGATGATTTTTTTTGCATGGACTTCCATCATAACCTTCCCTATTAGCATATATAAATGATCTAAAAAGTCTCGTATCATTTCAAATAGTCCCCAATTAAATTTGATTTTTTTGACCAAAACTAGTGTTTAATATACTATGATTTTTGACCAAAACTTGCATTTTGAAATGTTTCATAGAATCTAACTTTCAGATGATTTTTTGCAAAGACTTACTTCATAACCTTCCCTCATAAAATATATAAATGATATGCAAAGTTTCGTATCATTTCGAACAGTCCCCGATTTAATTTGATTTTTGAACGAAACTAGTATAAACTAGTGTATAATATATTAAGATTTTTTTACCAAAACATGCATTTCGAAATGTTTCATAGAATCTAGTTTTTAGATGATTTTTTTGCATAGACTTCCATCATAACCTTCCCTATTAGCATATAAAAATGATCTAAAAAGTCTCGTATCATTTCAAATAGTTCCCAATCAAATTTGATTTTTTTTACCGAACCTAGTGTATAATATACTATGATTTTTAACCGAAACATGCATTTCGAAAAGTTTCATAGAATCTAAGTTTTAGATGATTTTTTGCAAGGACTTACTTCATAACCTTCGCTCATAAAATATATAAATGATATGCAAAGTTTCGTATCATTTCGAACAGTCCCCGGTTTAATGTGATTTTTGACCGAAACTAATATAAACTAGTGGATAATATATTATGATTTTTGACCAAAACTTGCATTTGAAAATGTTTCATAAAATCTAATTTTCAGATGATTATTTTGCATAGACTTCCATCATAACCTTCCCTCTTAACATATATAAATTATCTGAAAAGTCTCATATCATTTCCAATAGTCCCCAATTAAATTTGATATTTTTGACCGAACCTAGTGTATAATATACTATGATTTTTTACCGAAACTTGCATTTCGGAAAGTTCCATAGAATCTAAATTTCAGATGATTATTTGCATGGACTTACATCATACTCTTCCCTCGTAAAATATATAAATGATATGTGAAGTTTCGTATCACTTACAATAGTCCCCGCTTTTATTTTATTTTTGACCTAAACTAGTATGAACTAGTGTATAATATATTATGTTTTTTTGGCCGAAACTTGCATTTCGAAAAGTTTCATAGAATCTAGTTTTCAGAAGAAAAAAAATTGCATGGACTTCCATCATATCCTTACCTCTTAACATCTATAAATAATCGGAAAAGTCTCGTATCATTTCAAATAGTCCCAATTAAATTTGATTTTTTGACCGAAACTAGTGTATAATATACTATGATTTTTGACCGAAACATGCATTTCGAAAAGTTTCATAGAATCTTATTTTTAGATGATTTTTTGCATGGATTTCCATCATAACCTTCCCTCGTAAAATATATAAATGATATGTAAAGTTTCGTATCATTTCGAACAGTCCCCGATTTAATTTGATTTTTGAACGAAACTAGTATAAACTAGTGTATAATATATTAAGATTTTTTGGCCGAAACTTGGATTTCAAAAAGTTTCATATAATCTAGTTTTCAGATAATCTTTTGCATGGACTTCTATCATATCCTTCCCTCTTAACATATATAAATGATCTGAAAAGTCTCGTATCATTTCAAATAGTCCCCGATGAAATATGATTTTTTTGACCGAAACTAATGTATAATATACTTTGATTTTTGACTGAAACTTGCATTTCGAAAAGTTTCATAGAATAAAATTTTCAAATGATATTTTGCATGGACTTCCATCATAACCTTCCCTCGTAAGATATATAAATGATATGCGAAGTTTCGTATCATTTCTAACAATCCCGGATTTAATTTCTTTTTGACCGAGACTAGTATAAACTAGTGTATAATATATTATGATTTTTTTACCAAAACTTGCATTTCGAAATGTTTCATAGAATATAACTTTTAGATGATTTTTTTGCATAGACTTCCATCATAACCTTCCCTCTTAACATATATAAATTATTTGAAAAGTCTCGTATCATTTCAAATAGTCCCCAATTAAATTTGATATTTTTTACCGAAACTAGTGTATAATATACTATGATTTTTTCACGAAACTTGCATTTCGGATATTTTCATAGAATCTAAAATTCAGATGATTTTTTGCATGGACTTACATCATACTCTTCCCTCGTAAAATATATAAATGATATGTGAAGTTTCGTATCATTTTGAACATTCCCCGATTTAATATGATTTTTGACCGAAACAAGTATAAACTAGTGTATAATATTTTATGATTTTTTTTCCGAAATTGCATTTCGAAAAGTTTCATAGAATCTAGTTTTCAGATGATTTTTTTGAATGAACTTCCATCATAACCTTCCCTATTAACATAGATAAATGATCTGAAAAGTCTCGTATCATTTCAAATACTCCCCGATTAAATTTGATTTTTTTGACAAAACTAGTCTCTAATATACCATGATTTTTGACCGAAACATGCATTTCGAAAAGTTTCATAGAATCTAAGTTTCAGATGATTTTTTGCATGGACTTACTTCATAACCTTCCCTCTTAAAATATATAAATGATATGCGAAGTTTCGTATCATTTCCAACAGTCCCCGATTTAATTTGAATTTTTTACCGAATCTAGTGTATAATATATTATGATTTTTTGACCAAAACTTGCATTTCGAAATGTTTCATAGAATCTAATTTTCAGATGATTTTTTTGCATAGACTTCCATCATAACCTTCCCTCTTGACATATATAAATTATCTGAAAAGTCTCGTATAATTTCCAATAGTCCCCAATAAAATTTGATATTTTTGACCGAAACTCGTGTATAATATACTAGGATTTTTTACCGAAACTTGCATTTCGGAAAGTTTCATAGAATCTAAATTTCAAATGATTTTTTCCATGGATTTACTTCATAATCTTCCCTCGTAAAATATATAAATTATATATGAAGTTTCGTATCATTTTGAATAGTCCCCGATTTAATTTGATTTTTGACCGAAATTAATATAAACTAGTGTATAATATTTTATGATTTTTTGGCCGAAACTTGCATTTCGAAAAGTTTCATAGAATCTAGTTTTCAAATGATTTTTTTTGCATGTACTTCCATCATAACCTTCCCTATTAGCATATATAAATGATCTAAAAAGTCTCGTGTCATTTCAAATAGTCCCCAATTAAATTTGATTTTTTTGACCAAAACTAGTGTTTAATATACTATGATTTTTGACCAAAACTTGCATTTCGAAATGTTTCATAGAATCAAATTTTCAGATGATTTTTTTGCATAGACTTCTATCATAACCTTCCCTCTTAACATATATAAATTATTTGAAAAGTCTCGTATCATTTCAAATAGTCCCCAATTAAATTTGATATTTTTTACCGAAACTAGTGTATTATATACTATGATTTTTGACCGAAACTTGCATTTCGGAAAGTTTCATAGAATCTAAATTTCATATGATTTTTTGCACGGACTTACATCATACTCTTCCCTCGTAATTATATAAATGATATGTGAAGTTTCGTATCATTTCGAACAGTCCCCGATTTAATTTTATTTTTTATCCAAACTAGTATAAACTAGTGTATAATATATTATTATTTTTTGGCCGAAACTTGCATTTTGAAAAGTTTCATAGAATCTAGTTTTAAGATGATTTTTTTTGCATGGACTTCCGTCATAACCTTCCCTATTAGCATATATAAATGATCTAAAAAGTATCGTATCATTTCAAATTGTCACCAATTAAATTTGAATTTTTTTGAAGAAAACTAGTGTATAATATACTATGATTTTTTACCGAAACTTGCATTTCGAAAAATTTCATAGAATCTACGTTTCAAATGATTTTTTGCATGGATTTACTTCATAACCTTCCCTCGTAAAGTACATAAATGATATGCATAGTTATGTATCATTTAAAATAGTCCCCGATTTAATTTGATTTTTTACCGAAACTAGTGTATAATATACTATGATTTTTGACCGAAACTTGCATTTCGGAAAGTTTCATCGAATCTAAATTTCATATGATTTTTTGCACGGACTTACATCATACTCTTCCCTCGTAATTATATAAATGATATGTGAAGTTTCTTATCATTTCGAACAGTCCCCGATTTAATTTTATTTTTTATCGAAACTAGTATTAACTAGTGTATAATATATTATGATTATTTGGCCGAAATTTGCATTTTGAAAAGTATCATAGAATCTAGTTTTAAGATGATTTTTTTTGCATGGACTTCCGTCATAACCTTCCCTATTAGCATATATAAATGATCTAAAAAGTCTCGTATCATTTCAAATAGTCACCAATTAAATTTGATTTTTTTGACGAAAACTAGTGTATAATATACTATGATTTTTTACCGAAACTTGCATTTCGAAAAATTTCATAGAATCTATGTTTCAAATGATTTTTTGCATGGATTTACTTCATAACCTTCCCTCGTAAAGTACATAAATGATATGCAAAGTTATGTATCATTTAAAATAGTCCCCGATTTAATTTGATTTTTTACCGAAACTAGTGTATAATATACTATGATTTTTGACCGAAACTTGCATTTCGGAAAGTTTCATAGAATCTAAATTTCAGATGATTTTTTGCATGGACTTACATCATACTCTTCCCTCGTAAAATATATAAATGATATATGAAGTTTCGTATCATTTCAAACAGTCCCCGATTTTATTTGATTTTTGACCGAAACTAGTATAAACTAGTGTATAATATATTATGATTTTTTGGCCGAAACTTGCATTTCGAAAAGTTTCATAGAATCTAGTTTTCAGATGATTTTTTTTGCATGGACTTCCATCATAACCTTCCCTATTAGCATATATAAATGATCTAAAAATTCTCGTATCATTTCAAATAGTCCCCAATTAAATTTAATTTTTTTGACCAAATCTAGTGTTTAATATACTATGATTTTTGACCAAAACTTGCATTTCGAAATGTTTCATAGAATCAAATTTTCAGATGATTTTTTCACATAGACTTCCATCATAACCTTCCCTCTTAACATATATAAATTATTTGAAAAGTCTCGTATCATTTCAAATAGTCCCCAATTAAATTTGATATTTTTTACCGAAACTAGTGTATAATATACTATGATTTTTGACCGAAACTTGCATTTCGGAAAGTTTCATCGAATCTAAATTTCATATGATTTTTTGCACGGACTTACATCATACTCTTCCCTCGTAATTATATAAATGATATGTGAAGTTTCTTATCATTTCGAACAGTCCCCGATTTAATTTTATTTTTTATCGAAACTAGTATTAACTAGTGTATAATATATTATGATTATTTGGCCGAAATTTGCATTTTGAAAAGTTTCATAGAATCTAGTTGTAAGATGATTTTTTTTGCATGGACTTCCGTCATAACCTTCCCTATTAGCATATATAAATGATCTAAAAAGTCTCGTATCATTTCAAATAGTCACCAATTAAATTTGATTTTTTTGACGAAAACTAGTGTATAATATACTATGATTTTTTACCGAAACTTGCATTTCGAAAAGTTTCATAGAATCTAAGTTTCAGATGATTTTTTGCATGGAATTACTTCATAACCTTCCCTCGTAAAGTACATAAATGATATGCAAAGTTATGTATCATTTAAAACAGTCCCCGATTTAATTTGATTTTTTACCGAAACGAGTGTATAATATACTATGATTTTTAACCGAAACTTACATTTCGGAAAGTTTCATAGAATCTAAATTTCAGATGATTTTTTGCATGGACTTACATCATACTCTTCCCTCGTAAAATATATAAATGATATATGAAGTTTCGTATCATTTCAAACAGTCCCCGATTTAATTTGATTTTTGACCGAAACTAGTATAAACTAGTGTATAATATATTATGATTTTTTGGCCGAAACTTGCATTTCGAAAAGTTTCATAGAATCTAGTTTTTAGATGATTTTTTTGCATGGACTTCCATCATAATCTTCCCTATTAGCATATATAAATGATCTAAAAAGTCTCGTATCATTTAAAATAGTCGTTAATTAAATTTTATTTTTTTGACCAAAACTAGTGTTTAATATACTATGATTTTTGACAAAAACTTGCATTTCGAAATGTTTCATAGAATTAAATTTTCAGATTATTTTTTTGCATAGACTTCCATCATAACCTTCCCTCTTAACATATATAAATTATCTAAAAAGTCTCGTATCATTTCCTATAGTCCCCAATTAAATTTGATATTTTTGCCTGAAACTAGTGTATAATATACTATGATTTTTGACCGAAACTTGCATTTCGGAAAGTTTCATAGAATCTAAATTTCATATGATTTTTTGCATGGACTTACATAATACTCTTCCCTCGTAATTATATAAATGATATGTGAAGTTTCGTATCATTTCGAAAATTCCCCGATTTAATTTTATTTTTTATCGAAACTAGTATAAACTAGTGTATAATATATTATGATTTTTTGGCCGAAACTTGCATTTTGAAAAGTTTCATAGAATCTAGTTTTCAGATGATTTTTTTTGCATGGACTTCCATCATAACCTTCCCTATTAGCATATATAAATTATCTAAAAAGTCTCGTATCATTTCAAATAGTCACCAATTAAATTTGATTTTTTTGACCAAAACTAGTGCATAATATACTATGATTTTTTAAAGAAACATGCATTTCGAAAAGTTTCATAGAATCTAAGTTTCAGATTATTTTTTGCATTGACTTACTTCATAACATTCCCTCATAAAATATATAAATGATATGCAAAGTTTCGTATCATTTTGAACAGTCCCTTATTTAATTTGATTTTTGACCGAAACTAGTATAAACTAGTGTATAATATATTATGATTTTTTGACCAAAACTTGCATTTCGAAATGTCTCATAGAATCTAATTTTCAGATTATTTTTTTGCATAGACTTCCATCATAACCTTCCCTCTTAACATATATAAATTATCTGAAAAGTCTCGTATCATTTACAATAGTCCCCAATTAAATTTGATATTTTTGACCGAACCTAGTGTATAACATACTATGATTTTTTACCGAAACTTGCATTTCGGAAAGTTCCATAAAATCTAAATTTCAGATGATTATTTGCATGGACTTACATCATACTCTTCCCTCGTAAAATATATAAATGATATGTGAAGTTTCGTATCACTTAGAACATTTCCCGATTTAATTTGATTTTTGACCGATTTAATTTAATTTGATTTCAGAAGATTTTTTTGCATGGACTTCCATCATATCCTTAACTCTTAACGTATATAAATGATCTGAAAAGTGTCGTATTATTTCAAATAGTCCCCAATTAAATTTGAGTTTTTGACCGAAACTAGTGTATAATATACTATGATTTTTTTACCGAAACTTGCATTTCGAAAAGTTTCATAGAATCAAATTTTTTGATGATTTTTTGCATGGATTTCCATCATATCCTTCCCTCGTAAAATATATAAATGATATGTGAAGTTTCGCATTATTTCGAACAGTCCCCGATTTAATTTGATTTTTTACCGAAACTAGTATAAACTAGTGTATAATATATTATGTTTTTTTGGCCAAAACCTGCATTTTGAAATATTTCATAGAATCTTGTTTTCAGATAATTTTTTGAATGGACTTCTATCATATCCTTCCCTCTTAACATATATATAAATGATCTGAAAAGTCTCGTATTATTTCAAATAGTCCCCAATTAAATTTGATTTTTTGACCGAAACTAGTGTATAATATACTATGATTTTTGACCGAAACTTGCATTTCGAAAAGTTTCATAGAATCAAATTTTTTGATGATTTTTTGCATGGACTTACTTCATAACCTTCCCTCGTAAAATATATAAATGATATGCGAAGTTTCGTATCATTTCGAACAGTCCCCGATTTAATTTGATTTTTGACCGAGACTAGTATAAACTAGTGTATAGTATATTATGATTTTTTGACCAAAACATGCATTTTTAAAGGTTTCATAGAATCTAATTTTCGGATGATGTTTTTTGCATAGACTTCCATCATAACATTCCCTCTTAACATATATAAATTATCTGAAAAGTCCTGTATCATTTCGAATAGTCCCCAATTAAATTTGATATTTTTTACCGAAACTAGTGTATAATATACTATGATTTTTGACCGGAACTTGCATTACGGAAAGTTTCATAGAATCTAAATTTCAGATGATTTTTTGCATGGACTTACATCATACTCTTCCCTCAAAAAATATATAAATGATATGTGAAGTTTCGTATCATTTCGAACATTCCACGGTTTATTTGATTTTTGACCGAAACTAGTATAAACTAGTGTATAATATATTATGTTTTTTTTGCCAAAACTTGCATTTCGAAAAGTTTCATAGAATTTAGTTTTCAGAAGATTTTTTTGGATTGACTTCCTTTATATCCTTGCCTCTTAACATATATAAATGATTGGAAAAGTTTCGTATCATTTCAAAAAGTCCCGATTAAATTTGATTTTTTGACTGAAACTAGTGTATAATATACTATGAATTTTGACCGAAACTTACATTTCGAAAAGTTTCATAAAATCTAATTCTCAAATGATATTTTGCATGGAATTCCATCATAACCTTCCCTCGTAAAATATATAAATGATATGCAAAGTTTCGTATCATTTCGAACAATCCCCGATTTAATTTGATTTTTGACCGAAACTAGTGTATAATATATTATGAGTTTTTGAACAAAACTTACATTTCGAAATGTTTCATAAAATCGAATTTTCAGATGATTTTTTTTCATAGACTTCCATCATAACCTTCCCTCTTGACATATATAAATTATCTAAAAAGTCTCGTATCATTTCTAATAGTCCCCAATTAAATTTTTTTTTTGAACAAAACTAGTGTAAATATACTATGATTTTTGACCGAAACTTAAAATTTCGAAAAGTATCATAAAATCTAAGTTTCAAATGTTTTTTTGCAAGGACTTACTTCATAAACTTCCCTCTTAAAATATATAAATGATATGCAAAGTTTCATATCATTTCGAACAGTCCCCGATTTAATTTGATTTTTGACCGAAACTAGTATAAACTAGTGTATAATATATTATGATTTTTTGACCAAAACATGCATTTCGAAATGTTTCAAAGAATCTATATTTCAGATGATTTTTTTGCATAGACTTCCATCATAACCTTCCCTCTTAACATATATAAATTATCTGAAAAGTCTCGTATCATTTCCAATAGTCCCCAATTAAATTTAATATTTTTGACCGAACCTAGTGTATAATATACTATGATTTTTTACCGAAACTTGATTTCGGAAAAAACTATAGAATCTAAATTTCATATGATTATTTGCATGGACTTACATCATACTCTTCCCTCGTAAAGTAACTAAATGATATGTGAAGTTTCGTATCACTTAGAACAGTCCCCAATTTAATTTAATATTTGATCGAAACTAGTATAAACTAGTGTATAATATATTATGTTTTTTTGGCCGAAACTTGCATTTCGAAAAATTTCATAGATCTAGTCTTCAGAAGATTTTTTTGCATGTACTTCCATCATATCCTTGCCTCTTAACATATATAAATGATAGGAAAAGTCTCGTATCAATTCAAATAGTCTCCAATTAAATTTGATTTTTTGACCGAAACTAGTGTATAATATACAATGATTTTTAACCGAAACTTGCATTTCGAAAAGTTTCATAGAATCTAATTTTTAGATGATTTTTTGCATGGATTTCCATCATAACCTTCCCTCGTAAAATATATAAATGATATGTGAAGTTTCGTATCATTTCGAACAGTCCCCGATTAATTTTATTTTTGACCGAAACTAGTATAAACTAGTGTATAATATATTACGATTATTTGGCCGAAACAGGCATTTCGAAAGTTTCATAGAATCTAGTTTTTAGATAATTTTTTGCATGGACTTCTATCATATCCTTCCCTCTTAACATATATAAAAGATCTGAAAAGTATAGTATCATTTCAAATAGTCCCCAATGAAATATGATTTTTTTGACCGAAACTAGTGTATAATATACTATGATTTTTTACCGAAACCTGCATTTCGAAACGTTTCATAGAATCTAATTTTCAGATGATATTTTGCATGGACTTCCATCATAACCTTCCCTCGTAAAATATATAAATGATATGCGATGTTGCGTATCATTTCTAACAATCCCAGATTTAATTTCTTTTTGACCGAGACTAGTATAAACTAGTGTATAATATATTATGATTTTTTGACCAAAACTTTCATTTCGAAATGTTTCATAGAATCTAATTTTAAAATGATTTTTTTGCATAGACTTCCATCATAACCTTCCCTCTTAACATATATAAATTATCAAAATGTCTCCTATCATTTCAAATAGTCCTCAATTAAATTTGATATTTTTTACCGAAACTAGTGTATAATATACTATGATGTTTGAATGTAACTTGCATTTCGGAAAGTTTCATAGAATCTAAATTTCAGATGATTTTTTGCATGGACTTACATCATACTCTTCCCTTGTAAAATATATAAATGATATGTGAAGTTTCGTATCATTTCGTATCATAGAATCTAGTTTTCAGATAATTTTTTGCATGGACTTCTATCATATCCTTCTTTCTTAACATATATAAATGATCTGAAAAGTCTCGTATCATTTCAAATAGTCCCCAATGAAATATGATTTTTTAGACCGAAACTAATGTATAATATACTATGATTTTTAACCGAAACTTGCATTTCGAAAAGTTTCATAGAATCTAATATTCAGATGATATTTTGCATGGACTTACTTCATAACCTTCCCTCGTAAAATATATAAATGATATGTGAAGTTTCGTATCATTTCGAACAGTCCCCGATTTAATTTAATTTTTTGACCGAAACTAGTATAAACTAGTGTATAATATATTAAGATTTTTTGGCCGAAACTTTCATTTCGAAAAGTTTCATCGAATCTAGTTTTCAGAAGATTTTTTTTGCATGGACTTCCATCATAACCTTCCCTATTAACATATATAAATGATCTAAAAAGTCTTGTATCATTTCAAATAGTCCCCAATTAAATTTGATTTTTTTTACCAAAACTAGTGTATAATATACTATGATTGTTTACCGAAACTCTCATTTCAAAAAGTTTCATAGAATCTAAGTTTCAGATGATTTTTTGCATGGACTTACTTCATAACCTTCCCTCGTAAAATATATAAATGATATGCGAAGTTTCGTATCATTTCGAATAGTTCCCGATTTAATTTAATTTTTGACCGAAACTAGTATAAACTTAGTGTATAATATATTATGTTTTTTTGACATAAACTTGCATTTCGAAATGTTTCATAGAATCTAATTTTCTAATGATTTTTTTGCATAGACTTCCATCATAACTTTCCCTCTTGACAAATATAAATTTTTTGAAAAGTCTCGTATCATTTCCAATAGTCCCCAATTAAATTTGATATTTTTGACCGAAACTAGTGTATAATATACTATGTTTTTTGACCGAAACTTGCATTTCGGAAAGTTTCATAGAATCTAAATTTCAGATGATTTTTTCCATGGACTTACATCATACTCTTCCCTTGTAAAATTATAAATGATATGTGAAGTTTCGTATCATTTCAAACTGTCCCCGATTTAATTTTATTTTTTGACCGAAACTAGTATAAACTAGTGTATAATATATTATGATTTTTTGGTTGAAACTTGCATTTCGAAAAGTTTCATAGAATCTAGTTTTCAGATGATTTTTTTTGCATGGCCTTCCATCATAACCTTCCCTATTAACATATATAAATGGTCTAAAAAGTCTTGTATCATTTCAAATAGTCCCCAGTTAAATTTGATTTTTTTTACCAAAACTAGTGTATAATATAATATGATTTTTGACTGAAACTTGCATTTCAAAAAGTTTCATAGAATCTATGTTTCAGA
Organism: Lathyrus aphaca; assembly: GCA_963966055.1. NCBI lineage: Eukaryota > Viridiplantae > Streptophyta > Magnoliopsida > Fabales > Fabaceae > Lathyrus > Lathyrus aphaca. The sequence continues at coordinate 17,324,549 of OZ014523.1, read as the reverse complement.
TGATTTTTTGCATGGACTTACTTCATAACCTTCCCTCGTAAAATAAATAAATGATATGCAAAGTTTCGCATCATTTCGAACAGTCCCAGATTTAATTTGATTTTTGACCCGAAACTAGTATGAACTAGTGTATAATATATTATGTTTTTTGGCCGAAACTTGCATTTTGAAAAGTTTCATAGAATCTAGTTTTCAGATAATTTTTTGCATGGACTTCTATCATATCCTTCCCTCTTAACATATATAAATGATCTGAAAAGTCTCGTATCATTTCAAATAGTCCCCAATGAAATATGATTTTTTAGACCGAAACTAATGTATAATATACTATGATTTTTAACCGAAACTTGCATTTCGAAAAGTTTCATAGAATCTAATATTCAGATGATATTTTGCATGGACTTACTTCATAACCTTCCCTCGTAAAATATATAAATGATATGCGAAGTTTCGTATCATTTCGAACAGTCCCCGGTTTAATTTGATTTTTGACCGAGACTAGTATAAACTAGTGTATAGTATATTATGATTTTTTGACCAAAACATGCATTTTTAAAGGTTTCATAGAATCTAATTTTCGGATGATGTTTTTTGCATAGACTTCCATCATAACATTCCCTCTTAACATATATAAATTATCTGAAAAGTCCTGTATCATTTCAAATAGTCCCCAATTAAATTTGATATTTTTTACCGAAACTAGTGTATAATATACTATGATTTTTGACCGGAACTTGCATTACGGAAAGTTTCATAGAATCTAAATTTCAGATGATTTTTTGCATGGACTTACATCATACTCTTCCCTCAAAAAATATATAAATGATATGTGAAGTTTCGTATCATTTCGAACATTCCACGGTTTATTTGATTTTTGACCGAAACTAGTATAAACTAGTGTATAATATATTATGTTTTTTTTTGCCAAAACTTGCATTTCGAAAAGTTTCATAGAATTTAGTTTTCAGAAGATTTTTTTGGATTGACTTCCATCATATCCTTGCCTCTTAACATATATAAATGATTTGAAAAGTTTCGTATCATTTCAAATAGTCCCCGATTAAATTTGATTTTTTGACCGAAACTAGTGTATAATATACTATGATATTTGACCGAAACTTGCATTTCGAAAAGTTTCATAGAATCTAATTTTCAGATTATATATTGCATGGACTTCCATCATAACCTTCTCTCGTAAAATATATAAATGATTTTTGAAGTTTCGTATCATTTCGAGCAGTCCCAATTTAATTTGATTTTTGACCAAAACAAGTATAAACTAGTGTATAATATATTATGATTTTTTTGCCGAAATTGCTTTTCGAAAAGTTTCATAGAATCTAGTTTTCAGATGATTTTTTTGCATGGACTTCCATCATAACCTTCACTATTAACATATATAAATGATCTAAAAAGTCTCGTATCATTTCAAATAGTCTCCAATTAAATTTGATTTTTTTGACCAAAACTAGTCTATAATATACTATGATTTTTGACCGAAACTTGCATTTCGAAAATTTCATAGAATCTAAGTTTCAGATGATTTTTTGCATGGAATTACTTCATAACCTTCCCACGTAAAATATATAAATGATATGTGAAGTTTCATATCATTTCGAACAGTCCCCGATTTAATTTGATTTTTGACCGAAACTAGTATAAACTAGTGTATAATATATTATGATTTTTGACCAAAACTTGCATTTCGAAATGTTTCATAGATTCTAATTTTCAGATAATTATTTTTGCATAGACTTCCATCATAACCTTCCCTCTTAACATATATAAATTATCTGAAAATTCTCGTATCCTTTACAATAGTCCCCAATTAAATTTGATATTTTTGACCAAACCTAGTGTATAACATACTATGATTTTTTACCGAAACTTGCATTTCGAAAAGTTCCATAAAATCTAAATTTCAGATGATTATTTGCATGGACTTACATCATACTCTTCCCTCTTAAAATATATAAATGATATGTGAAGTTTCGTATTACTTAGAACAGTCCCCAATTTAATTTGATTTTTGACCGAAACTAGTATAAACTAGTGTATAATATATTATGTTTTTTTGGCCAAAACTTGCATTTCGAAAAGTATCATAGAATCTAGTTTTCAGAAGATTTTTTTGCATGGACTTCCATCATATCCTTAACTCTTAACATATATAAATGATCGGAAAAGTCTCGTATTATTTCAAATAGTCCCCAATTAAATTTGATTTTTTGACCGAAACTAGTGTATATACTATGATTTTTGACCGAAACTTGCATTTCGAAAAGTTTCATAGAATCAAATTTTTTGATGATTTTTTGCATGGATTTCCATCATAGCCTTCCCTCGTAAAATATATAAATGATATGTGAAGTTTCGCATCATTTCGAAGAGTCCCCGATTTAATTTGATTTTTGACCGAAACTAGTATAAACAGTGTATAATATATTATGTTTTTTTGGCCGAAACTTGCATTTTGAAAAGTTTCATAGAATCTAGTTTTCAGATAATTTTTTGCATGGACTTCTATCATATCCTTCTTTCTTAACATATATAAATGATCTGAAAAGTCTCGTATCATTTCAAATAGTCCCCAATGAAATATGATTTTTTAGACCGAAACTAATGTATAATATACTATGATTTTTAACCGAAACTTGCATTTCGAAAAGTTTCATAGAATCTAATATTCAGATGATATTTTGCATGGACTTACTTCATAACCTTCCCTCGTAAAATATATAAATGATATGTGAAGTTTCGTATCATTTCGAACAGTCCCCGATTTAATTTAATTTTTTGACCGAAACTAGTATAAACTAGTGTATAATATATTATGATTTTTTGGCCGAAACTTTCATTTCGAAAAGTTTCATCGAATCTAGTTTTCAGAAGATTTTTTTTTGCATGGACTTCCATCATAACCTTCCCTATTAACATATATAAATGATCTAAAAAGTCTTGTATCATTTCAAATAGTCCCCTATTAAATTTGATTTTTTTTACCAAAACTAGTGTATAATATACTATGATTGTTTACCGAAACTCTCATTTCAAAAAGTTTCATAGAATCTAAGTTTCAGATGATTTTTTGCATGGACTTACTTCATAACCTTCCCTCGTAAAATATATAAATGATATGCGAAGTTTCGTATCATTTCGAATAGTTCCCGATTTAATTTAATTTTTAACCGAAACTAGTATAAACTAGTGTATAATATATTATGATTTTTTGACCAAAACTTGCATTTCGAAATGTTTCATAGAATCTAATTTTCAGATGATTTTTTTGCATAGACTTCCATCATAACTTTCCCTCTTGACAAATATAAATTTTTTGAAAAGTCTCGTATCATTTCCAATAGTCCCCAATTAAATTTGATATTTTTGACCGAAACTAGTGTATAATATACTATGTTTGTTGACCGAAACTTGCATTTCGAAAAGTTTCATAGAATCTATATTTCAGATGATTTTTTCCATGGACTTACATCATACTCTTCCCTCGTAAAATTATAAATGATATGTGAAGTTTCGTATCATTTCAAATTGTCCCCGATTTAATTTTATTTTTTGACCGAAACTAGTATAAACTAGTGTATAATATATTATGATTTTTTGGTTGAAACTTGCATTTCGAAAAGTTTCATAGAATCTAGTTTTCAGATGATTTTTTTTGCATGGCCTTCCATCATAACCTTCCCTATTAACATATATAAATGATCTAAAAAGTCTTGTATCATTTCAAATAGTCCCCAGTTAAATTTGATTTTTTTTTTACCAAAACTAGTGTATAATATAATATGATTTTTGACCGAAACTTGCATTTCAAAAAGTTTCATAGAATCTATCTTTCAGATGATATTTTGCATGGACTTACTTCATAACCTTCCCTCGTAAAATAAATAAATGATATGCAAAGTTTCGTATCATTTCGAACAGTCCCTGATTTAATTTGATTTTTGACCGACACTAGTATAAACTAGTGTATAATATATTATGATTTTTTGACCAAAACTTGCATTTCGAAAAGTTTCATATAATCTAGTTTTCACAAGATTTTTTTGCATCATATAAATGATCGGAAAAGTCTCGTATCATTTCAAATAGCCCCCAATTAAATTTGATTTTTTGACCGAAGCTAGTGTATAATATACTATGAATTTTTACTGAAATTTGCATTTCGAAAAGTTTCATAGAATATAATTTTCAGATGATTTTTTACATGGACTTCCATCATAACCTTCATTCGTAAAATATATAAATGATATGTGAAGTTTTGTATCATTTCTAAAAGTCCCCGATTTAATTTGTTTTTGACCGAAACTAGTATAAACTAGTGTATAATATATTATGATTTTTTGGCCGAAACTTGCATTTCCAAAAGTTTCATAAAATCTAGTTTTCAGATGATTTTTTTGCATGGACTTCCATCATATCCTTCCCTCTTAACATATATAAATGATCTGAAAAGTCTCGTATCATTTCAAATATTCCCCAATTAAATTTGATTTTTTGACCGAAACTAGTGTATAATATACTATGATTTTTTACCGAAACTTGCATTTCGAAAAGTTTCATAGAATCAAATTTTTTGATGATTTTTTGCATGGATTTCCATCATAGCCTTCCCTCGTAAAATATATAAATGATATGTGAAGTTTCGCATCATTTCGAACAGTCCCAGATTTAATTTGATTTTTGACCCGAAACTAGTATGAACTAGTGTATAATATATTATGTTTTTTGGCCGAAACTTGCATTTTGAAAAGTTTCATAGAATCTAGTTTTCAGATAATTTTTTGCATGGACTTCTATCATATCCTTCCCTCTTAACATATATAAATGATCTGAAAAGTCTCGTATCATTTCAAATAGTCCCCAATGAAATATGATTTTTTAGACCGAAACTAATGTATAATATACTTTGATTTTTTACCGCAACCTGCATTTCGAAATGTTTCATAGAATCTAATTTTCAAATGATATTTTGCATGGACTTCCATCATAACCTTCCCTCGAAAAATATATAAATGATATGTGGAGTTTCGTATCATTTCTAACAGTCCCCGGTTTAATTTGATTTTTGACCGAGACTAGTATAAACTAGTGTATAGTATATTATGATTTTTTGACCAAAACATGCATTTTTAAAGGTTTCATAGAATCTAATTTTCGGATGATGTTTTTTGCATAGAATTCCATCATAACATTCCCTCTTAACATATATAAATTATCTGAAAAGTCCTGTATCATTTCAAATAGTCCCCAATTAAATTTGATATTTTTTACCGAAACTAGTGTATAATATACTATGATTTTTGACCGGAACTTGCATTACGGAAAGTTTCATAGAATCTAAATTTCAGATGATTTTTTGCATGGACTTACATCATACTCTTCCCTCAAAAAATATATAAATGATATGTGAAGTTTCGTATCATTTCGAACATTCCACGGTTTATTTGATTTTTGACCGAAACTAGTATAAACTAGTGTATAATATATTATGTTTTTTTTGCCAAAACTTGCATTTCGAAAAGTTTCATAGAATTTAGTTTTCAGAAGATTTTTTTGGATTGACTTCCATCATATCCTTGCCTCTTAACATATATAAATGATTTGAAAAGTTTCGTATCATTTCAAATAGTCCCCGATTAAATTTGATTTTTTGACCGAAACTAGTGTATAATATACTATGATATTTGACCGAAACTTGCATTTCGAAAAGTTTCATAGAATCTAATTTTCAGATTATATATTGCATGGACTTCCATCATAACCTTCTCTCGTAAAATATATAAATGATTTTTGAAGTTTCGTATCATTTCGAGCAGTCCCAATTTAATTTGATTTTTGACCAAAACAAGTATAAACTAGTGTATAATATATTATGATTTTTTTGCCGAAATTGCTTTTCGAAAAGTTTCATAGAATCTAGTTTTCAGATGATTTTTTTGCATGGACTTCCATCATAACCTTCACTATTAACATATATAAATGATCTAAAAAGTCTCGTATCATTTCAAATAGTCTCCAATTAAATTTGATTTTTTTGACCAAAACTAGTCTATAATATACTATGATTTTTGACCGAAACTTGCATTTCGAAAATTTCATAGAATCTAAGTTTCAGATGATTTTTTGCATGGAATTACTTCATAACCTTCCCACGTAAAATATATAAATGATATGTGAAGTTTCATATCATTTCGAACAGTCCCCGATTTAATTTGATTTTTGACCGAAACTAGTATAAACTAGTGTATAATATATTATGATTTTTGACCAAAACTTGCATTTCGAAATGTTTCATAGATTCTAATTTTCAGATAATTATTTTGGCATAGACTTCCATCATAACCTTCCCTCTTAACATATATAAATTATCTGAAAAGTCTCGTATCCTTTACAATAGTCCCCAATTAAATTTGATATTTTTGACCAAACCTAGTGTATAACATACTATGATTTTTTACCGAAACTTGCATTTCGAAAAGTTCCATAAAATCTAAATTTCAGATGATTATTTGCATGGACTTACATCATACTCTTCCCTCTTAAAATATATAAATGATATGTGAAGTTTCGTATTACTTAGAACAGTCCCCAATTTAATTTGATTTTTGACCGAAACTAGTATAAACTAGTGTATAATATATTATATTTTTTTGGCCAAAACTTGCATTTCGAAAAGTTTCATAGAATCTAGTTTTCAGAAGATTTTTTTGCATGGACTTCCATCATATCCTTAACTCTTAACATATATAAATGATCGGAAAAGTCTCGTATTATTTCAAATAGTCCCCAATTAAATTTGATTTTTTGACCGAAACTAGTGTATATACTATGATTTTTGACCGAAACTTGCATTTCGAAAAGTTTCATAGAATCAAATTTTTTGATGATTTTTTGCATGGATTTCAATCATAGCCTTCCCTCGTAAAATATATAAATGATATGTGAAGTTTCGCATCATTTCGAAGAGTCCCCGATTTAATTTGATTTTTGACCGAAACTAGTATAAATAGTGTATAATATATTATGTTTTTTTGGCCGAAACTTGCATTTTGAAAAGTTTCATAGAATCTAGTTTTCAGATAATTTTTTGCATGGACTTCTATCATATCCTTCTTTCTTAACATATATAAATGATCTGAAAAGTCTCGTATCATTTCAAATAGTCCCCAATGAAATATGATTTTTTAGACCGAAACTAATGTATAATATACTATGATTTTTAACCGAAACTTGCATTTCGAAAAGTTTCATAGAATCTAATATTCAGATGATATTTTGCATGGACTTACTTCATAACCTTCCCTCGTAAAATATATAAATGATATGTGAAGTTTCGTATCATTTCGAACAGTCCCCGATTTAATTTAATTTTTTGACCGAAACTAGTATAAACTAGTGTATAATATATTAAGATTTTTTGGCCGAAACTTTCATTTCGAAAAGTTTCATCGAATCTAGTTTTCAGAAGATTTTTTTTTGCATGGACTTCCATCATAACCTTCCCTATTAACATATATAAATGATTTAAAAAGTCTTGTATCATTTCAAATAGTCCCCAATTAAATTTGATTTTTTTTACCAAAACTAGTGTATAATATACTATGATTGTTTACCGAAACTCTCATTTCAAAAAGTTTCATAGAATCTAAGTTTCAGATTATTTTTTGCATGGACTTACTTCATAACCTTCCCTCGTAAAATATATAAATGATATGCGAAGTTTCGTATCATTTCGAATAGTTCCCGATTTAATTTAATTTTTAACCGAAACTAGTATAAACTAGTGTATAATATATTATGATTTTTTGACCAAAACTTGCATTTCGAAATGTTTCATAGAATCTAATTTTCAGATGATTTTTTTGCATAGACTTCCATCATAACTTTCCCTCTTGACAAATATAAATTTTTTGAAAAGTCTCGTATCATTTCCAATAGTCCCCAATTAAATTTGATATTTTTGACCGAAACTAGTGTATAATATACTATGTTTGTTGACCGAAACTTGCATTTCGGAAAGTTTCATAGAATCTAAATTTCAGATGATTTTTTCCATGGACTTACATCATACTCTTCCCTCGTAAAATTATAAATGATATGTGAAGTTTCGTATCATTTCAAACTGTCCCCGATTTAATTTTATTTTTTGACCGAAACTAGTATAAACTAGTGTATAATATATTATGATGTTTTGGTTGAAACTTGCATTTCGAAAAGTTTCATAGAATCTAATTTTCAGATGATTTTTTTTGCATGGCCTTCCATCATAACCTTCCCTATTAACATATATAAATGATCTAAAAAGTCTTGTATCATTTCAAATAGTCCCCAGTTAAATTTGATTTTTTTTTACCAAAACTAGTGTATAATATAATATGATTTTTGACCGAAACTTGCATTTCAAAAAGTTTCATAGAATGTATGTTTCAGATGATTTTTTGCATGGACTTACTTCATAACCTTCCCTCGTAAAATAAATAAATGATATGCAAAGTTTCGTATCATTTCGAACAGTCCCTGATTTAATTTGATTTTTGACCGACACTAGTATAAACTAGTGTATAATATATTATGATTTTTTGACCAAAACTTGCATTTCGAAAAGTTTCATATAATCTAGTTTTCATAAGATTTTTTTGCTTCATATAAATGATCGGAAAAGTCTCGTATCATTTCAAATAGCCCCCAATTAAATTTGATTTTTTTACCGAAGCTAGTGTATAATATACTATGAATTTTTACTGAAATTTGCATTTCGAAAAGTTTCATAGAATATAATTTTCAGATGATTTTTTGCATGGATTTCCATCATAACCTTCATTCGTAAAATATATAAATGATATGTGAAGTTTTGTATCATTTCTAAAAGTCCCCGATTTAATTTGTTTTTGACCGAAACTAGTATAAACTAGTGTATAATATATTATGATTTTTTGGCCAAAACTTGCATTTCAAAAAGTTTCATAAAATCTAGTTTTCAGATGATTTTTTTTCATGGACTTCCATCATATCCTTCCCTCTTAACATATATAAATGATCTGAAAAGTCTCGTATCATTTCAAATATCCCCCAATTAAATTTGATTTTTTGACCGAAACTAGTGTATAATATACTATGATTTTTTACCGAAACTTGCATTTCGAAAAGTTTCATAGAATCAAATTTTTTGATGATTTTTTGCATGGATTTCCATCATAGCCTTCCCTCGTAAAATATATAAATGATATGTGAAGTTTCGCATCATTTCGAACAGTCCCAGATTTAATTTGATTTTTGACCCGAAACTAGTATGAACTAGTGTATAATATATTATGTTTTTTGGCCAAAACTTGCATTTTGAAAAGTTTCATAGAATCTAGTTTTCAGATAATTTTTTGCATGGACTTCTATCATATCCTTCCCTCTTAACATATATAAATGATCTGAAAAGTCTCGTATCATTTCAAATAGTCCCCAATGAAATATGATTTTTTAGACCGAAACTAATGTATAATATACTATGATTTTTAACCGAAACTTGCATTTCGAAAAGTTTCATAGAATCTAATATTCAGATGATATTTTGCATGGACTTACTTCATAACCTTCCCTCGTAAAATATATAAATGATATGCGAAGTTTCGTATCATTTCGAACAGTCCCCGGTTTAATTTGATTTTTGACCGAGACTAGTATAAACTAGTGTATAGTATATTATGATTTTTTGACCAAAACATGCATTTTTAAAGGTTTCATAGAATCTAATTTTCGGATGATGTTTTTTGCATAGACTTCCATCATAACATTCCCTCTTAACATATATAAATTATCTGAAAAGTCCTGTATCATTTCAAATAGTCCCCAATTAAATTTGATATTTTTTACCGAAACTAGTGTATAATATACTATGATTTTTGACCGGAACTTGCATTACGGAAAGTTTCAAAGAATCTAAATTTCAGATGATTTTTTGCATGGACTTACATCATACTCTTCCCTCAAAAAATATATAAATGATATGTGAAGTTTCGTATCATTTCGAACATTCCACGGTTTATTTGATTTTTGACCGAAACTAGTATAAACTAGTGTATAATATATTATGTTTTTTTTGCCAAAACTTGCATTTCGAAAAGTTTCATAGAATTTAGTTTTCAGAAGATTTTTTTGGATTGACTTCCATCATATCCTTGCCTCTTAACATATATAAATGATTTGAAAAGTTTCGTATCATTTCAAATAGTCCCCGATTAAATTTGATTTTTTGACCGAAACTAGTGTATAATATACTATGATATTTGACCGAAACTTGCATTTCGAAAAGTTTCATAGAATCTAATTTTCAGATGATATATTGCATGGACTTCCATCATAACCTTCACTCGTAAAATATATAAATGATTTGTGAAGTTTCGTATCATTTCGAGCAGTCCCCAATTTAATTTGATTTTTGACCAAAACAAGTATAAACTAGTGTATAATATATTATGATTTTTTTGCCGAAATTGCTTTTCGAAAAGTTTCATAGAATCTAGTTTTCAGATGATTTTTTTGCATGGACTTCCATCATAACCTTCACTATTAACATATATAAATGATCTAAAAAGTCTCGTATCATTTCAAATAGTCCCCAATTAAATTTGATTTTTTTGACCAACACTAGTCTATAATATACTATGATTTTTGACCGAAACTTGCATTTCGAAAATTTCATAGAATCTAAGTTTCAGATGATTTTTTGCATGGAATTACTTCATAACCTTCCCTCGTAAAATATATAAATGATATGTGAAGTTTCATATCATTTCGAACAGTCCCCGATTTAATTTGATTTTTGACCGAAACTAATATAAACTAGTGTATAATATATTATGATTTTTGACCAAAACTTGCATTTCGAAATGTTTCATAGATTCTAATTTTCAGATAATTTTTTTGTATAGACTTCCATCATAACCTTCCCTCTTAACATATATAAATTATCTGAAAAGTCTCGTATCATTTACAATAGTCCCCAATTAAATTTGATATTTTTGACCGAACCTAGTGTATAACATACTATGATTTTTTACCGAAACTTGCATTTCGAAAAGTTCCATAAAATCTAAATTTTAGATGATTATTTGCATGGACTTACATCATACTCTTCCCTCTTAAAATATATAAATGATATGTGAAGTTTCGTATTACTTAGAACAGTCCCCAATTTAATTTGATTTTTGACTGAAACTAGTATAAACTAGTGTATAATATATTATGTTTTTTTGGCCAAAACTTGCATTTCGAAAAGTTTCATAGAATCTAGTTTTCAGAAGATTTTTTTGCATGGACTTCCATCATATCCTTAACTCTTAACATATATAAATGATCGGAAAAGTCTCGTATTATTTCAAATAGTCCCCAATTAAATTTGATTTTTTGACCGAAACTAGTGTATATACTATGATTTTTGAACGAAACTTGTATTTCGAAAAGTTTCATAGAATCAAATTGTTTGATGATTTGTTGCATGGATTTCCATCATAGCCTTCCCTCGTAAAATATATAAATGATATGTGAAGTTTCGCATCATTTCGAACAGTCCCCGATTTAATTTGATTTTTGACCGAAACTAGTATAAACTAGTGTATAATATATTATGTTTTTTGGCCGAAACTTGCATTTTGAAAAGTTTCATAGAATCTAGTTTTCAGATAATTTTTTGCATGGACTTCTATCATATCCTTCTTTCTTAACATATATAAATGATCTGAAAAGTCTCGTATCATTTCAAATAGTCCCCAATGAAATATGATTTTTTAGACCGAAAATAATGTATAATATACTATGATTTTTAACCGAAACTTGCATTTCGAAAAGTTTCATAGAATCTAATATTCAGATGATATTTTGCATGGACTTACTTCAAAACCTTCCCTCGTAAAATATATAAATGATATGTGAAGTTTCGTATCATTTCGAATAGTCCCCGGTTTAATTTGATTATTGACCGAGACTAGTATAAACTAGTGTATAATATATTATGATTTTTTGACCAAAACTTGCATTTTGAAATGTTTCATAGAATCTAATTTTTAGATGAAGTTTTTTGCATAGACTTCCATCATAACCTTCCCTCTTAACATATATAAATTATCTGAAAAGTCCTGTATCATTTCAAATAGTCCCCAATTAAATTTGATATTTTTTACCGAAACTAGTGTATAATATACTATGATTTTTGACCGAAACTTGCATTACGGAAAGTTTCATAGAATCTAAATTTCAGATGATTTTTTGCATGGGCTTACATCATACTCTTCCCTCATAAAATATATAAATGATATGTGAAGTTTCATATCATTTCGAACATTCCACGGTTTATTTAACTTTTGACCGAAACTAGTATAAACTAGTGTATAATATATTATGTTTTTTTGTCAAAACTTGCATTTCGAAAAGTTTCATAGAATTTAGTTTTCAGAAGATTTTTTTGGATTGACTTCCATCATATCCTTTCCTCTTAACATATATAAATGATTGGAAAAGTTTCGTATCATTTCAAATAGTCCCCGATTAAATTTGATTTTTTGACCGAAACTAGTGTATAATATACTATGATATTTGACCGAAACTTGCATTTTGAAAAGTTTCATAGAATCTAATTTTCAGATGATATATAGCATGGACTTCCATCATAACCTTCACTCGTAAAATATATAAATGATTTGTGAAGTTTCGTATCATTTCGAGCAGTCCCCAATTTAATTTGATTTTTGACCAAAACAAGTATAAACTAGTGTATAATATATTATAATTTTTTTGCCGAAATTGCTTTTCGAAAAGTTTCATAGAATCTAGTTTTCAGATGATTTTTTTGCATGGACTTCCATCATAACCTTCACTATTAACATATATAAATGATCTAAAAAGTCTCGTATCATTTCAAATAGTCCCCAATTAAATTTGATTTTTTTGACCAACACTAGTCTATAATATACTATGATTTTTGACCGATACTTGCATTTCGAAAATTTCATAGAATCTAAGTTTCAGATGATTTTTTGCATGGAATTACTTCATAACCTTCCCTCGTAAAATATATAAATGATATGTGAAGTTTCATATCATTTCGAACAGTCCCCGATTTAATTTGATTTTTGACCGAAACTAGTATAAACTAGTGTATAATATATTATGATTTTTGACCAAAACTTGCATTTCGAAATGTTTCATAGATTCTAATTTTCAGATAATTTGTTTGTATAGACTTCCATCATAACCTTCCCTCTTAACATATATAAATTATCTGAAAAGTCTCGTATCATTTACAATAGTCCCCAATTAAATTTGATATTTTTGACCGAACCTAGTGTATAACATACTATGATTTTTTACCGAAACTTGCATTTCGAAAAGTTCCATAAAATCTAAATTTTAGATGATTATTTGCATGGACTTACATCATACTCTTCCCTCTTAAAATATATAAATGATATGTGAAGTTTCGTATTACTTAGAACAGTCCCCAATTTAATTTGATTTTTGACCGAAACTAGTATAAACTAGTGTATAATATATTATGTTTTTTTGGCCAAAACTTGCATTTCGAAAAGTTTCATAGAATCTAGTTTTCAGAAGATTTTTTTGCATGGACTTCCATCATATCCTTAACTCTTAACATATATAAATGATTGGAAAAGTCTCGTATTATTTCAAATAGTCCCCAATTAAATTTGATTTTTTGACCGAAACTAGTGTATATACTATGATTTTTGACCGAAACTTGTATTTCGAAAAGTTTCATAGAATCAAATTGTTTAATGATTTTTTGCATGGATTTCCATCATAGCCTTCCCTCGTAAAATATATAAATGATATGTGAAGTTTCGCATCATTTCGAACAGTCCCCGATTTAATTTGATTTTTGACCGAAACTAGTATAAACTAGTGTATAATATATTATGTTTTTTGGCCGAAACATGCATTTTGAAAAGTTTCAGATAATTTTTTGCATGGACTTCTATCATATCCTTCTTTCTTAACATATATAAATGATCTGAAAAGTCTCGTATCATTTCAAATAGTCCCCAATGAAATATGATTTTTTAGACCGAAACTAATGTATAATATACTATGATTTTTAACCGAAACTTGCATTTCGAAAAGTTTCATAGAATCTAATATTCAGATGATATTTTGCATGGACTTACTTCATAACCTTCCCTCGTAAAATATATAAATGATATGTGAAGTTTCGTATCATTTCGAATAGTCCCCGGTTTAATTTGATTTTTGACCGAGATTAGTATAAACTAGTGTATAATATATTATGATTTTTTGACCAAAACTTGCATTTTGAAATGTTTCATAGAATCTAATTTTTAGATGAAGTTTTTTGCATAGACTTCCATCATAACCTTCCCTCTTAACATATATAAATTATCTGAAAAGTCCTGTATCATTTCAAATAGTCCCCAATTAAATTTGATATTTTTTACCGAAACTAGTGTATAATATACTATGATTTTTGACCGAAACTTGCATTACGGAAAGTTTCATAGAATCTAAATTTCAGATGATTTTTTGCATGGGCTTACATCATACTCTTCCCTCATAAAATATATAAATGATATGTGAAGTTTCATATCATTTCGAACATTCCACGGTTTATTTAACTTTTGACCGAAACTAGTATAAACTAGTGTATAATATATTATGTTTTTTTGCCAAAACTTGCATTTCGAAAAGTTTCATAGAATTTAGTTTTCAGAAGATTTTTTTGGATTGACTTCCATCATATCCTTTCCTCTTAACATATATAAATTATTGGAAAAGTTTCGTATCATTTCAAATAGTCCCCGATTAAATTTGATTTTTTGACCGAAACTAGTGTATAATATACTATGATATTTGACCGAAACTTGCATTTTGAAAAGTTTCATAGAATCTAATTTTCAGATGATATATTGCATGGACTTCCATCATAACCTTCACTCGTAAAATATATAAATGATTTGTGAAGTTTCGTATCATTTCGAGAAGTCCCCAATTTAATTTGATTTTTGATCAAAACAAGTATAAACTAGTGTATAATATATTATGATTTTTTTGCCGAAATTGCTTTTCGAAAAGTTTCATAGAATCTAGTTTTCAGATGATTTTTTTGCATGGACTTCCATCATAACCTTCACTATTAACATATAAAAATGATCTGAAAAGTCTCGTATCATTTCAAATAGTCCCCAATTAAATTTGATTTTTTTGACCAAAACTAGTCTATAATATACTATGATTTTTGACCGAAACTTGCATTTCGAAACGTTTCATAGAATCTAAGTTTCAGATGATTTTTTGCATGGAATTACTTCATAACCTTCCCTCGTAAAATATATAAATGTATGTGAAGTTTCATATCATTTCGAACAGTCCCCGATTTAATTTGATTTTTGACCGAAACTAGTATAAACTAGTGAATAATATATTATGATTTTTGACCAAAACTTGCATTTCGAAATGTTTCATAGATTATAATTTTCAGATGATTTTTTTGCATAGACTTCCATCAAAACCTTCCCACTTAACATATATAAATTATCTGAAAAGTCTCGTATCATTTCAAATAGTCCCCAATTAAATTTGATACTTTTGACCGAACCTAGTGTATAACATACTATGAATTTTTACCGAAACTTGCATTACGGAAAGTTTCATAGAATCTAAATTTCAAATGATTTTTTGCATGGACTTACATCATACTCTTCCCTCGTAAAATATATAAATGATATGTGAAGTTTCGTATCACTTAGAACAGTCCCAAATTTAATTTGATTTTTGACCGAAACTAGTATAAACTAGTGTATAATATATTATGTTTTTTTGGCCAAAACTTGCATTTCGAAAAGTTTCATAGAATCTAGTTTTCAGAAGATTTTTTTGCATGGACTTCCATCATAACCTTAACTATTAACATATATAAAAGATCGGAAAAGTCTCGTATTATTTCAAATAGTCCCCATTTAAATTTGATTTTTTGACCGAAACTAGTGTATAATATACTATGATTTTTGACCGAAACTTGCAATTCGAAAAGTTTCATAGAATCAAATTTTTTGATGATTTTTTGCATGGATTTCCATCATAGCTTTCCCTCATAAAATATATAAATGATATGTGAAGTTTCGCATCATTTCGAACAGTCCCCGATTTAATTTGATTTTTGACCGAAACTAGTATAAACTAGTGTATAATATATTATGTTTGTTTTGCCGAAACTTGCATTTTTAAAAGTTTCATAGAATCTAGTTTTCAGATAATTTTTTGCATGGACTTCTTTCATATCCTTCCCTCTTAACATATATAAATGATCTGAAAAGTCTCGTATCATTTCAAATAGTCCCTAATGAAATATGATTTTTTAGACCGAAACTAATGTATAATATACTTTGATTTTTAACCGAAACTTGCATTTCGAAAAGTTTCATAGAATCTAATATTCAGATGATATTTTGCATGGACTTACTTCATAACCTTCCCTCGTAAAATATATAAATGATATGTGAAGTTTCGTATCATTTCGAACAGTCCCCGGTTTAATTTTGATTTTTGACCGAGACTAGTATAAACTAGTGTATAATATATTATGATTTTTTGACCAAAACTTGCATTTTGAAATGTTTCATAGAATCTAATTTTCAGATGATGTTTTTTGCATAGACTTCCAGCATAACCTTCCCTCTTAACATATATAAATTATCTGAAAAGTCCTGTATCATTTTAAATAGTCCCCAATTAAATTTGATATTTTTTACCGATACTTGTGTATAATATACTATGATTTTTGACCGAAACTTGCATTACGGAAAGTTTCATAGAATCTAAATTTCAGATGATTTTTTGCATGGGCTTACATCATATTCTTCCCTCATTAAATATATAAATGATATGTGAAGTTTTGTATCATTTCGAACATACCACGGTTTATTTGACTTTTGACCGAAACTAGTATAAACTAGTGTATAATATATTATGTTTTTTTTGCCAAAACTTGCATTTCGAAAAGTTTCATAGAATTTAGTTTTCAGAAGATTTTTTTGGATTGACTTCCATCATATCCTTGCCTCTTATCATATATAAATTGAAATTCTGTGATCAGGTATGAGATGTCCTAAGAGATGTCCCAACACTTGACAGATTTAACCAAAACTTAAAAAGCAAGAAAAGAAAACAACACAGAATTTTGTTAACCCAGTTCAGTGTATAACCACACTTACATCTGGAGGCTACCAAGCCAGGAGGAAATCCACTATAAGTAATATTAATTCTAGACTTAAACCACCCTGTTTAATCTATCACTTAATAACTACCCAATGCAATTTCTACCTAAGACACAACTTAGATAAGAGTATCCTACTCACTCCCCCTCAATCACACAGTGATTTTGTTTACAAGTTTAATGAAATTGAAGTCATACTTCAAACAAAACAGCTTGATCTTACTTCACAGTTTCAATCAAGTCACAAATGCACTTTTGCTTAAAAGCTCATAAAGTGGTACAATATAAAACACCTGCTATTAAAACACTAGACACCCTATTTAGTCTCCTGAAATTCTTACTCAATTCTGTGAGTTTCTGTTCATTAAATAGGTATCTGTAATTTTGGGCTTTCTGTAGAATGATCCAGCCCTAATGCGCATGCAGCTTCCACCTTGAATTAGGGTTTGTTACTTCCTAGATTCTAGGTGAATTAGGTCTTCTGTTTTTAATCTGAATCCTCAATATAACATTCCCTACAGATGCGCCTTGTTCTGTTTTTATCAATCAATAATCAATTCCAGATAACTCTCCTTAAATATCTCTGATCAGTTAGACATTAAGTAATTCTGGTAGCAGGTTTAAGATGTCTCAACATCTGTTGGGACATCCTGAAAAACTGAACTTAAGTCATTTACACAATGTCCCAACATCTGGTGAGACATCCTGAAATAAGTTCATATACTCTGTTTGATAATGTCCCAACATTTGATAGGACATTCTGAACTGAATTCAATATTTCTTGTTGGTCAAAAATTCTGCCAATTCAAGACATCTACAAACTACCCCTTTGGCTAATTTTTGGCTAACATCTTTTCTGGTTTTCAGAGTGCAGCAGAAGTTCTTTTTATCAGAGTATAACATTACTTTTCTGTTGATTCATATTTGAGATTACTCCCCCTCAAACATATATGTATCCAGTCTTGTTGCAACAGAAATATTTATCAAAACACACTGATTCAGTTCAGACTTAAACAAACAGATTTTTCATTCAAAAATTAAACAGCAATACAATTTGTTGTTGTTGTTCTCCCCCTTGTTAGACACAAATTATGGGGCCAAAGACACTAATCCAGAAATACAATGCAGTGCTGTCATTACAATTTGCCTCACATACAATGATCACTCAGACTCCTCACTTTCAGTTTCTTCATCAGCTTCAGTTTCTTCATCAGAGGCAGTTTCTTCATCAGATGCAGCTTTCTGATCTCCTTCACTCTCCAGCCTTTGAATGATTTCCTCAAGTTTCTGCTTTCTAGCTTCAAGCTCTTTGCAAGTGCTCTTGAGTTCAGCAATTAATGCCTTCTTGGAGATTGGAGTCTTAGCAGTTGAAGGACCTGCAGATGTCCCAGAAGGTGCTTCAACATCTGCTGCATGATGACTGAGGAACAGTTTGTAGTGAAATGTCAGGGGGCTTTCTCTCTTGCAGAGTGTGTCCTTCTCAGTGAGAATCCCAGGGTATTGACTTAGAACTATACCACATAGCAAAGAGGGAAAAGCTATTGGCAGCTTTGTTGCAGAAGAGCTGGCATGATTCAAGGTCTGATCAAAAATGTAAGCACCATAATCCAGCTTAGTCTGAGTTCCCACAGCATAGATAAACCTGGCCAGACCAGTGGATATTGAAGATGTGTGATTAGTAGGCACCCAGTTTGCTGTACCTATCCTGTTCAGCATGGCATATTTTCTTGTTAGCATGCTCACTGAGAGCTTTCCTTTAACAGGCCATGCCTTGACCTGGTTTGCAGTGATAACCTTGCAGACTTGGTTATCTGTCTTACCTAGCTCATTTGGTCCATCTGTTTCTCTTCCTAGGTATTGATTGATGATCTGAGGAGAGAACTCTACACACCTACCTCTAACAAAGACTTTTCTAAATTCAGAGGACTTACCATTGGCACAATCCTCCTGAAGATTAACAATGAATTCTTTGACAAGAAGTTCATAGCAGGGAGAGAGATCTGAGACTGTTTTGAAGAGGCCTGCAGCAGAGATGAGATCAATCAGTTCAGTGCACTCCAGTGCATTACTGCTCAGTTCTCTTTCAAGGGCAACCCTTCTTTGGTACACAAACTTCCATCTGTTAACACTGGAGACAAGATGGAATGAGATGTTGTCCAAGGGAGCTTCTGGAACAGCAGTTGAAGCCCTAGATGGTGCTGGTTTCTTCTTGGGAGGAGATGTTGGGACATCTGATTCAACATCTGAGTCTGATGGGGTAACAGCTTTCCTCTTCTGGGTTTGGACTTTACTCCATTGTTTTGTTGGACCAAAAGCAGCTTTAGCTTTGCCTTTCTTTGGTGTAGCTTTCTTCTTCTCAGGAATTTCAGGTTCAGCTTGCATCTTTCCTTTCCTAGACCTGAGCCTTTTGGCTATGCTAGGTCTAACAGAGGCTGTGATCTCTGTATCAGATTCTTGTTCCAGGTTCACCACTGGAGGAGATTGAGCAGTCTCCTCTTCAGCTGGTTGATCAGCAGAGATTTGATCTTCATTTGAGGCTTTGGTCTGATCCTCAGAGACTTCTTCATTACTTTCATTTAAGGCCTTTTTCTGGTCCTCAGTTTGTTCAATATCAGCATCAGCTGAGTTCTTTTTCTCATCTTCAGATGTTCCAACAGCTATTGGGACATCCTGTTGAACAGGAGTGTCCTCTGCAGCTTGAGCTTGTTCTTCTTGAGGTGCAGGCATGGTGTTCAGAGGAATGGAAATCCCACTAACAACTCTCTGTTCAAAAAGAATCTTGTTGACTATCTCCTTGATGGAAGCATCCACATAGTCAGAAGATTTTGGAGGCATGTTTGCTGGAGAAGGAATGCCTCCTTTGGATTTGCTGCAGACTTGATCTTTAGCTCTTTTAGGGGTTCTTGGCTTTTTAGCATGAGAAGCACTTCCTCTGAGTTCGTCCAATGGGGTTGATTTCATTGGTACCACAGAGATGGGAGTTGCATGAACTACGTCTTCTTTGTTGAGAACTTCTTCAGGAATGTTAGGGTTTTTAGACATTGTAAAGGAAGATGGATGAAGAACTTTAGGGTTGATGATTTCTGAAGTACATCTAGTTAATGTGATTCGCTTGTGATAGTATGATGAGAATCTTGATAGTTGATTATAAGCAGTTACTAAATAAGTAGCCGTTACATTGCAAATTATTAGGAATGGAATTCCCAAGGTTCTTGTCCAGACTGGTTTTGCCATCTGGAACTTATACCATACAATGTCATATGACATGTTGGCACATATCATTAACTGCTAAATATCACATAAACAGATTCCCAGTTTGCCCCTTAAGTTCTCAAATTGTGTAGCATCCAATGCTTTGGTAAAGATATCAGCTAACTGCAGATTTGTAGCTACATGTTCCAATGAAATCACTTTTTCTTCTACAAGATCTCTGATGAAATGATGTCTGATATCAATATGCTTGGTCCTGCTATGTTGGATAGGATTCTTTGATATGTTTATTGCACTTAAGTTGTCACAGTATAATGTCATGACATCCTGTGGGACATTGTACTCAGTGAGCATTTGCTTCATCCAAACCAACTGAGAACAACTGCTGCCAGCTACTATATATTCAGCTTCAGCTGTAGATAAGGATACATAATTTTGTTTCTTACTGAACCAAGAAATCAAATTGTTTCCTAGAAAGAAGCATCCTCCTGAAGTGCTTTTTCTGTCATCAGCACTTCCAGCCCAATCAGCATCACAGAAGCCAGTGAGAATTGGTTTGCAACCATGAAAATACATTATGCCATAGTCACAAGTACCATTAACATATTTAAGAATTCTCTTGACTTGATTGAGATGACTGACTTTTGGATCATCTTGATATCTTGCACATACACCTACTGCAAATGCTATGTCTGGTCTGCTAGCAGTCAAGTATAACAAGCTTCCAATCATGCTTCTGTATAAGCTTTGATATACATTCTCACCCTTTTCATCTTTAGTCAGCTTTAAATGTGTGGGGGCAGGAGTTCTCTTATGAGTAGCATTTTCCATTCCAAATTTCTTGACTATGTTCTTGGTATACTTGCTTTGGGAAATGAACATTGAGTCTTCCATTTGCTTTATTTGCAGACCAAGAAAGTAGGTTAACTCTCCTACTAGGCTCATTTCAAATTCAGATTCCATCTGCTTGACAAAATGTTTGACCATCCTTTTCTGTACCCTTGCTTGATAAGAAATATGGTCAGTCTTTCATACCATGCCCTTGGAGCTTGCTTTAAACCATAAAGTGCCTTCTTTAGTTTGTATACATGATTTGGACAGCTTGGATCAACAAATCCTTTAGGCTGTTCTACATATACCTCTTCATTAAGATAGCCATTTAAAAAGGCACTTTTCACATCCATTTGAAATAGCTTGAACTTTAAGATACAAGCAATTCCCAAAAGTAGTCTGATTGATTCAAGCCTTGCTACTGGTGCAAAGGTTTCATCAAAGTCTACTCCTTCAATTTGAGTGTATCCTTGAGCTACAAGTCTAGCTTTGTTCTTTGTAACAATTCCTTGTTCATTTGACTTGTTCTTATACACCCATTTTGTTCCAATCACATTTATGTCATCAGGTCTAGGAACAAGATTCCACACTTCATTCCTTGTGAATTGACCTAATTCCTCTTGCATAGCACAAATCCAGTATTCATCAGTAAGAGCTTCCTTGATGTTTTTAGGTTCTATTTTAGAAACAAAACATGAACCTGAAATCACTTCTCTTGATCTAGTGCTCACACCTCTGTTAGGATCACCAATTATCAAATCTTTGGGATGATCCTTCTGTATTCTGATGGAGGGAGGTTTGCTGGATTCTTCTGTCCTTGTATCATTTTGAGTGAAGTTATCATGATCATTCTTTGCTTCAGCTTCAATCTTGATATCAGCAGATGTTCCAACATCTTCTGGGACATCTGTAGGAGCATCATCAATTATCACATTTATGGACTCCATGATAACCTTGGTTCTAGAATTAAATACTCTATATGCTCTGTTGTTTATAGAGTATCCAAGGAAAATCCCTTCATCACTTTTAGGATCCATTTTCTCCTTTGCTCCCTATCTGCCAGAATATAACATTTGCTTCCAAACACATGAAAGTACTTAACTGTAGGTTTTCTGCCCTTCCAGACTTCATATATTGTGGACAAAGTTCCTTTCCTTAAAGTAACTCTGTTATGGATGTAACACGCAGTGTTCATAGCTTCAGCCCAGAAGTACAAAGGTAACTTTTTAGCATGGATCATAGCTCTTGCTGATTCTTGAATAGTTCTATTCTTCCTTTCAACAATCCCATTCTGTTGAGGAGTGATTGGTGAAGAATATTCATGATTGATTCCTTATGAAGAGCAGAAATCTAAGAACTTTTGGTTCTCAAATTCTTTTCCATGATCACTTCTTATTCTGATCACACAGCTGGATTTTTCCCTTTGTAATCTTTGACATAATTCTTTGAATACATCAAATACATCAGACTTTTCTTTGATGAAATTTATCCATGTATATCTTGAAAAGTCATCAACCACAACATAGGCATACCTCTTACCACCAAGGCTTTCAACCTGCATAGGTCCCATCAGATCCATATGCAAAAGTTCCAAAACTTTGGAAGTTGTCAGATGTTGGAGCTTTGGATGGGACATCTTGGTTTGCTTGCCTATTTGACATTCACCACATATTTTGCCATCATCAATCTTCAGTTTAGGAATACCTCTTACAGCATCCATAGATATTATCTTCTTTATGCCTCTGAAATGAAGATGACCTAGTCTTTGGTGCCATAGTTTCACTTCTTCTTCTTTAGCTAAAGAACAAGTTGAAGTAAGACTGAGGTTTTGGGATTCCCACATGTAACAGTTGTCTTTAGATCTGGCTCCTCTCATGACAACCTCTTGTTCTTTGTTAGTCACTATGCATTCAGTTTTGGTAAAGTTTACACTGTACCCTTGATCACATAGTTGACTTATGTTGATCAGGTTAGCAGTTAAACCTTTAACTAGCAGCACATCATCTAGTCTTGGAACATCTTGACAATCCAAGTTCCCAACTCCCTTGATTTCTCCTTTAGCTCCATCTCCAAAGGTTACATACCTGGATGAATGTGACTTTAAGTTTACTAGCAGATTCTTCAATCCAGTCATGTGTCTTGAACATCCACTGTCAAAGTACCAGTCTTCTTTAGCTGATACTCTTAGTGATGTATGTGCTATATATGCAGTACTTTTCTTTGACCATTTGAGTTGAGATTTCTTTTGATGCCTCTGCCCTGTGTGTTGTTCATCAGCTGATCTCCAAGCTTGACTGTTGATCTTGTTCTTGTAGCTTTGATCAGTCTCAGTGCTAGCTTTTGGTTTCCATACCTTCTTGATGACTTCTGTCTTCTGCTTAGTAGGTTGCTGATTTCTTTGATGTTTATGCAGCACTTTCTTGTTAACTTCTATTTTATTCTTGGAAGATTGCTGATACATCTGATTTGGATATCCATGCAGCTTATAACAATGAGGTTTGATATGTCCAAATCTTCCACAGTGATGGCATCTCCATCTTTGATACTTCTTCTTCATTTTGTTCTTTCCAGAATGTTGAGACATCTGTTGGAACATTATGTTTGACTTTGTGTTCTTTTCCTGATGTTGAAGCATCTGTTGGGACATTTTGTTTGACTGTATGGATTTTGAAGTTGTTTTGCTAGAGCTAGCTTCATCTTTATGTACTCTGTTAAATCCCAGTCCACTTTTATCCCCTGAGTGCTTATTGTTGTTGAGAATAACATCCAGTGTATTTGAGCTGCTGTTCAACATTCTAACAGATTTGGACATATGTTCCAACTTGGAGTTGAGGAGACTTACTTCACTTTTCAAGGTGTCAATGATCTCTTGATCACTTGCTTTTTCATCTTCTAATGCCTCATTCTGCTTCTTTAGCTTTATAACCTCACTGCATATTTCAGAGCTTCTTTTGTATAAATCTTTGAATGCTTGCTCAAGTTCTTCATAAGTAAGTCCTCCATCACTGGATTCACTTTCAGACTCACATAATCCAGCTAAAGCAGTGATATGCT
This sequence comes from Lathyrus aphaca, assembly GCA_963966055.1. Taxonomy (NCBI): domain Eukaryota; kingdom Viridiplantae; phylum Streptophyta; class Magnoliopsida; order Fabales; family Fabaceae; genus Lathyrus; species Lathyrus aphaca. The sequence continues at coordinate 17,300,203 of OZ014523.1, read as the reverse complement.
TAGCTGATTCTTCTTCTGAATCACCTCCTAAGTCTTCATCAGACCAGGTCACAGAGAGTCCTTTCTTTTGCCTTTTTAAGTAGGTAGGACATTCATTCCTGAGGTGTCCATATCCTTCACATCCATGGCATTTGACTCCTTTTTCTTGACTGGTCTTTTCAGCATAATTTGACCTTCTGTTAGCATCATAAGGTCTTCTGTTCTCAGAAGAGTTTGTGTATCTTCCACTGGGTTTGGATTTGCCTTCCATTCCTCTGAGAATTTGTTTGAATTGTCTTCCAAGCATAGCAAGATTGTCTGATAAGCTTTTATCATTTTCTGATTCATCATCTTCTACTTCATCAGTATTTGTCACCAAGGCTATGCTTTTGTTCTTCTTAACATTTGTGTCATTCATTCCCATCTCAAAAGTTTGAAGAGAACCAATGAGTTCTTCAACTTTCATAGAGCATATGTCTTGAGCTTCTTCTATTGCTGTGACTTTCATGTCAAATCTTTTTGGCAAAGATCTGAGGATTTTTCTTACAAGCTTTTCATCAGTCATCTTTTCTCCCAAGGCTCCAGAAGTATTAGCTACTTCTAATATGTTCATGTAGAATTCATTAACTGTCTCATCTTCCTTCATTCTCAAGTTTTCAAACTTGGTGGTGAGAAGTTGAAGTCTTGACATCTTTACTTTTGATGTTCCTTCATGAGTTATTTTGAGAGTATCCCACACATCTTTGGCTAGCTCACAATGATGTACAAGTCTGAAGATGTTCCTATCAATGCCATTGAATAAAGCATTTAAGGCCTTTGAGTTGCCTAGTGCTGAATCTTCTTCTTCCTTACTCCATTCTTCTTCAGGTTTCAGCACTTTTGATCCATCTTTGGTATCTTGGACAGGATAATCCCATCCAATGTTGACTGCTCTCCATGCCCTGTTGTCAAGTGATCTTAAGAATGCAATCATTCTTGGCTTCCAGTAGTCATAATTAGATCCATCCAGAATAGGTGGTCTATTTACTGACCCTATATCTCTGTCCATGTTACAGAATTTGTATTCCCTAGATCTCACCCAGTATAAACAGGCAGGGTGCCTGCTCTGATGCCAATTGAAATTCTGTGATCAGGTATGAGATGTCCTAAGAGATGTCCCAACACTTGACAGATTTAACCAAAACTTAAAAAGCAAGAAAAGAAAACAACACAGAAGTTTGTTAACCCAGTTCAGTGTATAACCACACTTACATCTGGAGGCTACCAAGCCAGGAGGAAATCCACTATAAGTAATATTAATTCTAGACTTAAACCACCCTGTTTAATCTATCACTTAATAACTACCCAATGCAATTTCTACCTAAGACACAACTTAGATAAGAGTATCCTACTCACTCCCCCTCAATCACACAGTGATTTTGTTTACAAGTTTAATGAAATTGAAGTCATACTTCAAACAAAACAGCTTGATCTTACTTCACAGTTTCAATCAAGTCACAAATGCACTTTTGCTTAAAAGCTCATAAAGTGGTACAATATAAAGCACCTGCTATTAAAACACTAGACACCCTATTTAGTCTCCTGAAATTCTTACTCAATTCTGTGAGTTTCTGTTCATTAAATAGGTATCTGTAATTTTGGGCTTTCTGTAGAATGATCCAGCCCTAATGCGCATGCAGCTTCCACCTTGAATTAGGGTTTGTTACTTCCTAGATTCTAGGTGAATTAGGTCTTCTGTTTTTAATCTGAATCCTCAATATAACATTCCCTACAGATGCGCCTTGTTCTGTTTTTATCAATCAATAATCAATTCCAGATAACTCTCCTTAAATATCTCTGATCAGTTAGACATTAAGTAATTCTGGTAGCAGGTTTGAGATGTCTCAACATCTGTTGGGACATCCTGAAAAACTGAACTTAAGTCATTTACACAATGTCCCAACATCTGGTGAGACATCCTGAAATAAGTTCATATACTCTGTTTGATAATGTCCCAACATTTGATAGGACATTCTGAACTGAATTCAATATTTCTTGTTGGTCAAAAATTCTGCCAATTCAAGACATCTACATAAATGATTGGAAAAGTTTCGTATCATTTCAAATAGTCCCCGATTAAATTTGATTTTTTGACCGAAACTAGTGTATAATATACTATGATATTTGACCGAAACTTGCATTTCGAAAAGTTTCATAGAATCTAATTTTCAGATGATATATTGCATGGACTTCCATCATAACCTTCACTCGTAAAATATATAAATGATTTGTGAAGTTTCTTATCATTTCAAGCAGTCCCCAATTTAATTTGATTTTTGATCAAAACAAGTATAAACTAGTGTATAATATATTATGATTTTTTTGCCGAAATTGCTTTTCGAAAAGATTCATAGAATCTAGTTTTCAGATGATTTTTTTGCATGGACTTCCATCATAACCTTCACTATTAACATATAAAAATGATCTGAAAAGTCTCGTATCATTTCAAATAGTCCCCAATTAAATTTGATTTTTTTGACCAAAACTAGTTTATAATATACTATGATTTTTGACCGAAACTTGCATTTCAAAACGTTTCATAGAATCTAAGTTTCAGATGATTTTTTGCATGGAATTACTTCATAACCTTCCCTCGTAAAATATATAAATGATATGTGAAGTTTCATATCATTTCGAACAGTCCCCGATTTAATTTGATTTTTGACCGAAACTAGTATAAACTAGTGTATAATATATTATGATTTTTGACCAAAACTTGCATTTCGAAATGTTTCATATATTCTAATTTTCAGATGATTTTTTTTGCATAAACTTCCATCAAAACCTTCCCTCTTAACATATATAAATTATCTGAAAAGTCTCGTATCATTTCAAATAGTCCCCAATTAAATTTGATACTTTTGACCGAACCTAGTGTATAACATACTATGAATTTTTACCGAAACTTGCATTACGGAAAGTTTCATAGAATCTAAATTTCAAATGATTTTTTGCATGGACTTACATCATACTCTTCCCTCGTAAAATATATAAATGATATGTGAAGTTTCGTATCACTTAGAACAGTCCCCAATTTAATTTAATTTTTGACCGAAACTAGTATAAACTAGTGTATAATATATTATGTTTTTTTGGCCGAAACTTGCATTTCGAAAAGTTTCATAGAATCTAGTTTTCAGAAGATTTTTTTGCATGGACTTCCATCAAAACCTTCCCTCTTAACATATATAAATTATCTGAAAAGTCTCGTATCATTTCAAATAGTCCCCAATTAAATTTGATACTTTTGACCGAACCTAGTGTATAACATACTATGAATTTTTACCGAAACTTGCATCACGGAAAGTTTCATAGAATCAAAATTTCAAATGATTTTTTGCATGGACTTACATCATACTCTTCCCTCGTAAAATATATAAATGATATGTGAAGTTTCGTATCACTTAGAACAGTCCCCAATTTAATTTGATTTTTGACCGAAACTAGTATAAACTAGTGTATAATATATTATGTTTTTTTGGCCAAAACTTGCATTTCGAAAAGTTTCATAGAATCTAGTTTTCAGAAGATTTTTTTGCATGGACTTCCATCATATCCTTAACTCTTAACATATATAAATGATCGGAAAACTCTCGTATTATTTCAAATAGTCCCCAATTAAATTTGATTTTTTGACCGAAACTAGTGTATAATATACTATGATTTTTGACCGAAACTTGCATTTTGAAAAGTTTCATAGAATCAAATTTTTTGATGATTTTTTGCATGGATTTCCATCATAGCCTTCCCTCATAAAATATATAAATGATATGTGAAGTTTCGCATCATTTCAAACAGTCCCCGATTTAATTTGATTTTTGACCGAAACTAGTATAAACTAGTGTATAATATATTATGTTTTTTTTGCCGAAACTTGCATTTTGAAAAGTTTCATAGAATCTAGTTTTCAGATAATTTTTTGCATAGACTTCTATCATATCCTTCCCTCTTAACATATATAAATGATCTGAAAAGTCTCGTATCATTTCAAATAGTCCCTAATGAAATATGATTTTTTAGACCGAAACTAATGTATAATATACTTTGATTTTTAACTGAAACTTGCATTTCGAAAAGTTTCATAGAATCTAATATTCAGATGATATTTTGCATGGACTTACTTCATAACCTTCCCTCGTAAAATATATAAATGATATGTGAAGTTTCGTATCATTTCGAACAGTCCCCGGTTTAATTTTGATATTTGACCGAGACTAGTATAAACTAGTGTATAATATACTATGATTTTTTGACCAAAACTTGCATTTTGAAATGTTTCATAGAATCTAATTTTCAGATGATGTTTTTTGCATAGACTTCCATCATAACCTTCCCTCTTAACATATATAAAAATTATCTGAAAAGTCCTGTATCATTTCAAATAGTCCCCAATTAAATTTGATATTTTTTACCGAAACTAGTGTATAATATACTATGATTTTTGACCGAAACTTGCATTACGGAAAGTTTCATAGAATCGAAATTTCAGATGATTTTTTGCATGGGCTTACATATACTCTTCCCTCATAAAATATATAAATGATATGTGAAGTTTCGTATCATTTCGAACATACCACGGTTTATTTGACTTTTGACCGAAACTAGTATAAACTAGTGTATAATATATTATGTTTTTTTTGCCAAAACTTGTATTTCGAAAAGTTTCATAGAATTTAGTTTTCAGAAGATTTTTTTGGATTGACTTCCATCATATCCTTGCCTCTTAACATATATAAATGATTGGAAAAGTTCCGTATCATTTCAAATAGTCCCCGATTAAATTTGATTTTTTGACCGAAACTAGTGTATAATATACTATGATATTTGACCGAAACTTGCATTTCGAAAAGTTTCATAGAATCTAATTTTCAGATGATATATTGCATGGACTTCAATCATAACCTTCACTCGTAAAATATATAAATGATTTGTGAAATTTCGTATCATTTCGAGCAGTCCCCAATTTAATTTGATTTTTGACCAAAACAAGTATAAACTAGTGTATAATATATTATGATTTTTTTGCCGAAATTGCTTTTCGAAAAGTTTCATACAATCTAGTTTTCAGATGATTTCTTTATATGGACTTCCATCATAACCTTCACTATTAACATATAAAAATGATCTGAAAAGTCTCGTATCATTTCAAATAGTCCCCAATTAAATTTGATTTTTTTGACCAAAACTAGTCTATAATATACTATGAATTTTGACCGAAACTTGCATATCGAAAAATTTCATAGAATCGAAGTTTCAGATGATTTTTTGCATGGAGTTGCTTCATAACCTTCCCTCGTAAAATATATAAATGATATGTGAAGTTTTATATAATTTCGAACAGTCCCCGATTTAATTTAATTTTTGACCGAAACTAGTATAAACTAGTGTATAATATATTATGATTTTGACCAAAACTTGCATTTCGAATTGTTTCATAGATTCTAATTTTCAGATGATTTTTTTGCATTGACTTCCATCATAACCTTCCCTCTTAACATATATAAATTATCTGAAAAGTCTCGTATCATTTCAAATAGTCCCTAATTAAATTTGATACTTTTTACCGAAACTAGTGTATAACATACTATGATTTTTTACCAAAATATGCATTTCGGAAAGTTCCATAAAATCTAAATTTCAGATGATTATTTGCATGGACTTACATCATACTCTTCCCTCTTAAAATATATAAATGATATGTGAAGTTTCGTATCACTTAGAACAGTCCCCAATTTAATTTGATTTTTGACCGAAACTAGTATAAACTAGGGTATAATATATTATGTTTTTTTGGCCAAAATTTGCATTTCGAAAAGTTTCATAGAATCTAGTTTTCAGAAGATTTTTTTGCATGGACTTCCATCATATCCTTAACTCTTAACATATATAAATGATCGGAAAAGTCTCGTATTATTTCAAATAGTCCCCAATTAAATTTGATTTTTTGACCAAAACTAGTGTATAATATACTATGATTTTTGACCGAAACTTGCATTTTGAAAAGTTTCATAGAATCAAATTTTTTGATGATTTTTTGCATGGATTTCCATCATAGCCTTCCCTCATAAAATATATAAATGATATGTGAAGTTTCGCATCATTTCGAATAGTCCCCGATTTAATTCTATTTTTGACCGAAACTAGTATAAACTAGTGTATAATATATTATGTTTTTTTGGCCGAAACTTGCATTTTGAAAAGTTTCATAGAATCTAGTTTTCAGATAATTTTTTGCATGGACTTCTATCAAATCCTTCCCTCTTAACATATATAAATGATCTGAAAAGTCTCGTATCATTTCAAATAGTCCCCAATGAAATATGATTTTTTAGACCGAAACTAATGTATAATATACTATGATTTTTAACAGAAACTTGCATTTCGAAAAGTTTCATAGAATCTAATATTCAGATGGTATTTTGCATGGACTTACTTCATAACCTTCCCTCGTAAAATATATAAATGATATGTGAAGTTTCGTATCATTTCGAACAGTCCCCGGTTTAATTTGATTTTTGACCGAGACTAGTATAAACTATTGTATAATATATTATGATTTTTTGACCAAAACTTGCATTTTGAAATGTTTCATAGAATCTAATTTTCAGATGATGTTTTTTGCATAGACTTCCATCATAACCTTCCCACTTCACATATATAAATTATCTGAAAAGTCTTGTATCATTTCAAATATCCCCAATTAAATTTGATATTTTTTACCGAAACTAGTGTATAATATACTATGATTTTTGACCGAAACTTGCATTACGGAAAGTTTCATAGAATTTAAATTTCATATGATTTTTTGCATGGACTTACATCATACTCTTCCCTCATAAAATATATAAATGATATGTGAAGTTTCGTATCATTTCGAACATTCCACGGTTTATTTGATTTTTGACCGAAACTAGTATAAACTAGTGTATAATATATAATGTTTTTTTTGCCAAAACTTGCATTTCGTAAAGTTTCATAGAATTTAGTTTTTAGAAGATTTTTTTGGATTGACTTCCATCATATCCTTGCCTCTTAACATATATAAATGATTGGAAAAGTTTCATATCATTTCAAATAGTCCCCGATTAAATATGATTTTTTGACCGAAACTAGTGTATAATATACTATGATATTTGACCGAAACTTGCATTTCGAAAAGTTTCATAGAATCTAATTTTCAGATGATATATTGCATGGACTTCCATCATAACCTTCACTCGTAAAATATATAAATGATTTGTGAAATTTCGTATCATTTCGAGCAGTCCCCAATTTAATTTGATTTTTGACAAAAACAAGTATAAACTAGTGTATAATATATTATGATTTTTTTGCCGAAATTGCTTTTCGAAAAGTTTCATAGAATCTAGTTTTCAAATGATTTTTTTGCATGGACTTCCATCATAACCTTCACTATTAACATATAAAAATGATCTGAAGAGTCTCGTATCATTTCAAATAGTCCCCAATTAAATTTGATTTTTTTTACCAAAACTAGTCTATAATATACTATGATTTTTAACCGAAACTTGCATTTCGAAACGTTTCATAGAATCTAAGTTTCAGATGATTTTTTGCATGGAATTACTTCATAACCTTCCCTCGTAAAATATATAAATGATATGTGATGTTTCATATCATTTCGAACAGTCCCCGATTTAATTTGATTTTTGACCGAAACTAGTATAAACTAGTGTATAATATATTATGATTTTTGACCAAAACTTGTATTTCGAAATGTTTTATAGATTCTAATTTTTAGATGATTTTTTTGTATAGACTTCCATCATAACCTTCCTTCTTAACATATATAAATTATCTGAAAAGTCTCGTATCATTTCAAATAGTTCCCAATTAAATTTGATACTTTTTACCGAAACTAGTGTATAATATACTATGATTTTTGACCGAAACTTGCATTACGGAAAGTTTCATAGAATCTAAATTTCAAATGATTTTTTGCATAGACTTACATCATACTATTCCCTCATAAAATATATAAGTGATATGTGATGTTTCATATCATTTCCAACATTCCACGATTTATTTGATTTTTGACCGAAACTAGTATAAACTAGTGTATAAAATATCATGTTTTTTTTTGCCGAAACTTGCATTTCCAAAGGTTTCATAGAATTTATTTTTCTGAAGATTTTTTTACATTGACTTCCATTATATCCTTGCCTCTTAATATATATAAATGATTGGAAAAGTTTCGTATCATTTCAAAAAGTCCCGATTAAATTTGATTTTTTGACCGAAACTAGTGTATAATATACTATGATTTTTGACCGAAACTTGCATTTCAAAAAGTTTCATAAAATCTAATTTTCAGATGACATTTTGCATGGAATTCCATCATAACTTTCCCTCGTAAAATATATAAATGATATGCAAAGTTTTATATAATTTCGAACAGTCCCCGATTTAATTTGATTTTTGACCGAAACTAGTGTATAATATATTATGATTTTTTGAACAAAACTTGCATTTTGAAATGTTTCATAGAATCGAATTTTCTGATGATTTTTTTGCATAGACTTCTTCATAACCTTCCCTCTTTACATATATAAATTATCTAAAAAGTCTCGTATCATTTCCAATAGTCCCCAATTAAATTTAATATTTTTGACCGAAACTAGTGTATAATATACTATGATTTTTGAACGAAACTTGCATTTCGAAAAGTTTCAAAGAATCTAGTTTTTAGATGATTATTTTTGCATGGACTTCTATCATAACATTCCCTATAAAAATGATCTGAAAAGTCTCGTATCATTTCAAATAGTCCCAATTAAATTTTATTTTTTTGACCAAAACTAGTGTAAATATACTATGATTTTTGACCGAAACATGCATTTCGAAAAGTTTCATGAAATCTAAGTTTCAAATGATTTTTTGCAAGGACTTACTTCATAACCTTCCCTCTTAAAATATATAAATGATATGCAAAGTTTCATGTCATTTCGAACAGTCCCCGATTTAATTTGATTTTTGACCGAAACTAGTATAAACTAATGTATAATATATTATAATTTTTTGACCAAAACATGCATTTCGAAATGTTTCAAAGAATCTAATTTTCAGATGATTTTTTTGCATAGACTTCCATCATAACCTTCCCTCTTAACATATATAAATTATCTGAAAAGTCTCGTATCATTTCCAATAGTCCCCAATTAAATTTAATATTTTTGACCGAACCTAGTGTATAATATACTATGATTTTTTACCGAAACTTGATTTCGGAAAGAACTATAGAATCTAAATTTCAGATGATTATTTGCATGGACTTACATCATACTCTTCCCTCGTAAAGTATCTAAATGATATGTGAAGTTTCGTATCACTTAGAACAATCCCCAATTTAATTTGATATTTGATCGAAACTAGTATAAACTAGTGTATAATATATTATGTTTTTTTTGCCGAAATTTGCATTTCGAAAAGTTTCATAGATCTAGTTTTTAGAAGATTTTTTTGCATGTACTTCCATCATATCCTTGCCTCTTAACATATATAAATGATAGGAAAAGTCTCGTATCATTTCAAATAGTCTCCAATTAAATTTGATTTTTTGCCCGAAACTAGTGTATAATATACTATGATTTTTAACCGAAACTTGCATTTCGAAAAGTTTCATAGAATCTAATTTTTATATGATTTTTTGCATGGATTTCCATCATAACTTTCCCTCGTAAAATATATAAATGATATGTGAAGTTTCGTATCATTTCGAACAGTCCCCAATTAATTTGATTTTTGACCGAAACTAGTATAAACTAGTGTATAATATATTACAATTTTTTGGCCGAAACAGACATTTCGAAAGTTTCATAGAATCTAGTTTTCAGATAATATTTTGCATGGACTTCTATCATATCCTTCCCTCTTAACATATATAAATGATCTGAAAAGTCTCGTATCATTTCAAATAGTCCCCAATGAAATATGATTTTTTAGACCGAAACTAATGTATAATATACTTTGATTTTTTACCGCAACCTGCATTTCGAAATGTTTCATAGAATCTAATTTTCAAATGATATTTTGCATGGACTTCCATCATAACCTTCCCTCGAAAAATATATAAATGATATGCGGAGTTTCGTATCATTTCTAACAATCCCAGATTTAATTTCTTTTTGACCGAGACTAGTATAAACTAGTGTATAATATATTATGATTTTTTGACCAAAACTTTCATTTCGAAATGTTTCATAGAATCTAATTTTTAGATGATTTTTTTGCATAGACTTCCATCATAACCTTCCCTCTTAACATATATAAATTATCAAAAAAGTCCCGTATCATTTCAAATAGTCCCCAATTAAATTTGATATTTTTTACCGAAACTAGTGTATAATATACTATGATGTTTGAACGTAACTTGCATTTCGGAAAGTTTCATAAAATCTAAATTTCAGATTATTTTTTGCCTGGACTTACATCATACTCTTCCCTCGTAAAATATATAAATGATATGTGAAGTTTCGTATCATTTCGAACAGTCCACGATTTAATTTGATTTTTCACCGAAACTAGTATAAACTGGTTTTAAGAGTTTTGTCAAAGAGATTTGGGCATCTTATATGGTAGAAGGAAATGCTCCGTTCATCCTGTCAAATAAGCTACAACATCTAAGGAGCAGATTGCGTTGGTGGAATATTCATGTATTTGGTTGGATAGATACCAAAATCAAGGAAGAAGTTAACACCTTTAACGATATTTAAGACATTATTGCAGATACATACGGTGCTACAAATGCAGAAAATGATACTTTATGAAAAGATGATATGTGGAAGAACTTGAGAATAAAGGAAAGCATTCTTAAACAAAAATCGAGGATGAAATGGATTACGATGGGTGAAAGGAATACAAGATACTTCCATGCAGCTATTAAACACCGAACAACATGAATTCAATAAGGTCTTTAATGGTTAACGGTCGGCGTATTGAAGATGTAGCCGGAATAAAGGATTTGGTTGCTAGCCACTTTGAAAATAAATTTAAGGCGAGTGTAAGAAGACTTCCAACATTAGATACCAATCGTGTGAATAAATTGAATGAGGCAGATAGTTTAGCTTTGGAAGATTCGTTCACGGTGGAAGACATTAGAAATGTGGTTTTTGCGTGTGCTGGTGACAGAAGTCCAGGACCAGACGGATTCAGCGTGGATTTTTTAAAAATCTATTGGGATGTGGTGGGGAGTGATTTTATTAATTGTGTTCAAGAGTTCTTTGAAGTGGGCCGTTTACCTAAGATTTTAGCATACTTCTTCCTTGTCCTCATTCCAAAACACACTTGACGAATGCATGCCAATATGCTTTATTGGTTGTGTGTATAAGATCGTATCAAAACTGTTGGTTGGTCAAATCAAACAGGTCATTGACAGCATTATATCGAAATCACATACATCATTCATTGAGGGTCGCAATCTTTTGGATGGTGTGTTGGTTCTGAATGAGTTGGTTGATTATGTAAAGAGGAGCAAAAGTAAGGCGATATTATAAAAATTCGCTTCGCTAGAGCTTATGATTGTATCAAGTGGGAGTATCTTTGCAATATCATGAACATCATGGGTTTTAGAGACAGGTGGATGAAATGGAAGAAAGGAAGTGTGATGAACAGTTTTATGTCAGTTTTAGTAAATGGAAGTCCAACCCGTGATTTTGTTGTGTCAAGGGGCCTTTGTATATCAAGGAGACCTGTTATCACCATTTTTGTTTGCAATCGCAGCGGAAGGGCTGGAAGTGTTAATGAAAAAAGCGATGAAGGATTTGATTTTCTCGAGCTGTAGAATTGGACAAAACGGCAAGTACAATCTACTGCAATACGTGGATGATACGATCATCATAGGTGATGGATCATGGAGAAAATAGTGGGACACTATAGCATTATTGAAAGGTTTCCAGCTAATCTTCCGGTTAGAGATTAATTAGAAGAAAAGTTCTTTGTTTGGAATTGGTTTGGATGATAATTTTCTTAGAGTTGCTGAAGGATTCTTAGCATCTAAGGTTGATAAGTTTCCTCTTAAATTCCTTGGTATCTACGTCAATGGGAATCATAAACGATATCATTTTGGAAACTGGTAATCGACAGAGTTCAATCTAAATTGGCATATTGGAAAGGAAGGTTTATGTCGATGGAAGGGAGAATGATTCTTATTAAATTTGTGTTATCTAGTTTTCCAATTCATTATATGGCTTTTTATAAAATGCCAATGAAGGTGATCCAAATTATTACATTTCTTCAATGTAGATTCTTGTGGAATGGTTTTATGAATAAAAAAGGCATATCATGGATTGGTTGGAAGGAGATATGTAGATCAAAGGAGGAGAGAGGTCTTGGCATTATGGACATTAAGAATTTTAATTTGGCATTAATGGCCAAATCGTTATGGAAAGTATTAGAGAATAAGGACAGAATCTGGAAATCCATATTGACACAGAGGTGTGATCCTGATATACATGAGTTTTCTATAGATTATTTACCTAAGTATAACATAAGACCTTCCTTATGGTGGAGGGATTTGCATAACATAAACAAGTGTTTTGGTGATTTTGGTTTCTTGGGATATATCAAACATCAAATTGAAAATGGTATAAATTCTTCATTTTAGACATCCTGCTGGTGTGGAAATCAAAACCTGGATGTAACATTTCCGGATTTATGGGCGCTAGCAGCCAACAGGTTCGGCTCGGTCGTAGAACATGGTTATTGGGAAGGAAATAATTAGAGATGGTAGGTGGGTTTTAATATACAGCGGGAGAATTATGAGTGCCAGAATCGTATAGCAATGTTGATGGAGTTAGTGCGGTAGGTTGTGATAAGGCGCGATGATGCGGATACTGTGGTATGGGCATTGGGCGACTCTAATTCATATTTTGTTAAGGATGGTTATGATTTAATAGGTAAGCTTGATAACACTGAATTGGCGGTTACTAATGATTGTATCAATGCTTTAAAGTTGGTTTGGATTTCATCGACTCCTGAAAGGGTGAAAACTTTTGGGTGGAGATTGTTGCTTAACCGGTTACCTACTCATGATAACTTATGCAAGAGTCGAATCATCACAAATCCACATGACATTGTTTGTCCACTTTGTTTTTTGGAAAATGAAGATGTTTGGAATTTGTTTATTGGTTGTGGAAAAAGTGCTTTAGTTTAACATAAGATTGGAGAGTTGCTGGGGATTCATGTGGAAACTGGTGATAATATGTGTAGTCACGTGCAGGATTGGACTCACAAACTCATTTTAAAATAGGTCGGGATCAATAATGTAGTGGCATTTTGGATTTCAATCAGCTGGTGTATATGGTATTATAGAAACATTACTATGTTCAACGAAGACCTTTGGGATATTGATTTGGTGGTCGATAATTGTATTATGTTAACTTGGTGCTGGTTGGATAAGAGAGGCAAAAATATGTATACTTGTAATTACTATGAATGGCTTAGGTTTTCCTGTGAATTTTTGTAGTTTCCACGGCGGATAGTGGTTTAGCATTGTAATCAGGTTAGGATACCCCTTTGTATCCTTTTTGAATAAATTTTGCTTATTAAAAAAATAGAATCTTAGTTTGGTAAGAGGACGATTAAAAAAAATACTTCAGGGGAGTAAAACCAAAATTCGCCCTAATGGCAGAGGGTGAAGTATATTTATCCCTTTGTTTAAGGATATCTTAGAAGGCAAGTTGAGGCGAGACTGTCCAAGATAGTGTCTGGAATGGAAAAAGAATTGATGAAAAGAAAGTTGTTGGAAACCACAATCAGCAGCTTACCAAAGAGTTTGGAGGGGATTCATTAGGGCATACATGACAATAATTTGCTTGAAGAAAAAGATGAATCAGAAAGATAAGATCAAAGGCACAAAGAGAAAAAAAGGCATAGTACGGTGGGGACTATGTCTACAAAAGTGCACCCTGTGTAACACCCCACTTACCCAAATAGTTAAAATAACATTATAATACAAAAATCAGAGTTTTCAAAGTGGAATGCCACATCAATTTCCAACAATAATAACCAAAATAACTTCTTCATTAAAAACAGCAAAAATAACAATTTAATTCAACTCAGGCAATAAGTCAGTCTCAAAAAAAATATCCTCAAAAATTCAGTTTTACAAAGCAGATACGTAACAAAAATAAAATAAACAACTGAAAGATCTCCATCTCGTGTTACATATCAGAGCGTCCTAGACTCGAACAAGCAACATGACTCCATGCACTTTCAAGTACCTAGATTATATGTACTTCCAAAGAAGCACAGACACAACAACAACAAAGGGGTGAGAAATAAAATTCAAACATAAATGGTGCATATAACATCTTTAGGGTAGTTTATCACACATAACCACAAATACAACAAGTACACCAATAATCCAACAACAACAAATACAACAATAATTATGCAATAACAACACATCTATAATTATGCAATGTGACTCAACACGACACAATGCATGTGGTACCAGGTTTGTTCATTCAATCAAACACGATAATCACATACACCCATCCGACAATGATTATCCCAACACTCTCCATAACGGAGTACGCATGATCGTACTCGCCCATCCGGCATGATCATCCCAACAATAATTCAACAATGTATGCATGACTCTGAAAATGCATACAACATATATAATTCACCATTTATACATCTACACGATCCATCTGATCAAACACAACAACATTTTCACCAAAAATCAGCAATAATAGTCTCACGTGATTTAATCGATTATTAACTAAATTAACCCACCTAGAATCCATCATTAACTCATTCTCGATTTTAATTCTCGATTAAATATGTATTAAGGTTCATTTCAATACCTCACACCAAAAGAATCGGTAACGCACGCGAAATCGGGACAGAAATCTCAAAATAGCACGCTTTTGCCTTGCACCCTGGCCATACGTGTAACACCAAGCCCATACGTGTATTGCCCATGCCCAATATGCCATATACACAAGTCATACGTTGCACATACACGTAAACTTCTTGCCCCATATGTGTTCCTTACGCAAATGGGCAGAGAAACCCCATTTTTCACTTCTCATACACGTAACATGCCCCTCATATGCGTATCAAGCACAAAACACGCACATCCATACGTGTATTGCCTAGTGCCATACGCGTATGGAAATAGGTCCTCACTTTTCTACCTTTTCTTCCTCATTCCAGACATGTTCTTCACAATTCTCGATTTCGTGATTCCTACCAGGCCTAAAATCATTTCTACTCCAGTTTTACTCTCCTATTTTCATTCTTCTTTCATCTACATTATTATTCACAAATTAGGTTTTTGTTCTAGATCTATAAATCGTTTTGTTCATCAACAACAACAATATTTGCATCAATTTATATCATCTAGAATAACAACAACAGTATTTCATCAGATTTTTCCCAAGAATATATCATCAAAACCACAGATTCGCATCAAACAGCATATAATCACAGAATATTCACAAACATCAGAAATATCAGAAAATTCTTACGAGGGAAGGAAGCCCTCACTATCCATCATGTTAAACCACCTGAATTTAAATTCGTTCTCCCCCTTACCACGAATTCAGACAAAAAATCTGCAAATTTCTTCAAGATTTGGGTGCCCTAGGTTGATTTCTTCTTTCAAGCCTCTTGGTTCTCTCACAAGAACTTTTTACGATTAATCTTTTACCAATTCTCCGATTTGACTAATTCATCTTTAACTCTCACTTAACCTTTTACTAAACCGTCCCTTATTCCAAATATTAATAATAATAATATTAATTTTAATTACTAATATTACTAATATTGTTTTATGAATAAAATTATAATAATAATAATAGTAATAATAAAAATAGTAAATTAAATGGTCTTATCATTATTCGCACACTCGCTATTACGAAGTGCATCCGATTCTACCCATCCCACCAGGACACAACACCAAAAATAACAAGACGTATGCCTTATACGAGGCCAACATAGCACCAAAAATATCTGACGATTAAATATTAAAAATGGGGTGTTACACCCTGCACCAGCCATCTGCCACCTGCACCTCTGCATCATTATCTGTTGCAAGACACCTTGTCCCCTATTATTGTATGTACTAACAAACTTGTTCACTGAGGGAAAAGGACAACTGGAGATTATCGATGAATTGATTTGAACCTTATTTTAATCAAAGGCCCATGATCCAAGACCCACTAACTTCCACTTTCTCACTCGAGTCTATAAAAGCAAATCTTCTGTCGTGAAAGAAGATAGCGGGAGATTTCACATATTCATATAGTTTTAGTATAAGTGTTATTTACTTTGGAGGGTTATAAAGATTAAACTCGGTGTATATCACAAAGGTTTTGCTAAAGACATGTTATGAAAGATTAAACTCTCGTGATTCGTTGTATTTTTTTGTTTGGTATATATAATAGGAAAAAGGAAGAAAAATAAGATAAGAGAAAATGGATATATATATATATATATATATATATATATATATATATATATATATATATATATATATATATATATATATATATATATATATATATATATATATATATATATATATATATATATATATATATATTATCATATATTTCTTATGAATAAATTTTAAATTTATTCTTTATTTGACTTTTTAAAAAATGAAAATAAAAAATTAGAAGAAAAAGAAAAGTCGAGATTTTAACTTTAAGAAAATAGGATTTTTTTTCTTTTCTTTTGACAAAAACCCATTAATACCAAATAAGAAAAAAATCTTGTTTATTTTATTCATCCATCCATTTTCCTTTTTTTTTCCTTCTATAAATAAGGAATGTGTACCCTATTACTTTAAATATTCTCACACATAATAATTTATTTAAGCTCCAGCAATATTTAAATTTAAACAAATTCAATTCATCATTGTAAATAATACAATAGAAAAAACATCCAAATTTGATTAATGAGTAACAAAATTTAAAATCCATCAAAATAACAATTCAACCAAAAGTTACAAAACCATCTAAAATGCCAATATCACCACCCATCTTTATCAATTGTGCATTCTCTGGACCAATTCATCTCCAAATCAGCTATCATCCTACAAATTAGAGTTTAGCACAATTAGCACAATTATTTCTTCCCTTACAGCTCATGATTTTTCTTTTATAAACAAAGAAAGTAAAATGAATTAAGTTTTAAACTATATTACCTGTATGTGGTCATGATGAAGAATCTGTTTGTGTATCTTCATCATCATCATCATCATCATTTTCTTCATCCAAATCAATAAAACATTTATTTGCTTGTTGCTGAATGCTAGAACCCTCTCCACCAGAAACTACAAATTAATCACAACATTCAAGAAATTCAAATTACTTAGGAACTTGTTAAAAATATGATAAATAAATTTATTAGTAGAGTGACATGCATACAATGTTTTCTCATTAATCCCTTTTGATGCCTTGCTGCAAAAAATGAATTCATCATATCAGTTAGATTCGAAGAACCTGGTTGGCTTCGCACAACCTTTTCATTATTCTTAAGCAACGCATGTTGACTCGGGTTTTGATTAAATGTTAATGAACCTGCACATATGTCGAGTCAGCTCTTGTATAATGTTCATGGATTTTAATTTTAATATTTTGATCAAGAGATGTACCTGGATGAGAGAGTCTTGCATATTTTTCTGTGTCTAAAATTTCAGTAGAGAAATTTCTTTTTCTTATGCTAGCCGAGTGCACAAACTTTTCATTATTATTGAGCGAGACATCTTGGCCTGTGTTTCGATTAAGAGATGAAGAACCTGCATGTACACATGTTGAGTCAGCTCTTGCATAATGTTCATGGACTTTAATTTTAATACTATGATCAAGAGATGATGAATATATATATATATATATGTACCTGGATGAGAGAGTCTTGCATATTGTTGAGGGCCTGAATTTTTAGTAGAGACATTATTTCTTTTTCTTATGCCAACTGAGTGCACAGACTTTTCATTATAATTGCGCAACATGTCTTGGCTTGTGTTTCGGTTAAGAGATAATGAACCTGTACACATGTTGAGTCAGCTCTTGCATAAAGTTCATGGAGTTTAATTTTAATATTTTGATCAAGAGATGTTGAATGTGTACCTAGATGAGAGAGTCTTGCAAATTGTTGAGTGCCTAGAATTTCAGTAGAGACATTTCTTTTTCTTCTGCCAGCTGAGAGCACAACCTTTTGATTATTCTTGAGCAATGCACGTTGGCTTGTGTTTCGATTAAGTGGCATTGAATCTATACACATGTTTAGTCATCAACTATTACATATTGTTCATGAAATTTAATTTTAATATTTTAATCAAGAGACGATAATTCGATAAATATGTACCTGGTTGAGCAGAGAAATTATTTTGTACACCATCACAAGGTGGTCTTATACAGACGACTGGAGATGGAAATTTTCTAGGTAAAAAGGGATCTATGCCGATATTATACTCTTTTGGATTTGGAGTATAATGATCTTTAGCTATCTGTTTTCCTTTATCATGAGATTTTGTTGTATTAATTGGTGTCCCGGTTAATGGATCAACTTGTTTGAGCACAAAAGGCGCAAATTTATTGGTGGCTAGTAAAAGATCCGGCACATCAGGTCCAGGTGAAGGCGGCATTTCAAAGTCCGAATAATCAGAATCGAACTCGTCCTCTATTTCAAATTCAAGAGGCCTAGGAGTTTTGTTTCTGCCAAAACTACTACGTGATCGTTGATTCCGTCTGTTTTCGGAATGATCATTCTCCATCTCTTGATTATTATGATCATAAGTTGTAGGGCTTGCCATTGGAACATTCACATTAGCTCTTGATTCCATTTGAGAGGAGAAAAACGCTCTACCTTGCATATTAAGTCCATTTCCTCCTGTTATAGTGATCAAGTATCCTCCAGGAACTTCTCCATCAATGACCCCAGTGAAGTTCATCCCTGGATATAATGTTGGCATTAAATTCCTTTTTGAATTATCACCAGATTGGTTTTCTCCACTTTCCCTTGGTAAATCAGTCATGGTTACTTTTCTCTCTACAATAACATCAAATTAAATGTAAGAACAATTATATTCATTATTTATTTATAATATCCATTAAGTATATTGCAAACTTAACTATTGTATGGTAATTTATGTTAGAATATTATAAAATATTTATAATATTCTGAGAATCCACAACAAAATTATAAACCAATAACACAATTATATAATCTATGAACTATATACATTAATGAAAGATAAATTAAATTACAATTATGAGCATTAAAATAGCTTGTAAGTTCGTTAAAAAAAATAATAATTAAATTGTCCTACTGAATGCAATTTATTCAAAATATATTCTAAATAATCATGTAAGAATACCTTTTAATTCATTCAACATTGGATGTATATAACTTAAATGTTTTTGAAGAGAGTATAAAAACAAAGAAAAGAAAAATGATAAACAAATAATGAAGATTATACTCAAGAAAATCAGGGCTTATATCTTTGTTGTATTTGCATGTATCCTATAATATTACAAATTCATATAACTCTCAACATTGAATTTAAACAATTTATTCATGTATAAAACTTTTTGTTGAAAAAATCAGAAATTAAATAAAATAAAATAATAAAAATCAGGCAAAATTGTGTGTAAGCAATGGATTACCAGAAATTATTCTGAACAAAAAGTAAAGAAAACTGAAATTTAGTATATTATTAAGTTGCATCGCATTATATATAACCAATTAAATAAATTATAATAAAATGTATATAATTCTTACCTCAGTGTGCAACTTTAGCAGAAACTTGACTAGAACACCTGAGAAAACAAAATTCAAAATTTATAAAATTTATCAAGATAACAAATAAGAACTCTTTAATTTCATAAAATCACTCTAACACTTGATGTTCATATGTATCAATAGAATAAGTAATGATTAAACTAATTAAATTATATGAATATTGAAACAGAAGAGGAATTATAAGGTGAATCACTTACTGATTTGAGGGTAGCAGGGAAGAAACTGTCACCAAAACTAGAAGAAGAAAATAAAATTGTGTGTGATTTGGAAAATGAAGAAGTATTTGAGATCAAAGTAGAGCAATGTGTTTTTTTATAGTGAGGGTGCAATGTCACGACATGAGTATTTAAAAGAACGTGTTTACGAAGATGAAACGTAAAAAAGGTGATAGAAGACAAAATTCTAGTAAATGTACACGGAAAAAAGGAGGAAAATAATGAGATGTAAAGAAAATTGATGAATAAGACTATAATATTTATTTAATAATCAATGTATCTCATTTATATAGGATGGTGTAGTCTCTTTCTTAGGAATTAAGTATTTTATTTTACTTTTTTTTTATAAAATTGAAATTAAAAATTGGAAAAATAAAAAATATTAGTATTTATTAAAATGGTATTAATATTAATGATCACTTTACATTGTTTTAGCTTTCCTAAAAAATGATTTTTATTGAGTAACATATTTTTTTTATCTAAAACCAATTGTTATTGAGTAACATATAATGAAATATTGATTTAAATAGTTTTTCTTATAATGTTATTTTAGGTATTTTATCATTTTATTATTTTTTTATAACAGTTTTAAAAATCACTTAAATTTGAAATTATTTTGATTAATTTATTATAAAAATCATTTTTAAAATATATCTTTTTGAAAAATTTGTGATTTTAGTTATATTTAAATATTTTCAATTATATATTTATGTTACTTGATGTCAAAATTTATCTTTAAATTTATAAAAAGAATGAGCAAAAGAAACTTTTAATATTTTAAAAATTACTTTTGAAAAATTATTTTTAAAAAATTATATTTAAAAATACAAAATACAAAAAAAAAAAATTATTTCTATTGATCAACTTTAATTCTTATCTCTACATGGAATATTGAACTTCATACATGAATATAATTCGACTAGGGATATCACATTTTATTAATCAACTTTAAATCTTATCTCTATTCTACAAGGAATAATATTGAACGTGATACATCAATATAAATATTAGATGATTGTAAATAAATAAATTCTAATAACATATTAAATTTTAATAATTAAAGTAAATTCAAGATCATTTTACAACTATCTCAAAGAAATATTTGAAGTTTATCTTTTTGATATTACAAAATAAAATTCTTTTAAACGTTGTTTAGTGGTGATTGGAGATGAACTTGGTATAGGAAGGACAATGGTTCGATCTTCGATATCCAAATTAAACTGTTTTGTAAAAAAAAAAAAATTTAAAAAAATCTTATAATTAAACAGATATTAAATCCGAAAAAAAAAATGTATTTTACGTAAAAAAAAAATATATACGTCAATGCATCACAACCACTCATAAATATTATTTTTTATATAATTAAAATCTAAGTCAAACTGTCATTAAAATCTAACAGACACGATTTACTGACAGTATAAAACTATTTTACATTGTCGGTATATATCAATTAAATTTTTTTTATTTTCATTAACAAAAATATTTTAAAAAATACAAGAGATTTCACTTTAAGAAAATAATATTTTTGACCAAAAATAACTTTTTCTCAAATAATTAAATTTTTGGTCAAAAAGAATAAATTTAATATTATTTATTACGATTTCAATCAATACAGACAAAATAGACACCAAATAATTATAATAATAAATAAAAAATTGTATATTTATTTATTTATCAATAACATATTATTTTTATAAGGGTTAATATCATTTTACCCTCTGCCATATAGGCGACATCCGATTTACCTCCCTATCATATAGGGTTAATATCATTTTACACGTCAACATATATTTATGATTGATTCTCATATCTATGATTCAATAAGCAAAAATATTTTACAAATTAATTTTATGCAAGTAATAAATTTACTTTGAATATTGTGTAAAAACCAATGTGTTTCAGTATGGCATTTTTCCAGTTCGGGCAAAAACTGAACCAAACTAATTAAAACTGATGTTAATTGGTTTGGACAACGGATTTCTAATATGCTACCCGTAAATCCAAACCAAACCAATAACAATCAACATAATTAATTCATATAATAAACTTTTAATTTTAATTGAGTTATTACTTACTTATTTGAATGAAGAGAATAATTGTTATAGTCATTATAAAGTACAAACCATAATGAAAGAAATAAAGAGGCATAGTCTCTAGATATTTTCAATGAAAAACGAAACGATATCTTTTAAATTATCACAAGCATGTCAACCAATGATGAAATATAAAGAAATGAAACATTAAAGTCACAAGAGGAATTATAACATGAGTCCAAACACGGTTATTCATCTTCACCACAAAAACAGAAATCAAAAACTAAAATTGTAAACAAATGAGACCGCCATCCAAGTTCTTCAAAAGTTTCATCAAAGAGAGACCTACAACTACACACCCAGAGTCAAGGCCCCTAGGCTAGGAGTTTAAGCCGAAGACAATGGTAGTAATTTCAGCCTTATAACAACAAAACTTGAGCAGGGATTGATCAGAGTTTAGTGATTAAGGGATGATCTTCATGAATAAGAAGAGTATAAATTGCTTGCTTGTTATTCCCTAACATGTAATTAAACTATACCCTAGTTGCTATATTTTATCTTAGTATGCAAAACTTCATATCACAGGTATCTACAAACTACAAACCTTCAATTTTATGTTATGGAATGGAGTATGAGTATGCAATAAAATTGTTTTAAGTTACTAGATATTTAAACAAAATACAACAATTATATGACTATGGTGGTCATAACATATTTAAAAATATGTGTGTGTCACGTGTTCAATATTTATTTTTTATATTTTAGCGAGTAAACAACTAATTTAAAAAAAACAATTGTATATTTATTTTTAATATATCCGATCAATCCAATCCAAACTAATCCATAATTTTTCGGATCGGTTTGGTTTTGGCATTATTGCAAAAATATAGATATCTATTCCAAACCAATCAATTTATTTTTCATTAGTTCGGGTATCGGATTCTCTCGAAACCGAAGCAAACTGGCCCACGAACACCCCTAACCTTAAAGATGAAAACAACAAATCAAAATGAATTTTATACATGTTAAATCACTTATCACGAATATTGTTTATGAATAATGTTTAATTACACGTGTATAATTTTTTATTTATTTGATGTCTTCATTTTTAAGGTTACATGTGTAAACATTATTCGTAAAAGGAACTTTGAAAGATACAGAAGTGCTTGACTAGAGAATTTCGCTTTAGGGCTTGAACTAATAAGCCAAAAAGATTTAGATTTCATCATTTGAAAAAAAAAATGCATTATTGGTAGATTATGGTTGTTGAAACCGCCACAATAGCACTAATTAAAAAAAATCGGATCGGTTTGGTTTGGTTTTGACATTATTGCAAAAATATAGATTTCCAATCAAAACCAATCCATTTATTTTTCATTAGTTCGGACATCAGTTCATACGAAGTTTTGTTCTATCTTCAAACAGGATTCCCACTAATGAATAATAGGATTGATCATCTTGGATTAGTCGGTCGAAAGACCAAATACAAAAATTTCAAAAAAAATAATTAAATAATGTTTTTCACAGAAAGTTTTTGACAAACTAAATATTGAATAAAGAAACTACTAACAAATACATTTAGTATTACTAATATTTTATTATCTCTGTTTCTTTATAAATCGATTTGAATTTTTCATACTTATTAAAAAAATGTAATCATTTTTATATGGAAAAGGAAAATTATAAAGAATTTTATAATATTATCCTTCATTAATTAAATAGATAAGTTTAAATAATTGAAAGAAAAGATGATAAAAATACTTAAAAATATAATAAAAATAATAATATTAATGATTTTTTTATATTGCCAAACGATTTATATTTTAATATAATTTTTTTTTTCCAAAACAACTTATAAAAAAATGGAGGTAATAAACACAAAGAAAGGAAAACATGTAACTTTTGAAGAAAAAAAAAACATGCAACTTTTGAAAAAAATTATAAATAATGTAAATATGACTTTACCAAGGCAAAAGACTTTTTTTTTCAAAGGCAAAAGACTTGTATTTTCAAAATAAAGTTTATTTTTATACAATCTTTAAACATTGTATTTGAAATATGATCACATTAACATGTTAAGAAACTTGCAATTAGAATATTTTTGTGTCGAAAAATATAGTTAGAAATTTAATTATAAACTTTTAATAATAATCATAAATAATTTCTAAAACAAAACGTCTACATTTAGTTCTTAATTTATGTTTTTATAAACAACTTAGCATTACCTTCAAAATTTTAACTTTATAAACTGAATACACAACTCTTAAAATAAATATGCTTATATTGAGTTGATTATCATGAGTCCTTAATACACAAGCTAAATAAATTATATTTGTTTTAAAAATAATTTTAAAACTTAAATTTAAAATATGTTGATGCCAAAAAAACCTCCAAAGTATTAAAGAAAATCATGTTGTTTATTACGAATTTTCATATAAAAATTAATTTAGTTATATAACATAACAAAAATATATTTTTTTACATTTTTTTCTAAATATTATCAAGATAACATAATAATATATTGAAATAAAATTTAGTCATTACATAGTTTATTTATCTAATTGAATGTAATATATTTAAAAACAAGTTTATTCAATATGTATTATTTTAAATGATAATTTTTATATAAATGTTGATGAATATGATTTATTTATATGTTATATAATATTAAATATTACATATAATTATTTATTTACCTTTATAAAATATATATATATTACATTTTTGATAAAATTTCTCCTTAAATTTTTCACCTCGCAAATAAATAGACTTCAGAATTAATTGTGTCTATATCCTTGCTTATCTAAATGAAATACACATGGTTTTTAAAGTGGTTTGGTTGTTTATGAGATGTGTATTAGGGTTAATTAGAGGTGTATTGAGATTCTTATAAATAAATAAATAAATAAGTGGTAAAGAGGTTGGAATGTCTACAAGATATATAGCTCTCAATTTTACATATTAGAGTCCATAGACTCCAATATGTGGCCAACCAGACGAATCTTTCTCTATCCGTCTTCATGCGACACGATTTATTAAAAGAATGTCAAAACAGGAAAGACTCTTTATAATTAGAACCTCCACCATGAGTTCCTCCTAACCATTTTGCTACCTAGGACCAAACCAAATTAGAAACCGAGCAACTCCGAAGAAAATGGGTTATTGTTTCCGGATGGGATTTGCAACAAACACACTTTATATCACTTGACAAAAAGGATATTCCTCTACACGATAAAAGATCTTTTGTCGGTAACTTGTTCGAGAAACATCTCCACCCGAAGACCTTGATTTTCATCGGCGTTTTCACTTTCCACAACAGGCCTTGAGCAGAGTCGTGACGATCAAGTGGTCCTTGAGGAATGCATAACTGAAAAATCCTTTGATAAAATTATTTAACTGAGAAAGAATCATCGCCTCCAAAACCCACTTTGCCTTATCCTCAATGTGATCATCTGGCTTGAAATTAGACAATAATGCCGTGATTTTCCTGAATTCGTCCGCGCAACTATCCAGAACATAATTGTTCTGCATATTCCCCGGTTGCAGACCCAAAGCGTATCCGCCTACAGATTGCTCACCTGTAACAGCCAAACTGTTGTCATTGAAAAGAGAAACAGCATGATGATGAGATCCTGTTGTCAACTGCAGATATGCTGCTTCAAAACCTCCAAGAAAAAAACCAGCAAAATTTAATACTGAGATTTGATGAATGCTACGGGAACCTCCACGAAAAGATTGATGAAACGCATTACTGGAGAAGCCGGAAACCGAAGTCGTGCCAGGCACAAAACTAACAGTTTCAGTTGATACAGAAACGATGTCTTTTGTCCCTGCAAAAAAAGAAGAAAAGTGAGTTAAACCGAGGTCGCCTCATTCCAATCTCTCTCCTTTCCATCCTCTCATCGCCGCCACGGAAACTCCTTTAAGCCTAGGTAGAGAGAACAGTGTCGGAAATAACTCCTTCAATATTCCTTTACCCGTCCAATCTCCAATCCAAAAAGGCGTATGATAACCATTCCCAGGGAGAAAATTACAATTATCCATAAAAGTTTCTTCATAATGTTTCTTCGACAAGGATAAAACGTCCATCCACCAAGAGGAGAAAGATTTCCAATTTGATCTCAAATAATCACTTCCCGAAATTAGTAATCTTAAGTCGTCGTATCTTGCCTTAAGTATTTGAAACCAAAGATCCTTCGATCCGACAAGAATCCTCCATCTCCACTTATGAAGGAGACTATTATTAAAATCTTCTAAACGCTTAAGATTTAATCCTCCTTTTTCAAACGGAAAGCAAAGTAAATCCCAATTGCTCCAATGTTTTTTCCTTTCTCACTTTAACTACCCCACAAGAAACTATTTTGAAGTTTGATAATTTCCTTCCTAGCCTTAACCGGAGCCTTGTAGAAGGATAAGAAAAAAAATAGGTAAGCTACCTAAAACCGATTTAAGAAGAGTTATTTTTCCTCCCAAACTTAAGAAACAATCATGCCAACAAGACAACCTCTTCTTTATCTTGGCTAAAAGGGGGTATCCAAGTTCATATTCTCCTAGGATTATAACCTATAGGTATTCCAATAAAAGTGAACTCTTTAGGTTCCACCCTACAAGCCAAAAATAAAATTGTCGCTTCAAGGAAAAATGTTGAAGTATTAATGTGGATCAACTTGCTTTTGTGAAAATTGATACCTAATCCTGAGACCAATTCGAAATCTCTAAGCATCTCCTTAATGGCCCATAAATGCTTCCAACTCCCGTCCCCAGTCAAAATAGTATCGTCTGTGAATTGGAGGATATCAAGAAAACACTTCCGATTAACCATGACTCCCGTAAAATCTCCTAGCTCCACCGATCTTCTAACCAACATTGACAATCCTTCCGCTACCAACACGAATAGATACGGGGATAAAGGATTATCTTGCCTCAACCCTTTATCCACCACAAATTCTTATGTTGGGCTACCATTCACCAAAACGGACATCTTACTAGTGAAAATTAAAGCCTTCATCCAACGCACCCACTTCAACCTAAACCCCATATTCGACATCAAGAATCTAAGAAAGTTTCAACTCACTTTATCATAAGCTTTCTCGAAATCCACCTGAAAAGGGAGACAACTACCTTCTCTTTGCTAGCATAATCCACCAACTTGTTAGCGACTAAAACTTCGTCTAGCAATTGTCTTCCCGACACAAAATCACTTTGGCATTTAGATATTAAATAATGTAAAACATTCTTTAATCTAGCCGCCAAAATCTTAGCTAGCACCTTATACACACTTCCAACTAAATAAATAGGTCTATAATCATCAAGACCCAAAGGAGCCTCATTCTTCGGAATCAAAGTTAGAAAAAGGAGATAATGGATTTGGAAAGGGTAGCGTTAGAGTGAAAATCTTTAAAAAGATGAAAAAAGTCCTCTTTAAGAAAATACCAACATTTTTTGAAGAAAAAATAATGTGTATCCATCCGGGCCCAGGCTATTGGAACCATCGCACTCCCACACTGCTCCTTTCATTTCCTCCTCCGAAAAAGGTCTATCAAGCAACGACTTCTCTTCAAGAGATAGATAATTGAAGGTCAACCCTTGTAACATTGGTCTATCCAGATTTGGTTCCAAGAATTTGGAAGCAAAATGGTTTTTCACCTCCTTCTTTACTTCCTCCACCGACTCCAAAACCTTTCTACTAGAATTGATAAACCCAATATGATTTTGCCTCCTACTTTCCTTCATCACACTATGAAAGTATTTACTATTATTAAATCCATCATTTAGCCATTTTAGACGAGCCTTTTGAATGAGAATATTCTCCTTTATCCTCATCCGAAAAGGAACCTAACTCCGACTCGACTACTAAATCTCCGCAACACTCTCATCGATCTCCAAATCATATTTCCCAAAAATATCCTTGTTCCATAACCTAAGGCTACTTTTGAGTAACCTTAGTTTTTCCTTAAGGACAAAATCACTCCTCCCCTCTATGTGAAAATTCTTCCATTCTTTCTCAACAAATGGTAAGAAATTCTTATCTTTAAACCATTCATTATTCACTTTGAACGGTTTAGGACCCCAATCCGACGAATCTGCCACCAACCACACTAGACAATGATCTGAGACATCCCTATTGCCAATGAATTGGCCCGTTATTCCCAAATTATCAATGAAGCCCTCCGAAAGTAAAAAACCATTAATCTGGCTCATCGATGATCCATCACCATTATACCATGATAATTTCTTCCCTTTGCACGGAACATCTATCAAGTTTGTATCCGCAATAAATTCCGAGAACTCCTTCACCTCTGTATTGTGACTCCACAAAGCTTTACCCTTCCTTTCACTAGCACATGCAATCACATTAAAGTCGCCCCCAATGCACCATTCCCCATCCAAATATCTAAGTTTCAAATCCGACAACCTCCTCCAAAGAATTCTTTTCAAGTTCAAGTCACATGAAGAGTAAACATTAACAATATAGAAAAAGTTATCCCTCTATAACACCTTCACTCATAAATATCCCTCTCCTCTAAAACTATTCACAACTTCCACACTCCCCTCCTTTAACGTGCCTTATTAACTTTTCAATTGAACTAACTCATTGTTGTGTATGTACTAATAATATACTTTTACATGAAACACATGACATAGACATTATTTTATTCCTTAAAAAAACAATAATTTATGAATACCTATTAAAGAAAATTATTAAGAAAATAACATTAAACAAAGAAATTAAATTTTTTTTTGAAATGTTTGTGATCAAATAGTATAAATTAGTACTAAGCTACTATTATACTATTATAAGTAAAAAAAAAAATTAGAACGAATAAAAAATTAGTTAAATATAATTAAATTTCTAAATTTCATATAAAAGGAAAGATAAAGTTAACAAGTATTATTGTTGATATTTGTTCCATTGTGGAACAATAAATTGAGTAAGGATTGGTGATTATGGAGGATTACATTTGATATTAGTTTCTGGTGCGATGGATAGGAGGATTACATCTGATCAAATATATGTCGTTCATTTCATGATATATTAACGTTTAAGACACTACCATTAGTAATTTGTGTTAAACATAAAAAAATTCCATTTTAAAAGCATATTTTTGAATGGAAGAGCAGGAAATTATTTAGGTGTAAGGTATGTGCTCTTAAATATTTATTTGAGCAAAAATCATTTCTTTATTCAACCTTTTTTTATTAAATCATTTTTTATATCAGAAACAAATTCATGCGAGATAAAACAAAAATATAGTCGCACCCAACATTTGATATTTCTCAAATATCAAGGATTCGAAGATCTAACATATGATCTTCATGGACTAATTAATTTTTATTTTAATATTCTGTGTAAACAATTTTAGATAAACATTGTAGTTTGTAAACAAATTATTTTATTATTATTATGTGTAAACAATGTAAAGAGTTTCAATTAAAAATGCAATCGATCTTACCCCTTGGCTTTGTGGATAAATCGAAAGGTATGCGGCGTTGTTTTTGTAAATAATAAATATGCATATGTTGGGGTTCGAATCCATGATCAGATAACTTTACCCCTCGGATTTTCATTTTGAGGTGTTAAGTGGCATCTTTTCATGTCACCCTTCGTTACGTCGCCTCTGTAGTTGAGTTTACATCTCTTTCGTGTGCGACATTAAAAGCGTTATTTGTAGTAGTGGATGGTTAATCATAGAATAATAACAAGATGAAAGAAATTGCAAACACATAAGAAAGCTCGTAAGGTTCACAACTACGAAAGGGATTGAATCCTCATATACCCTCCAACAAAGGCGATTGTACGATCTACAATAATAAATGTTGGAAAGCATGAACCTCACCAACAACGGCTGAGATTTTATCTCAGACTGTTCTTGAATGTCATAGTACAAGAATACATCATTGTTCTCATACATATGGCCAAACGTCGAGACTCATCTAGGAAACGTAGCTAGTCACTAGGGAGATATTTAATGTGTTTGTTCCCAATATTATTGATGTCCCCTAAAAAAATTTCCACTTCCTTTTGCTAGAAGCCAGATTAAAGACACACATGACAAATCCTCGTTTTATGAGTAGGAACAAGGGTTTTAGGGGAAAACTATTATGGATCATTCGCAAGATCCACGATGAAATATCCAGTAACAAGTGAGAGCTTTCCCTTGTCGAGGACGACCTCCAATACATTTTTCACTATTAGATCTCACGAAGAGGATTTTAACCGCTCACATTATATAAAGATCAACATGTGTCATTTCAAGTATTCTCTCATTCACACTCAAACTACTTTCTCACTCATTCACTAACTTGGACGTTAAAGTATTAACATTCAAACGTTGGAGTGTTAGGCTTTGTTTGGTAAAAACAGTGTTTGACTGATAAGTTAACTTATAGTTTATAGCTGATGACTGATGGTTGATGATTGATAACTTATAATTTATAGGGGATGATTGATGACTGATAGTTGATAAACTAATTTAAGTGTTTGGTAAAATTGACGATTCAACTAACTTATAATATAAAATGACAAAAAATATATTTAATAAATATTTATTTTTATTTTAAACTAAAATAAACTATAAAGGATAAAAAAGATTTTTGTTAAAATAATAAAAATAAAAATAAAAGAAATAATTATAAATTATAAGCTATAAGCTAACACGCTATTTAAAATAACATCTCAAAAATAAATTATAAGTTTGTGATAAAAAAAACTCTCCATGTAGTATTTCAAGCTCACTCATCAGAACTCAAGTTTCATTCCATCTCCAAATAATAATAGATATATCTTTCTCTCTTATTTCAGCATCATAATTTATCTATCTTTTAAAAAAAACATATTACATTTTTTTTTGTTTTTCATGTTTCCTCCATAGGAAACATAAGTCATACATATTTGACGTACTTAAATTGATTATTTTAAGATTTGGCCAACAATAATAACTGTGTTTTACATGGTATGACATGTTTGTGGCTTGAGCGAATGAAGTGGCAATTTTGTCTCTCTACCATCACAACGTAACCATTCATTGCACTTCCACTTCCACCCTTCTTCATCTTTCTCTTCTAATCCATATCAGGTATGTATCTTCTCATTCTCTCTTCTTTTTCGTTTTTGATTCCATTAACATTTTCATTTTTCTACTTTCAAGTTATTACATAATGTGATAGATAGCATTCCATAATGGGTTTGTCTTGAATTATAAGATTGTTCATTTATATATAATTTTACTTTTGATATTAATAGCAAGTTCTCATTTTTTATGTGTTTATCATTATTCCCCAGCATTGTAGAATCTTGTAAAGGTTTTGAATTTAGGGTTATTGGTGAAGTAAGAAGAAAGGGTGAATTGGATTGGTAAAGGGATATAGTGAGTTGAAATGAGTGTGATAGGGTTTGACATTGGAAATGAGAATTGTGTTATTGCTGTAGTGAAGCAAGGTGGGGTTGATGTTTTGTTGAACGATGAATCGAACCGGGAAACCCCTGCTGTTGTTTGCTTCGGAGAGAAGCAACGGTTTTTAGGGTCTGCCGGTGCTGCTTCTGCTTTGATGCACCCGAAATCGACGGTATCTCAAGTCAAGAGACTAATAGGAAGGCGATTTGATGACCTGGAAGTTCAAAATGATCTAAAATTGCTTCCGG
Source organism: Lathyrus aphaca (assembly GCA_963966055.1). Lineage (NCBI taxonomy): Eukaryota > Viridiplantae > Streptophyta > Magnoliopsida > Fabales > Fabaceae > Lathyrus > Lathyrus aphaca. Next base: position 17,268,515 of record OZ014523.1, on the reverse strand, counting down.
TTGAAACTTCTGAAGGTCCGGATGGTGGCATTTTGATTCACTTGAAGTACTTGATGGAGACTCATAAGTTTACGCCAGTTCAAATATTAGCGATGCTTTTTGCTCATTTGAAGACTATAGCGGAACATGATTTGGGGACCGGTGTTTCGGATTGTGTTATTGGAGTTCCGTCGTATTTTACTGACTTGCAGAGACGGGCGTATCTTGATGCGGCAACAATTGTTGGGCTGAAGCCTGTGAGGTTGATTCATGATTGCACTGCAACTGGTCTTGGTTACGGTGTTTACAAAACCGATTTTCCCCATGGAGGTCCAATTTACGTCACGTTTATTGATATAGGTCACTGCGACACTCAGGTATCTATTGTGTCATTTCAAGCTGGGAAAATGAAGATACTTTCTCATGCTTTTGATACGCACTTAGGAGGTAGAGATTTTGATGAGGTTCTATTTAGACATTTTGCCGAAAAGTTTAAGGAACAGTACAAGATCGATGTGTATTCTAATGCCAGAGCGTGTAATAGGCTGCGTGCAGCGTGTGAAAAGTTGAAGAAGGTTTTGAGTGCAAATTTAGAGGCACCTCTTAATATCGAGTGTTTGATGGATGAAAAAGATGTCAGTGGATTTATCAAGAGAGAAGAATTTGAGAGTCTTGCATCAGGATTGTTGGAGAGAATTTGTATTCCTTGCAACGAGGCGTTGGCTAACGCTGGCTTAACTGTCGATAAGATTTATTCCGTTGAGTTAGTTGGTTCAGGTTCAAGAATTCCAGCTATCACTAAACTGTTAACTTCTTTATTTAAGAGAGAACTCAGCCGAACACTGAATGCCAGTGAGTGTGTAGCTCGTGGTTGTGCTCTTCAGTGTGCAATGCTCAGTCCTGTCTTCCGCGTCAAAGAATACGAGGTTTGAATACTGAAACAAAACACTGATTCTTATCCTATCCATAATCTGCATAAAATCGATGTAATTTCTCTTATTTATTCAGGTCCAAGATTCTATTCCTTTCGCTATTGGCCTTTCCTCGGACGAAGGTCTAATTTGCGCAAAACCAAATGCGGTACTTTTCCCTAAAGGCCAGCCCATTCCAAGTTCTAAAACTCTTACATTTCAGGGCAGTGATTTGGTCCGTTTGGAAGCATTCTACGCTAATCCAGACGAAGGGCCAAAGGGGACATCTCCTAAAATCGGTTGCTTCACGGTATGTTTTCTTTAGACTTCAGATCATCTTGTGCATATTTCTATATGCTTATACATTCTTTTGCCACTTCTACTCAGATTGGTCCTTTCCATGGATCCAATGGAAGTAAAGTGGAATTTGAAGTTAGAATTCAACTAAATTTGCACGGCATTGTCAATATCGAATCATCTACAGTAAGTAAGAAGCCTAATTTTGATCTCTCAATATTGCGTTATCAGTTTTCTGAGAGATCTAGGTATATACATGAACTTAAATTTGTCATCAGTTGATCAAGGATCATGTGGAAGATTCTATCACACCGCGTGATCATCTTTCAAATTCAGAAGCAACGAATGTTGAACCCGTTTCGGAGAAAGGTCAAAATGTCAATGAACATAGGAAGTGTGAATCTCCACATAGTTCTGTAAGTACTTTGTTGATAAACACCTTTTTAAATGGAATGTCTCAAATGCTAAGAGATTTCTCGCTAATCATCCTTTAAGCGTGTGAAAAGTCGTATAGCTAAATTTATCATATCAGTTCTGATGTTGAATTCTGTGACATGTCTCTCAGGCTATCACAATCACAACTTTTTGGTAATGTCTGCGATAATCGTGATAATCGTATATGTATATTTTTATTTTGTGTTTTGATTGCAGATATGATTCATGTTGGTGATTTGAGTAAATAAAGTGATACTATCGTGCCTTTTTACAGTCTGATGGTACGAATAAAGTTAAAGCCGACAAAAGGGTTAATGTACCAGTGAGTGAGAGCATCTATGGTGGAATGACGAATGCTGAAATCACGGAAGCACAAGAAAAAGAACACCAATTAACCGAGCAGGATAAAACAATGGAGTTAACCAAAGACAAGAGGAACTCTTTGGAGTCTTACGTCTACGATATGAGGAATAAGGTATAGATGCAATATCTTAATAAGATGCAGACGTGGTTTTTGTGACTCCGATAATTTAATGATTGGCATTTAATAGTTTGCGCGTTTGTGCATAGCTTTTCAACGTATACCGTAACTTTTCAAACGAGCAAGAGAGGGATGACATATCTAGGAGCCTGCAAGAGACTGAGGAATGGCTTTATGGCGAAGGCGATGATGAAACAGTAAATGCATATTCTGTAAAGCTGGCAGATCTAAAACAGGTTATTTTTTCTTCTCTAATATACATTTTTCCTTTACTATACTTGTTGTTCACATTCTCCACCTTCTATAGCTGGTGGATCCAATCGAGAGCCGGTGCCGAGACGAAGAAGAGAGAGCGCAAGCTACAAGAGATTTATTAGGTTGCATTGTTGAGCATCGCCTGTCTGCAGATTCTCTTCCATCTCAAAGTAAAGAACTGGTATGACAAATAGGTGAATAAATTTTATTTTCGGATGCAGCTACTAATGCCGATTTAAAGTGACAAAATTTCATGTTTTAGATCATCAATGAATGCAATAAAGCAGAACAGTGGCTAAGAGAAAAGATGCAACAACAAGACGCCTTGCCTAAAAGCTCTGATCCAGTATTTTGGTCAAGTGACATCAATAACAAGACGCAAGACTTAAACTTGTAAGATATTTTACCTTTTGTTCGACACATTATTCGTTCCTCTAGTGCAATCAGTGTTGTCAAATAGCAGCCTAATAATAGCATAGTGGAATCTGAACAGAAAATATTGTTCTCGATACACTCAAATAGAGGCGATATACGATTAACAACATTGGCACTAACATCCATTGATTTTTCGTCACTAGAGTAAGACTAAGGAATGTTTTATTTTGATGTGTTTTAGAATATGCCAGCAGATATTGAGATCACCATTTCCAGAAGATAAAGAGGAAGAGGAAAAGGAAGATGAGAAGAAAACTTCTAAGCATCAATGAAGACAATGATAATGATGATGGTGATACCTGCTAACTGAAGATCTAAATTTTTATTAGCGGTTAGATTCAGAGAAATGTATATTTTGTTCTTGTAAAACTTTTACCATGTTTATTAATACATTGAATCATAAAAAATGAGAGAATAATTCATGATAGTTTAAAAAACATAATGTTGTTTTGGCCATGACTCACTGAATTAAAGACCTTGGTTGGGGCATGACGTATGCCTAATAATCGTTGGCACTTGTCACACTTATTGACGAATCTGATGTTGTCCATTAGCAAAGTAGGTCAATATTACTCGACTATTAATAACCTATTTTTTTACGCTTTTCTCCATATATGGCTTCCACGCATGCCTTCTTGCACCTCCATCAATACCAAATTTTGACGATTAAATCATTGATTACTATTTTTAAACAATCTTGATTAAGAGGGATCATTACAGGTTCAAGCAAAAATAAACCCCATGATAGGGGCAAAGGATTCAAAATAACAAACAACATGCAATCTCTAAAAAACTTGTTTTGATCATCATTTTCAACAAACAAACAATTAATACACCATGTTTAATTTATCTTAAATGTTATTTCTATTCATTTTTTACTCTAATCATTTATTCCTACTCATTTACACAAAAACTTTTAACATTTATCAAAAACTCAAAAAACTTACAAGAAATTAATGTTTTTAATGGTGTTGAATGATGTTAGAGATAAAAATTGATATTCCCTTGAGTTTGTTGAATGAAATTTGACTTGGTGGAAAAAAGAAATTTGAGAGTTTGAAGTTGAATTTGAATAAAATGTGAAATGAAAAAAAAAATCTGACACGATTTAACCTCCAAAATATTCTAAAAATGTATTGAGAAAACCTCTTTTGCGTAGAGAAAGAAGGGTCTTCTATTGTAGACCAGATTTCATTTGAATCATATTATTTACACACCTCATTAAAAGTAAACATTCGTACATAAAGCTAGAATTTCTTGTACACTCGATGCGAGATAGAAAGAAGGGTCTTCTAAATGTATTCACTAACTTCAACCATTTTTTCCTTCTTTTTGTACCATTGTCTCATTTACAAATTGGGATAGCACTGAGTAACCATGTGGTGAATCAAGGCTTAGTGGGTGAAATTAAAAAGTGAATGAATCAATATCTTAAAGCTACAATTTCATGGTGGCAAGACCTTGGATCTTGATGCATATTACAGAACCATCTGGATAAGCAACAAAAGCCCCCAAACATGCGCTTCCTTGCTCCATGCAGAACAACTCCAGAAGTTTATGGCAATTGAACACAACAAACCTTTCTGAGTAATACTAGCCATAAGATCGACAAGTAATTAACCGGATTCTGTGAAAAAGTGATTGAATGTGCACCTGGCTGGGAACAATAAGTTGCATCAAATGTTTAGTTTAGTTGCCCTTCTTGGTACGTGTTTTCTTTTTGGATTTCTTGAATCCTGTTCCATTCTCCTGTAAGCATAGAAAGAATTCAGTACCAACTATAACCCATCCAAATAGATCAATACAATATCAAAGTAATTTTGCAAGTGAATGTACCTTCCGATAATGTATGTAAGCACTTCGGCCAGTCATTTCTTGTCCATTTTTGCTGACATAAACCTACAATGTGAAGATAAAGATTTGGGTTCTGATAAATTGATACAATATGCAAAAAGTGTTTTTGCCAACTAACAGAAGATTCAAGCCAATAATATGAAGAATTACAAGAATGACTACAAGGGAAGCATATGCCTGCAACCATTTGCAATATTGGTAATATTATGTTAATTGCTAGAAGATAAAAAAGATTTGGGAAATAAAATGCCATTGTCTGGATCAGTTAAAAACCATTTACTTAACATTTTGGTAATGAAAAAAGTTCAGTATAAAAACAAAATCACATCCAGGCAAACCAAAAGCAGCTTTAAATCCATGATTTCTACCATGAGATGAAAACACTGATATTTTCTTCATTTAAGTTGTAGCAATGTCTAGAACAAAATGGAATATAATGACATCGTATAATGAATAATAATTTGAGTATGACAGATGTATGTATTATGCCTAACATCAGATATAGTACCTTAACTGTTCATCTTGGTGGCAAGTTGATAGAACATAGGTAGGATATAATATGATAAGGATAATGATTTTATTAATGAATATGAAAGTAACAGAAATTCCAGAGCTACTGCTCCTCAGTCAGAGAGAATAATTCTCTCACTGCCCAAACCCTTAATTCAAAAACAGAAAAGTATTCAATGTCTAGCTATTGCCTCATACACTCCTATTTATATGAGGAATAATACCTAAACTAACTCCTATTTATTTGGGAAATATCTAAACTAACTCCTATAGAATAATGCCTAAATCAACTCCTATTTATTTGGAAAATATCTAAACTAACTTCTATAGAATAATGCCTAAATCAACTCCTATTTATTTGGAGAGTTTCCTATTCTTTCTCACATATACCCTCCACTGTTTAGGCCCAATAATATCTCTATTAACCAACACATCCCCATCATCACTTGTGGGGTCCGATCCATTCCTATCATCACCCCCACCTGCAACATTAGCCTTGTCCTCAAGGCGCAGATCAGGGAATTGACTCTTCAGCAATAGTTCCTCTTCCCAGGTAGCATCTCCAACATCCATCCCTTCCCATTGAATCAACCATTCTCTCTTATGTTGTCCACCATCAAACTTGTCCCTCCATGACACAACCTTAGCCGGAGTAATGTCCCCTTTTTCTGACTCTAAACTGATAGGTAGCTGAGTTGTAGCAGTATAGTTGCCCACCGCTTTCTTCAATTGCGACACATGAAAGGTAGGGTGTATTTTAGATGTTGGTGGTAACTTCAACTTATAAGCAACATGCCCTATCTTCTTCAAGATTTGATAAGGTCCGAAAAATCTAGGGGAGAGTTTTTGATGGATTCTTTGCACAACCGATTGTTGTCGATGAGGACGTAATTTGAGGAAAACCCAATCACTAACCTCAAATTGCACTGCCTTGCGTTTCTTGTCAGCATGGTATTTCATGTCCTCTTGGGCTTTGAGTAAATTAGTTTTCAATTGACGCAATGCCTCATCTCTGTCCCTTAACTCTTGCGCTACAGCTTCCACTCTGGTTTCGCCCTCCAAAAAGTGCAACAACACTGGAGGCTTTCTACCATATACCACCTCAAAAGGGGTGAACCCTGTAGACACATGAAATGTGGTATTGTACCACAGTTCTGCCCACGGAATCCAGTGTGCCCATGTCTTAGGTTGATCTGCAATAAAACAACGTAGATAGGCCTCTAAACAACGATTAATTACTTCTGTTTGACCATCCGTTTGGGGATGGTATGCCGAGGACATTTTAAGCACCGTACCTACTAATTTGAACAACTCTTTCCAAAAAATACTCACAAACAAGGGGTCACGATCACTAAGAATAGACTCCGGAATTCCATGTAATCTAATCACTTCCTTCACAAAAACAGCAGCTATTGAGCGAGCAGTAAATGGATGTTTAAGAGGAATGAAATGGTTGTATTTGGAAAGGCGGTCCACAACGACCAAGATAGCTTCAAATCCATTACTTTTTGGCAAACAAGTGATGAAATCCATGGATATCTCACTCCACACCATAACCGGAATCGGAAGAGGTTGTAGTAATCCATTAGGAGTCGTTGCCGCATATTTTTGTCGTTGACAAGTATCACAAGCTTTCACAAAATCTTGCACCCTCCGCATCATCCCTTGCCAATATAAAGTTCCTGCCATTCTCCTATAAGTCCATAGGTAGCCGGAGTGACCCCCACTCGGAGAAGAATGAAAATCTTTGAGTAACTCTTCAATAAGTGGTGAGTTAGCCGGTATAACTAACCTATTTTTGTAGAATAAGATGCCACCTTTTAAAGCAAAACCAGGTTTAGCATTAGGATCCTTTTGAATAGTTTCCACAATATTTTTAAGCAAAGGATCATTTGATACTTCTTGTTGCAGTTGGCTGCTCTGCTGCCAAATAGGGTAGGATTTAATCGCTTGCATTTCAGCATCCTCATGCTGTCTAGATAAAGCATCAGCCACTTTATTTTCCACTCCCACCTTGTACACCACCTCAAAATCAAAACCCAATAACTTAGCCATCCATTCTTGCTGATTTGCGGTGGTAATACGTTGTTGCAACAAGTGTTTTAGGCTCTTTTGATCAGAATAAACCACAAACCTCCTTCCTAACAAATAATGTCGCCAATGTTGAATAGCTAACACTAAAGCCATCAACTCCTTATCATAGGCAGATTTGGATAACCTAGATGATTCAAAAGCCTTGCTAAAATATGCAATGGGATGCTTTGATTGCAACAATACTGCACCAACTCCTTTTCCTGAGGCATCACATTCAATTTCAAATGGGAACTTGAAATTAGGCAGGGCTAGAACTGGGGCAGTTGTAACAGCTACTTTCAATTTCTCAAAAGCTTCGGCAGCTGCCGCATTCCAGCTAAAACCATCCTTCTTTGTCAATTCTGTCAAGGGTTTAGCCATTTTTCCATAGTTCGTTATAAACTTTCGGTAATAACCCGTCAACCCCAAAAAACCTCGCACTCCTTTGACATTCCTAGGAATAGGCCATTGCAACACACTGCTAACCTTGGCAGGATCAACAGCAACCCCTGCTATGGAAATGACATAGCCCAAATATTCCACTTGATGCTGACCAAAAGTGCATTTCTTCCGATTTGCCACAAACTAATGCTGCTTCAGAATATTAAGAACCACCTCCAAGTGCTGTAAATGTTCAGCCCAACTACTACTGTATACTAGGATATCATCAAAAAACACCAGGACAAACTTCCTTAGAAAGGGCTTGAAAATTGCATTCATCACCGATTGAAAAGTTGCAGGAGCATTGGTGAGGCCAAACGGCATTACCAAAAACTCATAGTGACCCTCATGAGTCCGAAAAGCAGTTTTATGAATATCTTCTTCCTTCATACGAATTTGATGATAACCAGATTTAAGATCAAGCTTAGAGAAATAACTACAACCATGTAACTCATCTAACAATTCATCTACAACTGGAATAGGATACTTGTCCTGAATTGTTACCTTGTTGAGTGCACGATAATCTACACACATACGCCAAGATTGATCTTTCTTCTTGACCAAAATGACGGGACTAGAGAAAGCGCTGGTGCTGTTTCTAACCACCCTTTGCTGCAATAGGCTCTGAATCTGTTTTTCAATTTTATCCTTGTGTAAATGAGGATATCTGTAAGGTCGCACACTTACCAGACCAGCACCCTGTAAAAGTTCAATTGAATGACTAGTGTTTCTTGGCGAAGGAAGACCTTGGATTTCTTTAAACACAATAACAAAACGCTCCAACAATCCTTCCAACTCCTTAGTCTGTTGATCAGAGACACACGACACCTGTGACCCTAACACCTCCATCAAGGTAGGCCATTCACAGCCTGCTATCATTCGAGAAGGAGTGATAATACTTTGGAAAGTAGCCATCCTATCATCTACAGCTTGACCAAGTAGTTTCACCATACTGCCCTTATGGTTGAACACCATAGACATTTCTTTCCAATCCATGGTCACCTTCCCCAAAGTTTCCAGCCACATAACTCCTAAAATCAAATCCACACCTCCTAACTCCAGCACATAAGCATCAAAGCAAATCTGCACTGATCCTACGTTCATCTGAATTCCATTGCATCTACCCCTAGTTAGGACACGATGACCATCTCCTAACTTAACACCCAAAGGATTAGAAGGCACCATAGGCAATCCCAGGGCTTCAACCACCTTAGGGGATATGAAATTATGTGTGGCTCCACTGTCAATAAGAACCAGAATTAATGCACCTTGTAAACATCCCTCCAATTTCATCGTTCGGACCTGATTTGGATTAGTGGATACCAAACAGCCCCATGGTTTTACATTCTAATTCCTCTTGTGTGAGCTCTTCCTCCAACGCAGCCTCCAACACCACAATCTCTCCTTCATCGTTGACAATTTCATCATCCCCCAAGATAATCAATCGTAACTGTCTTGTTGCACATTGATGGAGAGGATCCCATCGTTCGTTGCAACGAAAACAGAGTCCTTTCGCACGACGCTCATTAACCTCTGCACTTGGTAGATGGCGAACACCATGAGATTGACGGCGCGAATTGTCACCTAAATTTGGGCGAGAAGATGCTGTAGAATTGGTAGGACGTGTTGACCCGGTTTGAAATCCAGAACCCGAACCAGTACGCGTTTTGCCCAAAGAATTGTTAGTCTGGGTCTGAATTGCAGATCCGTTCTCTTCCCCTTCGCGAAAAGCCCAATTAGGTTTTTGAGATTTTGTCCAAGAACCATGACCCGGTTTGTAACGTGCTCCAGAACCTTGTCCAGAAGCCACTGCAAATTCACTTTCCACATCACGAGCCAATTGCATTGCTAGGTAACGGTTACGCGGCTTGAAGGTACGCACACGAGAGCGAATATCATGACGTAAACCACCAATGAAATAACCAAGAAACTGTTGTTCTGGCAAACGACCACACTGTGAAGAATACAATTCGAATTCAGCAATGTATTCCTCTACTGATCCCGATTGTTTTAGTTCCTTCAATTCCTCAAACGGATTCTCCAAACGCCCACCTCCAAATCGAACCATCATCGCCTCACAGAGGTTCTCCCATGACAGTTCCTCTGTAGAATCATGCCATAGGTTAAACCAATGGATAGTAGGACCTTCCATGCTCAATTTCGTCAACTGAATACGAACATCCTGCGTAATTCGTTGTACCTCAAAGTATGTCTCTGCCCGAGTGATCCATGCAACCGGATCGTCACCGGTAAATGCCGGCAACTCCACCTTTTTCGCAGATAAACGAAACTCATCCAACGGTGAGGTAACTGTCGCACTGCTTGGCTGCGACACTTCACGATGAGCCATTGCACGTTGAATCTCAGCACCAATGAACTCTCGTAACGCAACAATGCTAGCCTCAACACCTTCCAACCGTTCTTCCACTGCAGAAACACGGTCAGCCATCTTAGGAGCTTTGGGCATGAACAATGGTAGGTCGGACCAATTGATAGAACAGAGGTAGGATATAATATGATAAGGATAATGATTTTATTAATGAATATGAAAGTAACAGAAATTCCAGAGCTACTGCTCCTCAGTCAGAGAGAATAATTCTCTCACTGCCCAAACCCTTAATTCAAAAACAGAAAAGTATTCAATGCCTAGCTATTGCCTCATACACTCCTATTTATATGAGGAATAATACCTAAACTAACTCCTATTTATTTGGGAAATATCTAAACTAACTCCTATAGAATAATGCCTAAATCAACTCCTATTTATTTGGAAAATATCTAAACTAACTCCTATAGAATAATGCCTAAATCAACTCCTATTTATTTGGAGAGTTTCCTATTCTTTCTCACATATACCCTCCACTGTTTAGGCCCAATAATATCTCTATTAACTAACACATCCCCATCATCACTTGTGGGGTCCGATCCATTCCTATCACAAGTGATGTTAATTTTGACATAAAAAATAAGTATAAAGAGCTGCATTTTGGGGATCAAATTATACAACAAAACAATAATTCCTCAAAGGAAAAAAATTGGCAATACAAAAAGGTGTTAAAATTTCAATTTCATCTGTATCTATAAAATACTTGGATAATATACTACCCAAGTGGTTTCAGAAATTTGTCAACAATATAACTCATGTTTTAAACTATTTATGATCAGCATCTAGCTATATGAGCAAACAAATCTAACCAGCTAATAACATTAACATTCTTCAGAAATTTTAACATACCTTTCTTCCATCGGGTCCTGTAAACCAATGACCCGTAGATTGACCAGAAGATTGACCACTTGCTTGGACACGTCTTCTACCTGCATCTTTCGGCATAGTGCCGCTCTTGGGTTCCACCCAATTTCCCGAAACATTTGAAGGGTTTAATATGCTCTGTGCACTTTTTCTTTTTGACACACTACTCTTAGAGTTTCTCTTTGTGGCTTTCTTTCTACTAGATGTTCCACTGCCGAGAGGACAACTGATTTTGGGATCCACCCAACCTTCAGAAGCATTAAAGGTTTCTTGAACATTCAAATTTGTTGATTTGCTTCTTCTGCTTGTTGAACCATTAACATGTCCTTTCTGAACTCCAGGTATTTTAGAAGCTCCTCCATTGTCAAATTGACCCCTAAATCAAAACAGAAAAATATAAGTTGATTAGAGATCTTACCTATGATCAAAAGATAAAACCAGTCAAGGAAAGAATATACAACTAGGTTACATCTTACATGTAATCAATGTGAGAGACATTTTCTTGCTGATTCACTCCATTGACACCTAACGGAGAAAAATTACACAGACGACTCCGTACCAAATGTTGAATTCTCGGATCCTTATGGAAAAAATAACAATGAGCAGGAGGAAGAGGACCTTTCGCCTCCCATATCTGTTCATCCTGCTGCAAACCAGAATCAACACCACGATACATCTCATTATGACTTTCCAATATACCAATCCCTGATCTGGGCACATCCATGTTCTTGGCAGAACTAAAGTACTCTTCATACATCTCATTGAACGCAGGTGTAGGAACGGAAACATTCTTCACCGGAGAAAGATCTTTCCATAAATCCCTTTTGTTCACATCAAATTGCATCTTTCCATCTTGTTCCAAAGAAGTAAAAGGCATGCTTTGTTTACCCAATGGCCCCACTGAGGGACCTACTTTACTAACACCGCCAACATCCTCACCAAACATATCATCATCATCAGTATCATCATCCTCATCATCTTCAGAATCAAGCAATTGAAACCTGCGAAGAGGACTAGAAGCATGTTTTCTTTTGTTCTTCTCACTAGAGTTGGTAAATCTATGAGAAGTTAAAACTCCAACACTTTTCAACGAGACTTTCGAGCTGCTACATACGGATCGATTCTGAACCAAACTGCTACATCCTAATTTCACAAATCAAACACACTTCAGAATCAGAATAACATAGTAATTCAACCTACTACTATTAATTTTTAGCAGAAATAATATTTTTATGAAATAAAGTTATTGTTCTATTTCTACTAAACCCTAACAAACTCGTTAATAAGAATAAAGAAATTGACCTTGAACGGGTTTTTCTGGGGAAGAGAACTCCTCGATATCGTCGTCAGCATCGAAGTATGAAGGTTGCGTTTGCGGTTCATGGTGGACGGAGGAGGAAGGGGGACCTCGACGGAGGCGTTTGAGTTTACGAGAAGGTGGATCGGGTCCGGTTTCCGGATCGGAGTCGGGGACTTGAAGGAGCGGGTCAGGGATGGGGGAGGGAGGTGGAGAAGGTGGCGGAGTGTCATCGAGATCGAGACCTAGAGAGAATGAGGGAGGTTCGAATTCCGCCATGGATATGAGAATGTGAGAGGATTTTGATTTTTATTTTTATTTTTGTTTATTGTAAAGTATAGTGTGGATGTGGATTTTTTTGAAATTTTATTAAATTCGGTGGAAATGGAGGGAATTGAAATTGGATTTCATTTTGGCGGGGATTGATTCAGAGTGATGAAGAAGCTGAACATTTTGGTTGGAGATTCTTTTAGAAGAGGTTATCAATCAAAGATGAATTATTCAAAAGGAGAGTTATGCTTCCGGATGGTAATTGTGTTTTTTTTTAGATCGACGGAAGAATCTTTTATTCACTTATTATTTTTCTTTGTCCGGTTTTCGCTTTCATTTGGAGATTCATTGGTAATGTGTGGTGTTGCTATCAACTCTATGGATTGTTTTAGAAGTTTTTTTTGGTTTGGTGTGATCATGCCTCAAACTTTGAAGGTAGGAGAAGACTTTGTTGGATTTGGATGGGATGATTTGGACAATTTGGAGTAGTAGAAACACCTTAATTTTTAGAGTAGGAGAAGTTTCAGTTAACAATATTTGTCAAGTTCTTAGTTTGGAAATGTATGTTATAGTAAAATTCACTTCACCAACTCAGATTTTATTGGTTTCCTTTTGAATCCTAGGTACATTTAAGGTCTAGAGTTCAGGGTGAATTTTTCTCTTGAGTTTTTTGGTTGGTTGTATTGGGGATAATACCCCATGTATTCTCTTTAATACAAATTGTCTTTAAAAAAATGATTGGGAAAAAGCACTGGTTAATCGGTTGTTGGAAAAAATACTAAACATTCTCAGTAGTTGATTTAACAAATATGGCTTAGATTGGCTGACCCGTTTATTATTAGACTCCGAAAATGTTAGATAATTTTTTATTGCACCTATATTTCTTCTGCACCGTGTGAAACTCCACTAATGTTTCCTGTTTTCGAAGTTATATATCTGACATATTAAAATTTTCTGTTAGAGCTATGCAAGATACATATTTCAGTCTCAACAAAGACCATTCTGAAAGGTAGGTGTCTTATATATTAGGTTTAATTTGTTTCGAAGATGCATCTCCAGAACAAATTCGTAGTTACACATCCAGAAAAAAACAAGAAATAGATTTAACAGAAAATGAACTTTCTAAAATGCAATTGATATTCATAACATAAAATGGTCATTACAATTATTATTTCAATATAAAATTAAATATTACATTTCAATATCCCAATGGATGTTTGCACATCTTCAGGATATCTTTGACCGATCTTTGTAGCGTCGCTTCCAACTCGAGTGGAACTTTCTCTTCGAAACTGAAATATGTATCTTACATAGCTCTAACATTTGCTCGAGTCTTGAGCTTCCAATTTATTGAACACAATGTTTCCTTCGTTATCAACTGAAAGTGAACGGTACTCGTACTTCACAATTCTTTGTTTGTCTTCGTAAAGTAGAAGATTGTAGATTTCGTCTATGATATCTTCGAGGGAAGTGAGATCGGTGTGCTTAAACATTCTCTCGGGTATATAGTTGTCAGAGTAGGAGACGTTTGCGGCATATCAATAGATGTTTATTTGTGACATTTGAGACATTTTGAATTTGTGTGAAATATAACACAAGAACAACTAAATTTATAGAAGACCTAGTTCAATATGGATCACTCATAGCCTGTCATATTGATTTCGGATGTATTAACACATCCTATTATCTTGTTCCGACAATGTATCAGCTTTACAAAAAAATATCAACTTTGTATTTGAATTTTATTATGTTGTTGAACACTTTGTATAAAAAAATTGATATTCATTTTGCTTTGTATTTGAAGAGTTCAAAGAAAGAGTTTTGGTAGTCAATTTTTTAATATTTTTTAACTTTTTTTTTTGTATCGGAAGAGTTTGCAATATACTTTCGGTAATCAGTTTTTAATATTATTTTAACAATTATTTTATATAGCAAGAGATTTTGCAAAAGAGTTCCAGTAATCAACTTTTTATCATTGTTTAACATTTATTTTGTGTACCGGAAAACATTGCAAAAGAATTATGACAGTCAGTGTTTTAACATTTTTTAACTTTCTTTGTGTGTACCGGTAGTCACCTTTTAAAAATACTTTTTAACTTTTATTTTGTATACCAAAAGACTTTGCAAAAGAGTTTTGGTAGTAAATTTTTAATCATTTTTTAATTTTTATTTGGTGTAACCGGAAGACTTCAAAAAAGAGTTTCGGAATGAAAAATAATTTTGTTGGATCGGAACACTTGAAAAACAAGAGTCAGAAAAAGTGAAAATTTACGAATAATAAACTATTTATGAGTTCATTTTGATAATAAAAAAATATAATGTAAGGGTGGGGGAATAAATGATGGAATATGAGGTAAAATTTCCATCCAACCACTATGGTCTATATGGGTTATGTGGGCCATAAAATAACCCGACACTTTTCCTTTTTCTTTTGTTTGAAAATTTCTATTAAAATTATACACTCTTTTTTATCCATTGTTTTCATCGATATATTAATTTCTCACTATAATTTTGTAGTGTCATGGACTTTCGACTAAAGCACTTTGCTCCTATGTGTCTCGTATTTAGGAGCCTATGAACCTTTAATCCTATTTTAAACAATAGAACTTCAAATAGAGTTGTGAAAAGCATAAATTAGGGTAGTATATCAGGCTATAGGCCTAAGTATCTAGAGTTCTCCCGAGTAATAATAGTTTGCCCAAGAGTATAAATAGTTTTCCCGTGTAATAACAGCTCGACCCAAGACTAACAATAACTCGTTAAATACTAAAAAGAGTTTGCACAACTACCAATAGCTCACTAAGTAATAAGGGTTTGGACCAAGACAGACAAGAGGTCGCCCAAACACTAGCATGAGCTCGTCCAACCTCCTAGAGTACATTTGAGTATCAAGAGCTCGCTCAAGTAATAAGAACTCACCCCAAGACTAACAATAGCTCGTTCAACTAAGAGCTCGTCGAGTAATAAGAGTTCGCTTAAATACTAACAAGAGTTGTCCCAAATATTGTCAAGAGCTCGTCCAACTACCAAGATATCGCTCAAGTATCAAGAGTTATTTTGAGTAATAAGATATTGGCCTAAGACTAACAAGAGCTCGAGCGAGTAATAGATCTCGGCTCAAGACTAACAATAGCTCCCTCAAATTCTAGAAAAAACACGTTTGTGATAACAAGATTGATTTAAATTAATTAGAAGGTTAAATGGGGTTGTCTAATCCAAAACTAAGGTAATGGGGCAGCTAGATAAGACTTAAATGCACAAATTATGTTTTTAAGATAAATGAATAAGCATTATGGACCAAATCCATGATTGAGGATCATCACCCTAATGACCATTGATTAGCATCGCTCAATTAGGGAACTAGGGCTTTAATGAGATTTAACGAGTCTTAATTGTGAGAGATATTGGAACTACTATAGGTGATCGTTGAAGAATAAGAAAGGTGGAGAAGAAAATAAACAACTAAGACCTTACTAGCCCTTGCTAGTAAGGTTACAATTTAGCTTCACTAGTCTCACACCATAGAGGTAACAATGATGTGCTCTTTGTGAGTATATTTAATGTCTATTGTGGGGTCCGTTAAACTTTCCTAGACCTCGGGTTCAATTCTTGTAATGCTACTACCAGTGGTGATGATGATGATGATGATGGTGATGGCAACATTGTTGTTGGCAAAAACTAACGGCGATGATTAAGAAGGTGAAGATGGAGGACCCTAATAAAAAGGAGAAGATTCTCTGTTAATAGGAGGAAACAAAGAAATTGGTATGCTCATGGATTCACGGTCCATACCTTCAGCCATCATTTCACAAAAACTAAATTCTCCGTAAACACTAGCCCAACCAACAACGGCACAATGATGTTGACCATATTATGATTCTCTAAGATAGGCTATTAGTCACAATAATCCTTCACAACTAAGAAGAAAATGAAAGAAAAAATATAATCAAACAGCCAACCATAAAAAAAGCTCACAGAGCATGAAAGCAATGTGTGAACACAACAAAATGACCCATCATATATCCATGGTTTTCAAATTTTTGGTGTTGAAGAAAACGAGGACATCAGAGATCAGGTTGACGAACCATGAACATCTCTAAGATATTTCATATATGCTTTCGATAGAGCCCTCAAAACATGTTTTGCTTCTGGTAACACAACCCTTCCACTCTCCATGCGCTGATAATTTTCACAGATAACACTTTTAGCATGGTGTTGCACTAGAAGAAAAGGTATAATTTTGATTCTAAATTTTAGTGGACTCAATACAATGTCATGGAGACCCGTAATATTTTGATAATTATCTAAGTAGGTAGGCCTACCTACATTGTTATTTTCACTAAGGGATTTAGTGAAATAAAAGTAATATCTTGAATGAACGATACTCAGAGTTGTTGAATTATAATACTTAAAGAAAATAAGCCATCGCACAAAAAGTCAATTGGAATATACAAGTTAATTGGTCTCTTCTTACAAACACTATGAACCAAACATAAGAATCGACAACATCTTCAAGGCCATTGATAACATCTTTAAGGCCTTTCGAGGTATGAGTAAAAAAACTCGCCAGACTTTCCTTACATAAACGAAGACTCTCAGAAGAACACCAAACAGAAACCCACCGGGATCTCCTTGCACAAACTAAGACTCTTAGAAGATCACGAATTAGGAGCCATCAGACTCTCTTTGTATAATTTGAGAATGTTAGAATAACATTAATCGGGAATCCACTAGGTTCTCCATGCACAAACTGAGACTCTTAGAAGAGACCTAATTAGGAACTCACTAGACTCTCCTTTCACAAATAAAGACTCTTAAAATAGCACAAAGCAGAAACCCATCAGACTTTCCTTGCACAAACTAAAACAAGCACCAATGTAGGAAATAATTGAACTCTCCTTGTGAAAAATCTATTCATGTTGCATTTGATGAATCCTCACCCCCAAAGACGGGGAAATGTATTTGTTCTGATATTTCATGTGTGATAACAGAGAATTCGATCCACGAAGAAAGTCCTAAAGAGGATCCTCCTCCTCCACCAAAGGATAGGGACATTATTGAAGATAAATATGACAGTTCACGCGAGGAAGACAAACAAGAGACCTCAAATCAACTACCGTAATATTTTGATAATTATATAAGTAGGTAGGCCTACCTACATTGTTATTTTCACTGAGGGATTCAGTGAAATAAAATCAATATTTTTAATGAACGATACTCAGAGTTATTGAATTATAATGCTTAAAGAAAACAAGTCATCACACAAAAAGTTAAAATTTAAACAAAGAGCCAATTGGAAGATATAAGCTAATTGGTCTCTTCTTACAAACACTATGAACCAGACATAAGAATCGACAACATCTTCAAGGCCCTCGATAGCATCTTCAAGGCCCTTTGAGGTATACGCAAAAAAAACTCGTCAAACTTTCCTTACAGAAACGAAGACTTTAGAAGAACACCAAACATAAACCCATCGGGATCTCCTTGCACAAACTAAGACTCTTAGAAGAGCACGAAGTAGGAACCCATCGGGCTCTCTTTGTATAATTTGAGAATGTTAGAATAACACTAATCGGGAATCCACTAGGATCACCATGCACAAACTAAGATTCTTAGAAGAGACCTAAGAAGGAATCCACTAGACTTTCCTTTCACATATAAAGACTCTTAAAATAGTACCAAGCAGGAACCTATCAGACTTTCCTTGCACAAACTAAAACAAGCACCAATGCAGGAAAGAACTGAGCTCTCTTTGTGAAAATCTATTCATGTTGAATTTGGTGAACCTCACCCCCAAAGACGGGGAAATGTATTTGTTCTGATATTTCTTGTGTGATAACAGAGAATTCGATCCACGAAGAAAGTCCTAAAGAGGATCATCCTCCTCCACCTAAGGATGGGGACATTATTGAAGATAAATATGACAGTTCACACGAGGAAGACAAACAAGAGACCTTAAATCAACTATCTCAATATTGGATGACTGAAAAAGATCATTCGTTGGATCAATTACTCATAGATATCAAAAAATGTGTAAGTTAAGATATCATGTTAATAATTTATTTAATTACTTCGCGTTCATTTCTCATATTGAACCTAAAACGATATTTGATGCTTTACTTGACGAGGGATGGTTACTTGTTATGCAAGAAGAAATTATCTATTTTAAGTGTAACGACGTTTGGGACCTTGTTTTGTGTACAGATGATAAAATCATCATTGGCACTAGATGGGTATTTAGGAACAAAATGGATGAAAATGTCGTAATTATTATAAATAAAGCAAGGTGCAAAAGGGTATAGTAAAGCTGAAAGAATAGACTACGAGGAAATTTATGCTCATGTAGCTCATCTAAAAGCTATTAGTCTTCTTTTGGCATTCATTTGCTGCCTAGATTTTAAGCTTTATTAAATGGATGTTGAATTTGTTTTTCTGAACGGCTACATAACTTAGAAGTTTATGCCTCTCAACCTCCTTATTTTGAGGATCACGATAAACCTGACTATGTTTTTAAACTCAAAAGAACTTTTTATGGTCTCAAACAAGCTCCAAGAGCTTGGTACAAGCGTCTTATTATATTTTTGTTCAAACAAGGTTTCAATCGCGGTAAATTAGACACCAATTTTTTTATGAGACGTAAAACAAAGTATATTCTTTTAATTTAAATATATGTCGATGATATTATTTTCGTAAACTATTGCATATTTAATCAATTGTTTTTTTAACGTAGTTTATTGTTTGATAGCGATTTATTACGTAACTATAGGTTTTATTAAAATCGAAACCATTAAAATCGAAACCTATTTATGTGTTAGTATTGATTAAATTCTACAAATTATAGTGTTAGAATCTTATAGAGATTAAAATCTGTAAATGACCTATCTCATATAATTTATGAATCGTAAATTCATTATAACTTGTAACTTTTGTAGTATTGTCTTTAAATAATCTAATGATAATTATGAATATTAGTATAATTATATTTTTTATTCATTCCGAAATAAATATAATATCTCTATTTTCGTAAATAGCTTTCCACAATACAAATTCTGATTTTTCATTTTGAAAAACAATTAAACTTTTAAAAGGATTTAACCCCCTCTCTCCGGATGGTTTTCTTCTTCATATCTTAACCCAACACCATGGTATTGATTTCTGACTATAGACACAAGATCTGAGAGGATTGTGAAGTTTGTATCCAATCTTTTCATTATTTGTGATGCGACAACAGTTGTTTGGTATAGTATTGTCAGGTGGTGTTTGGTTTTTGTCCAAACATTTAAAAGTCTTTTTTCTAGTAAAAAACTGATTGTGAAGGAGTCGATGTATACAATTATTTTTTGTTTTTGGAAGTGAAACTTAGTTAAGACCTCTTGTCACTTTTGCATTTTTTATGAGTGGTTGGCAGATCTTTCCACTACTTGAATATAAAACAAGGGGTTTTAGCTTAAGAAGCATCGAGATTCCATTGAATTAGGTGGTCAATACTTTAATATTTTGATTAGTATTTTATTAATCAAAAATTGATTTCATTATATAGAAGGAGGCAAGGTGTAAACATTGAGAGAGAAGATATTCGACTATAAAGTTTATCTATGCTAGGACCACATAACTCTTGTAAATCTTCTACAATTTACAATCTACAACAAATTTTTAAGCAGCTGCAGCAACGACAGAAAATCAAAATCTAGAAAGCTATCATCTACATTTTATGAAATTATGTTTTTAATAGACATTTGCCCTATGACTAGAATTGATACATCAAAAGTTAAATGCTTCTCATAATTTTTCTAGAGGACCTATGCAATAAAGTAAAGACCAGTTTCAACATATTACAAAGAGTCTTTTCCCAACATATTGTATTTATAGCACAAGGGAAGGAAAATATTTGCTTAAAAGGGTATGCACAATCTATTTCATGGACTCTAATGTCTTTTGAGCAGTTTTTTTTTACATAAGCAGCACAGTAGTACCTTCTTCACAATCTAAAATGAATTGCTTCACTTAAGTCATTCTAGGAGGACAATTCAAGCAATGCTTATATGCTCAGACCTAAATCTTCTGATTAAGAACATGTCGCAGCTGAATCTTCTGGCTCTCCATTCTGGCCTCCAAAAGTTTAGCTTTCAAGCTATTCTTTTGTGCACCACGAGGAATGCATCCTTTCATACCCCGTTGTGAATGTGGACTTCCGGAATCAGAAGGACTAAATTGGTATTGGAGGTCATGGGGGCTCAACCCCCCTTTACCTGATCCAGGGTCAGAAGACTGAATGCTAGCGTTGGATAACCTTCCATTTGAAAGTTTACTATTCACTCCCTCCACAGAGATTATCTTGTTATTATCCTCTTTGTTTAGGCCTGACTTCCAAAGTCTCTTAATGGAAGAGGCCTTTTTTGATTGCTTAGTTGGTATAGAGCACACTTCATTAATTTCAGTTATTGGTGTCTCCTTACCTGCATTTTCTTCCCATTCAAGTACACTCCTCCGTGAAACATTACTCTCTCGTTGGTTCTTGTTGAAAGATTTGTCACTCTCCTCAGGAGAATAACTCAAGCCTTGATCCTCAGCTTGGCTCACAGTTTCCCATCCGCTATCATCACCCTCTATATCACCATTATCATCCATATATACATCAGAACGCCTCGGATTGCCATCCTTACTCATTCCATTTGCTTCAGGACTCACTGTGTGAATTTTGGAGGCATGGTTAGGAGGACTGTGAGAAATGCACGGTTCAATCTCCCTCTCGCTGTGCTCGCCAAAATTTAAATCTTCAAAAATGGCATAAATATCATCTGACTTGGGAGGTTCATATGAAAATTCCTTAACGTCATCAATGTTCATTGCAGCTGCAGCCAGTTGAAGTGACTGTACTTCTTTCATCTCCTTTGTGTTTAGATGCACATTTTTTGACTTGAGAAAAGCTTTGAAATCTGTAACAAGTTTATTCATCTGTGAATACTTCTCTTCAAGAGCAACTTTTGCATCTATCAACTTCATTTGAACACGTTCTTCACGCCATACTTCAGCCATCTGTAACATCCTTCTCTCCTCTTCCAGTTCTTCCCTAAATTTCATAGATTCCCTTTTCAATGCTTCAACTTCGGCCTTGTCTTCTCCAATTTCCTTGGCGAGCTCATCACACACTTCCTCAATCAGTTCTCTTCCCTTCCTCTCCTTATCAAAATCCTGCATGAAGCGTTTTGCTGATAGCTTCACATTTGCCAACTCATTTACCAACCTAGAATTGACAATTTCAATCCTCTGGCGACTTTTCCTTTCTCGATTCAACTCTGTCTTAATATCATCAATGTAAGCACGGATTTTCTCATGCTCTCTGCTTCTCCATTGGGCCTTTTCCTCGCCAACTTTCTTCAAGAAATGATCAAGTTTCTTTTTGGACGAGTGTTGTTCAGTCTCAAGCTCCTGAATGCGTGCACGTGCCTGCTGTAGTTCAGCTTCAAGAGCAGATACAGCAGACACATTACTTACCTTTTGGTCAAGAAGTTTTGCGTAGATATGCTTCGCCTCATCGGATGTTTTTAGACATACAGGATCCCACTTTGTTGCACCCTCCATTTCAGTGTTGAGCAATTGGAAAGACTTGAGCTGAAAAACACAGTACATGAAATTAGCACTTTAATTGTTTATTCTTTCACTTTAAACCCTTAAGCTATAAATTTAAATGCAATTTTTAACGAGTGGGTTTGCATGAAAAATATAAAGTGTTTCGTCCAAATCATTGTATATTAAATCTCCATATTCATACATATCATTGATCTATGCAATGTTACTATGATTATAGTCTGTTGCTAGCTACCGCCTCACTTTACAAAAAACCATACACTTTTGCCCAAAGATGATGAAAACAGGAGTAGCCAGGGAACAACCACCAAGAACGCTATCCAGTAAAGGATATAATTCTAATTCAGGTCATTAACATGTATAAGACCTAGACTCAATAATCTTTAACTATGAGGAGTTATAACACTTTTATTGTTTTTATTGAAGCAGTAAGAACCATACCTCGCAGTTGTGTCCACTCTTTGTCCCAAAGACAGATCGAGGACTTTGAGAATGATTCTTTGGATCAGGATCATGAGACATGCCATTTGGACGACCAAGGAACGGGAGTCCTACATGACTACTTCCATTCTGCAGACAAGTGACATCAGTAATCAGTAATAAGGTAAAACTAGAAACCTATCAAACTTGATAATGCAGACCAACTACCAGTATAGGAAAATGAAGAGAACAGCGAGCCATTCAGCATCCATGAAAGCTAATCATTATCCAATCCAATTACATTCAACCAGAAATTGAAGATACTTAATTAACAGATTCTTGAACATAAAACAAATTAAAAATACAAATCGAAACAAAGTCCAAGCTCACTTACAAACAAACAAGCATCAAACAAGTGGGTTCACAATGTCAGCACTATTAACACTACAGACCACCATGTTTGTTTATAACTCTGCCAAACATGACCCAACAATAAATGTAGTTTGGACATCGGATGTCTATGATGTAATGAACTAAATATTAAAATAATATCATTTATCTACACAGACAAACCCTACTCAACTCATTTCTCCAATCATTACAAAGAATAATAGTAACTACTAAGTTTCAAATATAACTCCATCATCCACACGAGTAAACATCCAAAAACAAACATTTAGACTTTAAATGATAGTAGTTGTTTATTTTTACACTCTAAACACTGAAACTGAAACTCGTACAATGATGATAAGGTTAATTAAGGGTAAGATGGAATCTAAAAAGACACACTTCACAATCAAGCAACAACAGAAGATTAAACTTCAACAATACACTAAGCTAGAACGCATATATATCTATTTTTTATCCCAAATGGAGGGACCTACAATACAGTAGTGGCAATAGCTTCAAAATTCGAAATTTCAAATCAGAAACAGAAACAGAACACGAATAGAATGAAACAAGGGATCTTGAACAGGAATAAAATTGAAATAAAAATAATCCAAAAAAGGTTTTACTTCACCTGAAACCCTAACCTCCTCTGACTATCCCCCACTACCATCTCCGGCTGATGAAGCCGCCACAGTCCAGCAGCAATTCTCCGTGCTGACACACCTACTCCCGTCTGCTTCCTCACATCCCGCCCCGTCCTCCGACTTAACCTCACCGGCGACGACTTTTCACCCTCATCAACCTCAACTGAATCCTCATTCTTCTCATGGATCTTCCATTTCAATAACGGAGTTTCCGGTCTACTCCGTTTACCACCGCCGGAACCTCCGTATTTCCTCAACCGAGTCCTCGGAGTTTTAGGTTTCCGGCGTTGAAACGGTTTCGGAGGTTGAAGATCTGAGTCTTGTGTCTGATTTACGTTTCTATAAGTAATGCCGAGTGGCGGGTAGTGGAATTTACCGGAAGTGTTCATCGTCTCCGGCGAGTTTCAGCCATTTGAATAATTGGAGATAGAATCTGAGTGACGGAGTTCGTGAAGTGTAAACGTTGGAGAACACGAGGAAAGTACAGAAATGAGAGATTTTCGAGGGATTTTGAAGAGAAAACGACGAAGAAGTGAAATCATATACATATACAAAAGTAGAAATACATACATACATACCACGAGTGGTGTATGTATTTCCGTAGCTTTATACGGTGGTCGACGTATCTTATACGGTGCTTCTTTCACGCGCGGGAAAATTGTCATACGATGTCGTTTTCGTTGTTTCCCTAGTACCTACAAGTTTCCTCTGCCGTATCATATAAAAGTTAAAAGTTGAATCATAGCCGTTGGATATAATTAAATTCAACGTGGAAAAAGTGTTTTATATAGTTAAATTCAACGCGGAAAAAGTGTTTTATATAGTCCGTGTATTCTGATTAAATTTATTTTTTAAATGATATAATTAAATATAAAAATTTGATTGAATTTTTATTTTTATTTTTATATTTGAATTAACTTTTTGATTGCTTAACGTAATCACATCCCATAAAAAATGTGTATAAATGTTAATTAATATGTGATTGTCAATATAAATGTTAATAATTGCAAATATTACTTTATATATTTTTTAAGTAACATCATTTATGATTTATTGACAATGTATGATACTTATATTTATTATAATTACTATTGTTATGAAAGAAGTTTGAAAAAAAAAACACAAGAATACTACAAGGACACTCGCAAATAATACTTGTATATTTATTCATGTATTGTTCTATTTCTAGTAGAATTTCTTCCTAAGAAATATGAATGCTCATATTATAATTATAATTATATGGTTAAATATGATTTTGTTATTATAAAATTTTATTTTTTAATGCATGTAATTATTATTTTTTATATTTTCAGTCTCTAACAAATTATCATGCAATTTGTTTTAGCATCTATATATTCAAAATATTATTTTTTTTAAATCTCTCTTAAACTTTAATTTTCAATTCATATTTATTTATCATTAGTTGATCAGTGTTAAGATTCAACCGAATCCAATCATGCATCTGAACCTCGAAAAAATCATTCCAAACCCCCTCCCTAATGAGTGATTTCCACACAATTTTTGCATGCTGACAATCTCTAAGAACATGAAGAATGTCCTATACTTTGTCATAACACTGGTTATAATTCGGTTCACATAAATTCAAATGATTCAGGTATGAGTTCGTCAGTAACTGACCATGCTTAACCATCCACAAGAATATCTTGATGCGTTCTGGCACATTCAACTCCAAACCTTCTTCCAACCGTTATCATTTATAGTTATCTGATGATTCTCATTGATGATGTCGTATGCATGCAAGACATGCATGTTTCCATCTTGTGACTCCTTCCAACCACAAATGTCCTCACCATGATCAGCTTGTGGCGGGTGAATTGCCATAATTTCTACAATTATCTCATTACTAAATAGACTCTACAACAGCCTAAGGTTTCATTCTCCAGCATGTGTTACAAGTCTACTACTGTATTATTTTGATGTTGCTGCTAGTTGCAGTACACATCTTTGAGCAACAAACCTAACTGTAGCCTTCGGTTTTGCCATATATTAATTGTCTCGCCGTTTCCAATATCCCAATATATATGATCATCCATGATGCTCCAAGATTTCACGATATTTTTTCCATAGGCTTGAGTCTTGGCATTTGGCCTCAACCGACCACAACTTGTTGTTATTCCGATCATATTTTCCCCTGATAACCTGACTCCAAAGCTTAGTATCACATGTTTTCAATTTCCACCCCGTCTTGAGGATGCAAGTGACATTCATGTTGTTTAAGTTTCGGAATCCCAGGCCTCATGCCCATTTCGGTTTGGTTAATTCGCTCCACTTAATTGCATGTATGTGTTTTCGATCTTCTAAATCTCCCAAAATAAAGTTTCGTTGAATTTGATTTATCTCTTTAATGTAAGCTTTCGGAACAGTGGATGTCTTCGTTGTGTAAGTCAGTATAGCTTCTAGCACTGCCTTGGCCAAAGTGGATCTACCTGCAAAGGTGATATAAACTATTTTAAATGTTCTAAGACTAACAAAATATGGAAATTAAGATTTTCTCAATAAACCTCTTTTAAATTATAATTAAGGATGACCCAACTCATTCTAATTTTTTATCAACTATCAACTATATAAATATTATCATAGAATGCTTGCGGGTTTTTTACTGTTCTATCATCTATTTAAAAAAAAATCAAAATATCACACTTTGAAAAAAATTTGTCAGAAACTCAGAATACCACACTTTCAATGTCTGCTAGGCCACAAGTATTTTTTTTCTGTTTTAAAAATTTCCTACGGATTTTATCGTAGGAACATATGTTTGATTAAATATTACAATGAATTCTCATCGATTTTTTTCTTCTATTATTCTTTTTATTTCACCTACAAGAATAATATACATAGTAAGGAATAAAGACATTGAACTTGAAAATAAAGAGAATAATTCTCATCCTTTATGCGAAGAATTATAATAAATGGTGCAAACAAATGAAAGTCTTGTTTGGCTACCAAGATGTTCTTGAAGTGATCAAAAACTGGGTGACCCCCATTTGTCTAAAGTGCAACAGATGCAGAATAAACAACGCATAAGAAAGAGAAGAAGAAAGATTCCAATGCGTTATTTTTATCCATAAATGTGTGGATGCTGAACACTTTAAGAAAGTTGGTGATTGTGAATCGTCAAAGAAAGCGTGAGAAATCTTAGAGAAAACATACGCAGGGGCTGATAAGGCAAATGCGGTGAGGTTACAAACTCACAAGCATTAACTTGAATTAATTCAAATGGAAGAAAATGAGATAATCAACGATTTCACAACGAGAATCACTCGATTGGTGAATCAAGAGAATGCATGTGGAAAAACAATCACAAAGCAGTATGTTTTCGCAAAAATCTTACATTCTTTAACACCA
The DNA here is from genome assembly GCA_963966055.1 of Lathyrus aphaca. NCBI lineage: Eukaryota > Viridiplantae > Streptophyta > Magnoliopsida > Fabales > Fabaceae > Lathyrus > Lathyrus aphaca. The sequence continues at coordinate 17,241,619 of OZ014523.1, read as the reverse complement.
AGATTTGACAATGAAGTTGTAGCGATTGAGTAATCGAAGGATCTTTAGACGATGAGAAAAAGGGACTACAAAGCTCTCTCGAGGCTCGTGAGTAAAGGATGGAGGAGATAAATAATGATAAGGCAAATGTGAAGATCTATTTTCAAGCTCGTTTCAAAGAGAAAGACAAGAGATCGAAAGGAAAATGATCCATGAAGAGTAAATGTTATTTTCATAATTTTGGGGGAAGAGAGTCCCAAAATTCCAAGAATTCTACTTTTCAAATGGGTAAGAGTAGTTGCAACAAAAATGGTGGTCAAGGCAACTTTAGAGGTGAAAACAAGAGGTTTGACAAAAGCAAAGAGTAGTGTTTTAGGTGTCAATGGTCCAGTCATTTTAAAAAGAGTGCAATGCGAACAAGAAGGAACCTCAGGGAGATGAAACCAGAGTTGCAAGATAAGAGTTTGATGAAAAGAATACACTTTTGGTCATTATCATTAAAGGAAATTGTAGTAGCAGTAACAATTCAGGGAATGCTGCAAAAATGGGTTGTAACCAGTTACATGATATGGCTAACCGATTACATGCAGAAGAAAATGCCATGATGAGTATGAAAGGAGTTTTAATGCAACAAGGAATGGTATTTAGACTCGGATTGTTCTACTCATATGGTAGGGATGAAGGATTGGTTTATTAAAATCAATCGTGCCACGAAGAATAAAGTGAAGTTTGTGGATGAAACAACTCTAGCGCCCGATGAGATCAGTGATGTTTTGATCATGAGAATGGATGTTGGGCATTTCTTGATCAAATATGTATTGTAAATTCCAAGAATCAAATGTAACCTTTTAAGTATTTGCCAATTGCTTGAGAAGGGTTACAAGATTCACATGGAAAACAATGTGTTGTGCGTTATAGATGCAAACAGAGTTTTGGTCCTTAAAAATCTTATGGCTACCAATAGAACCTTCAAGGTTGAGCTGAAGGTTATAGAGCATAGATATCTTGCTACCGCGAAAAGTATAAAAGAATGGATATGACATTATTGTTTTGGGCATCTCAATTTTTGAGATCTCAAAGATTTGTAAAAGAATGGAATGGTAATTGGCTTACCATTTATCAACATAACGACTGCAATTTGTGAAAAATGTGTGCAAGCGAAGCAACATAAGAGTAAATTCAACAAGGATGCAAGTTGTAAAACCAATAACTACCTTGAGGTAGCGTATTCGGATGTGTGTGTGGACCGATGCAAGTATATTCCATTGGTGATAATATGTATTTAGTCATATTCATTGACGATCATAGTAGAAAGCTATGGACATACGTGTATGATGTTGCCCATACGTGTATGATGATGCCCAATATGCATATGATGTTGCCCAATACATGTATGCAAAAGCCCAACACACGTATGATGTTGCCCAATACGCGTATGCAGAAGCCCAATACATGTATGCAGAAGCTCAATACACGTATTGACGATCATAGTAGAAAGTTATGGACATATGTGTATGATGTTGCCCAATATGTGTATGATGTTGCCCAATATGCGTATGTAGAAGCCCAACAAGCTAGATATACAACCTTACGCATATGAGTCCCAAAAAAGCATCATTTGCTGATACGCGTATGAAGGGTGTCAATATGCATATCATGAAGAACCAGGCCATGTTGCCAAGCTGTCATACGTTGCCAAGTTGTCATACGATGCCCATTACGTGTATTTTGTGTTGCGTTAATACGTGTATGCACTTGATGGGCGACCAAAATTTCAGGGAAAAAACAAGTTTGAATATTTAACGCAATGATGTGATTTTTCAAGGTTTACTTTTGATTGTTTATTGTAAGTGACAAATTAGGAGTTGGAGAACACAATAGAAGCAAGGTGGAACATCATTTTCAAGGGATTTCAACATTGAAGACTCTTCATCTTTAATCTTTGTGTAATGCTTGACAATTTTATGATGTTTATTATTATTACTATAAGTAGCTAAACCCCTCAATGTTAGGGAAGGGTCTTTTGTTCTTGAATTTGTTGGTAATTCTGAATTGAACCTTGTAGTGTCTTACTTTCTCCATTCTCTTTTATAAGCAACTTTTGACTTTTATGTTCATTGAATAATTGATGTGTGTAGTCTATATGTATGCATCATTTATTGAGTGAATCTAAAAGTCAAAATTCTCTTATAAAAGAGAATGGAGGGAGTATATTTTATTTTCTATATGATTTACTTCTGTATGAGTTTAATGCTTTTTCTTTTTGTCAAATTGAGAGTTAATGTACGGTTATCCGTGAGGAAGAAGTTTTCTCATTAACGCTTGATTGAAGCATTTTGTATTAGATATCACCTAGGATTAGGGAAATTGTATAGAAACCAACATGTTCTTGATAATCAAATGCTTAATTTAATTTATAATTCGGTATGGACATAAAAGTTAATTTGAATGATTAAAAGTTTATTTACTAAGGACTTAAGAATAAACACCCTTAAGAATCAATAATCGGTAGATATAGTCATTTGTATACAAGATCAATTTAGGAATGTTAACAAATTCAAGATCAAACCCTAATTCCTAGCATGTTTTTCTCGTATCATTTTCTATTTTATTAAATTTGATCTTATTTTACTTTTTCGCAATGAGAACAAACTCAAAACCCCAACTGCTTTTGTTTAAATGAATCGAACTCAAATCATATAATATCACGCAGTCTTTGCAACGTTCAAAACTATTTCAAAAAGATCACGAGAGAAAATGATTTTAACTAAACAATTTTAGCACAATACCAATACAATATAATTTTCAGATGAAATTTTTCACTTTCTTGACACTAAGACAACACAAGTGGAAAAAAAACTTTATAAAAAAATGAAAGAAGAAAGATAGCAAGAATTTTCTATTAATAAAATTGATGTTTTTTTTTGTTTTTTTTTAAATAAGGAGAATCCTCATTTATATAGAAAAAATATGACTAAAAAAAGAAACAATTCATGAGTTTTTTTATTGATTTAATCGATTAAAACTATGAACTAACAAATTAATCAAGCCAAAATAGAAAATTTTGATTTTCTATTGTATTTAATCAATTACCAACCTCCTTAATCGATTAAGAGGCATTGTACTTCGATTTAATCAATTAAAATGACCTCTTAATTTATTAGTCAGTGTATTTTTACCAAGTGGACGTCACTAAAATCTCAATAACCCCACTAAAAGGTTAAAAAACGGATGGAAAGAAAAGGTCTCACACGTGAGAGCTTGAGCAGAAAAGGTACATTATGTTTTAAGATTAGATTTTGACATTGTTACGTAGAGACCAGTAGTTATTATTAAAAAAATGTACTAAAAATAGTCATCATGGAGTATAGACATTGTAGCAGACGTGTGTGCTGTGTCTGCACAGAAGCATATGACAAGAAGTCAAGAATACACGTGCAACAAGAACTTCTTGCCCATAATGATAAATAAAAAATTGACTTATATACCATGCTGACAGACCATGTTCATCTCCTTACAGACAATTTAATAATCATCTTATAGTACTAATATTGGTTGTTACTTGTATATGTACTATAATAGATTCGTACATAGTATTTTACAAGTGATATATAACATACATGTAATAGTATTTGCCCATTAAATACCAGAAACAATATTTCAACACCCAAATTTGGGACACCATGTGGTGTCTCTTTGATATTTTGGTCACAATCTGATCAAATTCTGAAAACACATTTTCTTTTTATTTATTGGCATGTACGTTGCCATGACAATACTACTTTACAACAAAATTATACAACTTTAATTCAAGGCTATGCCCATTTTCAAGCTCCAATACAGTGTCATATCATATTGATCTTTTAGGATGAACTCACTTTTTTTTAATCAAGAATTAACCATAGCACCGAATTGGGTCATTGCATCCTTTAGCAGCAGATTGCTTGAAACCAAATCGACCGCCTTTCTCAAGGTACTGTTGATGGTACTCCTCAGCTCTGTAAAACTTCTTAGCAGGAAGGATCTCAGTAACAATCTTTTTGCCAAATTGCTTCTCTTGTTGTTCCAAAGATTCTCTAGCGGCTTTCTCTTGTTCAGGAGTGTAGTAGTATATTCCAGATCTGTACTGTGTTCCTACATCGTTCCCCTGTCAAATACGAAGATCCATATGTCACTATTACAAGCTCTTACCATTCATGGAAACTGAATAACCTGATAAAGTTTCTAACACAAACAAACAAGTATTACATACCTGACGATTTGGTGTAGTAGGATCATGTTTAGACCAGAACGTATCAAGCAGATTTTCAAAGGCACATTGTTTGGGGTCATATTGAACCCTTACAACCTCTGAGTGGTTTGTGGTCCCTGCACACACATCTTCATACGCAGGATTATGCACAAGCCCCTGGGTGTAACCAACCTCTGTCTTACTCACTCCCGGCACCCTCTGGAAGACCAATTCAACACCCCAAAAGCAGCCAGCACCAAACTGAGCAAACTGCTGACCTGGTGCTGGTATATCCTCATCTGGTCCCTGAGGAATGGCTGAATCCAGATTCTCAGATGACCTTCCGCTGCCAAATCCAAGTTTGTTCAGAAGGTTCATGGAGGGCTTGGTCACAGTAGAATAGGTACGGGTTGATGAAGAGAAGCAAGAACGCTTGACAGAAAATCTAGAAAGTGAAGGTAGGAACTTGGTCTTGGCTGGAGTAGAGAAGGAAGAAGAAACAAATACTTGCAGGGAATTAGACGCGGTGCTATAGGCGCTGCTGGTTGCTGGTAAGAGTTTGAGTAACATCAGAATCCTTATCTAGAAATTATAACCAATTTCAACATACCCTTCAAAAACATAAGATCCATTTCCAAAATGCCGTTAAAAAAAACACAGGAGCTGATAAATTATTAACAAATAACAGACAGGTTAAAAATAAACATTCAATATGAACCTACTATCAGTGTAAAAGAGTTTTATGCTATCAAGAAACAATAGGGTGCTGCATTTAAAAGAAATTACAAAACCTAGAAAGGGCTTAGGAGCCAATTATGATAAATATATGGCACTTCTTAACTGATCGAGAAATTTTGTTAACATTAATCAAGGATCATTTCAAACTCTTCAAAGAATTAAACCTTTGGAAAAAAAAACGCTGCATGCAGTCTAACATGAATATCAAGTCATATATAGTACGCACATGCATATCAACTATCAGAACCGTCTCAAGTTTTTAGAGGTCCTGAGTAGATTAGCCGCAGTTTAATCATGTTAAAACAAATGAAGACCCTATTTAACAATGATTAAACCGCGACAATATTTTTTGAGGCCACAAATTTTGTGCCTCGTCAATAATCTGTCTTGCATGCCCTCAAAGAAGTCTCAGTCAACTATCAAGTGAGAGCTCAAATTCTATACAAGAATGATAAAAAAGCAAACCTTGAGTAACAAATCTTTACCTAGATGACAAGTATAAAAATAGACTATGAGTTGCAAAATCACACACCATAGCAACTATCAATAAACATTAATTTATCAATTGAAACAGCATCACTTTCACTTACACATACACACTAAAAAAACTAAAAACAAGCTCACATGATACTGAAAAAATTGTTAATAAAACATTGTAGAAAGATGAAAGGGAAATAAAATGAAATCCAATATGAACCTCATACCTGCTCCACAAATTCTCATCTTCAACCCTTCAATAAATTACATGAATCAATGTCCAGAAAACAATTGATGAATGATAAAGATAAAATTTTGATAACAAGTAAATAAATTTGAACAGAAATTGAAAGAAAAAAAAAAGTAAAAGGGGGCAAAATTGAATTTTGAATTGGTAAATAAGAAACAAAGTTTAATTGAATTAAGAAAGAAGAATAGAATGAAGATACGTACCCAAGTGAGAGAGAGAGAGAGAGAGAGATGTGCTTCAGTGGTTGTTAGAGTGAGAGAGAGAAAGAGGATGAGGATTCGTTCACGGCAAAAAGAACCAATCTTGGTGGTGACTGGTAAAACGATGACGTTTTGTTTCAAGCGAGAAAGACTAAAATGTCCAACATAAACTTATAGCTACACACTACACTACTAATAGGATAGAAACGTCAATTACAAATATTATATATGAACAAGCTATTTTTCAATTGGATCTGTCTCAATTATAATAAAAAAATGCAAGGAGAAAAAAAAATCAACTTTTATTTTTTTCAAAATAATATATATATATATATATATATATATATATATATATATATATATATATATATATTAAAACAAAAGGAGATATTATAAAAAGAGGCAAAAGTACAAAGGAGGGAGACATTGGCCAAAATCCTCCGACTTAAAAAATACAAAAATAAGGAAGTCCTAGTCTATTACGAATCATATCGTTAAAAATAGACACCAGTGTTTCATTTCACCAGACAAAGTCTTGAATAGTAAAACTTAATGAAGTTAGAGTGTCTGCGCAATGATTTCCTTCTCTGTAAACATGAGAAAGTAAAAAAAAAACATACTATTAGTCTTGTGAATACAATAAGTCTGGTTTTAAGCTACCAAGGAACAAAATGAGGATGGCTAATCGCAAGAGAAACTATTTTTGAGTCGGTTTCGACCAAAGGTGCCAACAATTTCTATCCCAAACTATTTTGATTACTCTCATAATTCCAATAAATTCAGCATTAAGCGGAAAGCTCTCTCCAAGGTATTTTGCATAACAACCAAGAAAATTTACCGAGTGATCCCTAAAAATACCGCCACATGTTGTTTGACCAGAGACTCCTAGAGACATTTCGTCGGTGTTACATTTGATCCAAGATTGAAGAGGAGATTTCCAAACTATTTTCAGGATTCGACCAACATTAAGTTATCTAATTTTGACTTTGAATGCTTTCAATATTTGAAAGTCATTTATATTTTATTTACCTTCTCAACCATATTTTTATATCTTTTTAAGTAGGTTATTTTAAGAAAATCATAAATCAAGTTGTTATGTTTTTAGTTTTCTAAAAGGTGTCATTTTTATTTTTTCTTTTATATTTTGAAATTGAGGGAGTATATTTCAAAAACTACATCGGTACATGTTATAATAAATAAGAAAATTATTTATTATTATTTAAAATATCTATTATATTATAAATGTGAAACTTAAAATAGTAATATCAATTATTATATTAGTCTTAATAATTGTGTTTTTAGTCGTATAAAGGGAGACCAAAAGGCCAAGATTACACCAGAACAATCCTTTCCACTGAAACACCCTCTAGATCATATCTAAATTCTTTAATGGGCGCTAATGGACACTTATCATACATTTGAATAATCATATTATTTCTATACCTAAGTCTAGTCAATCTGTCAGCAAAACGGTTAGCCTTGCGACGAATGTTCTGAATGACAGATTCCTTGAAATTGCTTAAGTCCTGCTGGATCAATCTTACTATATTTCTCCATATACCATCAATCTTAATGCCTCTAGTGATGTCTTCAAAGTCAGTTGGACACAAAGCTTCTCAATAGTTTTGCACTTGATCATGCTCAAATCTATAAAAATCCCCCAAAGCTCAGCTTGCAAAATATTAGTTTTACCCAACCCTTTGGAGAACCCACTTATCCAATTGCCTTTGATTTTTTTCATGACACCTCCACAACTATCGTACTCCCTTTTTCCAACCACCTCATCCGTATTAAGGGTAACCTACCCCCGATCGGGAGGCTCCCATTTGATGCTAATAATCCCAGTTGGCCTTTCATGATTTTGATGAGTCAACACTGATCGAGTCCTATATTGATGCAACAATTACCAAATTATGGAAACATGATAGAGAGACATGGACAAATGATCATTACAAAAACACTTATTAAGTCACAACCAGATATAATGAGTATCAGTGGCCCAAATTTCTTGCCACTGCACCTCAGGATTCTTACTGAGGTAGTAATTCATTTTGAGGTTTATCCAATCTTAAATAGTAGAATTGAAGAACTTTGTTTGATTTGTTTGATTTGCAGTCTCCAAACCTCTGTTCCTTAGCAGAAACTCGTTTACCACTCGAACCTAAGTGCTTTAGAAGTAAACACTTATGTATTAAATAAACACAACACATTACCATGTATACACACATAATACAATTTTATATCGGTACTTATCATCTTGAGAACATGTCCATATAATTGGGAGTATCATTATTAGAATTCATAATAGTGGTATTTTCAACAAAAAGGTCCACACCATTGAACATCAGGGTGATCCCCAAAATTGCTCCAAAAATATTGATCGGAACGCGTATGGATTACGAATTAGGTCGTGGCCTACTTTAATTCTCGATCATAACTTAACTCATCGATTAAAATCCAAACTCCCCTTTATCTTTGGTTTATAAAAGCTTATAGGATCACTTCAAAGTTTAAGTATTAATAAATAGTTAAAATACAACTATTTACATTCTAAAAGTTCCTCAATAAGCAATAAATAATCTTTTATTAAAAGAGTTCAACTGAGTTCTCCACTTGTACCTAAAAGAGTCATCCTAATCTTCCATTTGTACCTAATAACAATTCGGCATTATTTCTCCTAAGGAAGGGTGCTTACACATTCTTGTAAAAATTAAAAGGATTAAATATGTTTGTGATCTTTCTAAATATCTCAAATTTTGTTTTTAGTTCTTTAAAATAATTTCTCCAAAAAATGATCATGTTAAAAAATTTATTTATATTTTTGGTCCCTAATACTAAAATTGTCTTTAAAATTGTCGTTGATTCAATCACTAAGTAATAAATTATAAATTATTGCTAAAATCGTCGATAATTGTGTCGCTAAGTTGTAAAAACCGTTGCTAAATTGGAGGAGAGATCAAAAATATGGATGAAAATTTTTAGGATGATCATTCTTTGAAGAAAATATTTTGAATGACTAAAAATGAAATTTTAAATATTTAGGAGGACCATAAATGACTCTCCAAGAGTCATTCAAATTTGTAATGTTGAAAGGAAAGCCATTTCCACAATGAGACTGCAAACTAGCAGGTAATTATGAGTGAAGAAGACCTTGTAGTGAAGAACTTTTTCGATTGTAAGGAACTGCGGTTATTCGTACAACACAACTTGCCACAAGAATTCCAAGGCATGCAGATTATTCAGTTTAAATATAAAATACAAAAGTCGAAGATATGCATACAAAATACAGCTTTAAACAACATTGACAATCATTCGAATCAACCAAGACTATTACACATACAAGTTAATGCCTCGCAGTGTATCATCTATATTCTTGAAAATTAACATGACCGGTTGCTTGAGCGTGCTCCGCTGCCTCCTGAATACATTCACACAAAAACCAGAACTCAAATCAGAATCAACAGAACCAAGACATGTAAGTAACATATAACTAGTGAATCACCAATTTAGTCGCAGAAATAGCAATGTGAATGTGACAGATGAATTTGCCGTTTTAAGAGAGTATTTTGAAATTTCTTTTAAAGTAATTTCGGGACTGAATTGATGATTAGTTCTTATATAATGCATAAAGTAAAGAATCAGGTACTGAGGAATGACCTTCTGACCAATAACTCCAATTTGGCATACCCCGCAGCGCAGAGTGAAGTTGGCAGTGTCGGTGAATTTCCGTTTCCTGACAATGAGCATCCGTAGCATTAGCATGGGTAAGGGACACTAGAAGCAGAAATAATTCGGAGACACAACTCAACATGATGATAAAAATTCAATAATAATTGAAGACTATACCTATGTTGGTCTTTAATAAAATTTAGTGCAAGCTGTTCAACAGGTCCAATGCTTCTGGAATTTTGTATAGCAAATATGGTCTGATCAAAATCTTCGGGAGCTTCTTCAACGGGAGACATCTGACACATACACATCATTAGGCAACATAAAAACTGAAAATAACTATGAAACATAAAAAATGTGGGAGGCGTAAAAGAGAATCAATAGATGAGTAGTAATTGCTAGTATATGAAATTACATACAGCTAAGGCGTCGTAGTGGAGACCATCATATATGAGCATCACCCTTTCAGAATAGTTACCTTCCTGGCAAAAGTATTAGGCAAAAAAAGTGGTCAGAAAGGTTCAGTTACAAGGGTTGACGAAACGTGAGAGCACATAGAACTGCAGCAAAATGTCTAACCTGACCGTACAAATCACACCGTGTGGTCTGGATATCGTATGCTGCGATTTCGCGTCCATAATAATCTGCTAATATTGAGAGTTCAATTGCACCTGCAGAACAGAATATAGCTCCATTAGCACATCAAACTCCAAACTAATGAAAAACTAATATTGCTTTATTGAAGAGTTTAAACCGCCCTTTGATACCTATTTTATGATCATCAACCACAAACCCGGACCGACAAAAATTAACGACTCTTGCCTATAAATTTTTTTATAATCTAAAACAGCAAGGATTTGGTAGACATGCAAACTAACCTCCCCACTTCTCTGGGTCAAGAATCCAGTTACAATACTCTGAATTTGGCTTCCCGAGAAATGCTTCAGAATATTTCTCGGGGTCACTTGCTACCGTTGCAGCTATAACCTTTAGCATGTAAAATGTAACAAAATGTTAAGTCACAATATATGAATAAACGATGTTGATAACACCGAAGTGAACATATATATTAGGCAATACAATGGTGTAAAAGCTCTGCTTCACTGGCAAGTCTTTGCAAGTAATTTGCACTATACTAACAGCATTCAGTGCAATAGCATGGGGCTTGATGGATGATAGTTAGGAATTTATGATGGGTTGATGCCAAAATATGGCGATCTACCTAAGCCTGCAACCGGAGAAGATGATAAACATAGAGGCAAAGCTTTATATGGTACTAGTTCAAAGTTTAAAGTTGAGTTTTTTGCAAAAGAAAACATTCAAATGTGCATTCTTTATTTAAGGATGCTTCTAGACTTTTTATGTGAACTACAACTAAAAACTAACTTCATTCAATGAGTTTGAGTCTAGCTAAATAGACAAATCTATGTACTTCATGCATCATTTGCATTTGCTGTAATAGTTTTATTAATTGAAAAGCTACATGAGGTTCCCCACTTTTATGTTTTTGCCGAAAAATCACTAGGAATATTTGCCCCAGAAACAACAAACAATAATAACAACCTAGTCTTATCTCACAGTGAGATCAGCTACATGGATCAACTTCCGCCATAATATTCTATCCAAAACTATGCTTCTATCCAAGTCGTTAATCTCGAGATCTTTCTGAATAACTTCTCTTATAGTTTTACTGGATCTTCCTCTACCTCTAGTTGTTTGACTCCTCTCCATCTGATATACTCTTCTTACCACAAAAACTACAAGTCTTCTATCTACATGTCCAAAGGCGTTATCCCAACAATCTCTTTAATATTGTCTTTTCTAATCTTATAATGTCTAGTCTTAACACACATCCAACGCAACATCCTCATCTCAGCTACACTTACTTTATTCTCATGTTGGTTCTTAACCACCTAACATTCTATCATGTACAATATCACAAGTTGATTCTTAACCACCTAACATTCTATCATGTACAATATCGCAGGTCTCACCGTACTCCGATAAAACTTTCCCTTCGGCTTGAGCGGTATCGTTGTGTCGCATAAAATCCCTAAAACCGTTCTCTATTCAGCCACCTAAATTGACTTCAATGGTTTACATCCCCAGAAACAACAAATACAAAATTTTTGTAATGAATTTTTGTTTCAGAAGCTAATTCAAATGGAAACAAGCTAAGTGATATGCAAGGCCAAATACATTGAGCTATGTTGGATATAACATTGAATTGTTCAATTGACACAACATGCATTGAAAGTAACCAATATGATAAACATGCATCTGCTATGCACTTTGCATATTCATAGCAAATATAACACAAAAGAAACAAAAATTACCTGTCTCAACTCAGAAGCTTTAGTTTGATCACGATCCATAACATATCTGAATCAAACAAACATAACAAAATAGAGGGGAAAAAATTACAAGTGAAATCATTTGTACACAATTTAATCTTTAGGTTGAAAGACGTGTCCAAACACGTCTAAGTGTCCGACACCAACACGACCCCGACATATTAAATCACAATCATTATCTTAAATTATCGCCGATAGTGTCGTATGTCGTGTCCGGTGTGTGTGTCGTGTTATACAACCAAGAAGGTACTAACTTACCCAACAGCATTAAAGAGACAACTGTTATCAGAAGGAATGACCCTTCTCACAACAACACCATCCATGATATATATTCCTGATAGCTACCTAGCTAGCACCTGCAAAAAAATCAATCACAAACTCAACCCTACTTCAAACATCAAATGAACTTGATAAAAACACCTTCCTAAAATAATCACTTTTTAGAATCAATCACAAACTCAAAACCTAGAATTCAATAGAAAAATAATAAGGTAAGAATTCTAACCGGTGACCAAGTTCAATTGGAAAAGCAGGAATGAGAAGAGTAGATCTAATTGGAAGAGGGATATAACGTTCTTGGCGTGGAAGAAAAGAATATAATAGAATGAGAATCTAATCTTTAAATTTTGGATTTAAAATAAAAAGTGCTTTTGTGTGCGGCAAAATTGATTAATGAATGAGTTTGAAGGTTAATTTACTTACCGTTATGAGAGATTAAGGTTACTTTACTTTGTTCCTGCCTCTTAAATATCATTCTGGATAGAAGTACTTGATAAGATATGTTTCGGTCACTTTTGGAAGATATATATATATATATATAATTTATTTTTTAATATATTTTATGGATATACCAAATTATTTGAGATTAATGTTAAATTTTATAATTATAATCTTCTCAATAATTCTTGTGATATATTTGTAAGGAAACTATTAAAAGTGGGGATGGTCAATCATACCTCATTAGGGATCATTTCGCCTTGAGTGCTTCTTACTCGCATAATCATGAAAAATATCGAAAAAGACGTTACTATGTCAGAGAGAAGTCGTTACTATGTCAGAGAGAAGTCATGGTCAACAATCTAATTTACATCATTCACCACTGATTAAGTGAGTGGTTATCATTCCAAAGAAAACTCTAAGTCCATACACCTTTATAAATACCTCAATCTAAGGGTTGAGGGGGACATGTCATATTACACATGATATACACAATAGAGCTATAGAGCTTCTCACTTCACGTGAGTTTGCTCTCTTATCACTGTAAACACCACCAAACATGGTCAATCGCCGCCACAGGAAAGTCCTAAATCACTAGAAAAATATTAAGATCTTTGATCACCCATACTAGCTTAGGGTTATCACGCACCCTGTACTTTTTGAAAAGTACAATGGTGCCAATCGTGGGACCCTGTCAAAACTAATTTGGATCACACCTTCGTCATTACCATTCTCACCGCCTTCTCTTGAGGATGGCCAACAAAACTCCACAACCCATGATTAACATAATAGTCAGAGGTTTTGCTATTGAGGAAGCTCCAGCTTCTCCCAGGGGAAATATGTAAGACAAGTATTTGTCGTGAACTTAATATTATCAGGACTCTCCGAAGCTGACCAGGGAGATTCAGGAGCCAACATCACTTTTCTAGCACCACGCCATTGGAATTCTCCCTCGCAATAACGACCTCATGGTTATAACTAGGGCTGTGCATGGGTCTTTAAATCCGAGAACCGGTCCGAGAACCGGACCGGTAGAACCGTCCCAAAGAACCGTCCAGTATGGCTTTTGGTATGGTAATGGATAAATATAATATCCGTATCCAGCTTGAAGAACTGTATCCAAGTATCCAACGAGTACCCGGTTACTATTAATATAAATTCTAAGATTTTATAATTTTCTCATTTTTTTCCTCTCTATTTTCAGACAGCCTTATCTTTCTCTCTCTCTCTCTCGCATGGTTCACTCACAGTCTCACTCTCACCTCCCTCAACTATGACTTCATTCCGTTCGTATCTCTCTCCTATGGCTTGCATTGTGTCTGTTGATCATCATTCTAGCATCACTGCTTCAGTATTGTGTTGAGTTTGAGTGGCGATTTTTGATTTGTGACTCTGTGAATCGTGGAAAGCTTCAATATACAACGGTGTAATGTCTTTAAACTCTATCCTGTATATTTTTTCTTATGTTGTTCGATTTCGTTATATAGGTTGCATGTACCATATTTTTGCCCTAAAATGTTTTGACCTAGAGATGTTTTGATTGGGGTTTCTGATTTTGACCTAGAGATGTTTTATTTAAAGGCTTCAACATAAGTTGATTTTGAGTTTTGACCTAAAATGTTTTGACCTAGGGTTGTTTTGGTTTCTGATTTTGACCTTGAGATATTTTGTTTAAAGGCTTCAACATAAGTTGATTTTGAGTTTTGACCTAAAATAATGTTTTTATTAAAGGGTTCGTGTTATAATATTTGTTGCTGAGGTTGTATGTCTCAAATCTCAATGTTGGCTCAGTTTTGAATTTGTTCAATATTTCATTATTGTTTGATTGATATATATATTTTTTGTGTCATGTCTTATCAAGATTCTTCACTGACTCCTCAAAGCATGGATGATCTGATTGACATTGATATGTTGCTTGCCGGGGGAGAGGAGACAATGGATGGAGGTAATATAGAGATTGGTGAGATGATTGACTTGGAAGCTCCAGGTCCAGTTCCAACAGATGTAACCACTCAATATACATCCACTACGCAAAATGATATTACATCTCAAAACACTAGTACTGCTGATGAGCCAACAACTCAAGTTGACCCAAATCAGAGTTCTCAAAGTCAGGTTAATGCATATGGTAAAGCCCCTCGTCCCAAGAAATCAGCTGTTCATACTGAGATGTTGCTTGTTGAGATGCCAGATGGTGCAAAGAAATGGAAATGCAAATGGTGCGGTAAGCTTTACACTTATGATTCTAAATGGGAAAGTACTTCAAATGGTAAAAAGCATTTAGAGAATTGCATTCAAAGGAAGTTGAGGTTGAGAGGTAACACTGGTAAAGAGGTTGTGCAGTCTAGGTTAAATATAGGTGTAGATAGTACCCCAAGTTTGGCAACTTGGACATATAATCATGCGAGGGTTAGAGAGGTAGCAACTCATATGATTTTAGGTCATGAATTTCCATTTTCTGTTATGGATGGTGTTATCTTTAATGAGTTTCTTAAAGAAATATATCCATGGTACAAAAAGATTACTAGACAACAGGTTAAGTTGGACTGTGAGACATTTTATGAGGCTGAAAGAGTTAATATGAAAAAGAGTATGTCTTTGGTTAACAGGATAAGTCTTACCACTGACCTTTGGTGGTCTGGTGAACAAAAAATTGGTTATATGACTGTTACTGGTCATTTCATTGATACAAAATGGCAGCTTCACAAAAGAGTTTTATCTTTTAAGAATGTGCCACCACCACATTCTGGTGAGGTTTTGTGTAGGGAATTGATAAAGGTGATGGATGATTGGGGCATAAGGGATAAAGTGGTTTCAATTTCAGTTGACAATGCTAGTGCCAATGATAACTGTATTGCTAGATTGAAAAGAGATTATTCTGGTAGGAGAAATCTTCCATTGGATGGTAAAATTTTTCATGTGAGATGTTGTGCACACATATTAAATTTATTGGTTCAAGATGGTCTAGATATGATTAAGGTGATTGTTGATAAGATTAGGAGTGGGGTGAAGTACTTGCTGAATTCTGAAACTAGATGCAAGGCATTCAAAAAAATTGTGGATGAGTTGCAACTTGATGGCAGAATGCAAGTCTTGGATACTAAGACAAGGTGGAACTCAACTTGGTTGATGTTGTCCACTGCATATCACTACAGAGAAGTCTGGCCCAGATATGCCGAAGAAAATGGTGCATTTTTGCATTTTTTGCCTGATTTGAATGATTGGGAAGATGTTCGTGATATTTGCAAGTTCTTGGAGGTTTTTGCTGATGTGACATCCATTATCAGTGGCACCTCTTACCCTACTGCTAACTTGTTTTTGGCTGAGCTTTACAGGGTTAAGGTTTTACTTGATGATCCCTCATCCATCTCAGCTAATCCTCAGCTGCAGGCCCTTGCTAATGAGATGAAGATGAAGTATGAAAAGTATTGGTCAGAGTCTAACACACTGATATCAATTGGGACAGTCCTGGATCCAAGGTATGTACAACTTACAAGTAGATAGTTATTTAAGTTGCCATGCATTATACACATAGGTAGCAACTATTCTGCTTGGTATGTTACCAATGATGATTATTTATGGAATAATTCTGTAATGATGCCAATGATGATTGTTAAAATCTGAGGTTTTACCTTCTGAAATTTATTTTGGATTATTTGTGTAATGTACAAAGAAACTGAAATTTATTTCTGATATTAATTATGGATTAATTATGTAATGTTGCCAATGTTGATTGATTATGGAATAATTTTGTAATGATGCCAATGATGATTGTTAAAATCTGAGGTTTTACCTTCTGAAATTTATTTTGGATTATTTGTGCCATGTACAAAGAAACTGAAATTTATTTCTGATATTAATTATGTATTAATTTTGTAATGTTGACAATGATGATTGATTATGGAATAATTCAGTAATGATGCCAATGATGATTGTTAAAATCTGAGGTTTTACCTTCTGAAATTTATTTTGGATTATTTGTGTAATGTACAAAGAAACTGAAATTTATTTCTGATATGGATTATGGATTAATTCTGTAATGTTGCCAATGATGATTGATTATGGAATAATTCTGTAATGATGCCAATGATGATGATTAAAATCTGAGGTTTAGCTATGTTGCTTCTGATAAGTGCTTCTTATTCTGATGATTGCTGATAAAGAGGTTTTGCTATGTTACATGCCAATGATGACTGCCAATCTGTCTGAGGCCTCTGCTTCTGAGTTTTAATTTTGATATTGACCTTATGAGTTCTGATTCTGATACTGATCTTATGAGTTCTGATTCTGAGTTGTGTGACTTAATTGATGCCTTGGATTAAATTATGTTGCCCAGCCTTTCTGAGATGTGATTTAATTGTGTCTATGGCCAATTCAGTTACCACATATTTACTTTAGTTGCCAATGATGAAAGTCTATCTGAGGCAAATAGACTTTATATAATTAGACTCTGGAAATAATTTATGCAATTATGTATTAATGATTATAAGTTGGTTGACACATCCTTGTTCAATTAGGTATAAAATGATCTTCATCAAATGGGTATATCCCTTGTTGTATCCAAATTCTACTCAAGCCACTACCTATGAACAAGAGTTGGCAACCAACTTAAAATCACTCTTCCAATTGTATCAAGATACCTTTGGAACAAATGATGAGACTGTACCTGTATCTGATGTAGGATGTAGTTCTGGTTTGGGTAGAAGGAGTTTTGAAATGTTTTTAGAAACTGTTGTTGGTAATATAAATTCAAAAACTGATCTTGAATTATATCTTGAGGAGCCTCCTTTGAAGGTTCCTCCTTCATCTAAGTTTGATGTTTTAACATGGTGGATGGGGAATGAGGCTAAATATCCTGTTCTTAGTAAGCTAGCTAAAGATATCCTAACTGTTCCGGTTACAACTGTTGCTTCTGAAGCAACCTTTAGTGCTGGTAAAAGGATTATTGATCCGAAATGGGCTTCTATGAAAACTAAGACGGTTGAGATGGTACTTTGTGGGGGAGATTGGGTGAAAGAAAAATATGGAATTAAGAAGGGATGCACTGCCAGTATAGTAAGTATCTTTTGCAAATGATATATTATAGTTCAATATTTATTGAGTTTATGTTTTGCCATTTAACTTATGCTTTGATTGATGTAGCTTGAAGAACCACAAAATGAACCTTTAGCATTTCATTTTGGTGAGGATCCGGGTGCCGCTTCGTCGACGCGAGCAACTTTGCAAAGCCAATGATGATTTTGTTCTGAGGCTAATCATATGTAATTATTTTATTTTGTTGTAATTGAAAACATAAGTTTCTTAACTTATGTTTAAACAAGATAATTTTGAACATGTTTTTTGAACATGTTTCTTAACTTAGGGGACAATATTTAGAAATATATTATGAATTACGATATGTGATATTTTGATCACAAGGTTCACAAGCTTAAATTTAAAATTTTAATCATAATATTTTGATATGTGCTTTTTTTTAATTAAAATTTAAGTTTCAGCATTTAAAAAATTATATTTAAATTTTGGATAAAAAAATTATCCATCACTGTAGCGGTCCGGTTCTGGATGAACCGAAAAAACTGGACCGGTTTTGGGTAAAAAAATTAACCATCACTGTAGCGGTCCGGTTCCGGTCGAACCGATAGGATTTTCGGTCCAATTTTCGGATCCCCTTCTACCCGGACCGGTCCGGACCGAAAACAGGCCTAGTTATAACTATACAACACAATAACTAGGGTATCATACGAGTCTTGATAGTCCCCGAAAGCTCACCTGACATCCTATTCTAGGATTCTTTCCAAAAAACTCCAACTTGATCCTATAACATCAAGGTGTTCCAAGGATAATTAGTAGGTTTGTCATGCGAACGCGTATAAGAAATGGGTTATATAGTCCTCGAAATACCTTGCACTGTGAGATCAAAATACAAGGCAATTAAAGTCAACTACCTCATGATGGACACTTTATCGCCCTATAAAATCATTATTGGCAAACCCGTCGAGTGATTATTTCGTGATTATTTCCATCTAGTACCAGGATCTTAAAAACATGCTACCTAATGGGCGAGTCAAAACAGTTTGGGAAAACCATCAAAGTGCCCATAAATGTTACAAGAGCAACCCGACGATGGGAAAGAAAAAGACCGCCCTCATGGATGTTCCCCTTGAAGCTTTGGATACAGACACTGATAGTTGGAATTCTATACTAGGTGTAGACAATGAGAGGCTCATGCCCACAGAGGACCTAAATGAAGCCCAAATATCCCAATAAGTGACGAAGATATGAACCTCACTTATTGAAGTAGAAAAGCGCAAACTAGTCGACCAACTCATTAGAAACACCGACTTGTTTGTCTGGGCTCCCCCAGACATGCGAGGAATAAAATCTAGAGTGGTGTGCCATCTCCTCTCCATCAACCATTCTACCAAGCCAATGGAATAGAGAAAGCGGAAGTTGGCGAGGAAAATATATTTGCCATCAATGAAGAAATAAGCAAGCTATCAAGTGTTGGGTTCATCACATAGACAAAATATCCAATCTGGTTAGAACATAGTACTTGTGAGGAAATAGTGAACAAGTGCCGCATGTGCGTGGACTTCATTGACCACCTAATTGATGGGTCCTCGAGCTATCGTACCTTGAGCTTTATGGATGCCGACTTAGGGTACAACCATATCAGAATAGATCCTTAGGATGCACCCAAGATGACGTTCATGTCAAATCCCGACATCTAATACTACAATGTCATGCCATTCGGCCTCAAGAATTCTGGAGCAACCTACCAGTGAGTCATGAGCGTCGTGTTCTACCACCTGATAGGTCAAAACCTAGAGGTCTATGTTGACGATATGATAATGAAAACTACCGAAGGGCGTATCCATGGTGTGGACATGAAAGATATCCTACAATCTGTCATGAAGTAGACCACGCGCCTGAAACCCTCAAATTGTTCTTTCGGGGTACATGCGAGAAATATCCTTAAGTTTATACTAAGAAAGAGAAGGCATTAAAAAAATCCAGACAAATGTAATTCCATCATCAACATGAGATTCCCCTTTAATGTCAAAGAAGTTCACAACTTACAGATCGCCTCATTACCCTATCTCATTTCCTCTCTTGTGTCGGCAACAATGCTTTCCTTTTCTTCGTCGCCCTAAAGAAGAAGGAAAGGTTTGAGTAGATCGAATAATGTGAGGATTCTTTCTGAAAAACAAAGACCTTCCTTACGTCTTCACCCATACTCACTCGCCCGAGAGAAGGATCGCCACTGCTCATCTATCTTTCAGTCACAGATCAGGCGAAGACCTCAATACTCGTCCAAGAGACAAATAAGGAAGAATGGCTTGTCCAATAGATCGAGAAGCTAGTTATGGTTATCGTAATTGTGGTGGGAAAGCTTCAACCCTATTTCCAGGGTCATAAAGTTCTCGTGAAAACCAAATATCCTATTCAACAAGTCCCGAGGAAACCAAAATTGGCGGGAATAATTGTATCATGGGCGATGGAACTCTCATTATATGACATCCAATACGTCCCAAGAGGAAGCATCAAGTCCTAAGCTCTGTAATATTTTTTTGGGTAGAATTTAGATTGCCAATACACATAGAGACACCCTAAAAAGTGGACATTATAATTCGACAATGCCTCAAACGTAATATTTTTATAGGGTTCAATGTGAACGTTCATTAGAGACTTAAAACATATTAAATACTAGTAGAGGATACCTTTGTAGAAGTTGAGATATGGTGAGCTTCATGCTGAAGTTTCAACTTAGTGCAATCAAAGTATCATTTAAAAAAAGTGTTCTCAACATTGAGCATTGACATAATACTCATTTCATGCAATGTTGTGTAATCTCGTGTCAAGAAGTTGTAAAAAAAACATTGCAAAAGAGTTTGAAAGAGTAAATCAAGTAGGCGTTGACAAGGTTGCAAATGGGTCATTCATAAAGACAATTCATGGTATCCCTTGTGCATGTGAACTAGTATCTCTTAAATTACAAAAGGAGCTCGTTCCTTTGGATTCCATTTCTATATTTTGGAAAAAATTATACACTGAAGATTGTAAATTTATTGAAGCTAAAACTGAGAAACAACTCGAATTTAACGGGGAATGTAAAGATTCAAAGAAGTATTTCAGCACCTTAAATATTGTTGCCTATGGTTTTTTGAATAAAAAGTTGTATAAGCTTATATATCCTTATACAACTTCTATGTGTCCACCACCTATGAAGTTTAAGTCCAAAAAAGAGGTCAAAAAGTTAAAAAAGGTACAAAAAGGTGATGTGCACCTTGATCTTTCATATTAGGAGCATGTTGATGTCTTACAAGACTCAACAAGTCAATCGTCTTAAAGATCATGTAGAAACATTCCATAAGCCAATCGTCTACTATGCATTCAAAGATACACTTATTTGTCATAGCTTCTTGTATTTTTTTCATGACTACATTCAAGATATTATAAATGTGGATTCTGATGGAAACTATTAATTCCATATTATTGGAGTTTTTATTTGATGGGGACCAGAGTCCTGGTCATTGATTCAGATTGTTAGACAGCGATGCTTTTCACAACAGTTGTGTGTTTTCCAAATTGTTCCACGATAATATTTTAGAGATTTAAAGTCCATTAATAATATGTAGCTTAGGTTTTTAGGAGTGGGAATTGATATTTTTTAGGTGAATTACATTTTAGGCCACTTATACTAAGAATTTCATAACATTATGCTAATTATAATTATGTAATTTAAGGATGTTATATATAAATTCAAAAAATAATACAAATCCAAACATAATCAATTAATAAAAAATGTTACCACAATACATAATTTGTTCAGAAAATACAATTGTTACCAAAATACAAATATAAATAAACTACCGTGTATATCTAACTCTCCCTATTTCTCCTCTTCCTTTTGTACTGCAAGAAATTATATGCCTTGACTAAGATGGACTATACGACGACAATACCACAACTTCCTTCCTCAAAATATCCTATCTCTATATGGCATCTAACACAATCATCGTAATACACTAAAAGACCGACAATAGGTCATGGGTGTGGTAATCCCTAGCCTGCTCTTCTTCCAATATCTCCTGATGAGCTGATATGGTTCTCTCCTGACATCTAATGTCATGTAAGGATGTGACAATTGATAGAACCATTGGATGTAGTTGAGTGCAACATCTCAAGGATCACTATCTCGCATAATGCATGCATAATATGGTACTGGATGACTATAGAAATCATCGGGTAAGACATCAAGATCTTTGTGGCCGACTTTCAGAGGAGTAAACATAGAGTGAGGTCTTGGAATAACCTGAAGAGATCCAATTGGCGCATGATCCGCTTAGAGGCAGGTGTGGATACTTGAGGCGTGATCAACAAAGATTATTAAAAGACACATATTTGTTTTTAAAATAAAAGTCAAAGTTGTTCCAACATTCAAGGCTATGATTCACTCGCAGTATAAAACGGATTTACACTTTACGCTACAATGCATTCCAATTAAATTCTTTTTTAATTATTAGTATTGTATTACCAAAATAAGTTTCTTAATTCATAAGTATAAACTATTTTTGGTAATTATCATGATTCGGTGTATCTTCAATAAACTATGATTAAATTATTAAATTGATTATATAATTATAAATATAATTCTCTTCACCTCACTCCACTCATCTGAACAAAACCCAACCACCACTTTCAACCATGGTTGCGTTACACTTTCTACCCAAGAGAGTTGTTGTGCGAAAACTTTAATAAAGTAAATAGAATGTCCTAGGATTGATTGTAATGAGGTAGAAATAGTGTTAAAGCTTGAAAAATGACGTAGTTAATTCTTGCCCGCGAGCTCTTTGAAGGGTTTGTGAAAATGTTGCAAATGAAGAAAGAAGGGGAAAAGGTATGTCACAAGTTATATTAATTAAAATCCGTCTGGAGATGCATCTCCGTAAAACCATTGAATGTAAAACATTGAGTTTTGAATAAGAGTTATGATAGATATGTATCTCCAAACACATTTTTGAACAAAATGAGATGACTCATTTATGAAAGCGTTTGAAGTGTGTAATATAGACGCGTCTGAAAATGCATCTCTAAATTCTTGAAATATTTGTGACTTTTCATCCTGAATTGTGATTTAGCTTTATTTGTTTTAACTGAGTTAATTAGGTTAGTTAGAAATTATTTGACGTGCAAGCAATCTCAATTTATAAATAGGGAAGAACCCTATGATTGATGTAAAGCAACTGCATAAGAGAAAAGTTAAAAGAAATTTCAGTTTGAAAGTATAGAGATGAAACTCTACAAAATTTTCCTTCTTCCCCTTCTCTCTAAAATCCAAATTTCCTTTCTTTTCCAATTCACCTTTCTCTCTTCTCTCATTATCGATTGTGCAACGGAATCATCTCGCAATCAAAGATTGATTGATTCACTTGAGTGAAGAATAAGAGAAGTAATCAATTAAAAAGATTGATTATTATTCATCAAGATTGATGCGGAATTCTCCATGGATTTAATGTAATTTCCAATGATATATTATTAAAAATAGACTCATCATAAATTTTAAGTGAAAAAAATGTAAGAGAATAAAAATTATTTAAAATAGATAAAATAGTTTCATGAATCAGCTAAAAGGAACAAAAACTGTAAGCAAGTCTACCATTGACTAAGAGTAAAAACAGTTTAAATTAAATTATATTTTAAACCACTATAACAAGGTCCTAAAAATTTTTCCGTTTGCAAAAATCAACCATCTTGTTAAATCAACCATGATTTGACCGACATAAAGATACATACATTAAAACTGACCTCATTTGAAATAAACAATGTTTCAACTTTATCCATGGCAACCTTATGTAATACTACAAAGTTATAGCTTCATCATCCATGGCAAACAAACTAAAGTAAAAATGCTAAACTACATGTCTCTCCTGCATTATTATTGACCTGTGTTTGCTGTAGAAGCTAGATAGATATACTACTGAAATTGGTGCTTAGAGGGCCGCAATGCACTCGATTTCAATCTTGGCGTCCAATGGCAATGCAGCTACTTGATAAGTCGCACGAGCTGGGAAAGGTGCAGGGAAATCTGAAACGTCGGAAGAACAACATATATATTAAACAGAAATTCAAATTACTAAAGGCATCGGTGAAAAATAAAGAAATAGGTTTGCAGATTGCAGAAGTTAAAGACTGGATAAGTCTATTGTTAGATTCATCTTCTGCAAAGAATGTAAATTGTGTCAAGAAAACATGAAAATCGTGATGACAGAAGAATTTACATTTAGCATAAATCTCGTTGACTGTCTTAAAGTCCTTCAAGTCAGCTAACCTGCAAGAAATAAACGTTCAAAAACTAGTTATCTTGCATTTGTCGCCAAGGCTCGATGAAACTCAAGTATAGAAGGGAGAAGAAATCATACAGAATTGTAGTTTTAACAACTGATGAGTAGCTTGCACCACCTGCTTTAAGGATTTCCCCCATGTTTTTGAGAAGCTACAACACAGAAAAATTAACTCAATAAGTGCTTAGTAACACCAACTAATGAAATAAAAAAGATATGCATACAAGATCAATGATCATCATACTCGGTATTGGAAAAAATCCTCAAAGTTACAAAACTAAAATAATCAATGAATAATCGTTGATACTGAGACAAACATCGACAAGTATACCTGTTCTGTTTGATCATCAACATTATCAGAGATGAACTTCCCTGTCTGCATTAAAGATCAAAAACAAATTAATATTATCATAATAAAAAACCTAATGATGCAGAGATTTGGACTTTCTGTCGTCACCGTTTCCACACATTCACACCATCAACACATCGATAGTTGTTGGATCGAGATCAGACGGTCTAATTTATAAGCTCAAATATTCCACTTTTTTTCAATAATAAATTTACATCGAAATCTGAAGCATTTGATCTTAATCCAACGACCGTGTAGCATTGACACATTTGATAAAAGGCATGTCCGGTGTCTGACAGCGAGACATACGATTACATTAAATTATATCATATTTTCAATGTCTAGTCAGATGTCTATGCTTCATAGGTGTGAAATGCTAACCTTAGCAAAGCCAAACCCATGAAGCATGCAGCAATTAATTACACACAAAAACAAAAACACATTGTATGCATTATAAAGATAGTGCTAGAAGGAAAACCTCAGGAACAAGGCCAAGAACACCAGATACAAAAAGAAGGTTATTGACTTTGTTTGCTTGGGAATATGGTCCCAATGCTGCAGGTGCTTTTTCCGTTTCAACAGCTTCCTTGACTCCTATTCCTACAGTCAATCAAAGCCAACAAACACAAAACTATTAACACTATTACAAATTTTGTATTTATTTGAAAATGTAAATTTAGGGTTTCATGGAAGAAGCATTGAAGAGGAAAAATGGTGGATACTTACTGGCATCAGAAGAAACGCTCAAGCATGTGAACGACAAAGAACGCTTCGATGTATTGCAGAAGGATATGCCTCCGGTAAGTGAGTAACGCTCTCTTCCGGTGCTCAATGAAGTGCAGTTGCGGTGTACGCCGCCGTTTATCACCGGAATCTGGAAGCTCGCCGTGCCACAAAACGACGTCATTTCTGAGTCTCTCACTGAAAAGTCTTACCTACGATAGGAGACTCTTATATTTGCTTCTTCTTTTCTTTTTCTTTTTTTTATTTTTAATTATTTGTTTGACCAGTTTTTTTCTTAAATAAAATATCATTAATATTTCTAGGTGATTAAAATTACGTTTTTTTTGTGGAACAATTATTCTCTTGAATTAAATAAAATTTTTGTTTCTATAAATATATAGTTTTTTATTATTAGTCAATCAATTTTTTTTAATAAACTACTTTAAACTTATTTGAAACTAATATTTAATTAAATATGCCATTGTTTAGAGCAATTACAAAATAAAATAATATATTTACACAAATAAAAAAATTTAAAATAAATCTTTTCTGTTTGAAATATATTTTATTCACTTGGCAAACTGACGGGGCAAATTTCTTTTTATGGCAGGTATGATAACTTTGATTAATTCAATGCTCTCAAGTTTACCAATTTTTTGGTTATCGTTTTTATAGAGTACCGACGACGGTTTTGAATAGGATTGATTCTATTTGTAAACGTTTTTTATAGGACATAAATTATGAGGTTAAATCTAAGATTTATTGGGTGAGATGAGACATTGTGTGTAGACCTAAAGAAGAGGGAGAACTGGAGGTGTTGAATTTAGATGATTTTAATGTAGCGTTGTTTGCGAAGTGGAAATGAAGAGTGTTGGAGGACAAGTTTTCTTTATGGAAGGAGGTCTTGCGTGGGATATATGGTTCGGTGGATGAAAAAGATTCTGACGGGGATCGTAAAGCCTTCTAGATCGGTGTCGTTTTGGTGGAAAGATATAAAAAAGTCGAGGTTGTTTCTACTAACAATGTTTTCTCTTTTGCAGGTTCTGTTTTACATAAAATTGGAGAAGGTCAAGTAACACCTTTTGACCGGCTGCGTGGCTTAATGATACCCCTTTATGTATGCGTTTTGTAGAGTTGTATAGGTGTAACACGAAGAAACACAAATAATTTTTTCGATGGGGAGCTTTAATCATGGAGTCTGGAATTGGGGTGATTTAGGCCTCATAGAATGAGTTGACAATGTAGGTGAAAAACAATTAAAGAGTTTGAGAAAGATAACACCGATCTAATCACAAAGAACAACTATTCAAAACATTTCTACCTAAAAATTCCAATTAAGCCTTGTGTTGTTGTCCTTATTAAGATTAAGTTCAAATTGAAAGATATTTAATAAAGAATATAGTTAGAATAGGCAACACTTCAAAAATGTTGCAGTAGATGAAAAGTTACAACATGGTCTGTTTCATCAATGGTCACGACCTTGTGAAACAACACTATTTTTCTTATAAATTAAACATTCTTGATTAAGAAAAATATATTAGGAAAGTCTAACTTCTTTGTAGAAAATTTTAGATATCATCTTTCTTACATTCAAATTTTTATTGATCTAATACAAACTCGAATTTAAACTAAATCATCTTGGATATTCCTATAAAAACTCTAAGAGTGTATTTGGATGAAGTAATTGGAATTTTTTAATGAATTCAAAATTCTAGGTAATTCAAATGATTCAATTAGAATCCATTTAATTTTAAATTCTTTTGTTTGGATAAAGTATTAATATAATTCATTGTAAAAAAATTGGGGTAATTTTTATTATACAACAAAAATTTTATTAAAGAAAAATGCAGGCCCATGCAGCCCATTTAAAAAAAAAAAGAAGAACAAAGAAAATGAAAATAAAAAAGAGAAGGGAAGGGCGACCCATGACCCACAAGGAAGAACACAGAAAAAGAAAGAAAGGTTGCTCTCATTCTCTTTAAAAGTGATAGAGCAAATCAAAATTATAAAATGAACCTTGACAAGAATCCAGTGATGTATGGAAGAAGCAAGCATATTGACACAATTGCTTTTTCTAAGCAATCATGTTGAGAGTGGAGTGCTAAGAGTTACTCATTGTAGTACTCTTA
Organism: Lathyrus aphaca; assembly: GCA_963966055.1. Lineage (NCBI taxonomy): Eukaryota > Viridiplantae > Streptophyta > Magnoliopsida > Fabales > Fabaceae > Lathyrus > Lathyrus aphaca. The sequence continues at coordinate 17,214,458 of OZ014523.1, read as the reverse complement.
AGCAACCCACAAATATTCTGACCAAAACAAATAAGATTCTTGGACATTTTATCCATTTAAGAGATGAAATTGGTGTTATTGATTTTAGTCTTGAATATGGATTAAGGGATAATGTTAAAGGATAATCCAAATCCAAGTAGTTAATTGCATTTCATTTAAGTGTAATTTGCATTTAGAGTTTGAATTTGAATTTTCTGATAGTATATAAAGTTAGTTGTAACAGAATATAAAGTTAGTTGTAACAGAATCTGATATATTCAATTTTCATCCAAAAATTTAGTTAGTTTTTTTCTCTCTTTCTCTTTTGTCATCTTCTTCATCTTCAATCTTATACATCAACAATGTGGTAAAAAATAGAGTTTTCAACAACATTAATAAAATAAAATTATACTTTTCTGGTCTCAAATTATAAGATGTTTTAGAGGTTTTATACGAATTAAAAAAATATAATTAATATTGTATGGAAAAGAGAAATTATATATAATTTTATACCATTGTTCTTCACTTAATATAGATAGAAAAATTTAAAGAATTATATTAAAAATAAAAAATAAATGATAGAGATAAATCAAGAAAAATATCATTGATATTATCTTGAAATGGTAAAATGATTTATAATTTGAGATTTGTTTTTCAAATCAAGTTACTATCATTTAGGACAGAGGAAGTCAGAGAGAGTTTTGGACAGTCTTAAGTCACATGCAAAAGTTACCATCGAAACAAAGTTTATAGTGTTTTTTTTCTAAAGGATACATATAAAATAAATGTTGGATAGTTGCTTCTCAAATGATTCAACGCCATCATACAATAAAGTTAAAGCTTGCAATTATAGGTTCTCTCTTGGAACACACAAAAAGAAAACTATTGAAGAATGTAAGTTCTACAAATAGGACACGATCCTTGTTGTTGTAGCCACTTGTCAATGCATTCTATATGATAAACGTGACTGCATTTTGGCAGTTTTCTCACCATTTCTCCTTCCTCTAATTCCTGCTAATCAGTATGATAACTTTTCAACTCTCTTAATCATATATCAATCATTCATATGAACTTTTTTGAGAAGTTTCTGACCTGGAAGCATATGGAGCAGCATGAATCATCGTATAATTTCATGATTTTGTTGGACGAGCTGAATTCATGAAATGGAAGTTTGAGAATACAAGTTTGTGACATCCCTTTAACTCCTCCCATGCTCTCATAAATATCTGAAACAACTTCTCCATAGGTTGCTTCTACTGAATTTATCTGAAATCAGTTTTACTCTTTCTTTTACCAAATGTAACACATGACTAATATTGTAATTCAACATTTAGTCGTATAACTTACATAAGCTTGTGCAACTGTTGGACATATCCATTCCATAAACACTTTTCCATTTAATAAACTTGTTAACAAACCTACCTGCATTTTCATACCAAATTTTTTAAGAATACCAGACACGATACTAACACTGAAACACTATCTGGATAAATGTCCGTGTCGTGTCAGTGTTCATGGTGCTATGAGAAATGTTACCTTGGAAAAAGGCTCTCCAACAGAAGCAAAACTCATAAACTCTATGGCGGCAATGGCTCCTGCAATTGCTCCTCTGCAAGCTCCATCAAGAAAACCAGTTTCTGTGGTTTGTCCTTTGATAGCTCCTCCTATTGTTCCTATTATTGACCCTCCTAAAGTTCATAGCACAATATTTTCACTCACTTTTTACAATAACATATACATAATAGAAACAATAGAAACAAAATGTAACATACCTAGTGCTAGAACAAAGATGAACACAGCTAAGAAAATTCTCTCCATAATTTTCATGAATGTCTCAAATGCATAACATCCAATAACAGTAAAAACCTTGAAAGAAAGAGCTTGAATTGTTCTAGAAAACCAGTTAGTGATAGTTGGTGAAGTAATGATAATAGCCATATTCAAATGGAGAGGATAAACATGTGTTGCCTCAATATGAGTGTGTAAGTACATATTTATAACCATTGAATATCACTGATATTTATAGTATTTGAGTTATGATATTTGGATATAACTATAAGGATAATGTAACAACTTTTATTCACATGTCTGAATAAATAACAAGTGTAAAAAGTGATGTCTATGTTTTGATATTATAAGATATTTGATAGATGTATCTAACATTGGAGTGAAGAGTAATTGGTTACGTGTATCAATTTTCTTGCTTCTGAGAACATTGGAAACTTTGAAAGATAAAAAATATTCTCCAAGTACAAAATCTCATAAATTGTAGCAGCAATTACTGGTTACATTGAATATTTGAACCGCCATATAATATACATAAAATATATGTAGTATTGTTTGAAAACAAAACATCCTTAAATAATAAACTACTTCTTGTTTTGTGACAATAGTAATAGATAAATAGTTTGACCAAGAGAGGCATGTAGTTAGTTTTTCGATGTTCCTTATGTCAAAGTTATATAGATTATCTCTTTTTTAAATGCTGCTGCACTCTGCAATTTTAGAATTATATGGAAGGAAAAATCTTTATTAGATTGGACATACCATGCATAAACAACATTTCTAACATTATAAATTGAAGTTGGAGTATGCAAGTGTTTTAAAATTGGGCTGAAGTGGATGGTCTTTTAGTTCGATAAGGGGTTCTTAGTGCAATTGTAATTAATCCGATGAAAATTAGTGTAATCTGGATTGATTTATCGGTCAAATCAATAAATTAGTAAAATTATAGAAGCGGAGAGTTGACATTTTTTGTATGTTTATTTTTTTAAAACTTTAACAACAATTTATTTTTGAATATGTAGTAAAAAAGATCTAAAAGAATTGAAAGAAACAGATAAAAAAAATCTCGTGCTTAGAAAATCTTTTAAAATTTTATTTTAATGTATTGTTATAGTTGATTTGATTTTGTATTTTTATTAACTAAGTTTGGAATTTATTTTATTTTATAATTTTGTGAGATTTTGATTTCTAAAATATTTGAAACTTATTATGTTTTGAAGTTAGACTTTATACAAAATTGTTATTCAATTTATTTGTATGGATAATTTCATAGATTTTTTTGTATAGAATTTATTGTTATGAAATTACGAATTTTATTGGTCCTATCAATAACTCAATAGTTTGTCTGGGTTGATGATTGATCCGAATTTTAAAAATGGTTTCAAGTTAATCATGTTGAAAATAATAAAGTCAAGTGTTAATTGGAGTCTCACATTGGTTGAAAACGTGAAGACTTGAGTATTTATAAGTGAGAGAATCCACACATCTATCACCTTAAGATTTTAGGTGAATATATAGTGTCTCTCTTACTGTGTGTTACTCTTAGTCTAATGTTAATGCTCTTTCTCTTGACCCAACAAATGATATCATGGGTCTTTGGTTTGAGTAAAAAGGCAAACTTACTTGTATCGAAATGTTCAGGAAGAGTTGTTCCATTGAAATCGAAATACTCAGGAAGAGGTATATCGAAATACAACACCAATACACTTGAGGGAGATTGTTAAGAATAATAAAATCAAGTGTGAGTTAGAGTCCCACATTGACTATAAATGAGGAGACTTGAGTATTTATAAGTGAGAGAACTCAAACACCTATCATTTTAAGATTTTAGGTGGATATGTGATGTCTCTCTCACTTGTGTGTTGTTGCTCTTAATTTGAATGGGAAAATAAGTAGAATACTTGAGCAAACACATGTTGATAGATCTTTATATAATCTGAACGGTTAAGAATGTCCCAACTTGATTGAGCTCCTTGTGTAAACTGCAAATCCATTAGATTAAACAATAAGGAATAAGCTAGAGGTCGGAATCATTTGTCATGTACTTAAAGGAGGTCCTACATATTTATTGCATCTTTCAGTATGATGCTTTGAACTTGGGCCTTCATGTGCAGATCTTGCAAGTAGTTCAAAATATTTTCCTTCAAGTTTTTGTTAATACTCGTTAGAATGAAAATTGTGCTGTACATCTTCTGGTTTGACTTCTGGAAGAAGAAAGTGGAAAGACCTTGATGAAACGTTGATAACTTTGGGAACAAGCACATTAAATATCTCCCCATGAATAGCAATATTTGTCGAAAGGTCTCGACGTTTGGCCTTATACATAATAGTGATGATGGTCTTCCTGTTAAACTGGTATATAGCTATCATTTTTATTTCTGTAATTGTATACTGTTACAGGAGAATAGGTTCATATATATACATGAAGAAGACCTATTTTTAATTATGACCATATCATGATAATTAACAAATAATAATTATATTCCTATTATAGTTCCTAAAATCTTGTTGACAGCTAATGCCAACACTCCCCCTCAAGTTGGTGCATAGAGATCTCGAATGCCCAACTTGTCAAGTGCATTGTAGAAGTCTCTGCTACATACAGCTTTTGTGAGTATATCTGCTAATTGATCTTCAGATTTAACAAACGGAAATTGAATTATCTTGGTCTCCAAATTTTGTTTAATAAAATGTCGATCTACTTCCACGTGTTTTGTCCGATCATGTTGAATCGGATTCTGAGCAATTTCAATGGCAGACTTGTTGTCACAAAAAAGGTTCATCGCACTATTCGGAGCAAAGCCAATTTCACTTAACAGTCTTCGAAGCCAGAGAAGCTCACAAAGACCTTTAGCCATCCCTCGAAACTCTGCTTCAGCACTTGATAATGCTACAACCTTTTGTTTCTTACTTTTCCATGTAACCAAATTTCCTCCAACGAAGGTAAAATATCCTGAGGTGGATTTCCTGTTGGTGATATCTCCTGCCTAGTCAGCATCTGTATATCCTTGAATTTGTACGTGATTATTCTTTGTGAACATCAAGCCTTTTCCAGGTGAGGACTTTAAGTACCGCATGATTCGAATTACCGCTTCCATGTGATCTTTGCTCGGGTTGTGCATAAATTGACTTACTACACTTACCGCATACGCTATATCAGGTCGTGTATGAGATAAGTAAATAAGTTTGCCAACTAATCTCTGGTACCTTCCTTTGTCTGTAGACATTTGGTCTGGATATTCTCCAAGCTGGTGATTCTGGACAATTGGCGTATCTACAGGTTTACAATCTAGTAGCCCAACCTCGGATAGAAGATCCAAGATATATTTTCGTTGAGATAAAAAGATGCCTTTCTTCGACCTAGCAACTTCAATACCTAGAAAATATTTGAGTCCACCTAGATTTTTCATCTCAAATTCGGTTGCCAGTTGTTTTTGAAGTTTTGCTATTTCCTCATAGTCATCTCCTGTAATAATCATATCATCTACATACACAATCAAAGCTGTGACCTTACCTTGACGATGTTTCAAGAACAAAGTATGATCTGCGTTGCTTTGTTGGAAGCCGTATTTTTTCATTGCTAGGTTCAATCTCCCAAACCACGCTCTAGGAGATTGCTTCAGGCCGTACAAACTGCGTTGCAATTTACACACCACCTTAGTCTCATAATTTGTCATGTATCCCGGAGGGATATCCATATATATTTCTTCTTCCAAGTGCCCATGGAGAAATGCATTTTTTACGTCTAACTGATGCAATGGCCAATCCAGATTTACTGCAAGAGATAAAAGAAATCTGACAGTGCTCAACTTGGCAACAGGTGAAAAAGTTTCTTGATAGTCTACGCCATATGTTTGTGTAAAGCCTTTAGCTACTAGTCTTGCTTTGTACCTTTCAATAGACCCATCAGCTTTGTACTTAATCGAGAAAACCCACTTACACCCTACTGGTTTCTTTCCTTTTGGCAAAGGAACGAGAGTCCATGTTGCATTCTTGTTTAATGCCTTCATTTCTTCATTCATAGCTTGAACCCATCTAGGGTCTTCAATGGCCTCTTCAACCTTGCTAGGTATACTGTGTGAAAATAGCTCATTTGCAAACTTCTTAAGGGGTTCAGATAAGTCCTTCATAGAGACATAATTAGCAATTGGATACCTTGATCTATGATCCTCTTCTTCAGGAGAGTATCGCTTCAGTGGTTTTCCCCGATTATGCCTGTGAGGTAATTCATAGCTAACAGAGATGTCAGCATTATTATTACTAGGAGATATAGGGGAGCTTACCTCAATGATATTCTCAGGAGATGGATCGCTGGGTACCAGAGAGGGGGGGATTCAGATACTTCAACTTCAGGAGAGCCTATTTCAACTTCAGGAGGATCTATTTGAGTTTGACAAGAATCATCAAAATCTTGAGTTGACGGTATATTACTATCCTTGAACCAGTCAAATGTTGACCAATTCGACTCTTCTTCTGATGTCTCCCCCTGAAGAGAAGAATTGGATGATGCCGTGGAGTAGAACTCGTCGAATTCCAAGAATGTAACATCCATAGTTACATAAATGCGTCGATTAATAGGGTCATAGCAACGATACCCTTTCTGGTGTACACCATATCCCAAAAACAGACAGCGAATGGCACAAGGGTCAAGCTTTGTACGCTGGTTTTTATGTAGGTGAACAAACGCAACACATCCAAAGACTCGAGGTGGCAGCATATGTATTGTAGGCAGCGGTACAAATGTAGACAAGGTCTGCAGCGGAGTTTTAAATTCAAGAACCTTTGATGGCATCCGATTAATGAGATATACTGCTGTAGTAACAGCATCAGTCCAATGGTGGTGAGGCACATGAGCTCCATGTAAAAGAGCACGAGCAGTTTCAAGGATGTGGCGATTTTTCCGTTCTGCAATACCATTTTGTTGTGGAGTTTGTGGACACGTGGTTCATGAATAAGTCCGTGGTTTTTGAAATACTCATGGAATTGGTGATTAACAAACTCCCCGCCATTATCAGAGCGAAGGATCCTAATCTTCTTTGAATATTGAGTTTGAATCATTTTATGGAATTGTTGAAATATGTGCAGCACTTCATTTTTTTGTTTCAACAAATAAATCCAAGTCATTCGAGTGCAGTCGTCAACAAATATCACAAACCACCGATAACCAGAGATAGAAGATTTTGGGGATGGACCCCATACATCAGAATGGATTAATGCAAAAGGAACATTACTTTTATTCATACTCATTGGAAACGTGACTCGATGACTCTTAGCTAAAATACAAGCTTCACATTTGAAGTTCAGCAAGGATGTATCTGAAAATAAATTTGGGAACACATGCTTCAGGTAGCCAAATGAAGGATGGCCTAATCGACGATGCCAGAGTAAAACTTGCTCCATTTTGTTGTTTCTTGGATAATGCATGTGATGCGCTCGACCTACACTGAAATCCTCCATATAGTAAAGTCCCCCTCTCTTAGTGCCACGCCCAATGATCTCCTTCGTGAGAATATCCTGAAGGAGACAGAAAGAGGGATAAATTAGCACGACACAATTCAATTCTTTTGTAAATTGACTTACTGACAGCAACTTATGAGATAGAGAGGGAACAAGTAGTGTATTTGAAAGCAAAAGGGCTGGTGATAACACAACAGTTCCAGCCCCTGTTACCGACGATAGACCACCATTTGCGTTGGCAATACTGGAGCACAGAGGGGTTGAACGTTCAGAAAAATCAGCAGCGTCAAATGTCATATGATCCGTAGCTCCGGAATCAAGTATCCAAGCATTAGAGTCATCATCATGATTACAACAAATTAGGGCATTACCTTCAGTGGAGTGAGAGCTTGATTTTGGAATGAGGGAAAGATGTGGCTCAGCAGTAGCTACTGCTGCTTTTCCCGTGTTGCTATCAGTTGTATCGCGACGCTTTCGAGCCTGAAAGTCTGTCCACCAATCTGGATAGCCATTAAGTTTAAAACAGGTCTCACGAGTATGTTTGTTACCTCCACAATGAGAACATTTAGTGCCATCAGATGCTTCTTTATGTTTGGGTTGGGAGAATATCTTGTTGCTCTGTAACTTGAGACCCCTAGATGCGAGAACTGCTCCCGATAATTCATTTGAGTTGTCTGTCATCACTGCCTGTCGAAGAGCTTCCCTTCTAACTTGTGCATATGCTTGCTCCACTGTTGGAAATGGTTTCATTTGTAACACATCGCTTCTGATATTATCCAAGCGGTCATTAAGTCCATCCAAAAACACATACACTCGTTCTTCTTGGACAAGTGTATTGTAGTGTTGGATATCAACTTGACAAGTCATCGGATTTGGTCGACGAAAATCTATCTCACGCCAAAGTCCTTGGAGATCGTTGTAATATTTTTCAAGAGAACCACCGACTTGTTTAAGACGTGTCACCCGTCGCCGAAGCTCATACACCTGGGAGGTATCGCTACCGTCAAAGTATGTGGTTGCAATAGCATCCCACACCAGCTTGGCAGTGGAGAACCGAATAAAGTTGCTGATTAGAGAAGAGTCCATCGAGTTGATTATCCATCCCTTAACAATCGCGTTGTCAGTCCGCCAACGTCGAAAGGTAGGGCCTGTTTGCGGAGGTTGCGGCAGATCTCCATTGATATATCCCAGTTTGTCTTTGCCCGAGATATGCATCTCGACCACCTGGGACCAAAGGGGATAGTTGTTGCCATCTAACTTGATGCCAATCGGTGCCACCACATGGTCAGAACTATTTTGTGACGGGGCTGAAGCACGGTTCAGAGCTTCCGTCATTTTCGTCGTCAGCTCAGCAAGAATAGTCGACGAGGTAGCCTCATCGGAGTTTGAATCTGAGTCGGCCATGGAAGACGGATGAAAGGGGTTACCGTAGGTCTGGATTAAGACCTGGCGGCTGATACCATGTTAAACTGGTATATAGCTATCATTTTTATTTCTGTAATTGTATACTGTTACAGGAGAATAGGTTCATATATATACATGAAGAAGACCTATTTTTAATTATGACCATATCATGATAATTAACAAATAATAATTATATTCCTATTATAGTTCCTAAAATCTTGTTGACAGCTAATGCCAACACTTCCATGTTTAGATACTTGTGTTTTAAGCAGTGTAATGTGAGATCTCGACTATTGTTGATGTTGTTGCACTTTTCAACATCTCCTATCTATTTATCTATCGTGGATCGTGCAATTGTCTTGTTAGAGGATAATTATTTTTTATTAAGCAGTTGTTTTAAAGAAAAAATATTTTTACTAAATATTTATCAAAAATCATATTCCACCAATATCTTTTGAAATGGAACATCTAAGCCCCCACCATCACGTATATATGTCAATGTCAAGAGCTTTACTAATCAAGCAAAAATAGAACCATCTACCATCCACTCGAAACATCACTTAATTAATACATGTGATGCAACTAGCTCACTAGATAATTCACATTGACTACACCACACTACAACACTTACTCTACCTTGAACCAAATTTTAATCTTTGTTATAGCTTTGTCAACTTAATTAATGAAGCTTAACCCTTTTCTTCATGAAAATAATGATACTTAACTTTTCTTTTTACTAAATTAATAACATTAATATACTTTGTAGATTAATTAACTTTTTTCTATTTAAATACATTAATATAAAGTTGAACTAAAATAAGATGCCATATTTATAAAGTCTAATTCTTTAAAATATCATTGGTGTATTAATTAGTTTGTTAGTATGTTTAAAGGATATTACTTGTTTAAAAATGTTAATTTAAAATAAGCATTTATTTAAATTAATATTCGATCACCAAACATTCCGCCAATGAAATTCAAAAGAAAAGCTCATCATATCACATGAGATTTGAGTCATCCCCATGTGAGTAACTTAATATATTTCAATAATATACGATACATTTAATTCTTGATAGTCAAAAGTAACAACATTTATAAATTTTAAATAGACCAAATAAAATGAACCAAATCATAAGTAGCCAAACACAACAACAACAACAAAAACTCAAGTACATATGAACAAACCACTACACTCTCAATGAGAAACAAAGTCAAAGATAAATTCTTACATGCATTGTTAATATTCAAACAAATTGAAAATGGTTAGGCTCAAGCATCAATCGATGTTTCTACTTTCTACCAAAATATTTCTTTTGGGTTTGGTCGGTGGTGCATGCATGCATTATTTTCCATTAGTTGAAGAAGATCAAATTCCTTGTCATTTCAACTTGATGTATTTCTAGTTTCAACACTTTATGCAATAAATTGTGCTTTGAGTTTATGGAAAAATATCATAGTTTTAATTTCAAATTTTCACACATATCACATGGTATATGTTTAGTGAAAAAAGGTTTGTTCTGGCTCAAGAGCGTTTCTAGAGTTCTTAATGCTTGGTAAAATTAAACACACCCTTATTTATAAGTTTAAGCAAACATTTCTTTTTTTATTTACGAGTTTTGATTCATTTTGAATTAATTTATCTGAGATTTTGTGTTTCAAGGCAATTATAAATCTAGGACAAAAAATTTCAGTTTTGCATAAAACATTCAACGCTTTCAAGCGAAACAAACAATAGGCAACAAATAAGTGAAGTTCAGAGGAAAGATCTTTGGTACGACGGTAAATTTTCTATTTGTTGATGAAGGGACATACCTATAAAATCATCATTCCAACACTCAAATCAGCAAAATCAGAGAGATAAAACTTTGCAAGTGTGCAATGAATCATACCTTAGTGTTACACAAAGTCACAATATAAGAATGGTGGTTAGAACCGTCCCCGGTGGACGTGGCGCCAAGTGTAGGATATGGGTGGATGAATCCCAACTATTGAGATGAAGTAGCGTCTTGCTTTAGTGCAGAATCCTCAATGATAATACACATGTTTGCCAACTCGAGTAGGCATGAAATTTGAGTTGGGCTTCCGAGTTGGTTCGATCTTATTGGGTTGTTTAGTCAATCTATAACAGTTTCCCTATAAGTTATTGTTATTAGTTATCAAGTCAGGATTTGTGTTATGAAAATAGTGTTAAGATCAACCTCATGATGAGTTTCATTTTGGGAGTATGAGATATGTTAAAGGAACACTTTATGAAGAAGGAAGTTCCATTGAGAAGTTGAGTAAGACTTGGTAGCGTTGGAGCATTCAATGCATGTCTCATCATTGAAACATTTCTTAAAAAAGTTCCTCCACGTGGATATAGGTGTATAGGGTCAGGAGACGTCATTGTTAGGGAACTTGATTCACTTGAGTGTCATTACATAATCAAGGTTGCATATGGACAATTCATCGTGACCTTTAACATATTATTTATTTTTCACGTTAGATCTTGGTGCTCTTGGTTGCCTATAAATTAAAGGAGTGCAACATCTACTCTTTCAGTTTCTCTTGATTTAGAGTCTTATAAGTTAGTTTGGGCTTCCTTGCGATTTTCATATTCCAACAATATTTATGTGTTCATTGATCTTCATTCCCAGTCACAAGATATATCTTGGGTCTCTAGTGATTTTTCTTGCTTATATATTTAATTTGTTTTAATATTAAATAAAATATGAGGGAAAACACTTCATCTCAGTCAAATTATGAAGAAGTTCACTTCATACGAAGCCTCGTCAGTAGTTCCTCAACGACCTACACAGGTAGGTCCTTCAGTAGTTGCGATGAGGCTGATAAAAAAGTCTATGAAGAAGTTAGGGATAAATAGGCTCAACGAGATGTTTTACCTACCTGTTGTCCAAAGGCAGAAGAGAAAGACATATATGAAGATGAACCAGATATTGAGTATGGCAACTATTGTTCCTACAAGGCAAATGATGACTTAGATAGAGATTTATTCTAATATCATACAATTCCTTTTGTAATCCTTTAGTATAATTAATGAAGAGATGTTTTGACCAATTTATTTTTATATACATTGCGACCAGATGCAATAGTTATCATGTTACAATAGTACCTACATTTGTATAAAGGATCTTAATAGGTCAAACTTCTAGATAACATTTCCAAGAGTCATTATTAAAACATTGATTTGGCTTAATCAATATTAAAATAAGGGATACTCAATACAATGAATGTAATCTTTTAATCTTTTAAACACCAAGATGTATAAACAAAAACAAATATAAATTCCAAAGAGAGATTTCAGAAAGGTAGTCATGTTGAATACAACAACTCAAGTAAACAAGGATAAAGCAACAGCTGAAGGATCTGCTAGCAAGCATATGACTTCAAAAGCACACACCTCTTCAATATCCTTCACAGAGACACACAGAAGAAGAAGATCTTCTAGGTATAATGAAAAAAATCAACGGAGAAAGGAAGCTTTAGAGTTTGCAAGGGAAAAATGACAAGGTTATTTAGATCATCAAGTACTCCATCGAACACCGATTGACATTATGTATTGATTTAATTCATTTTGACTTGATATCTCACAAATTAAACATCTTGTTCTTGATATAACATATTTGATTAATATTTCAGATGAAGGCTTCACATCATAAAGTTTTTGTCATCAAAAATACTGCAACCATTTGACTTATTCAGATAGTTGTACCTAAAAACACATATATCCAGTGTTTTAAAAACCGGACCGGACCGGCCGGTCGGACCGGTCGAACCGGGAACCAGCCAGGTAACCGGTCTGGTTCGAATGCTGGATCGCTTATGTCATTGAACCGGTAAAAACCGGTGTAAACCGGGAAAACCGGAAAAATCGGCGGTTTTCACAAACCGGCGGTTTAATTGTAATTTTTTTTAAAATTAATTTTTTTTATTATTTTAATTAAAAAATAAAAAATATAAATGATATAAATGATAAAAATTAAAAATTAAAAATTAAAAATAAAATAAATGAAATAAAAAATAAAAATAAAATAAAATAAAATAAAATAAAAAAATAAAAAAAAAAATAAAACATAGTAATGATACATTGACGAGAAAATTGTTACAGATATAGTTGAATTTACTGCAAATTATTTTAATATTAAAGAAGGAGATCCCAAAAACAATTTTTCCTTCTTTAAACTAAATTTGATTCGTATTTGAGTTATTTTGTTATAAACTATTTAATTAAATTATATTGCAATTAGACTTTGTTTCCAATTAAACTTTGTAACTTTATACTATTTTGTTATGTGTGATACCTTTATTTAAAATTTGAATTTAAATTATGAACTTATGAATTTATGATATGATATTTTAAAAAAATTTAAGTGTTATTTATATTTTGTAGAGACTGAATCATCCAGTTCGACCAATTTTATACCTATATAGTTTTCTTATAAAGACTGGTTTATTATTCGAGTTATCCGGTTTAATCCGGTTTATTCACGCGGTTCGACCAGTGACCCAGTGGTTCAACCAATAAACCAGTGACTCAGTATCCTCACCGGTTCGATGACCGGTCCGGTTTTTAAAACATTGCATATATCCACATTCTCCCATTTTTTTATGATTACAACACATCTCTCAGAAAGGTGGAATAAATAGATAAACATAAATAAATAATTTGATTGATTAAACTTCTCCTAAAATAATAGAGTATAACCCACTCCCCATAATATAATACTTATTATCCCCTATAATATTATTAAAAGGGAAAAAACAATAACCAGATAGGAAAATATATTCAAGAACATAGATCAATAATTTTAAATGGAGAAGGATAATGAACCAAGATACAATCAATTATATAAAAAAAGTATTATTTATTGAAGGAAAATATTATTACAAAGGGAAATAATTAAAGGAAAATAAAACAAGCCACAAGCAAAGAAAACAAGTAGGCAAATGAAGACTACTTAGTGTCCTCATCACCATCATCAACATTTCTATATGAATCTTCCATAATGCAACATTTACTATTCTTTTAGTATTTTCCAAGGATTCCTCATCATCAACATTGAAGCCAATGTGCCCCAAGGATTTTGTTTTCAAGTCACCATATGGAAACCACATAATCCCTTTTCTTTTGCTCTTCATCATGTGATGGACCATTGCTCTAGCCCAATAAGTCATTACTTTGTTAGCCAATAACCAAGTTATGATGACATTCATTTTTAAAAAATAGTTTTCTATGGTTGTGTTTTCAATTATCATTTTTGTTAGCTTAAATAAAATTGGTTTAATTCTAAATTAGCAACCAACAAATTCCCAATTGCCCAAATATGCAACATTGTTGAATTGTATTTATGACTTAACTTGTAGGATAGAAATATGCATGAAGTCAAAAATATATTTCCTTTTCAATATCTCTGATATGTTACCAAAATGTGTCGGCCATTTAGAGTTTATGAATTTTAGAAAATGGAATGATGATAGCAACATATGAATTGAAGGTGACTTGATATGTAATATAAAAAACAAAAATAAATCTGCCCATGAGTTAATGCAATTACTAACACTATATTTCAGCCCACAGATGCAATATAACCAGGAACCACCTTTCTAGCACCTTGTTTTTCTTTACCTTAGCTGTTCAAACTGTGAGCCCATTAAATACCTATTCACCTATATTTAATTAAAATATTAGAATGTTTTGATCTCTTGATTTGTTCTTGTCTTCATTATTGTTAGTCATCATCATTATATTCATTATATTGTACTTCGATTCAGTGAACATCCATAAAGAAATAACTCTTGTTTAAGATTTTTCATAACATAATAATATTGTCATAAAATATTATATTTTTATTAAAATATTGGAATTTGTGAAGAGTACTGATTAAACAACATAGTTGAAAAAATTATAATCATTGCTGATCTTACCTGATTAGAAGGGTCTTCTAGCAATTGTGGGCGAACAACAAATGGATGGAATGGAGGGATGTACATGCAAGGCGTTCCGATGCCAAAGTCAATAGAGATACAACAAATAGGTAAATTAGAAGAGTGGAATCAGAATACCTGACCCTTTAGTGAAAAATGATATTTATAGTGAGCCCTCAGCGCTGGGTCAAAGTCCTTCTTTGGGTTGGATCAGCTAGGCCCAAGGAAGAACTGCCAAGGAACGCGTGAGAAGCGTGAAGACCTAGCTAAGTGGTCTGGTCCTTGGTCCGACTGCCCCTATCTTTCAGAAGATAATGGGGACAGTTAGGTGATGTGGCAAGTGAACTGGCAGACCTGTTTTTTGCCCGTTCCGAATGCGTGTCCGACACGAGGAATGTGTGCCCGACCGTTAAGCAACTTCGTCCGTTTAACAAGCGTATTTACCTAAACGTATAGGCATCTGCTCGACGTATTAAGCTGTAGCCCAATACAATCTGGAGGTCCAGTCCAGATTTCCTTTCCTTTCTTTGTATTTCCTCTCGAATGTAATCAAAATCTTTGATATTTATAAATCAACATTATTTGAAGAAAAAAAATGATAAATGTTTTGAATAGTAAACCTCCAATATTCTTTATAATTAAAAAATTATATTAAACTTTGAGCAATTGCAACTATTCCTCTTAATAGAATTAGGAAACACAATATTTTTGAACAAATCCTCTTATTTTCTTTTATATTTTTTTATGTATCATTCTATTAGTTTTGTTGCAAGTGATATGATAGTGTTGAAGTGGATTTACGAAAATCAACCAATACTATTTTAATATATTTTATAATATTTTAAAACACATTTCTTCTGTAATTATGTCTATTTCTAAATTACTAGATGAATTAAGTATATTTATAAATTTTTTTTTATAATTTATTAATTAAAAAAGAAATACTATTTTCCCATATGTTAATGGTAGCATTATGAATGGAAGAAATTAATTTAATGCAAATAAAAAAACTATTTCCCCATATTAGTTAATAAGCTAGCATGTATGATATTTATGAATGGAAGAAATTAATTCCAACAAAATATAAAAGATTATCCATTTTCCCTTATTAAATGAATTGGTCACTTTTAAGGGAAGTGCATCCAAAGACTCTAAATATCTAAACTAAATAAAAAATACACAAAACATGATGGATAATAACCAATTCAACCACCACCCTAAGTTATCATTTATTTAACAATACTCTTGAAGTAACTGTATAGTGTATTTAATTAACTGACAACAAAATCATTTCAATTCAACCTATCAAATTTATGAACTAACCTAATTAGTCAAGCACCATTTGGTAATTTTACTCACCATAATCCTTTTTTCTATAAATATATTTCTATTCTATGTAACCGGTAAATGCTGCTATAATTTATGAGATTTTATAGTTTTTAGAATTTTTTATCTTTCAAAGTTTCCAAAATATTGACACACGTAACCAACTACTCATCACTCCAATCATAGTTATCCAAAAATATCTTATAATATCAAAATATTGACATCACTTTTTACACTACTTTTTTATTGAGAGACATGAAAAAAAGTTTTAAATAATAATTATTTTATTTTATCATGGTTATAAATATGTACTTACACACTCATATTGAGGCAACACATGTTTATCCTCTCCATTTGAATATGGCTATTATCATTACTTCACCAACTATCACTAACTTGTTTTCTGGAACTATTCAAGCTCTTTCTTTCAAGGTTTTTACTGTTATTGGATGTTATGTATTTGAGACATTCATGAAAATTATGGAGAGAATTTTCTTAGCTGTGTTCATCTTTGTTCTAGCTCTAGGTATGTTACATTTTGTTTCTATTGTTTCTATTATGTATATGTTATTGTAAAAAGTGAGTGAAAATGTTGTGTTATGAACTTTAGGAGGGTCCATAATAGGAACAATAGGAGGAGCTATCAAAGGACAAACCACAGAAACTGGTTTTCTTGATGGAGCTTGCAGAGGAGCAATTGCAGGAGCCATTGCCGCCGTAGAGTTTATGACTTTTGCTTCTGTTGGAGAGCCTTTTTCCAAGGTAACATTTCTCATAGCACCAATATTTCTCTATATGAACACCGACACGACACGGACATTTATCCAGATAGTGTTTCAGTGTTAGTATCGTGTCTGGTATTCTTAAAAAAATTGGTATGGAAATGCAGGTAGGTTTGTTGACAAGTTTATTAAATGGAAAAGTGTTTATGGAATGGATATGTCCAACAGTTGCACAAGCATATGTAAGTTATACAACTAAATGTTGAATTACAATATTAGTCATGTGTTACATTTGGTAAAAGAAAGAGTAAAAATGATTTCAGATAAATTCAGTAGAAGCAACCTATGGAGAAGTTGTTTCAGATATTTATGAGAGCATGGGAGGAGATAAAGGGATGTCACAAACTTGTATTCTCAAACTTCCATTTCATGAATTCAGCTCGTCCAACAAAATCATGAAATTATACGATGATTCATGCTGCTCCATATGCTTCCAGGTCAGAAACTTGTAAAAAAGATTGATATGAATGATTGATATATGATTAAGAGAGTTGAAAAGAAATGATATTGATTAGCAGGAATTAGAGGAAGGAGAAATGGTGAGAAAACTGCCAAAATGCAGTCACGTTTATCATATAGAATGCATTGACAAGTGGCTACAACAACAAGGATCGTGTCCTATTTGTAGAACTTACATTCTTCAATAGTTTTCTTTTTGTGTGTTCCAAGAGAGAACCTATAATTGCAAGTTTTAACTTTATTGTATGATGGCGTTGAATCATTTGAGAAGCAACTATCCAACATTTATTTTATATGTATCCTTTAGAAAAAAAACACTATAAACTTTGTTTCGATGGTAACTTTTGCATGTGACTTAAAGCTCAGTCCAAAACTCTCTCTCACTTCCTCTGTCCTAAATGATAGTAACTTGATTTGAAAAAAAAATCTCAAATTATAAATCATTTTACCATTTCAAGATAATATGAATGATATTTTTCTTGATTTATCTCTATCATTTATTTTTTATTTTTAATATAATTCTTTAAATTTTTCTATCTATATTAAGTGAAGAACAATAGTATAAAATTATATATAATTTCTCTTTTCCATACAATATTAATTATATTTTTTTAATTCGTATAAAGCCTCTAAAACATCTTAGAATTTGAGACGAAAAAAGTATAATTTTATTTTATTAATGTTGTTGAAAGCTCTATTTTTTTACTACATTGTTGAAGTATAAGATTGAAGATGTAGAAGATGACAAAAGAGAAAGAGAGAAAAAATCTAACTAAATTTTTGGATGAAAGTTGAATATATCAGATTCTGTTACAACTAACTTTATATACTATCCGAAAATTCAAATTCAAGCTCTAAATGCAAATTACACTTAAATGAAATGCAATTAACTACTTGGATTTGGATTATCCTTTAATATCATCCCTTAATCCATATTCAAGACTAAAATCAACAACACCAATTTTATCTCTTAAATGGATAAAGTGTCCAGAGTCTTATTTATTTTGGTCAGAATATTTGTGGGTTGCTTAAGAGTACTACAATGAGTAACTCTTAGCACTCCACTCTCAACATGATTGCTTAGAAAAAGCAATTGTGTCAATATGTTTGCTTCTTTCATACATCACTGGATTCTAGTTTATAATCCAATTTATAATTTTGATTTGCTCTATCTCTTTTAAAGACAATGAGAGCAACCTTTCTTTCTTTTTCTGTGTTCTTCCTTGTGGGTCATGGGCCGCCCTTCTCTTCTCTTTTTCATTTTCATTTTCTTTGTTCTTCCTTGATTTTTTTTTAAATGGGCTGCATGGGCCTGCATTTTTCTTTAATAAATTTTTTGTTGTATAATAAAAACGGGCATGGCCTTTTTATTTTGTAAACTTGAATTGCTTTTGCACACTCCATATGGCAGGTTTGAACTTGAATTCCTTAATTAAAATCATGTCCATAATTCGAATTTCTACATTGATCCAAGAATCTTGTTAGAACCACATTCCGGATCTTGTCTGCTTGTTCTCACCACCAGACAACATGTTAGCTACCGGTAAGCCAGACCTAAGAAATCTATTAGATTTATAAAATGAGATGGATGGATTGGATCAATCCATACTATTAGATGATGGATTGAATTCAATTTATTAAGAATATTTTTTTTGTTAAATAGATAGATTGAATAAATTAATTATTAAATGGATTAAATGAATATTGCCTTAATAACACCCAAAATAGTGCAATACAATGCTCAAGAATGACACTTCATTTATTTTGTCTGCTACTTTCAAGAGCATGTGGTAATGTATACTCTATAGTCTATTGTACATTCTGTCATTCAACATGTGGTATAAGGTATACTTTGTATTCAATAGTTACATTCTGTGTATCTTGTAAGATACATATCTCTTTTCAATGCTATCTGCATCTATATGGCATCGTGTAATAAATGTGCAAAGCGGACTCAATAGTCACATTCTATTTATTTTGTCAACAATTTTGCACTACACAAGAAAGGTATACTCTAAAATATACTCTAGAAAAAAAATTTGACGGGTATTTAAGGTCATAATGTTAGTTTGGGAACCAGAGTCAGGCTTTAGTGTTTTCTTTTCATTCAAGTTCAAGTGACAAAACAAATCAATCCAATTGTTTTGATATAAATTTCAGAATTTATTATGAATCATAGATGAAAACGGGTAGATTAGGTCTGGTATATGAAAAATGAGTTCTTGAATTCCTTGAATATGTTGATCAAAATCTTACCGACATGGGAGATGTGACTTTTACATCCTCAAGACAATATTGATTCTCAACTAGTTCTAAATCAATTCAATGGAGAATACTAATCAAAAGAGAAAATATTGATCAATTACTCAAACAATGATATGTCACTTATGAGTAGAGATGTAAAATGAATATTTATGGGATGAATACTATGATATTTGTATCCACCTGTTGGATAAATATTATATCAATATCCGTCTCATATTCATGCGAGTATCCGTTAAGCGGGTAATCCGCGAGTTTTACGATATCTACAAATATTTACAGATATCCATGAATAATAACTTTTTATAAGAAAATATTTTTAACTTTTTTAAAGACACAAAAATTATTATCACATAACGTCCATACAATTCTCTCTAAATTTAACAATAAAATTTAATCACATTAATTTTCTTCTTATTCACCAAAACATAATTAGATCCAAACATAATATCCATATATTTGATTTTTAAATAACAAATAAAAGATATTGTGATTAT
The DNA here is from genome assembly GCA_963966055.1 of Lathyrus aphaca. Classification (NCBI taxonomy): domain Eukaryota; kingdom Viridiplantae; phylum Streptophyta; class Magnoliopsida; order Fabales; family Fabaceae; genus Lathyrus; species Lathyrus aphaca. The sequence continues at coordinate 17,194,582 of OZ014523.1, read as the reverse complement.
GAATTATGATAGAAGAGTGGACGACAGAGAAGTAGGAAGGAAGACATTAGAGGAATGACATCGCTAGTTGGTTGGACTATGAAATTGTTTTAAGTGAAATATGAAATATTAATAATTTAAATATGAAATGCCTAATAGAATTTAAATGAAATGTGAAAGATTTTATTCAAAGAAAATTAAAATATATATATATATATATATATATATATATATATATATATATATATATATATATATATATATATATATATATATATATATATATATATATATATATATATATATATATATATAAGAAGACTAATTTGTTTAGAAAATGAAGAGATAAAGTATAATAAAGTAATAGTATTTAAATTATTTTTATAATTTATTAACGAATATGAATATATGCGAGTATGAATATCATTAAACATGTATTAATATTCATTAACAAACAAATATTTAAATATTCATTGTTATTCAAATTTTTCTTTTACCATTGCTAGTTATGAGAAAGTTCAGAGTGAAAACACTAAAGCGCATGGGTAATGGGTTGGCAAAAGTTACTAGTATGAAGCCTTCTTATCAACATGAGTTCATAATCTTTCAAATTTGACAAACTTTTTTCAAACATAACAAACTAATTTTTGAAAGTGTATTGCCTTTAATGAATATTGTTTTATATAACTATTATTATTATATTGAATTTTATGTTTTTAATTAAATTATAAACTTTTAATATTTTCAATGATTCAATCATATTACACGGAATAATATTTTTGCATATTAAATATATTATTATAATATATAATTGAAATATAATATTATAATAATATCATAGGTCTATTAAAATATATTTGATCTCATAGATCTATTAGTATGTTATCTACTAATTAACTTAACATCATTATTATGAAATAATAAACCTTAAAACATTAATAAAAGAAAAGTTGCAAAGTAATTTCCACTTTATCTAAACATCTAAAAAAAATCTATAAATTATTGACCATCAAAATCACTTTTTTGATAATCCATAAAAACATCCCACAAATCTTTTGCTTACAAAGGAGACAATTTCCTTCCCCAACAACATTATTCTTGTCTTAAATAACCTTAAACATTTCAAATACATATTCTGCACATGAATCCAAATCAAACATTTGACTTAGTTTCATGTTGCTTGTTCCTTCCTTCCATTTTTGTTTATTTCATACTTCAAACTTTTCCCCTTCGCCACCTTTAATTAATCACAAAATTTGATCCTTTCTCCACAAACCTTCTATATCATGTTTCTAATTTTGGTTCATTCAAACCCAAATAATAAAAAAGCAACCTTTTTTACACTTTTTGATCCAAAGCTTTGATTTTTAGCTATAATTCTACATAATTCTGTTGAATTCTGATCTGGGTTTTTTCCATTTTCACTTAATCACTTTGAAGCTTTGATCTTGTATCTGATAAAAATCTCATCTTTTGATTTTGTGTTATAATCATGGGTATTTGTTTGAGCAAAAAAGAATCATCCCCAGATCAAAGACATGCTGATTCTGGTAATCGCAATTCCAATCACAATCACAATCACAGTCATAATCCCAATCACAATCACAATCACAATAATAATCATAATCACAAGAATCATGAATCCCATGGGAATCAATCAAAAGCAAAAGCCTCAAATACAAAACCTGCTCATAGATCAGACACAATCTCAATCCTAGGCAAACAATTTGAAGATGTGAAACAATTTTACACAATTGGGAAAGAATTAGGGAGAGGACAATTTGGTGTGACTTATAGATGCAAACAGAATTCAACTGGTTTGAAATTTGCTTGCAAATCGATTTCGAAGAGGAAACTTGTTAGTAAAGCTGATAAGGAAGATATAAAGAGAGAGGTACAACTCATGCAACATATGAGTGGACAACCAAATATTGTTGAGTTTAAAGGTGCTTATGAGGATAGAAATTCAGTTCATGTTGTTATGGAACTTTGTGCTGGAGGCGAACTTTTCGATAGGATTATTGCCAAAGGACATTATAGCGAAAGAGCCGCGTCTTCGATTTGTAGACAGATTGTTAATGTTGTTCATATTTGTCATTTTATGGGTGTGATGCATAGAGATTTGAAGCCAGAGAATTTCTTGCTGTCTAGTAAGGATGATAAGGCAATTATCAAGGTTACTGATTTCGGTTTGTCGGTTTTCATCGAAGAAGGTAAACAATTTACTCATTCATTGGTTTTTCTTTCTTGTCATTGGTAAACCTGATTTTATAGTCGAAATTGTAATGCAACTGATAAGAAGTGTTATGAACATGGGAAGTAATATGCTGTATTTTATCGTCTGCTGCAACCGAAGCATTGTAGTGTTGCGATGCGGATTCTCTGGTGGTCACGGAAACACTGCAATTGCAGGGTTGCGATTGTGAATCGCGATATTGCAGCTGCATCGCGTGATAGATATACTTAAACTTCTATAATTTATTCGCAGGAAAGGTATATCGAGATATAGTTGGTAGTGCATATTACATCGCGCCAGAAGTTCTACGTCGTAGCTATGGGAAGGAAGTAGATATATGGAGTGCAGGAGTTATATTGTATATCTTACTTTGTGGCGTGCCTCCGTTTTGGGCAGGTAAAATCAACTGGTTCATTTTGTATTATTCATTACGGGATAATCACGTTTTACTAGACCCGGCCTTGACTAATTTTTCCATAAAATACGTGTTTTAGAGACGGAAAAGGGAATATTTGAGGCCATATTGCAAGGTCATATTGACTTTGAAAGTCGACCGTGGCCAAGCATATCAAACAGTGCTAAGGACCTTGTTCGAAGGATGCTTCTACAAGATCCGAAGAAACGCATCACTGCTACTCAGGTTCTAGGTAATCACTTCACTTCTATTTTGTTTTTCCTTTTGTTGACGTATTTTTTCGAACGACAAATGTTAGTATAGTTAGTATTATTAAGAATTTTCTTCGGTAAGGTTTTATAATTTCTCTAGTAACTGTTTTCTATGTGCTGTATGGATAATTAGAGCATCCATGGCTTAAAGAAGGTGGAAGTGCTTCTGATAAGCCTATAGACAGTGCGGTACTTTCTAGAATGAAGCAATTCAGAGCGATGAATAAACTAAAAAAACTCGCCCTCAAGGTTAGTTCGGTTGAAATCTTCATGAACAAACATGTCGATAATTACACGTTGAGAGGCATGACATGCGCATATTTGCGTAGTGTTCTCGTCAATCGTCATAACTCTTAGTTCTTTGAATTTGTTGAACTTTACGCTGTGGCATATGTAGCTTAGCTTAACCGATTCGGAAGAACTTAATGGATTTTGAAAACTCACTCAGGTAATTGCTGAAAATCTTTCTTCGGAAGAGATCCAAGGTTTGAAGGCAATGTTTACTAACATGGACACCGACAAAAGTGGTACAATCACATACGAGGAATTGAGAACAGGATTGCACAGACTCGGCTCAAAGCTTACCGAAGCTGAAGTTCAGCAGCTTATGGAAGCTGTAAGCCATTGCTGATTTACAATATTTGTTTTCTTCTCTATTTTTCGTATAATTAATTCTTCTAAAACTATATTCCTTCGCTTGAATTTAGGCTGATGTAGACGGAAATGGCACAATCGATTACATAGAATTCATCACTGCTACTATGCATCGACACAGGTTAGAAAGAGATGAACATCTTTACAAGGCCTTCGAGTATTTTGATAAAGACAGTAGCGGGTAAGTACTTTCAATGGAATTTGAACAAATCTTTATTGTTATGTGATACTATTGCGTAGCAGAATTTGAATGAACGGCTATTTTTCACGATTTACGATCGATAACACTGATGCTTTCCATGCGAATCTTTTGGTTATTTGGATTGTGTGTCGATATATTTTTGTTTGAATTCATCGCAGTTTTATTACAAGAGATGAACTGGAAACAGCCATGAAAGAACACGGTATGGGCGACGCAGAAACAATCAGGGAAATCATATCCGAAGTTGATACCGATAATGTAAGCCTATTTGTTTTTTACCTGGATTTACTTTAGTATTGGAATTAGTACGGTGAACTAATGAGAGCCATTAGACGAAAATTGAACGACTCGCATTCTTACCTCAAATGAAATACGAGTCGTCTAATCTTTCATTCGATAGCTCTGATTGATAGCTGCGCCATTTTTTAGTTTCGTCAAATCTAAAATTAAACTTTATCGGCATGTTATGGGTTTGTTTTCGAGTTTTAATTATAAAACTCGATGATATGATATATCTCAGGATGGTAGAATCAACTATGAAGAATTTTGTACAATGATGAGGAGTGGAGTTCATCAACAAGGCAAACTATTCTAAATCACAATTATATCAATAGTTTTGAGTTTCTTGCATCCAAAATCAGCAAGTGAAAAAGCTTAAACTTCTTTAGTTGTGAAAAGTGCTTTCAAAAGTTTCATACATCATATCATAGGCATGTAGAGGTTCTAATATAGATTAGTTTTCTATTCTTCTCTCAGATTTCCCTTTTTTGTTTTTTTTAAGCCTAGTTTTGAGCTTTTTAGCACCAACATCTCTGTAAAAAAAGACGTGTCTTTGTCTGAAACATACACCGACACTTGTGATTACGTTTAATATATTCATTTTTTTCAAATTATTTCCGGTCTCGACGTGTCAGTGTCGGTGTCATGTTTCTGGTGTATTAGTTTTGTAGCTTTTGAGTCATCTTGTAATTTGTTTTGAATAAACTCTCATAAAGTATGAACTCACCTATGAAAGGTGATTTTCTCATTTAGATTATATCAATTATACATATATATAAAGTAAGATTTTTTTATGCTTTAGTTATTTAATACAAGCATGCATGTAGAAAACACAAACATGAACTATATATAATCTTGATCAAAATCCATGAATCTTGATGTTATCCTTTCGGACGAGACCAACATGAACAAGAAAGTGCGAAACATTCTTGCGCTGATCACCTTGGAGTTGGATAATCTTGCCGAGATCTTTGCAATTCACAACATTTCCGTTGCAACAAAACTCTTTCTTGAGATCTTTTAAGATCTTCTCATAGCTGAACTCCTTCTTCAGCCCTTGAACTGTGGTTAGGCTCTTCTTTCCATTCCTTTGTTGTATACGAATATGCACATACTCTTTTGTACCCGGTGCATCCGATTCTTTGGCTTCCGCGAATGGATCGAATGTGCTTGGGATCTGAATATCAACCATGTAAACTTTCTTTGTGATTGACTCTTACCTAACTGCAAAAGAAAAAATGAAAGTTATATTTCAATACGAGTCGTTTGATCTTCATCTAACGAATGCGACTTCTTAAGAAAGAACTTTTTAGACAAAGTTAGAAATGAAAGAGATAGACAAACCTTTAGTATGAAGGTTAGGAAAGAAAGAGAAGAGAGTTGAGGAGAATGATAATGTGGAGATATGTATATATATACACTTAGATTTTGTGTATTATATGGCATCAACAATCAAGATAAGTGAATGATGGTTGATAAACACTTAATCTAGGTGTTGGCGTGAAGAATATAAGATGCTTTTGGATGAATGGAGTATCATATTCTTGATGGAGATGACAAGTGGTGCACAAGATAGTTTTTGAGATGGTAGTGGTAGAGAATGAGGGCAAAGAGAATCTAGACTCAATATTCATTTGGAGATTATGTTCCATTTTTGGGTCTTGGTCTTTGCTAGAATTCTCTCTTTTTCAAATTACTCTTATATTGCATGTGCATGTTATTTAAGGGTCATAATAAATTGTGCTCTTAGACTACAAGGGTACATATTAAAAAAATAAATATAAGTAAAAATTATGTGTTTTTGTTTCTGTCACAAAATTGCATGCAACATTGTGACTAAAAAAACTTAAAATTAATTTTTTATCAGAATGGTTAGATTTTGTCACAAACACGAGTTATTTCGAGGAGTAATTTTGAAGTTTTTTGAAGTTTTTTAATTCTTAGAATATAATAAATTATAAGAATTGTCTTTTTAAGTTTATCTCTATGAAAATTACTTTGCTAAAAAAATTTAAATAAAACATAGTTTCCGAAACAAAACATCTAGTATTTTTTCAAAATGTCACCCTGTAGGTTCAAACGTTTTTAGCCTTACAAATCTAGTATAACTAGAGAAAACTAAAATGGTGGATAAGATTAAAAGTGTCTTTATTTTGTATCTCAAAGACAAAAATTTATCGGAACTCGTAAGAGAAAATACTGTCTAGTTTAAACTTGAATTATTTTATATGACCACTTTCTTGAATCTTAGATTATGTATGAAGTAATAAATCCACTCATTTCGGATGGTGTAGAAGAAATATATTGTGGAGTAATTATAGAATTTCATAAAATTATTGATGGCTTGCAAAATACTAAGGTAAGTCTTTATGGTAAGGACAAATGTATACTCTTGTAGAGCAATTTATCTAGATCTCTTGAGATTTTCGGGATATTTCTTTTTATGGTAAGAAAGACAATATCATCTTGAAGGAGGTCCTAACGTAAGATAATAATCAAGGAGTTAACCAAGATGAAAGAGTTCAAAGTTAACCATAATGGAAAAAACTTTACTATTTAAGGAGGGATGAGTAAGAAAGTGGGGGAATCCAAATAGGAAAGAAATCAATGTTCAAATCCAAATCTAAAGGGTTTTGCAAGTCGAAGTACAAAATCTTCCTTTATTTCATAAAACATATCACTTAAAGAAATATTGTCTTGAGAAGGGGAGTAAATGTGATTATGTTTAGATTGTAGTTTCCTTGGATGAGGCCGATCATGAGAAGTGTGGTTGCATTAGTGGTAACAAGTTTGAAAATGCAAAAGAGGTTATTTATAGACTTTGAATGCTCTTATCATATGTGTTCAAGGAAGTAGTACTTTGATACTTTTAGAGTTAAAAGAAGATGAAATTTTTTTATTCAGTAATTAGGGGTGGCAAACAGACACATCTGTCACGTAAAAACTCTAAAAAAATAGGACGAACGGACATAATTAAGATTACGAGTTAAAATTGTGTCTTTTCCAACACTAAAAGTGAGGGTAGGGCGAAGAAAAAACATTTTTATTTCTGAATATGCAAACAAAAACATGTTTCTAACATTTGATATAATTTATGACTATTAATAATAAAATAATATCAATACATGAATAACATAATTACTATTTTTATCTGAGAGGTATTTTATTCCAAAAATAAATTATTAAAATTTATTCTATATATTAACTATTTTTCTTTTGATAAATTATTAGGTACCCATGATGAAATTGGGTACCGTACCTTTAGTGCAAATTGTGATAATACAATAAAATGACATGACATTGAATCATAACTTTTGATTGGTTAAAGGTATCGGTATCCAACTAAATTCAAGGGTACCAGAATGTTCAACTTTTTTTTAACTCAGTGGCTAAAAACAATAAATAATAGTTTTTTCTCCTCACATTTTATTACTTATTGTTTTTCAATCATTAGAATAAAATACATCGATGGTCAAAATATGAACTAAATTTTGATAATTTGGAGTAAGAATATTCATTCTCTTCTTATTTAAGATACCAAATAATATTTATTCAAATTGCATAAAATAAATCATTCAATATAAAAATCAACATCTTCCTCTAATGTAAATAACCTCAATTGTAACCGTTCTTCAAAATATACAATTATTATAAACTTTTTTTATAATTTAGTCTATGTTAATTTTTTTGAGAATATGATTTTAAATTTTTTTTAAAACATGCACTAAAAAATTTGTAAACAGTAGAAAAATATATTCACCAAAATATAACTTGTTTTAAAATATATAATAATTTTTTCAATTAAAGTTATAAGTTTAATTATTACTAAAAAGTTAATATTAAATGATTGTGATGAAAATTAAATGCTTGTTATTTTTATAAGTATGATTAATTGTCACTAATTATAATGTATATTATAATAAAATACATTTATATTATGATTATGAGTATGATATATATCTATTTAAATTGACATATTCTTCAATGGCTTCTAAATCCATTAGGAGAATTATGGAGATGGAAAACAACCAAACTGTGTCTCCTACAAATGAAAAGGTAAGCAACTACATACCTCATGGTGTTGTTTTTTCTATTATATCAAAACTTCCTGTTAAATCTTTGACTAGATTTTCATACAAATACTAATAAGCTTTAAGCTTTTAACTTCTTTAATATAAAATAATATTTGTGATCCAACAACATGAATCTTTTACACTGTTTATCACAATCAAAATTCTCTACTCCTTCAACAAACTATAACTGTTTCCATTTGTCTCATGAATCTTTTATCTTCTCAAACTTGTATATTCCTTTTGCATGTACAAACGAGGAATTCATAAATGACTAGGTGAAGAATACCATGATAAAAAGGAAAATGAACAGAGCCAGCAAAGCACATAACATCATCAGCTGTCCCTTTACACTGGCCTTCTTCATCACCATTGCTACTCTTTTCTGAAATCATAAACAAAAGAGACGCACACTTCAACTTATACATGTGTCAACATTCAAGGCTTTTATTACCAGCAACATTAAAATCAGAAAGAAGAAACTCACTTGGACGAAATCTAGACGATGGGATGTACTGTCCATCTCATTGCCAAGTTCATCTAGAATCTTTTCCTGAAGCATCAAGATTTTGACCATTTAGAAAGAAAATTCTCACAGCAACAAAATTGCAGCACAACTTCTATTGAAAGAAGAAAAAAAAACTAGAATATAAATATCTCAAACCTACCTGCCCTAGGAGCTCTTCATGTATAGTAAGTCCAACACCTCCGATTCTTTGTACGCTTAAACTAAGCTCATCTAACTCCTCATCTTGCCTCCTATTAAAACCAGTAGAATTTGAACAAGGATGACAAGGAAGAACAACATTAATTAATATAATTTACTAGTGGACTCAGAGTGGAACAAGAAACATCCGTGCATATTTTCACAATTTAATGCAAGTACAGAGGATCTCAGATATGGTCTTTAAGAAAAGTGCAATGTATCCCGCTTAAGAGGTCAAAACTAACAACAGCGACAGTATTTTCCATCTCATCCAGAAAAGTGTCCATAATTGGAGTTTGATATCATGGTCATGGACATGTGCAGAGTCGAGGTAGGAAAAAAGACATACATAATTCAAAGGCACGTGAAAGAGAGATGAAGAAATGGAAGAAAAGGTACTTTATAAGAAGCATTTGCCTATCTGACTCTGATTCTATGAAATCATCATTACTCCCAGCCGCAGATTGGTTGGACTTGGATGTGCTTTGATGAGAATCAGGTTGCCTCATTAACTCCCTGTGCATACCATTTATATTAGCATGAGTTGTTGTATTTGATCCCTTTCTAGCTTCCACTGTTTTCTTAACTGTGCGCACCTATTAGTGAACAAAATTCATTCATGTATATCATGCAGATAAATAAATAAAGGCAAGGAAATCTAATGTGTGATTTATATACTAAATGAACAACTGTAGTTAGGTTTAGAAGATTTTGACAACGAATTCCTCAGTCTTGTTGAAGTTTGGCATAGGTTAGAGATACCTGCGTGCGAGCATTGCTGGTCCACCTCCTCCGGTTTTCAATCTCCTTTTCATCAATGCCATACCAAGAAGGATCTCTAGATGCTACAGAAATTGCTTTGTCCAATTCATCCACCTTTCTATCGAAAAATTAACATATATTAGCAGTTTGAACAGATTGTATCGCAGCAGAAATTCCATATGCAAGAATAAGGATCCGCCCCAAATACTAGCAATGACGAACATGTGTGATAATAAAGAGAGGCTACATATTCTCAATGGACTAAGTGTGTGCTTGTGAAGTTGGAAGATACTTTCTATCTTCCAGCATTTCCACTAGACTCCATTTAAACTATCCACGGTATTTTGAATATGCCATCAATTTAGTCCTTGATACTAAGACTAAGATGTTAGGGACTAAACTTATGAAGTTTCATATACTTTAGGGATTAAATTGATGATTTATTCTTTTATTTTTCATCTTCCCTTCCACGAGGAAGGGGATGCAATCAAAGAAAAGCAAGGTTGGGAAAGGAAATAAATTAGTGTAATACATCACTACATTTAACTTTTATATCAACCAGCTATTATATTTTTTCACTGACATCTCTGAAAAAATGTGTGTCTATGTCGGTGTCCGAAACCGACACTTATGATTACGTTTAATTTATCCATTTTTCAAATTATTACTGGCGCCAACGTGTCAGTGTTAGTGTCAGTGTGGTGTTTCCGGTGTTCATGCTTTATAGTTTGAAACAAAAACTCATTAACCAAATTGTCCAAGACACTACAAATTCAATAGAGACAAACCAACCTGCCATTCAATACTACCACAAGCAGCAAGAACTTCCTTTGAAAGGTTCAAATGCTCCCCAGTATCTAAAGTATTTTCCCATTGGTGAAAATTAGATTGCAACCTATCAATCTTTCCACACACACAAAAAAAAAACAAATATCAATCACATCCAAATAACAATGATAATAATAAAAAAAAATTACTTCCTTTTAATAAAACACGAGATTCATAATTTCATAATTACATATCATAATAACTAGGATTTCTTCAAAATCAAAACGTTGCATAAAAAAAAACAGCATAATTAGATCAATTATCAAAGAAATAATCACAATTAAACGGATCGTTGAATGTTGAAGAAAAAATGCGAACTTGATTTTGAAAAGGAACAACTTACGGAATCCTGAATATCTTCTTTGACAACGTAGAACGGATCTTGAGCTGAGGGCATTTTAGCTTTTACGCTTTTTGTGGATTCGGGAATTGGAATGCTATAGAAACGAAATTGGGGAAGAAATGGAGGAAGGAACAGTATGGTTACACTTTGTTTGGTTAAGAGGAGAAAGTTAAAAGAGAAAGGAGGAAGAAAGAAATAGAGGAGAAAGTCGGAGGAGTTTTGTTGTTGTTTGGTGTGAGAGAGGGAGAGAGAGAAGAATTTGGATAGAAAGAAAAAAAGTTTTACATGATTATCAAGAATGATTAATAAAAAATAAATGTTGTTGACGCCATGATCCAAATAAGAAATCAGAAGAAAAAAAATCTAAACAGTTGCTTGGGGTTTTCAAATTTTTAAGGTAATTTTTTGAATTTATATTGTGTTTCATATTTAAAAAAATTATTTTAATGTTATTTTTTTATGATAATTTTTTGAATTTATATTGTGTTTCATATTAAAAATATTTATTTTAATGTTATTTTTTTATGATAATTTTTTGAAATCATTTTGTGTTTCATATTAAAAAATATTCATTTTTATTAAAGCTAAAAATATATATAAAAGAAAAGAAGTTATAAAAAGGAAACAAAATTAACCCATCTAGAGATCCTAAAGAAATGCAAACAAAATCATTTTTTATCCCATTAGAGATGAAATAAAAAAAGTGATGGAAGCACAAAAGTAATGGAAGAATTTTAGTTCAAATTCTCCATAAAAGCCATTAAATTTTTTTCCTAAATTATCCTTGAAAATGACAACACAACACAAAAAGAAATAAAAACACCATCACAATTACACTTTGATCCAATTTTAATATACTTTCAGGTCATAAAAATTAAGATTTAAAACAAAAATCCAATTTTAAGAAAAATGAAAGATAATTATTTAAAAAAAATGAAACGGAAAAAATATCATGAAAATGGGACTCCCAAACAAAATGTCTATTAAGAAATCTAAAAATATCTAAAAAGGAAAATTGGTCTCATGCTAAAAAAATATGATAACAAATATAAATCTACTATATCTGAAATAAAGAAATCCAAATAGGAAAAAATTGATAGTAGTCTAGCAAATTTATTTTTGATTGATATTAATATA